>CM070652.1:17146619-17746619 GCA_036346575.1 Dendrocalamus sinicus
GGGGCAGTTTGCTCGAATGTGGTTGGGGCCACCACACTCAAAGCAAATCACGGGTCCTCCCCTCTTTCTGTCCCTCCTCCTCTTGTAAGCATGGGAGAACTTCCGAGCTAGGAGGGCCAGTTGCTCATCCTCGAGCTGCTCTAACTGATCATCAGTTACGTCACACAGAGCAGCAAGGGAGAAACCACACAGCGAATCAGATGAACAACCAGAAGCCGAACTGGGATCGGTGACTAGAGCCATCGACTGTGACTTCGACTTGTGAGAGACAATGTCAATCTCGTGAGTCTTGAGACGCGAGTATAGCGCATCAAGAGTCAAAGTCGAGAGGTCCGTGGTGTCCTTGATGGTAGTTACCTTCATCTCCCAAACACGCAGATCGAGTGCAGTGAGCATCTGTCGAGCGTTATCCGAGTCGGAGTATGTGAGACCGACGGCTCGGAGGTTGCTCAGAATCTTGTGAAAACGCGCAAAACACTCATCAAGGGACTCGCCAGCGAGCATTTCAAACTTGTTGTAATCTCGCTTGAATCGTCTGTCTCACCGTCTTAATCGGGTGGTGCCCTCATGGTATGCATCGAGGGTCTCCCGGATATCGAGCGGACGAAAGATGAGAGATGCGGTCAAACTCACTACGACTCAGGCCCTGAATGATGATGTTCCTTGCCTTAGCGTTCGCCTCAACATCAGCCATATTCCCGGCATTTATGTTCTCATCGGCAGGAACAACGAACCGGACCTTGACCTTGCGCGGATGGTGTACCCACAGGCACGGATGTATGTCTCCATTCGGCTCTTCCAGAAGGGGTAGTCGATGCCATCGAAAACGGGCGGCTTGGTCGAGTACTTGTCCGTCGCCATGGCTCTTGAGACCGGTTAAGATCTATTGATTAGAGCTAACCGGCTCTGATACCAATTGTTGGACCGAAATGGCGACAGAGGGGGGGGGGTGAATGTCGAATAAAAATAATACGTCCCCCACAAATGCTCAAAAACTCAGCTCTCCAATAGCTACAGGAAGCTATGAGGAGGAAGATGCAGAGCTCACAAATTGCACTGGAAAACAAGGACTACAGGGAAAATAGAGGGACATGCCATTCGGCCAAGAAGGAGACAGTCTTGCAATGTCGACGGACTGAGAAAATGCTATTTCGAGCCACCTTAGAGCAGAAAAGTGTTCACACATTCAACCAGAAGGAACATGCAAAAATAAAGCAAAGGCAAATCTTGCTTAGTCGCACACCCCGCTGTCCGAACAAGAAAGAAATAAAGACTGCATGGCGAAATCTTTAAGAGAGAAGAAGTACTCGGCAGTCCTTTCAAGCAATAATTCATTTGGCCAAGAAAGGATCCATTCGGCTATAGGGAACAAGTCAGCCAAATACATATCTCTTGCCAAGGATCATGCACCCATTTAATGCTAGGGATGAACCCTCACAAGAAAAGGTGCACTTGGTAATAAAAAAACTAGAAATGCATGCAGTCGAAACAACTTGCTATGGCCGGATTTTGAGTGCTCTCCCGATCATTTAATGCTAGCAAAAATATCTCAATCGGACTCACGGCTGGCCAACAAATTAACTGTTGCTACTTAAAACCGAGAGCTTGAGAAAAGAAGCCAAACAAGAGAAATCAAGAGCAGCAAGAACTAATAAACAGAGAACCAAACTTCAGATTTCCATTTCGCGAAACACGAGATACAAAGAACTACGTCCCCATACGCATGGACATTCGGAAGAAAAAAATTACAAGAAATTTCAATCCATCCTCTCCCTCTCAATCCTCAAGAACACCAAGAGCTACACATGCTTCTTGGGAGGAACACACACATACACACATGGAGAGACCCAAATGGAACCCTAACTTTTACATTCACTCTCTCAATTTCAGCACACCATCTCCCTCTCTATTTATAGCCTCCACTAATGGGTTCACCAAGTGCTTTACCCATTTAGCTTTTGCTTTTTACCTACAATCCACTTCCTTTAGTGCAGCTTTGCATTTTTACCAAAACGCCCCTCGCGCACCTTCCAGGAAGCTTCCTCATTCCTTGCCCTGCAAGCCACGCAGCTTCGCCGTCTTCGGCACACCTCGACCGTTCTGACCTCAGCGCCACCTGCGCCTAGTCCGGTCCTCCGTGCCTCGCCACGACTCCACTTCGAGTCCACGTCGTCTTCGACACATCCCGACCGTTCTGACCTTAGCGCCACCTGCGCCTAGTCCGGTCCACCGTGTCTCGCCACGACTCCGCCCGATGTCCTGCAGCCACACAGACAAGAAACACGTCACATAGCACCGCTCGATATATGAAAGTGTAAATACCATTATACTTACCACAGATGAAGTCCAAACCTGTCGAAACCAAGAATATGCACCCTAATTCCATACGACCAAGTTTGACCAAAGTCCGACCGAGCCCGATTGCGCCACGCAACGACTCGACTCCGAACCACTCAAACCAAACTCAACTAACCTAAACCAATGTCAATTACTCATCACTCACATGTGGTCACCTCCACATGGTCCATCATTTCCCCTCTCAGCTCAATACATAAGAAACATGCGGATTAGCCTGGAGCATGTTTTTTTTACTATTTTATTTTGCTAATATTGCACACGACAAGACTAGCAATTGTAAGCAGCCTCTGCCCTGCCTTGCAACTGAGATCTGCTGCATCACCTTCTCTTTCGGTTCTACCAGCCTTTTTCTTTTTCTTTTCTTTGCACCATGCAGTAATAATTGCACAGTGTGTAAAAGATTTGGGACATAATCAACTCGCCTCACCAAGCCATTCTTTTGCTCTACTTTTCCTTTTACTTTTCCCTTTCTCTTTTCTATTTCTTCTCTTTGCCTTTGTACTAAAAAAATGTGAATATGGTGCAAATCACACCAAGTTTTGCCTACGGTGGATATTACAAATATGCTGTGCGCACAATCAAGTTCTCGTGCGCGCTTGGACATTTGTAACGTTTGAACTACGACTACGAACCTGCGGCTGTGGGCCATCAATTTCAGAGGTGAGTTCCTTAAGGCACACATTAACATGTCCTTTGGTAGGCATGCACATGGCAAGCTATCCCGTTTCTTCTTTGAACATGATTCGTTTCGTTCCTTTCAACATTTCTCATCTCCTTTAGGCTTTAGCTCTGAGCAAAATGTATTCTTTGCTTGTTCGTGTACCTAACAGGCATCTTTCTCTAATGTTTCGGTTTGTATATAAGACAGTACTACAAAGGGACATATGCCCTGCCTTCCTAGCTATTCATTTTGCTGCAACCAAACCAATCTTGTTCTTTCAACTCCACTCCAATCCCTTCTGTTTCTGTTCCAAAAAAAAAAAAACCTTCATTTCAACTTTCAAGCGATTTAACACTCTGTTGTTCTTTCACATCTAGGATTAATCCCTTTTCTATTCATCATTACAAAAAAACCCCCAAAAACTCGTTTTTGTTTTCCCTATAATTGTTGTTCTTCCCACATCTACAATTAGTCCATTTTTGTAGTGATCAACACAAAAAAAAAACACCCAAATTTTTTTTGGCTTTTCCCGTTCACTATTGTTCTTTCACGTCTACAAATATAATCCCTTTTTCTAGTGATCAATACAAAAAAAAACATTGGTTTTTACCCCTTTATTGCTGTTGTTTCGTATCTACTATTAATCCCTTTTTCTAGTGATCAATACAAAAAAAAATCGTTGTTGTTCTTTCACATCTACAACTAATCCTTTTTTCTTGCGACCAATTAGAAAACTGAAAAAAACATTGTCTTTTTTCCCCTGTTGTCATTGTTCTTTTCATGTCTAGATTTAACCCCCTTTTCTACTGATCAATACAGAAAAAGCCCAAAAAACCATTCACTTATCAAATTACTGTTGTTCCTTTACATTTACAATTAATTCCTTTTCTCCGCCCTTTTGAGATTTTTAAGAATATATATCAAGTTGATCGTATAAACTCTTGACAATGCCAAATTCAACAATCAGGTACTATATATCTTCCCTCCGTAGTTTTTTATTCCTTATTTCTTTTTATTTTTATTTCCTATTTCTTAAATATATAACAAGCATCAATTGCTGCTATTTTCTCAGGACCATATAAGGAAGTGTGAGCTTGTGGAGCATAGTCAGAGAGACAATATATATCCGCAATCTTCAGTTTATTGCAGAGTATTGCTTTAATTCTTGGTGAATAACAACCCATAAATTATACCCAAAAGTTTCACTACAAAGAACCACCCAAAGGCCGTTGAAAGGTAAATAAACATTCATTCATAGAAGTGATTAATGCTAATTTCAACTAAGCTCATATGGTATCCATCCCACAATTTAAATCCAAAGCTCATCATGTGCACAAACTAAGGAGACATTAAATTTAATATTATTGAACTATGCATATCTCTATTAAATGACACACGATAACTACACACTTATTTTTTTCAATATTAAAGTAGGGATATACATTGAAAATATTATAATTCCATATTTGGACACCACAATAGACGTATTGTTGGACAATACTTATTAAGAATGAGTACTTATATTGTAGGAAAAGTTTACTATAGCAAAATTTCTGACATGGATGAATGTGCTTGTGAAGCATAGTTTTTCACGCGTAGGATAAGCATGTACAAAGGCAATTAAGAGTTGGCCCATAGGAGTGCCAACTAGGCAACCTTGCTGATGTGGATGAGAGAGGAATGGAGGAGAGAGAAACACCGTCTCCTCGTGAGACATCGACTCTTACCGCGGAACGAGGCGGAAGAGCTCCTGAGAAGTGTTATCTCTTGATGATGTGGAGTGCTTAGGAGCTTGTGTCGGGCTTAACCTTTGTACTTGCCTGTATTAGTGTTGTCTCTTGATGATGTGGAGTGTTTAGGAACTTGTGTCAGGCTCAACCCTTGTATTTGCCCTAAGAGTCCTATCAAGTCCACTTTAGCTAGCCAGGCACATTGACGTCATCTCTGTCTAGGATATTTAAGTCATGCAATTCGGTCGACGTGTAAGCCGATCTAGGAAGGAGTCAATTGCAGATTTAGCGTTGTTTGTGATGTTATTTACTAAACTAGCTATATATCCAACGTATTTATAGAAATAGCATTTTTGCCATTTGGTGGGCGGACGGCAGGACGGGTTAGATGATGTTTGGCACCTGCTGTCCCGTGAGCAGATGGCAGGCGCCTGCCACCCGCCCAGGGGACAGCAGGGGAGGAGGTAATTTAATCATTAATTTAACATAAAATTATGATTAAATTATCACAAATTAATATGATAAATTTGGAGCACATAAAATTCCCAAAAAAATACACAATTAGGTCGACTGTGTTGGGAGACTCCACATAAAATTTTATAATTTTTGGAGCTTATTTGCTATATGTAACAATTCCTACAAATATCAAAACCGTATGAATTTTTTAGCAATATTTAGAGGGGAAAAATTCTAAACAAATTATGCAATGAAGTACGTTGTGTTAGAAGTCTGCGCATAAAATGTCATAATTTTTTTAATTTATTTGCTATATTTAAAAATTCAAATAATTATGATGTAAAATTACAAATTTAAGCAGTGATTAAGTCATCTAATTAGCTGGCTTA
This sequence comes from Dendrocalamus sinicus, assembly GCA_036346575.1. Taxonomy (NCBI): domain Eukaryota; kingdom Viridiplantae; phylum Streptophyta; class Magnoliopsida; order Poales; family Poaceae; genus Dendrocalamus; species Dendrocalamus sinicus. The sequence goes on from CM070652.1 coordinate 17,152,214, forward strand.
ATCACCTGTCGTCCCGTGGGCGAGCGGTAGGTGCCTGTCGTTTGCTCATAGGGTGGCAGGTGCCACGCGTCATCTCCCCGCGCTGTCGTTCGCCCACCGGACGGCAAAAATATCATTTCTGCAAATACGCTGTGCATGCGGCTAATTTTATAAATTACGTTGCAAACAGTGCGAAATCCGCTAAAAACTCTCTAGGAACTTGTGACCATCCCGATCATAGTACTGTAGGAAAGGCAAGCTTGTGATTTGTGACCATCCCTCATATCAGGATGTTATGCATCAGCTCGTTTGTGTTGTAAAACGGAAGAAATTTGCACACTTGTTTGCCAAAAAATATTTGCACACTTAGGTTGCCACAGTCATAATATACATAACAAAGTAGTCATAATTAGAGAGTTCAAAACAAAAAAACGTAGTCATTATTGGGACTCTACATATAATTGATTTCTTTTGTTGATAGGTAGGATCCAAGCGTGTGACTCATATTGTTGCATTTTACATTTTCATTTTGAAATATTTGTATTGTATGGACAAGTTGTTTTGAAAAACTGATTTATGTAGAAGTACTAGCTTATGATAGAATCTATCATTATATAACAAAAACCAATTACATGTTTTTTATAGCTGCTAAGAAAATAAGAGAAATATGCTAGAAATTCTTACTAAAAAGAAAAACTAATGTCCTTTAATTTTGTGGACCCTAATCACAACTGAATATAGCTGCCATTAGATGGTGCTAAGAAAAAAAAGAAAAATGTGCTTGAAATTCTCCAAAAGGGAAAAGATCTGGTTTTCAATTTACTGGACCCTAATTTTGATCAATTTCTCCATTGGATATTACTTAGAGATATATTACCGTGTAATTTAGAAACTAAAGGAGAAAATAATCCTTCTCAATATCTTGCATGAAAGTACGTACATTGTACTTTATTTTCATGTGCCTTTAGAGAAGCTAAGCATATAAGTATGTGACGAATGGGACAGTGCATATATGCATGGTTTGCGATGTTTAGGCATTTTTGGGCCTATGCAGCACAACAATAACAGAAGTAGTATCGTTCTGGCCCTCTCCCTAAGCACGGAACTCTGCTTGGTCGACGCGTGCGCAGTCCCGCACCCCGGCACCGTAGCACCTGAGTCATGCGGTCCAGGAGCACATGGTACCCCCCGCATCGCGCTTCTCTCTTCCCGAGCCCCGGCGCCACTTCGGTGAGCAATCATCACTGCTCGGGGTCTCCTCCAGCTTCGCCGATGACCGTCGACTCCTTTGCTAAGCTCGAGCACCGCTGAACTCCTCGATTGCCGGAGCCAAAGCGCCGCGGCCACCCACTCCTCGTGGCTCACGACCACGGTTGCGCACGACTGCAGCCGCTCCGACCACGGCTATTTGACCACGGTCGCGCACGACCGTAGCCGCTTCGACCACTACCTCCCTCGATAACATCGGCTTTCAACCGCTATCGCTTTTGACCACCTCCGCTTTTGACCGCAACTGCTTTCGACCACCGTCGCTTTCAACCACACCCATGTTCGACCACTACCTGTTCGACCATTGCCTTGCTCGACCACTGCCATGTTCGACCATAGCGGCCTTTTTGACCACATATAGCCTTAGACCACTACTGGTTTTGCCGGAACCATGCGCTCCCAGACCGCATGACTCAGGTGCTGTGGTGCTAGGGTGTGGAACTGCGCACCCGTTGGCCGGCTGGAGTCCTGCACTCAAGGAAGGGGCTAGAAATAGCATTGCATACACCCAGAAGCTACTTGTGGTATTGCTATGCTGCACACGGCCAAAAATGCCCAAAATTCAAGGTTTGCATGGCTGCATGCAGTGGTGTAAGATCAAGGAGGCCGACTAGAGGGGGGGTGAATAGGCGGTTTTAAAATTTTCGACTAATTCTAATTAGCAATTTTAAACTTGATTAATAAACTAGAGCAAGTTAACAATAGTGCACCTAAAACAATCTAGAAAGGCTCAAACAAACACTAGCACAAATAATTTACTAGGAGCAATATCAAATGGAAGGGAGATGCTTGAAAGAAAATGATCACAAGAGAACAAACCACAAATGACACGATTACTTTTTACCGTGGTGATCGGAGACTTGCCGGTCTCCCCTAGTCCACATTGAGGTAAGCCCGAACAAATCGGACCGGCTCCACAAATGAGCCTAATCACCTCGATCACTAGCGATAGCCCTTTCCCTCTCCGGGTAGGCGAGCTCCGAGCCTTCACAATCTTCCGGGCCTTCTCACAAGCTTCTTTGAGAAGATCACCGGACCTCCGCCAAGCCGTCTAGGTGCCGGCAAGCACCAAGAGAACAGATCACAGCGGCTTGATCTCACTCAAGTGCCAATTGGATCAACTAGAATGCAATGCACTTGAAGTTTGACTCAACTACCTCAATTGAATGCACAAATGTGAGAATGAGGTGTGAGAGGTTGCTCTAGACTCAAATGTATTCAATGGAGGTTCAACAACATTTACAAGTTCTGGTGGAGATGTATTTATACCCTCACCAACCTCAAATAGCCGTTACAATAAACAATCCTGAAAATTCAGGAAATCCGGAACTACCGCAGGTATAACCATGGTACTTTCGGATTTTCTCTGTACGGTCAGAACAGCTATGTCAGTGAGTCAGAAGTAACCGTTGGTCAATGAGTGCGGTACTACCGCCGTTGATCGTGCGGTACTTCCGGAGGTCCAGAAGTTCCGCGCCATGACCCGGTACTTCCGATCTCAGCGAGGTTAAGTCATATCCCCGGCGCTCTCTGGAAATAAAGTTCCGCACTGATATCCGGAACTTCCGCACATGCGGTAGTTCCGCAGTTCAATCCGCGGTACTTCCGTTTTCCAAGAGGCTAAGTTAAACTTCGGGCGCTCTCTGGAAATAAAGTTCCGCTCGGGTGCCCGGTACTACCGGCCATGCGGTAGTACCGCAGCGCAACTCACGGTACTTCCGTTTTCCGAGAGACTAAGTCCGAGTCCGGGCGCTCTCTGGAAAAAACGTTCCGCCCGGGCGCCCGGTACTTCCGGCCCAGCGGTAGTTCCGCCCAGTGAACACCGGAACTACCGGATTTTCTGACAATGCACAGTTTTGATTTGATTTTAATTTCTAAGTGAGTGCATGATCCTAAATTGATCCATGGGGCACATTTGAACATGATCAAGCAATCACCATGATCTCTCTTAATAGTACAGCGTCTATCCTATAATCCGGTCTTCCAACCTATCTCCAAGACCGGTAAAAAATAAAATAGCCCTAGACTATTTACCTTGACGCCCTTGAGATCTTTGAATCTTTGTTGGAACATTTTATGTGCCTCTTTCCTTGTTATTGAGACTAATCCTTTTTCACACTTAACACACAAATTAGTCCCATATTCACATAATGTCATTAATTACCAAAACCAATATTTTTAGGGGCCTAGATGCTTTCAATCTCCCCCTTTTTGGTAATTGATGACAACACAAGCAAATTTTGAGAAGAATTTTAAGGTTTGGATATACTCCTTGTTTGCAAGTTGTATATCGCAACATTTTGAAATTTTGTCAAATTAAAGCATGGGAATTTTTTGCAATTTAGGAACTAATCAGAAATAGCTCCCCCTAAACATGTGCATCAAATATTGTTAAGATTTGCATGAATCTACTGGCATAACCATAACATAACATTTAAACACAATATCAAAATTCAAAGATACGCATAAAACAAGTAAATAGCATTGCATTAAAGACATGAGATCCAAACATAGTTCATTACAATGCAAAGGAAATTTAAATACTAAACATCCACAGAGTTTAAACATCACATAAGCATCACATGGTTCATTACACCATAATTTATTACATAGCCAAATAGATAGATAAAGATTCTTCTCCTTTCTTCATTCTCCCCCTTTGGCATCGAAGTACCAAAAAGGAGCTAGTCCTGAGCTGCACTGGGAGAAGGAGGACCGCGACGAGGACGAGTGCGACGATAGTGGACTGGAGACGATACCACAAAGGCGAAGGGGCTCCCCCTCGCGTTGCAGGGGGTGGCGCTATCTTGGTTCTTTACCATAGAGCCGAACTCCATATACGCATGGGAACAGCTCCGCAATCGCCTTCACAACAACTTCCAGGGAAACTATGTCGAGCGGGTCCACGCGGATCAACTCTTTGCCGTAAAGCAGAAACCCTCGGAGAAGCTCCGGGACTACTTCAAGCGCTTTGCGAAGATACGCTGCCAAGTCAAGGACGTCAACGAGACCACTGCCGTCAACGCAGCCATTCAAGGCCTCCGCCCAGGTCCGATGGCCGAGTACAACGCGCGGAAGCCAATCAAGACGGTGGCAAAGCTCTTCGACAAGATGGAGCAGTACGCCAGGGCGGAAGAGGACGCCCGCCGGAGGCGGGGTGATGACTCCGATGTTAACCAGGCCGACGGCTCCGCAAGCGTCGAGGAAGACCCATCCAAGGATGGCCCTTCGAAGGGCAAGCGCAAGCCGGAGTCGTCCAAGGATGCGTCCGACCGCAGCGAAGCCCCCCGTAAGGAACCTTCCGGTAGGCCCAAGCGCGGACAGCAGAAGTCGCGGCGGGGCCACTTTGTCTTCGATATCGACGGCGGTTCGGAGGAAAGGGCCTCCGCGGGTCGTGGCAGTCGGGGACGCCGAGGCCGAGGAGGTCGCGGCCGTGGCCGAGGCCGCGATGACAAAGGCCAGACGGACTACGACGACCGACAGCACGGGTTGTGGTGCGAAGTCCATGGCCGAGGCACCCACGACACACGCTCGTGCGTCTCCATTGCGGCACTCCGCCAGAGTGTCACTAGAGACAGGAACCTGGAGGTACGTCCGCCTGTGGTGGCCCACGTCCAGCTCCCGTACGAAGCCCCCATGCAGATTCAGGGGCAAGGGGTACAGCCCCACGAAGGCCCCCTGCGGATCCAGGCTCACGTGCAGCGGCCCACGGAGGGCCTCCTACAGCTGCAGGCCCCGGAGACAACGCACCGCAGGGTCATCAACATCATATCCGGAGGCTCCGCGCTGGAGTTCGCCTCAGCACGGCAGCAGAAAGCCTATGCGCGAAGGCTGCATCACGTGGCGGTATACCAAGCGCAAGCGCCACCGGACTGGGCACGGCACGAAGTCGCATTCACACCCGATGATGCCCGAGGTGTCGACTTTCCTCACCAGGACCCCCTGATCATCGGGTCATCATCGCAGGATGCGACGTGGGGCGTGCCCTCGTAGACGGGGGCAGCTCCGCGAATGTATTGTTTGCGGCGGCCTTCGACCAGATGGGGATCCCTCGGAGCCGCTTGGGGCCCTCGGGAGTCCCCCTGCAGGGTTTCGGGGGCCAGCCCTTGCGGGCGCTGGGACAGATATGTCTCCAAGTTTCGTTTGGCCAAGACGACAATGTGCGGGCCGAAGATGCCACCTTCGACGTGGTCGACCTCCCGTACCCCTACAACGTCATACTAGGGCGTCCAATCCTCAACTCCTTCGGCGCGGTGCCACACCACGGCTACCTATGCATGAAGATTCCGGGGCCGCGGGACATCATCACTGTAACACCCCCATTTCTGGGAGTATTATGAAAAACCCTCGCAGCTGCCCAGGACTGTTCAACTGCGAGTATATCCAACGAGTGTATAACATTGCCAACACAAGCTTAAGAGCAAAAGCGAACTTTATTACAATATAAAGGCTGAAAGCCAAGCATCACAGTAGGGTCAACTGCCCTTAGTTACATTACACAAAAGGAACCACAGGCACGCCTGAGCGAAGAACGATCCTAATTCCACGCTTCATCGACTTCGTACAGAATCACCTCATCATCTTCTCCTGCCTCTTCAGTATTTGCTGTTTCTGTTTATGTTTTTAGCAAGCATGAGTACAACCACCGTACTCAACAAGTCACACGGAGTCCAATAATAACTACATGCACGGGATATCAAGTAACAGGGGAATAAAGTCTATTATTATATGCGGATGCAGTTTTAGTTGGAAAATCTTTAAAATGCACTTCATTAAAGTAAATGGGATTTTCAAACTTGATTATCAATTTTCAACATTACCAAAATCATTCTCAAATCTACTTATGCCTCATTACTGGATTCACCCATTAAACATAGCTTCGTTTACCGGAAGCACGGTGTATTCGAATACCATTTGTCATGACTTTGCAAAGCTGCCCTGCTTTACCCACAAGATCCCTTAACTCCTGCTAAAGAGTTAAGACAACAAGGAGGTTCACTGCTCAATTCTTTGTATAGACTCCGCCCAGTAGGTGTTTAATCTCGACAAGCTCGGATGACCCCACGGATCTCGTCCGACTCATCGCAGCCCTACAGTTGTATGGTTAACCACCTCCCATACGAACTCACCCTCTGACTCCCCCTTTCCAAATGCGGAGGTTCAATTGAAGTTGAGCAGCTACTAAACCAGGTTTGGCTAAGTCAAGTTTGACCAAGTCAACGCTTGTGGTTGGGCGATTACTATGTCCTTTATTCAGCATAAGGGTCTAGTCCTTTCATTTTATCTGAGGCATCAACCACGCACAAACCCAAATTTAGTACATATTGTACTGCCACCAAATCACAACCAGCCTCCACCCTAGGATAAGGTCTTCGGATCCATCTCTGCAATCCTCGCTACCCTAGATCCAACTTTTCCAAAACCTAGATCAATACCATAAACCTTAACAGAAGAAAACAGGTGGTGCTCTGCACTACAATGATAATATTCTTATATTTTATGTAACTAGGTTTGTCAAGGTGAATATGGCCATCAAGTTAAACTGGCTTTTAGGTGGTAGGACATAACTAGTATCATGTCATTCTAAGCATTTGATACACATAAAATAACAGAGCGCAAATAACATAATGAAAATAGTGATAAATAAATAAATAGCGGGAATGTAGGTTCAATATGATCAAAACATGCGTGACTTGCCTTGCGGATCTGTGATTTCGATTAATTCGTATTCTTCAGTAGACTGAGCTTGGGCCTGCGCTTCTCCTTCTGGCTCCTGTGCAAACTCGACTCCGGAAGCTAGCGCAAACCAAATAAAATAATATTAATTCCATACCCGAAGGGATGAGCGAGGAATAAAGAAAATAAAAGAATAAAGAAAATCCGAAAAACTCCATTAAATTAGGCTTTTGGGCTTATAGGAGGGCTATATGGGAAAATGGGCCATGGATTTGGGTTGGTGGGCTCGAAACGAATCCGGGGAGTATAAATATGTATTTTGGGCTTTTGGGTCGGTTACTGTTCATCCGGCTCGGTCGGCACTATTCATCGGGCTCGGACCCGACACGGCTAGGTGACTCGGCGCAACCGCGTCGCTTCTGGCTCGGTCGGGCGCGTCCGACGCGGCGACTTGGCTCGGTTCAACCGCTTCGCGGGACGGCTCGGTCGGGCGGCACTGTTCTTCTTCTCCGTCTGAGCGCGCGCGCGCAGACAGGAAGGAGGCGGTGGTTGGCGGCGCGCTAGGGTGGAGCGCGACGGCAACCGAAGGCATGGACGGGTTCGTTGAGCTGTGGGGAGTCCATTTTGGGTGGTGGGAGGTCTGGTGGAGGCGGCAATCGCCGGTGGTGAGCTCCTTCTTTCTTGCGGCTAATTTGGAAATTAGGACGATTGGGAGGCTTCTAGGGCAATTGGCTTGGTTTTTGAGCTTCACTGGAGTTTGGGTGAGCTCGAGGGAGGGTTGGCCCAAGCTCGGGCGGCCTGAGATGGGCCGGCCACGGTGGCGGTTTTCGGGAGTGGGGTGGCGATCGGTGCCGGGGAAGAGGGGACTTTGGGAGATCAAATTGGCGGTTGGGGTTTAATACTAGGGCCATGGAGGTGCTATAGGCAGAGGGAATTGGGAAGTGGATGGCCAGAGATGGGACATTGACTTAGGGCATGGATTTGGGGCTTTCTTCAATTACCGGCAATGGAGAAGAAGAGGGAGCTCGGGTTTGCTTGGTGAGCTTCAGGGAGACGGAGGGAGTCTAATGGAGGGTCTAGGGCTGCTTAAATACCCGGGGAATGGCGGTTCACCGAGAGAGGGGCGGGGAAAAATATCTCGGCTGGCTTGGGCGTGACGAAGACGACGGTCAAGGGGACGAGAAGGGGGCTGAACGGGGACATGACCAGAGGGGATGGATTGGCAAGGGCTGGAAGCTGCGGGCAAGCTCGCTGCGATTTGGCACGAAGAAAATGGGTGACGACAACGACGACGGCAGGATTTTTCGGACTGCACAGTGCCGGCACAATCTCCCCCGTTCATGGCAACTAGGGCTAGGATTAGGAGATGAATTGCTTTGAGATTAGTATGGATTAAGGCTAGGGAGGAGATGGGCGAAGGAGAATTGGGAAATCAAACCAAATTTTGATTTTGACAAATTTTCACTTTGTTTCAACCTACCCTCCTTAAAAAGGATCTCGACCTCGAGATCAACTCGGGCCAAGGAGTAGGTTGGGAAATTCTCGCTGTAAATCTGACTCCTTCTCCCATGTTGCCTCATCTGCTGTATGATTCCTCCATTGTATCTTATGCAATCTGATATTTTTATTCCTCAACTGTCTCTCTATAGTTTCCAATATCTGAAATGGTTCTTCTTCATATGACAGATCATCTCTCAAATCTATGTCATCAACTGGCACTTGCTCTGTAGAGTGACGAAGACATTTCCGTAACTGAGATACATGAAATACATTATGGACTCTTGCCAAGTTCGGTGTTAACTGCAATTTGTAAGCTACTTCTCCAATTCTCTTGATAATCTCGAACGGACCAATATATCTCGGGGCTAGCTTTCCCTTAACTTGAAATCTCTTTATTGACTTGAATGGTGTAACCTTGAGATATACCAAATCTCCAACTTCAAAACTCAAGTCCTTTCGACGATTATCAGCATAACTCTTTTGTCGATTTTGAGCTATCTTCATTTATCTCGAACAATTTTGACATGGGCTTCTGCGTCTTGTACAATTTGAGGTCCTAAAAACTGTCGTTCTCCAGTCTCAGTCCAATTTAGTGGGGTTTTGCATTCTCTTCCGTATAGTGCTTCAAACGGTGCCATCTTGATACTCGACTGATAACTGTTATTATAAGAAAATTCTGCAAATGGTAAACACATATCCCATGCTGCTCCATATACTAAGGCACATGCTCGTAACATATCTTCTAGAATTTGGTTTACTCGCTCTGTCTGTCCTCCAGTCTGCGGGTGATATGCGGTACTGAATGCTAAATCTGTCCCATAGCTTCGTGTAATTTCTCCCAAAATTCAGATGTGAACTGCGCTCCTCTGTCAGATACTATCCGTTTTGGTATTCCATGTAATACCACAATCCTTGTTAAGTATAGTTCTGCCAGTTTGTTCTTGCCATAAGTCTGCTTAATTGGTATGAAGTGTGCTACTTTTGTCAGTCGGTCTACGATTACCCAAATAGCATCGTAGCCGTCTCGAGTCTTAGGAAATCCTGTAATGAAATCCATACCAATATCATCCCATTTCCATTCTGGGATCGGTAATGGGTTCAGTAATCCTGAAGGCTTCCGATGATCTATCTTCACTTTCTGACATGTATCACAACGGGCAATATATTCTGCTATCTCTTTCTTCATTTTACTCCACCAATATCTCTTTTTCAAGTCCTGAAACATCTTGGTGTCTCCTGGATGAATAGAGAGTTGAGAGGAGTGAGCTTCTCGCAATATCAAGTCCTTCAACTCTTTATCGTCGGGCACACAATAGCGATTTCTAAACTTCAGGATTCCTTGTTCATCCATAACAAATTCAGTTGAATTTTCTTCTTGACTCTTCTTGATAAGCTGTTGTATTTCTTCGTCCTTCTCTTGTGCTGTCTTGATTTGATCTGTTAGGGTTGGCTGAATTTCTAACGCTGCAATCTGGCCTTGTTCAACAACATTCAAATTCAATCGTTGCATTTCCTCGTGCAATGGTACAGAGCATTCCATAATTGAGGCTACATTGTGGTACTTCTTCCGACTTAATGCATCTGCGACAACATTTGCTTTACCAGGGTGGTATAGCAGATCAAGATCATAATCTTTGATTAACTCCAACCATCTTCGTTGTCTAAGATTCAGATCTGGCTGAGTGAATATATACTTCAGACTCTTATGATCAGAGAAGACTTCACAACGATTTCCTAGCAGATAATACCTCCAAATCTTTAACGCATGTACTACTGCTGCTAACTCCAAGTCATGCGTCGGATAGTTGGTCTCATGTGGTCGCAATTGCCTTGAGGCATATGCTACTACTTTTCCTTCCTGCATTAGTACACAACCTAATCCTTGTTTTGAGGCATCACAATAGATCTGAAAATCTTTCTCGGGATTAGGGAGTACTAGCACTGGGGCTGAAGTAAGTCTTGCCTTCAATTCTTGAAAACTTTCTTCACACTTATCCGTCCATATGAACGGATTATCCTTCTTAAGGAGCTGGGTAAGGGGTCTAGTTATTTTCGAGAATCCCTCAATAAAACGACGATAATATCCAGCCAGACCAAGAAAACTTCGAACTTCTGTCACTGTGGTTGGCTGTTTCCACTCCATTACTGCTTTCACTTTTTCAGGATCCACTTTTACTCCTTTATCTGTGATTATATGTCCGAGGAAGGCCACTTCTTTCAACCAAAATTCACATTTAGAAAACTTTGCATATAGCTGATGCTCTCTCAATTTACTCAAAGCAATATGGAGGTGTTGACGATGCTCTTCTTCTGTCTTGGAATATATCAGTATATCGTCAATAAACACTATCACAAAGTGATCTAACTGCTCCATGTACACCATATTCATCAAATTCATAAAATATGCAGGGGCGTTTGTTAAGCCAAACGGCACCACTGTAAACTCAAATAATCCATATCTTGTAGTAAAGGTTGTTTTATCACGGTCCTGTTCTCGAATCTTGAGCTGATGATATCCTGATCTCAAGTCAATCTTCGAAAATACCTTGGCTCCTTTGAGCTGATCAAATAGGTCATCTATCCTTGGCAAGGGATATTTATTCTTGATTGTCACAGCATTCAATCCTCGATAGTCTATGCACATCCTTTGACTACCATCCTTTTTCTTGGCGAACAGCACTGGGGCTGACCAAGGGGATACACTGGGCTGTATAAATTCCTTTTCTAACAGTTCATCCATCTGCTTCTTAAGTTCCTTCAGTTCTTGTGCTGACATCCGGTATTGACGCTTCGTAATCGGCCTGGTTCCTGGTACTAACTCAATGGCAAGCTCAATAGGTCTATCAGGCGGCTTTCCGGGTAATTCTTTTGGAAAGACATCCGGATACTCCTGAACTATCGGCATTTGGGCAACTCCTTCTTCTACCATTATACTATGAGCACTTGTCTTCATCTTCTCTACCAATACCGAATCTGTCTTTATAGCTATCTTCTGTCCTTCTGAATTTACCAAGGTGACTAGCTTGCTATCACAATATACATTAGCTTTATATCTAGCCAACCAATTCATTCCCAGTATGATGTCAAGTCCTTTCATCTCTAACACTAACAAGTCAGCTTTGAACTTAACCCCTTGGATTTCTAGATCCAAGTCTTTGCATCCAAAGCGAGATTCCACATTGCTCCCGGCAGTGTGAAAGGAATAAGACTTTTGCAATGTTGAGAGTGGCAATTGATTTTTCACAGCAAAAGCCAAAGAAATAAACGAATGCGTAGCTCCGGGATCAAACAAAACCAACGAAGGCTTTGAATTGACAAGATACGTACCAACGATAACGTCGTTGGCTCCCGCTGCTTCTTCTGCAGAAATGTGGTTAATCCTTCCTTGTACTGGCTTCAGGACTCCTTTTCCTTTATCTGCAGCTGGTGTCGAAGTCGTAGTTTGTGTCCCTGCTGGCTTGAATACAAACTGACGATTTTGTCCTTCTTCTTGCTTCGGTACTGCGATAAACTGGCGAGGTGTAGATGTCAATGCCCTAACTTGGGCCTTGGCTACATCTGAGGGTAGTCCACCTCGCGGACACTGGTTCTTGTAGTGGCCAGCTTGGCCACAGTGAAAACAGACTGCATATTGTTGTGGACATTGCCTTTGTAAGTGGTTTCCTCCACAGGTAAAGCATTTCAAGGTATTTGTTTGTTGGGATGTTGCAGAACCTTGACCAATCTTGAACTGAGGCTTCGGCTTGAAAATGAACTTCTTCCCTCGCTGTCCCTTGGACTGCGGGGCTATAAACATCCGCTTCCTAGGTGCCTCAGGAGATGGCGATACATGTACTATTTTCCTTTTCTGTGTTTCTTCCAACTCTTTCTGGGTTGCTTCGGACATAATAAGCTTGTTTACCATTGAAGGTAAGTCTTTAAAATCCATGGCTGATATATGGTGCTTCAAGGCTATATGTAATCCTTCCTTGAATCGCTCCATCTTCTTCTCTTCAGTTTTCACGTCATCAGAAGCATAACGTGCTAATGTATTGAACTGGTGGAGGTATTCCGTGACCGAGTGGGTTCCTTGTTTTAGTGCGAGAAACTCTCGGCGCTTAGCTTCCATCACCCCAGTGGGTACATGAGTTTGGCGGAAAGAGTCCTCGAACTCTTTCCAAGTTATTTCCCGATCTCCTAACATAGTCTGGTAGTTCATCCACCAGGCTGCTGCTGGACCTTGTAACTGATGAGAAGCATACAATACTTTTTCCTTTTCATTGCATTGGATAGTGTTTAACTTTCTTTCGATGTCCCGGAACCAATCCTCTGCTACCATGGGATCAGGTGAAGCAGAGAAGACCGGTGGTCGAGTCTTCTGGAAATCTGGCCACTTGGTATGAATAGAAGGTGCTGGTGGGTTGATTCCTCCAGTCCTTGCTGCAATTTGTTCCAATAACTTCATGTGTTGTTCCATCATACGTGATTGATTCAATTCAGCCTGGTGTTTATTGTCTTCCATCTTTGCTAAGATGTCTGCCAGGCTGGGCTGAGGTATATCTCTCTGGCGGGGACTGCCTGATTGTTGGGAACCTTCTCCTGATCCAGCCATCTGGATTTGCTTGATGGAATTGAGAGTTCAGATCTGCAGCGAGTTTTTAAGAAGGTCAGATAGGGAAGTAAGAATTCAGAGTTAAGGTAAGATCAGAATGAAATAGGGCGTCATACTAGGGCGTCCAATCCTCAACTCCTTCGGCGCGGTGCCACACCACGGCTACCTATGCATGAAGATTCCGGGGCCGCGGGACATCATCACTGTAACACCCCCATTTCTGGGAGTATTATGAAAAACCCTCGCAGCTGCCGGGATGCTTCAATCATGAGTATATCCAACGAGTGTATAACATTGCCAACACAAGCTTAAGAGCAAAAGCGAACTTTATTACAATATAAAGGCTGAAAGCCAAGCATCACAGTAGGGTCAACTGCCCTTAGTTACATTACACAAAAGGAACCACAGGCACGCCTGAGCGAAGAACGATCCTAATTCCACGCTTCATCGACTTCGTACAGAATCACCTCATCATCTTCTCCTGCCTCTTCAGTATTTGCTGTTTCTGTTTATGTTTTTAGCAAGCATGAGTACAACCACCGTACTCAACAAGTCACACGGAGTCCAATAATAACTACATGCACGGGATATCAAGTAACAGGGGAATAAAGTCTATTATTATATGCGGATGCAGTTTTAGTTGGAAAATCTTTAAAATGCACTTCATTAAAGTAAATGGGATTTTCAAACTTGATTATCAATTTTCAACATTACCAAAATCATTCTCAAATCTACTTATGCCTCATTACTGGATTCACCCATTAAACATAACTTCGTTTACCGGAAGCACGGTGTATTCGAATACCATTTGTCATGACTTTGCAAAGCTGCCCTGCTTTACCCACAAGATCCCTTAACTCCCGCTAAAGAGTTAAGACAACAAGGAGGTTCACTGCTCAATTCTTTGTATAGACTCCGCCCAGTAGGTGTTTAATCTCGACAAGCTCGGATGACCCCACGGATCTCGTCCGACTCATCGCAGCCCTACAGTTGTATGGTTAACCACCTCCCATACGAACTCACCCTCTGACTCCCCCTTTCCAAATGCGGAGGTTCAATTGAAGTTGAGCAGCTACTAAACCAGGTTTGGCTAAGTCAAGTTTGACCAAGTCAACGCTTGTGGTTGGGCGATTACTATGTCCTTTATTCAGCATAAGGGTCTAGTCCTTTCATTTTATCTGAGGCATCAACCACGGACAAACCCAAATTTAGTACATATTGTACTGCCACCAAATCAGAACCAGCCTCCACCCTAGGATAAGGTCTTCGGATCCATCTCTGCAATCCTCGCTTACCCTAGATCCAACTTTTCCGAAAACCTAGATCAATACCATAAACCTTAACAGAAGAAAACAGGTGGTGCTCCTGCACTACAATGATAATATTCTTATATTTTATGTAACTAGGTTTGTCAAGGTGAATATGGCCATCAAGTTAAACTGGGCTTTTCGGGTGGTAGGACATAACTAGTATCATGTCATTCTAAGCATTTGATACACATAAAATAACAGAGCGCAAATAACATAATGAAAATAGTGATAAATAAATAAATAGCGGGAATGTAGGTTCAATATGATCAAAACATGCGTGACTTGCCTTGCGGATCTGTGATTTCGATTAATTCGTATTCTTCAGTAGACTGAGCTTGGGCCTGCGCTTCTCCTTCTGGCTCCTGTGCAAACTCGACTCCGGAAGCTAGCGCAAACCAAATAAAATAATATTAATTCCATACCCGAAGGGATGAGCGAGGAATAAAGAAAATAAAAGAATAAAGAAAATCCGAAAAACTCCATTAAATTAGGCTTTTGGGCTTATAGGAGGGCTATATGGGAAAATGGGCCTTGGATTTGGGTTGTTGGGCTCGAAACGAATCCGGGGAGTATAAATATGTATTTTGGGCTTTTGGGTCGGTTACTGTTCATTCGGCTCGGTCGGCACTATTCATCGGGCTCGGACCCGACGCGGCTAGGTGACTCGGCGCAACCGCGTCGCTTCTGGCTCGGTCGGGCGCGTCCGACGCGGCGACTTGGCTCGGTTCAACCGCTTCGCGGGACGGCTCGGTCGGGCGGCACTGTTCTTCTTCTCCGTTTGAGCCGCGCGCGCGCAGCGAGACAGGGGAAGGAGGCGGTGGTTGGCGGCGGCGCTAGGGTGGAGCGCGACGGCAACCGAAGGCATGGACGGGTTCGTTGAGCTGTGGGGAGTCCATTTTGGGTGGTGGGAGGTCTGGTGGAGGCGGCAATCGCCGGTGGTGAGCTCCTTCTTTCTTGCGGCTAATTTGGAAATTAGGACGATTGGGAGGCTTCTAGGGCAATTGGCTTGGTTTTTGAGCTTCACTGGAGTTTGGGTGAGCTCGAGGGAGGGTTGGCCCAAGCTCGGGCGGCCTGAGATGGGCCGGCCACGGTGGTGGTTTTCGGGAGTGGGGTGGCGATCGGTGCCGGGGAAGAGGGGACTTTGGGAGATCAAATTGGCGGTTGGGGTTTAATACTAGGGCCATGGAGGTGCTATAGGCAGAGGGAATTGGGAAGTGGATGGCCAGAGATGGGACATTGACTTAGGGCATGGATTTGGGGCTTTCTTCAATTACCGGCAATGGAGAAGAAGAGGGAGCTCGGGTTTGCTTGGTGAGCTTCAGGGAGACGGAGGGAGTCTAATGGAGGGTCTAGGGCTGCTTAAATACCCGGGGAATGGCGGTTCACCGAGAGAGGGGCGGGGAAAAATATCTCGGCTGGCTTGGGCGCGACGAAGACGACGGTCAAGGGGACGAGAAGGGGGCTGAACGGGGACATGACCAGAGGGGATGGATTGGCAAGGGCTGGAAGCTGCGGGGAAGCTCGTTGCGGTTTGGCACGAAGAAAATGGGTGACGACAACGGCGACGGCAGGATTTTTCGGACTGCACAGTGCCGGCACAATCTCCCCCGTTCATGGCAGCTAGGGCTAGGATTAGGAGATGAATTGCTTTGAGATTAGTATGGATTAAGGCTAGGGAGGAGATGGGCGAAGGAGAATTGGGAAATCAAACCAAATTTTGATTTTGACAAATTTTTACTTTGTTTCAATCACCATCCGTGGTGACCAAGATATGGCCCGGCGTATCGAGCCAGGTGCCAGGTATCCGCGCCGCGAAGCTCAACGATGATCTTAGGAGCCGGCGCAAAGCGGGAGCCTCATGGCATTGGTCGAAGGCAGCCGGGCCGGCCTGGCAGATAACCTAGCCACTAGAGGCTCCAACCGCGCCACGGACAAACGGTTAGTTTATCCCTCCTTTGTAATCGCTAACCTGCGCAAACGGGAGGCCAATAAAGTTCACCGTTTGTCGCTTGTCAATTGATTGTTATACACCAAAGCGCAGCGGGGGGGCGCGTGGAGGCTTGGCCCACACGCGCCCCCCGGGTGCTCAACCCGAAGTCGCACGTTCGCGTGTGCACTCGCCGTAGCCAAAAGGTGACGGGGCTGAGTATAAACCAAAGACGCACGTTCGCGTGTGCACTCGCCGTAGCCTGGGGTACGGGACTGAGTATAAATCGAAGTCGCACGTTCGCGTGTGCACTCGCCGTAGCCAAAAGGTGACGGGGCTGAGTATAAACCAAAGACGCACGTTCGCGTGTGCACTCGCCGTAGCCTGGGGTACGGGACTGAGTATAAATCGAAGACGCACGTTCGCGTGTGCACTCGCCGTAGCCGAAAGGTGACGGGGCTGAGTATAAACCAAAGACGCACGTTCGCGTGTGCACTCACCGTAGCCTGGGGTACGGGACTGAGTATAAATCGAAGTCGCACGTTCGCGTGTGCACTCGCCGTAGCCAAAAGGTGACAGGGCTGAGTATAAACCAAAGATGCACGTTCGCGTGTGCACTCGCCGTAGCCTGGGGTACGGGACTGGGTATAAATCGAAGTCGCACGTTCGCGTGTGCACTCGCCGTAGCCAAAAGGTGACGGGGCTGAGTATAAACCAAAGACGTGCGGGGGGACGCCTTCGCACGCACTCTACGGAGTATAAATAAGACGTGACGTCGAGGTTCGCCTCCGCACGCGCCAGTCCACGGACTCTAAAAAAAGACGTGACGTCGAGGTTCGCCTCCGCACGCGCCAGTCCACGGACTCTAAAAAAGATGTGACGTCGAGGTTCACCTCCGCACGCGCGAGTCCACGGACTATAAAAAGACGCGGATGCTTTCCCTGCGCACTCTACGGAGTCTAAACAAGATGCGAACTCTGCGCACGCCAGGGACCTCGTCCCAGTGCGTACTCTTCGGAGTATAAATAAGACGTGGATGTTGACCCCGCGCACTCTACGGAGTCTAAACAAGACGCGAACTCCGCGCACGCCAGGGACCTCGTCCCAGTGCGTACTCTTCGGAGTATAAATAAGACGTGGATGTTGACCCCGCGCACTCTACGGAGTCTAAACAAGACGCGAACTCCGCGCACGCCAGGGACCTCGTCCCAGTGCGTACTCTTCGGAGTATAAATAAGACGTGGATGTTGGTCCCGCGCACTCTACGGAGTCTAAACAAAAGGCGGGTGCCCTTCGGGCGCTCTGCGGAGCGGGAGGACGACATTAGCTACGCACCCCAACGGGCTGGATGATGCGCCCAGCGCACCAGAGGCTGCTCCCACGGCGAACGCATGAAGTGGACGGAGCGCGTGTGCCTACACCTCGGCGCGTGCGCGCGCCTCCACTTCGACTTGGGCGCCAGCTCCGCTGCCACCCGCTCGAAGGATAAGGGGCGGAGCGTGAAATGCACCAGAGGCTGCCCCCGTTGCGGGGGGTAGGGGAGCGCAATACGCGCGCACTTCCGCCTCGGCACGCGCCAATCTGCAGACCGAGCAAGGACGGAGCATCGGGGTCCGCCGCTATACACGCCATCCTATCAGGCAACCAACGCGCCAACCCCCGGTGGGCGTCGAACAAGGCCCCGGGAGCGTCAAAACCCCCACCTCGCTTAAACGGAGGGAGCCCCTGCGCGGGGTATGGCATATCGACGAACTCGGGAAGCAAACTTGCACCGTATATCTTAAAAGTGCTGAAAAAGCTCGTGTACATTGGAAGAATTGCAAAGCTACAAAGGCCTGGCGGCACCCCTGCTACGCTAGGCTACTACTCTGTGGGCTCGTCTTTAACGCGCGCTAAAGTCGGAAGCCCGCCTGTAGAAGGTCGACCTGCCCAAAAGTTCAGCGACTCCTCGGCCCTCCGCCACTGCCGAAGGCGTCGCCGAGTCGCAAGGCCAGACGTAAGCAGCCGCCCCGAACAAGGAAGCTGCCCGGGATAAAGGCAGGCGGTCAGTTCACGAAGCAAGCATGCACTTTATTCATTCAGCAAAGGAGCAAATGTTACAACGCACGCCCACACCTAGCTACTTTCGCGCCGCACCTGTGAGCCATCGGCGCCGGCGGAGGCACCAGCGCCACCCTCGTCGCGCCGTGGAACCTCGTCCAGAAATCGGCCGAGACTCCCCTCCCCGTGAAGAGACTTCCGGAGCTCGACCCGTGCTCCGGCTATCCCTATCCCGGCGTAGTCCCAGATCCGCTCGTAGAAGAATCCGACGGGCTGGCGAATGGCGCGGACTTCACCAGACATCACCCCGGCTCCACTGGGCATCTCCAGCTGCGGGTCTGCCAGGTCGGCAATATGTCCGCAGCCATGGCGGCGAAGGATGGCGCACATCAAGCATGATGCCACGTAGGCGCAGTGGTCACCAAAGTTCATCGCAGCTCCGCGCGCCACATCGGCGGCATCATGGATCCAGCGTAGGGCCCGCAGCAACTCCTCCGGGCCGAAGGCGTGGTCCGGCACCCCAGCCACAAGTCCTTCGAGATGGACTTCCAGCATTTGCAGCGCATCCCACGCAATGACCGAGGCCTCGTCAAGCGTCTGGTTGCGCTTCGCTAGAGTCGACGCAAGCTCGCCCTTCTCCTTCTCCAATAGGGCGACTTGCCGCAGAAGGCCGTCCCGCTCGGCCGCGAACTCTACCCGCGCCGCCTCGCCGGCCGACGTTCGCGCCGATACGGCAACTCCTTCGGCTTACGCCTTCGCCTCGGCGCACTCCGCCTCAAGCTGGCGGATGCGGGCATCCTGGGCGGCCCGAGCCCCAGTGGCCTCGCGCAGCTGCCCCTCGACGGCCTGCAGCCTGTCTTCCAGCGCCCTTTGCGTATGAGCGTGCGCCGTCTGCAGGGCTTGCCCCAGTACCAGGGTCTGCAGGGCAACAAAGTGATTCAGCAAGCGCAGTGTGGCCCGGCGTTCGTCACATAACTATGTACTCACCCGCACTCCAGACGCCTCGAAGCCGTCCCGCAGACGGTCTATCCCGTAACTGGGTAGCGCCTGCTGCCTGGCACTGGCAGCCGCGTCATCTACAATGCCGCGCCATGCCCTCATCGCCTCCGGCGGGGGGACGAAGTCAGCAGGATTGGAAGGCGTAGCGCCGGAACCCTCGCGTTCCGGCGAAACCTCCTCCTCCGGGATAAGCAACACTGCGGGCAAAAAAAAACCTGCGTGAGCGTCGCGAGACACAAAAAAAACCACCAGGGTCAGCAAAGCCACCATACCTTCAGTAGCGGACGGAGGGCTTTGCGGGGCCGCCCCCCTAGTCGCAGGCGGGGGCGCGGTGGTATGGGCCCTCGCAGAAGGCAAGGTCCCGCTAGGGGTAGAGGTCTCCGGGCCCAGAGCCAACGCCAACCGCTCCAGCACGGCGGACGATGTCGCCTGCACAGCAGAGGGGGCGGACGCCACCAGGACTTCGTTGTGGGCATCTGAATCCCACAAGCTCCTGATGCCCGTCGCCACGACGAAACCCCTCGTCGTCCGATGGAGCTCGGGCCGCAGGCACGGCCGCTTGGCCGGAGCAAGTGGCGGTGCTTCCCCAGCGGACGCTGTAGGAGAAATCCCCGCGTCCACGGCATCCGGGGGCAAAGGCCCCGCTGGGGCAGGTGCTGCGAAGGGCACCTCGTGTCCCGCCGCTACTATCGGCGAGGCCTCGTCTCCAGGCGCTCCCGCGGGGGGGGGGGGGGCTCGAGCACCACGGCGGACACGGTCGAGGGGTCCGCCTCCGCACCAAACGCCCGCGCGCTTCCAGCCTCGATGACCGCAGCAGGTGACGAGGCTTCCTCCCTCCGGCTGCTCGTGGCAAGCTCAGCGCCCAAGGCACCCGCCGAGGATCCTCCGCCTCCGGCGTCTGCGCCTTCCAACCCCGAATCGGCGTACTTCGCCGACTCCGACTCCGCGTCCGCCGCACTCTCGGGAGCGCTAGCAATAGCAGCCACACCTGTCCTATCAGGCGCGGCGGACGCTCCCCCTCGGCCCCTTTTGCGAGACGGCACCTTCCCCTTCGCTGCGCCGTCATCTGGAGCAGCGCGCTCCGGCACTGCAAGGCCTAGGGCCTCGCACACGCGGTTTATCCGCCCCAGCCCGGCCTCGGTGGTAGCGGACATGCGCTGCTCGTGCTCCCTCTTGGTGTACGGCCCCAGGAACACACGCGCGGCCAGCTCTGCATCCTCCAAGCAAATCCCGGAGGCCTACCAGGAGGCGACACTAAGGTAATGACTTCAGAACAAGCAAAGGGGAGATGAAGTCAGGACTTACGAAGACTAGGGGGCGCCGGTAGCAGGCAGATCTCCGGCGAAACATTGTCGTCCCGTTGCTCCTCCGCAGCGAGGCGCCAGTCACGGGCAAGCGGGGCCACGCCGTACATAATGAACTCTTCGGCGAGGTCACGCATGTTCAAGCAGGCGGTTATCCCTACGAGCTGTCGGACCCTTCGTTGGTCCTCATCGTCGAGAGTTCGGCCGGGCGAGGTCTTGAACGTAATTGGCCGGCCCGTGCATTCGAGGCCGCTCCCGCTCTCCACGCGGTGGTAGAACCACCGCTTCATCCAGTTGGACTCCCACTTCCCGCGTGTGGAGTTTGCGGGGAAGAGTTTGCCGCAGCCCGACCGCAAGATGAAGGTGACGCTGCCGAAGCTCGACAACGTCCCGTCTTGCCGCTCCTTGGGCTGGTATCGCGCCTCGTGCAGGTAGGCGAACAACGAAGCGCTGGGCCAGCACGCCCCAGAGCGCAAGGCCCAGCTGTACACCGCGAACCAGGCCACGGCGTTCGGAGTTAGTTGCGCTAGCTCCAGCCCAAAGGTCCGCAGCACGGCGCCCACAATCGCCGCCGCGGGGATGCGGAGCCCAGCGTCAAGAAAGGCGACGAAGACGATCGCCTCCGGCTTCCTGGGGCGTGGCGTCGTCTCATCGGCGGCGGGCAGTCGCACCGCCTCGCGCTCGGACAGCTTCCCCGAGCGCACCAGCGCTTGGATAACCTTCTCGGTAACAAGAGAGTGGCCTAACTCGCCGGAGAATGTACCTTCTTTCTCCGCCGCCCGCCACAGCTTGTTCGCCGCCGCCGGGTCACGTTCGTGGATCGAGTACTTCACCTCGACCGGTGATGATCGCCGGCGAACGCCGCGGCCGCCAGTCGCCTGATCGTGTGTGCCACCGGATGCCATCGCTTTTTGCAGAAAGGGGGGCGGCAAGGATGCGGAGGGGAACTCGGACGACGATGCAAACAAGATGCGGATGTAGAGCCGGCGCGGCACAGTCGCGACGTCTATTTCAAGCCACCTCTCCCCAATAACCGAAGCATCGCGACGGTCTGCATACCGGGCCCGACCCCACTGGCACAAGACCGTCTCGCACGATTCCCCAAAACCGAAGCCGAGGCGTCGTGGCACCACACGCCGCGCGCGACCGCAGAGCCAAGGACAGTCAATGGCGGTTGCGGTCACGCAACCCCTGGCGCACAGCGACACCCCCAATTATGAGCCGCCGCGTGCCCCACTCACAGGACGGCACAGTACGATACGGTGACCCGCCTTTTGGGAAGGACAAGCGTCGGGACGGAGCGCGCGCGCCTCTGCACGCCTTTGCTTCGACTTAGGCGCCAGCTCCGCTGCCACCCGTTCGAAGGGTAGGGGACGGAGCGCGCGCGCCTCTACTTCGAATTAGGCCCCAGCTCCGCTACCACCCGTTCGAAGGGTAGGGGACGGAGCGCGCACGCCTTTGCTTCGACATAGGCGCCAGCTCCGCTGCCACCCGTTCGAAGGGTAGGGGACGGAGCGCGCACGCCTTTGCCGACTTAGGCGCCAGCTCGCCGCCACCCGCTCGAAGGTAGGGGCGGGCGCGCGCGCCTCTACTTCCATCGGGCGCCACCTCGCCGCCACCCGTCCGAAGGGTAGGGGACGGAGCGCGCGTGCGCCTACTTCCATCGGGCGCCAGCTCGCGCCACCCGTCCGGCGGTAGGGGCGGAGCGCGCGCGCGCTCTGCGATCGGGGCGCCACTCGCTGCCACCCGCTCGAGGGTAGGGGACGGAGCGCGCGCGCTCTATTTCCATCGGGCGCCCGGCTCGCGCCACCCGTTCGAAGGGTAGGGGACGGAGTGCGCGTGCGCCTCTACTTCCACTTGGGCGCCAGCTCCGCTGCCACCCGTTCGAAGGGTAGGGGACGGAGCGCGCGCGCGCCTCTACTTCGACTGGGGCGCCAGCTCCGCTGCCACCCGTTCGAAGGGTAGGGGACGGAGCGCGCGCGCGCCTCTACTTCGACTGGGGCGCCAGCTCCGCTGCCACCCGTTCGAAGGGTGGGGGACGGAGCGAGCGCGCGCAACCACTTCAACACCAACCCTACTTTCGGCTGCAGAAGCTCCGCAGCATGATCAACATTATGCAGGACTAGAGAACTTCACAGGCCGCAGGGACGGAGGGGGCCAAGGGGCTCGGCAACATGGCTTCGGCCCAGTGAAGCCCTTCACCATGAGAGGCTCCTGTTGTAGGGGTGGCCCCCACCTAAACCCAGCAGGCCTGTTGGAAGGCTATAAACCAGAGTAGAACATGCGTAATGACTAAAATACCCTTAGGGGGATGTACAGATGTAAGGGCATGATTGTAAAAGCACTCCCCTCATGAATACATATATCAGGATGAAGGGGAGGGCGAGGCAGGACACTTCCCACTCTCCACTACCATCTCTCTCTGTTTGGTCTGTAACCACAACAATTATTATTGGCTAAAATGTGGATACTGAAGAAACTGAGTGTAAATCATACAATCTCTTGTTGAAGAACAATCGTTGATTCTGTCTACATGAAACCAATGTGCCTTCATAGTAAGAAAAAAAGGGAGAAAGAGATGAGAAATACACATTTTCTTACTAAAGACATAACTTACATCCAGCTGGTGCATCCTTTTTGCTTTGCAATTATTTGCAATTTAAGCCACCCCAATGATGACAAATGTAGCTAATTAAGAGCAGAACAAGAGATGTGATAGTTGGCTATCTGCCTGTGCATTGGTCTAATTCTCATGGTAATACTGATACACCTGCATCTGTCTAATTTTAGTGGATTCATTCTGAAGTACTAATCATACAAACATCAAAGTAGTCACCCCAGAAAACCATCTAATGCATACATAGCAGCGTAAATTTGTTCCCCTTCATGTGGATTTTGTATCAAACAGATTTAATTCTAAGCGACCTGCATGACAAAGGACGAAATATACATCATTTCCTTGCACCAGAAGATGTTACTGAGTGCACATATAATTGTTTTCCTTATACTGACAAAGGAAATGATCGGTAGATTTTTTTTTTCTGTTAAACCTAGTTGAAAAGAAAAGACCCAAAAAGGCCAGGTTCACTGCTGTAACATACAGATTAGAGAAGTAGTGAAACTATAAATAAAGAGTAAAGCGCATATGCAACTATAAATAAAGACTAAAGCGTACATGTGCATGACTGCCAGGGTGCAAAAAAGAGGAAGAAGAAAAAGAAAAGAAATCAAAGCTATGTTGGCTTATTTTCCCTGAGATACCATAGGTCAATAATGACATCACTTGGGGAATCTACAACAACTTACTGGGCTTGGACCCGGTGATGGACAGGGTGTACCGCAGGCCCCACGGTTACAACATTTCTATTGTGGTTACTGGCCAAACAGTAAAGTAAAAGAATAGTGTAGTAGAAATGATAGATGGACGATGCTTGCCCATTCCCTATGTCCAGGGTGTATATATATTTCCATCAAGCGTATTTTACAATCCTACCTTTACACTCATGTGCCCTCCATAGAGGTATTTATGTTATTACACACATCCTATTCTTGGGCTTTACAACTCTCTAGCAGGCCGAACGGGCTTAGGTAGAGGTCACCCCGACAACAATTTCTAAAACTGAAGTTGACATTACCACACTAAGGACAATTCCTGACCCCCTCCCTTGAAGACATTGAAAATAGTAGAACCTTTTTTTAGCCAACAAGACTCAAGTAAAAACAAGACAGCATAACGAGTTTCTTCTCCAAAAGGAAAAAAAGACAGTATAATACAAAGGACATTTCCCCCCAACAATGCTAAGTAAGTATGCAACTGATAATGAAATAACACTTGCATGAATTTTCCAGTGATACCTACAAGCTACCTACACCAACTTTTTACTATATCACACAGCTTTACATTGATTTTTTTGGTAACCTAACGTACTAATCTTCCAGAAACTATTTTACATAGGTATAATACTCTTAACCACACCATAAGAGATTAAAAATGCAGAAAATTTGTTAAAACTACGGCGCTAACAAATAACTTCAATAAATGTGAATTGCTCCCCATGAGAACTCCGTGCAATACATACATGATCACCTAAAACGCTTCGCACAGAATTTACAGATGGCCTGATCTAACAAAAAAAGAACAATTCGGTACTCTAGTAAAATAGCACAACAAAACCAAACACCCACCAACTCCTTACAGAAGACTGGATGATTCCCACAAAATAGTGTGCAGTAATCATAAGCAAACACCACTACACAAACAGGGGGGAAAGAACCAACTAGACATCGACAGTAGTCACTATGCAACGACTCGGTCTACAAACTCAGACAAAATCAAGAACCCAACTAAATATTTCTATTCAACTACTCTAGCATCAGGGGATCAGCGAGAGCATAGGATGCAAGGCTTACAAGTCCCTAGGTCCAAAATGGCTAACAAAATCTAGACGAAGCGTCGAAGCCTGGTGTTTCTGTTTTGCATCCTAATGAAAAAATAACCACAAATTTCATCAGGCCAACTAAACATTGCGAGGAAAGAAAATCATAGGTGCCAAAAAACCCAGAAAGATTACCCCACTACATTCAATTCCTGCACCCTTCCTTTTTTTTTTGTATTGCTTCTATTCAGGTTCGACATTCTATACCATCTATTCATATTGTCGCAATACGCCCAATTATTTCGAGCATGCCTCACAATCAATCCCAAATTAACCAAAACCCTACTCAAGAACATCCCTAATTCCTCACTCAACCAAATCCTAACCGAAGAAGATAACGAGTAACAATAGATCAGAAGAGGGGCCTTTCTCGAATATCACTGTCGTTGTGTGACCTCTTTAATCCGAACGCATCGCAGTTCTCCACTTGCGGGATAGCACCGAACTTCCCCAAATCAACCAAAACCAATGTTGAAACCTAGAACCAATGCCAGAATCAAAACCGAACGAAATCGAATCAAATTGAAGCGCATACCTTGGCGGAAGCCATCGGAGAGATAGGAGAGGCGGTAGCAGCGGCGGGAGGCGAGGGAAGAACCGTGACGAGTGAGCGAGAGGAGAGATGGAGGGGGAGGCGGCGGCGTGGGGTGGGGAGGAGTGGGGGGACGAGGAGGAGGCGGTGCGGGGTGGGAAGGAGGCGGTGGCAGTGCGGGGTGGGGAGGGAAGGAGGAGGAGGCATACGAAAGAGAGATGGGTGACAGAGTGGAGAGGAAGGAGGAGGTGTGCTGGGGTAGGAAGAGAGGGGGTGAGGCCCACATGTCGGCACTTTGTACCTTGGCAGAAGCCATCGGAGATATAGGAGAGGCGACGGCGGGAGATAAGGGAAGAACTGCAGCGAGAAAGCGAGAGGAGAGATGGAAGGGGAGGTGGCAGCATGGGGTGGGGAGGAGTGGGGGAGGAGGAGGCATGTGGGGGTGGGAAGGGAGGGGCGAGACCCAGGCAGTGGTGGGAGGCGAGGGAAGAACCACGTCGAGCGAGCGAGAGGAGAGATGGAGGAGGCGATGGCGCAGGGTGGGGAGGAGTGGGGGAGGAGGCGTGCGGGGATGGGAAAGGAGGGGGTGAGGCCTAGGCAATGACGGTTGCGAGAGGCGAGGGAAGAACCGCAGCAAGCGAGCAAGAGGAGAGATAGAGGGGGAGGCGGCGACGCAGGGTGGGAAGGAGTGGGGACGTGGAGGTGTGAGGGGGTGGGAAGGGATGGGGCGAGGCCCATATGTAGGCACATTGTTCTATGTGAGGAGGGGAGTGACAGATGAAGTACTGAAAGTGAACCACCACCACCAACTTTTTTTAAGTAGTAGAGATAAACTAATAGGTGTCTAACCTAGTCTTGTATTCCTATGATTCACTTTATAAGGTGTTTTTTGAGTAAAGTCCATTACCGGTCCTTAAACTTTTTATGCTGTGTCATCCCGGTCCATAGACTTTTAAAGTATGTCATCCTGGTCCTTAAACTTTCAAAGTGTGGCAATTTTTTTTTGAAAGTCTATGGACCGGGATGACACAGCATAAAAAGTTCACTGCTACAACTACGTAGGATATTGCCACACTTTGAAAGTTTAAGGACCGGGATGACATACTTTAAAAGTCTATGGACCGGGATGACACAGCATAAAAATTTTAAGGACCGGTAATGGACTTTACTCGTGTTTTTTTTACCGGACAAGAAGTTTAGAAAGTTTTGAGTTTGAGGAATCCACGAGAGAAATGACTATAATATATCCTTCCATTAAGTGCTTTGGAAAGATGAGAGATGACGATTTGCGCAGATAATAGTGCATTAATACTTAGGAAAGAGCGAATAATAAATAAGGGTAAAAGAGAGAAACAACCATTTAACCAACAATTGCCCCATATCTATATATAGTTTTAATTACACAAAAATGAAACCGCTATATTCATATTTGAAAGTACTTTCATGTAAATGTGATGTTGTACTTATTAACAATACTAGTTGGTTGGCTGTGGAACCCACATCGTACCAATATGAAAATCACAAACATCATTAATTATAAATCAAGTAATTGATGTGTATTAGAGGATTATGCTGAATAATTACAATAATGAAGGCAATTAATCTCTCAAAACCAATTAAGCATTGATCAAAAGATTAATGGGATAGCATTGTTTTAGGGAGGGGAACAACTTTGAATTGTAGGTTGTAGCCATTGGACATGCGTGATGGATGGTTGAGATCCTTCGGATATGCCAAACTGGTGCTTTTATGAATAGTATAGATATCGTAGAAGAATTAACTGTGAAATTTCAATTTAAATTAGAGACAGAGCCAAATCTGTAAGATGCTCTGTAAAACACAGAAAAGTTTACAAAGCTAATACGATATATGCCTTGTATAATGAGTTTGCGCGGCTAGTGGAGACTTGAGGCAATGGCACTATATGCATGGCAGGTATGGCCCTGCCAGTGACAGCAGGCATGTATGCATGGGTACTCTACTCGATCTTAACGAATTAATTAGCTGCTAATAAGAAACGGCATTATAATTTTTATTTCTGTTATTGTTAACCGTGACGATGCTGTGGCTATTAGAGCTTTGTCTGACATGCGTATATTGAACGAAGTAAAAGAGAGGATGATGATTCATCACGAATTAAAAGGATCATGCATGAGTGGTGCTCGTGTTTTTTTCTTCTCTCCGTGGGTTCGTAATACGTTTTCCTTTTTTTTTTGGAGTGTATTGGTATCACCCGGATGTTTTCTTTCTAATTATCATCTAAATTTGTGACCTTTTGGATGAAAGATCAAAGTGCCCCTTGTTTTTAAAGGGAGAAAATTTTTTTCAAGGGGGAGGGAGTAGAATTCATGACCATTGGATCTCTAATTTAATGGTTCTAAATCTGGATGATAATTAGAAAGAAAACATTCGGATAACGTTTAACAAAACCTTTTTTTTGTTGAGAAATGAAATAAACTTGGTTAAGCAGCTATTTTCACGCACCGGACGGACTAGCGTTAATGGTACCTCCGGCCGGCGGTCGTTGATGGATGAGACAACTAATTGATGGATTAATCTGTATGTCTTAACGCGCTCTCTTTTGGTTCTGTGGATGCGCCAGGTTGAAAGGATACCGCCGCACGGGCGAATACCATAGCTTGGAATGGAAGGCCTTCCGCTCTCCTGTCGCAAGGAATGTTGGGGTGCGGAGGCGAAGATGACGCAGCGCTTCGATCCCGTAATAAAGGTGGAGCTGAGGAAGGAGCCCAGGGAAGAGGCCGCCCGACGAAGAGGTACCTTCTGGTGGTTGACAACCTCTACGAGCCTATCGAGCCCACTAGATTCCCAGAGATGGTGGGACTTCCTCCTCATAATTGGTGGACAAATTCTAATTGGCTGATGTCCACCGCTTCCCAAGAAGTCTGCGATAGGAGCAAATCGGTAAATCACACAGTCCTCCATTTCTCCAACGATGATGAGATCCTGATGCTTATCCTTTCCGCACTGCACCAATCGGCCAAGTTCATCTTCGACAGAATTTGCCAACAAGATGAGCAATATTGGCACCATGTGGCCCTTCGGTGTTTTCACTACGCCATGCTACTACCCATTCCCCAACATCCACCGCCACCACAGGAAGATATTATGCACAGTGATGAAGATCGCCAGAGTTATAATCATGCATCGTCCATTACTTCAAATGAGCTAATCCGTCAATGGGCTGCCCAAGGCATCCTTATTGCAATTAAACCAAGAGCCCAAGAAAGTTCAGAGGAGGAGGCCGGCAACAACCATAACAAGTACGATGATATACACCAAGTTGGAAATGTCATCCTCCAAGCATTCCAGGAGTATTCTTTGCTGCAGCTACCCTTTTCTCCAGCAACCGAAGCTGATGGGGCTACTAAAACTGCCGCACAATTTTTGACATACCATAGTCTCATTGGAGAGCACCTCACAATAAACAAACTTCTTGATGGCAAGGAGTACATGGAGCAGCTGAAATGGATCTCGTTCGTGGATCATGACCAAGGACGGCATGTAAGCAGAGAATGGTTGAGTCATGAAATTACCAATGGCCCAACTGCGCTTATTCTAAGAGGTTGCTCACATCAACTGTTCTTATTTTCCCAACTCAGTAGCTTCTTG
Organism: Dendrocalamus sinicus; assembly: GCA_036346575.1. Taxonomy (NCBI): domain Eukaryota; kingdom Viridiplantae; phylum Streptophyta; class Magnoliopsida; order Poales; family Poaceae; genus Dendrocalamus; species Dendrocalamus sinicus. Next base: position 17,181,407 of record CM070652.1, read on the forward strand.
CCCAAACTCGGTTTCCTTCGTGTTCTTGATATCTCCTATACTCCACTAAAATCACTCCCTTCTTCAATTGGTTGTCTAGCAAACCTTCGGTTGCTTTCACTCAGAGGCTGCCATGATCTCAAAACTCTATTGATCAGTTCCTCCACAACTGGTACTACAGACCCAGCAACCAATAGTAGTTCCTATTCACCACTGTCCACTCTATGCCAACTTGAAATTCTTGACATGAATGGAGTTCCTTTTTCTCATCTGACACAAGATATGGGCAATCAAAAGAGCAATTTGATATACCTAGACATGTCCTATTCAGAAATAACTACTTTCCCACTAGGCTTTTTCCAGGACATGTCAAATCTTGAAGTGCTCATCCTGGTCAAATGCCCCGACCTTGTGGAATTACCCCCTTCTATGGCTGCACTGCTCAGCCTGACAACACTTGAGGTCACAGGGACACAAATAGAATCTTTCCCTGAGAAGATGTTTGAAGAAATGCAGAAGCTTCAATCGCTCAAGCTCATTGACAACAAGAAACTGATTTCACTCCCAGGGTCAATATCTAAGGCTAATGGCTTGATCGAGCTACACATTGAAGGATGGGAGTCGAGCATGGTGGAAGAAATCAAATTGGATGGGCATCCTACCCTGAGATCCTTCTTGCTGATCGCTGCACCTCACATAAAGCGCTTGTTCTTGCACGGATGTAGAAAGCTTGAGTTCGTGGAATTAAAGTACCTTGGTGCTTTGGAGGTGCTAGACCTGTCTTCTACAGCTATCAAGGAGCTCCCTGCCGACATCCCTAATCTACCCAAGCTTAGGCAAATGTTTCTCATGGGTGTTCCTTCTCTGAAGTGATTTCCTTGGCATAAGCTACAGCGACTCCCAGATGTGTTTTGCCTAGATCACTGTGCAGAAGGAATTGGTAGTCATTCTAATCAAGTTGCTTATGTGTGCATCAGTGACTCTAGGTTATTCCATAGCTTCAATGAAACTGCAAAGGATTTAGTAAGGAATGGACGGTATTTCCAATCTTTCTATGTTCGAGTTGCACCATGTAATGCAAATATCAGGCAGTTGTCAGATGAAGAAGGCATGCTAGATAGCAAGCTGCGGGAATTAGTAAAGAAGCAATCAACTTATGTAGATGTACATAGCAGCTATAAGGCAGAGGAAGTTGCAATTTTCTCGCCGGTGATAGCTCCCCTTCGCCGAACAAGGTGTCATGTGGAGATCTCAGCAATGCATCGGTATCCTGATGGTTTACGCTATCTTCTACAAGTCACCAGATCAATATCTGTGACATGTGATACTTCTATTTCCAGCCTTTATGATCTGAGTGACTTCGACGAGCTGGAAGAATGTGAGCTTCGGTGGTGCCATCAAATGAACGAAGTTTTCGAGGAAAGTACATGCGTGGAGAATCTACGACATGTACATGCTAGTAATCTCAAAAGTCTAGCTTCCTTCTGCACAGGACAAACTAGATTGAGTACACTAGAGCACCTACACCTGGAGTACTGCCCAAGATTGGAGGCCGTGATGCTAGATGAAATAGCACTGCCATGTCTCAAGACGCTTGACATCTTGTTCTGCTACAACCTCGAGACAATTTTCTACATCGACGATGATGATGTCCGTTGTCAGCTCCCACATCTCGAAAAGATACGCCTCCAAGAGCTGCCACGGCTGCAGCACCTCCACAAGAATGATGCTGTCATCACCGTACCGATGTGGAAAGAGCTCCACATCCGGGGGTGTTGGAGCCTCTGCCGGCTCCCGTACCTTCAAGATCCGCTGAGGATGGTGGAGGTGAACGGGGAGAGGAGCTGGTGGGGCAAGCTCCATTGGGACTCACCGTTGCACCGCAACAGCTATGCCCTCAGGCTTCCCCCGGCGTTCGCCTCCTTCGATGAGCATGCTAAGATCAAGAGCTACCTCAGATGAACCGTACCCAAGCTGATCAAGACATCAATCCATGCACCCAGGAGTTGGTATGTGACTTCAAGCCCTCTGTTCGTCAATCATTCACCACAGGCTACCTAAACACCTACCATATTAACAACATTTTGCCATACATACGTATCGTATATGTCACCTACTATACCCTTGTGCCACCCATGCATCCATACAGATTTCAGAATGCCCATGCCCTGCCTCCAATCATGCTTGCCATTGAAAAACAAATCAATTAGTTATGTGAGTTCTACTACAAATACGAGTTCTTTGCCAGTTGTGGTGTGCTTATACATTTAGTGTTTCCAAATAAAAAGGTTAGTTTCCCTGGTTGATTTTTGACTAGTCTCTTGGCCAGCCATCCAGTGACAACTAAACCCTGTTTCCAAATATTATTGGAGTGCCAGATTTTCTATGTTCAGTGTGATCGTTTATGTATGTCGTGTTTAATTGATTACTATGTAATGTTCGTGTGAGGCGTGATATAAGTACCTGCTGTTTAGTAATAAAGTGCCATTTGTAATGTTGATTGGCATGTGTATCTGATTTTTGTGCTAAAATATACATATGTTGTGTTTCATAAGCTCATCACTTACCTCTTGAGTTACTGAAATTGTTGTACTAGTCTACCAGAATTACTGATTGAGCTCCTTATTTAGAGAGCATATCTGTAGGAATTTAACATAAATAAGATAATTAAACCTCTAATGTAAGCCGCTAAATCCCCTGAAATGGAAGGGCATTAGCGTAAAGTGAAATAATTCTGAGGTAAATGGCATTTACCATTTAGTGAGAGGTCTGAATACCCTATCGGAGTAGTTTTCATTCTTATATCTTAAGCCCAGTTCCAGTTTGACGTATTCATCTTATTTAAATGCATTTTCCAATTTTGAGTCTACATAATGTTGCTATTGTGTATCAAATCAACTGGACATTAATTCAGGTAAAACACTTAATTCATTCTACTTAAGATATTCATTTCCCAATTCCTACCATAAATTCTTCAACACAAACCCACAAATAAACAATAATGTACCACATTGCTAAATTTGCAGTTTTGCTTCTCACTTCAGTCTACATGAAGGACAACTTAGTTATAGAAAGAAAAGTATATATTTCTGCAAGGAAAATTGAAGCACCTGCCCCTGAAAACAAAACCTAATGTAACAAACATGTGAAATTGAAGTTACCTCAAGATAAAAAAAATGGGCATGCAACACTGCAAACTGGGCTTTGCATTAGTGAAGGTTCTGCTGTCAGATTGATCGAGAATGGGATCTGCTGTCAGCAAATTTCATGAAATCATCACAAACCGGGAAAAGAAACATGAGTAAAAGTTAATCACAGGTAGTGAGCGTTTACTGTTTTGTCATCTTTCTAAGTAAGTGAAGATAAAAAGTAGCTGGTTTTATGCGTGACGCCCAAAAGCCAAAAGAAGCACAGGGATGGCTACATGTGCAGTGTTAAGAGAGCAAAACAAGATATTAGAAGGCCTAGTGTAGAGAACAAGGAAGTTAGTAATGCATAACTGATCGCTGCTTGTTACAACAACTAAGAAGCTTTTCTATGATTTTAGTAGATGAAGTCCTGTGGGAGTAGTGCTTGATTTTCTTGGGGAAAGAACAGGTGCATACATGATAGTTCCCTAAGAATAAAGTGAAAGGAAGGGGGCAAAAAAAATAGTTGAAAACTTTTCTTCGAAATTGTCTTGGCGTGTTAGTGAAATACAGCAGCTTAAATCTCATTCCAATTTCAAATATGAAGACATCCTACATACCGTGCACACCAAAGAAGGGAGGACAGTATGCTCATCTGTCCATTGTTGCTTGTGCATCCTCAAGGATTTCACGATGTTCATCGCAGCTAGCGGCCGGCCAAACGAAAATAGCAAAGATAATTTAAAAACATTGATACCATAGATGCTTAGGAGACAGAGAAGAACAACCGTAAGCAAAGCGGAAGCGAGGAAGAAACTCAAAACGGGGGCAAGCTTGCAGCGCTGGCATTTCATCGAGTATGTGATAGGCGTATGTATGCGTACCATCTGCCGTTTCCTCTTCCCCCTCCCTCCCTTCCACTCGCGCCGCCCATTTCAAAACCCACCGACGATGGCCACCGACATCGCCGGCGACGCCGAAACCAGCCCACCCCTACCCTTGCTGGATGACCTCGAAGACGACGGCTTCCCCGTTTTCTTCCCCGCCTCCGCCACCAGCAGCTTCTCCGACGACTTTTACCGCAGCGGCACCGACTGGTCCTCCCGGCGCGCCCCTCCTCCGCACCAGCCGGAGGTGGTCTCTGGGACGAAGGCGAAGGGCAGCAGCTTGCTCGTGTAGAGGAGCCGCTTCCAGGCGTGGGGGATCGAAAAACCGCGGCGGGAGGAGGCGGCGCAGGGGTCCGAGCTGGGGCTTCCTCCTCATCTCCCTCTCCTTCTGGATTTTGGATCCTCTGACCTTGGCAAGGGGAAGGCAGAGTGACATTGGGTGAATATGAGCCGTCGGATGGAAAAGCAACGGTCCAGATCGATTACTGTAGCTTTTCCATCGGACGGCTCAGATTCACCCATGTCCCTCTGCCATTCCCTTGCCAACGCCAGAGGATCCGATTCCCTCCTTCTGGTGCTTTGTCCGGTAGGAAGCGGCGGTGGGGAGTCTGAAAGCATCTAGGCCCCTAAAAATGATTTTGGTAATTAATGAAATTAAGAGAATATGGAATATGGGACTAACGTGTTTTAATGAGCATGCGAAGGGTTAGTCCACACACATGAGCGACAAGATGCAAGCCAAAAGATACGCGTGAAAATCAGAGTGGCTCAAGACAAAGGTATACTTAGAGTAGGACCCCTTTTGAATTTTACCAGTCTTAGGTGAATGGTGGAAGACCGGATTATAGGATAGATGATCGTACCATCAAGGGGGATCTTGGCTAGTAGGTTGAATACATATCTCCTGTGCCAAATGGTTTAATCTTAAAACTTGCATCCATTAAAAATCAGCTTTTAAACGATTTCTGTGCTCTGGCTGGAAGAGCGGTAGTACCGCAGTTTTGAACGTCGGAACTACCGGAAAGCGGTAGTTCCGCAACCAAAATGCGGTAGTACCGGCTAGCGGAAGATCCGGTTTTGGAGCGGATCAATATTTCCAGAGAGCACCCTTGGCTCATTCCAAATTCTTGTGGGAACGGAAGTACCAGCTGTTTGAACGCCGGTACTACCGCTGTGAGCGGTAGTACCGCATCCTAAAGCGGTACTTCCGGACCCCGGAAGATCCGGAGGGAGAGCGGATCAATTTTTCCAGAGAGCGCCCTCCGGATGAAGCCTGGATTTCTCTGGAGTGGAAGTACCGGCAATTTCAACGCCGGAACTACCGCTAAGTGCGGTAGTTCCGCTACTCAGAGCGGTACTTCCGGAGTCCAGAAGATCCGACTTTAGAGCGGACGCATTTTTCCAGAGAGCGCCAAATCTGGGACCCTTCGGAGTTTGGCTGGAGCGGTAGTACCGCGCCGACTTTGCGGAACTACCGGGGAGCGGTAGTACCGCAAATATCAATGGCGGTAGTACCGCGCCGCCAAATCCAACGGTCACTGCAGACGTCTGACATAGCCGTTCTGGCGCGAAGATTTGGTAGCGGTAGTACCGGCCCTTGGGAGCGGTAGTACCGCTCGACCAGAAAATTTTCTGGAAATTGTGTCAAACGGCTAGTTTTGGTTGGTGGAGGCTATAAATACCCCCACCACTACTCAAGGGCTAAGGTTAGAGACTCATTGCATATTTCTCAAGCCCTAGTGCATTCATTTCACCTCAATTCTCTCTTTGCACATCAAAGTGAGGTGGTTGAGCATTTAGTGCTAGATTTCAATTGCAAATCCATTTGGCACTAGAGTTGCATTCAAGTGAACACCGGGATCTATTACTCTTAGTGCTTGCCGGCACTTGGACGATCCGGTGAAGGTTGGCTCGGTGATCTTCTCAAGAAGATTGTGAGAAGACCCGGCAAATTGTGAAGGTCGGAGCTCGCCTACCCGGAGCGGGGAAGAGCTACACTAGTGATCGAGGTGTTTGGCTTATTTCGTGGAGCCGGTCCGATTCGTTCGGGCTTACCTCAACGTGGACTAGGGGAAACCGGTAAGTTTCCGATCACTACGGTAAAAACATCGGTTGTGTCTCTTGTCTCTTTAGCTCTAGTTTATTTGCTTCATTGTGATCACTTATTTGCTTAGAGCTAGAGATTGCTATATTATTGTCTAGAATTGCATAGGATTAATTGCTTTACCATCTTGTCATTTAAATTGTAAAGAATTAATCGAGTTAACTAAAAAATTTAAAAACCTCCTATTCACCCCCCCTCTAGTCGGTATCCTTGATCCTACAAGTGGTATCAGAGCTTGGTCTCTCACATTTAGACTTAACCGTCTAGAGAGAAAGGATGGCTAGTGAGGGGATTGCGGTAGGAAAGGCACCTCTATTTGATGGCTCAAATTATGCGTATTGGAAGATTAGAATGTCAATTTATTTAAAGGCCATGAGTCCTAACATTTGGAAAATCGTAAATGATGGTTACGTCATGCCACTTGATCCCGACAATCTGACGGAACAAGATGGGCGTAACACTCATTTAGATGCCCAAGCCATGAACGCTATCTTTGGAGCCTTAAACGCGGATGAATTCAATAGAGTGAGCAATCTTGAGACGGCTCACGCTATTTGGACCACCCTCTCGGAAATTCACGAAGGGACATCCACGGTTAAGGAAGCAAAATTGCATCGGCTTAGGATTAAGTATGAGACATTCATAATGTTGCCCCATGAGGACATCAATGAGATGTACACACGGCTAAACAACATTGTGAATGAGCTCAAAGGCCTTGGAACTAATCTCTCCGATCTTGATATTGTGAGAAAGATGCTTAGGGCTCTACCGGAGAAGTATGAGATGTTGGTGACACTCTTCCTCAACTCACCGGAGTTGGCTAGTATGACGCCAACACAACTCTTGGGTAATCTAATTACCAATGAGTTGTACAAGAAGGACAAGGAGGAGCTTTTGGAGCAATCTACCTCCAAAGGAAAGAAGATCACCGCCTTCAAGGCAAAGGCGGTGGCAAGTGAAGAGTCCGAAGATGAAGAAGAAGACTCCGAAGAAGAACTTGCCCTTCTTGTGAGAAGGATGAACAAGTTCATGAGAAGACGCTCAAATCGAGGAGGAAGCTATGACAAAGGCAAGAAGTGGCAATCATCCTCCAACAAGAAGTATAGCAACATCCGTTGCTATGTGTGTGACGAGAAGGGGCATATTGCCTCTCAATGTCCCACAAAGAAGGATGACAAGGAGAAGTCATCCAAGAAGAAAGGCTATCAAGGCAAGAAGAAGCTTTTCAAGAAGCTTCACAAAGACGGCAAAAATGAAGCCCACATTGGTGAGTGGGATTCCGATGCGGAATACTCCGACTCCGATTCTAGCGAGGATGAGTCTCCCAAGAAGAAGGGACTTGTCGGCATCGCCATCAAGGAAGCTCCATCGCTATTCTCCACTCCCACATGTCTTATGGCAAAAGGGGAGAAGGTAAAAACTCTAGATGACGATGAGCCTTCTTATGATGATTTGATGGACATGTTGGTAGAATTGAATGAATTTCTTGGAAAAGAAAAGTCAAAATTCAAGGTTTTGAAGAGGGAACATATATCTCTTCAAAAATCTTATGAGGAGCTAAAGGAAGCTCATGACTTGCTTCTTCATGGAAATCAAAAGATGTCTAGTACTAGCATTGGTGTATCTTGCAATATTATGAATGAGATGCTTAGTATAGAAAAATCAACATCTAGCATGTCAACCTCTTGTGATGATTTACTTTCTATACCATGCTCATCTAATGTTGATTCATATTATACATTACCTCATGTCCATGATAATATGCTAGTAAATGAAAACAAGAATTTAAAAGAACAAGTAGTAAAATTGAACAAAAGCTTAGAAAGAGCTTACAAGGGAAAGGACACCCTTGATAAGTTGCTAAGCGGGCAAAGATGTTCTTTCAACAAGGAAGGACTTGGGTATATTCCCAAGAAAGGTAAGAAGCCGGCATACAAACCTCCAAGGTTTGTAAGTGAGAATGGTAAGTATTGTATCAAATGTCGAAATGTAGGACATATGGTAAATGATTGTTCTAAAAATGATATGCACTCCATTGGCTTGTATGATTCTTGCTATTTGCTTAAAAATCTGAAAATGGAAATGTAATTGCTCGTTTTATTGGCACCTCGATTTTGGGTGCTAAGAAGAGATCCATTTGGGTGCCCAAAACCTTGGTTACTAACCTCCAAGGACCCAAACAAATTTGGGTACCTAAAAAGACTTGATTTTCTTTTGTAGGTGAATTACAAAACCGATGGAAGGCATTGGGTGTTGGATAGCGGTTGCACTCAACACATGACCGGAGACCGGAAGATGTTCACCACATTTGAAAGTGGAAGCAATGACAAGATCACCTTTTGAGACAATAGCAAAGGAAAGGTATTGGGATTGGGTAAAATCGCTATCTCAAACGACCTTTCAATTTCTAATGTATCACTAGTTGAAACTTTAAATTTTAATTTGCTATCCGTTGCTCAATTATGTGATCTAGGCTTAACATGCTTATTCTCAAAAGAAAATGTTGTAATCTCAAAAGACAATAATAATGAACTAGTCTTTAAAGGCTTTAGATTTGGGAATCTCTATTTGGTAGATTTTTCTTCAAATGAATCTTGTTTAAAAACTTGTTTAATTGCAAAAAACTCTTTGGGTTGGTTGTGGCATAGAAGACTAGGTCATGTGGGAATGGTTCAACTTAAAAAACTTTTTAAGCATGACTTAGTGGTTGGCTTGAAGGATGTGAAGTTTGAGAAAAATCGACTTTGTAGTGCTTGTCAAGCCGGAAAACAAGTCGCAAATTCTCACCCTTCCAAAAGTATCATGTCAACCTCTAGGCCATTAGAGCTCTTACATATGGATTTGTTTGGGCCGACAACCTATAAGAGCATTGGAGGAAATAGCTATTGTTTAGTCATTGTGGATGATTACTCTAGATATACATGGGTCTTCTTCCTAAATGGCAAAAGTGAAACCTCCGGGATTTTCAAAAGTTTTTCAAAAAGGGCCCAAAATGAATTTGATTTTAAAATAAAGAAAATTAGGAGTGACAATGGTTCCGAGTTCAAAAATACAAAAGTTGAAGACTTTTGTGATGACCTTGGAATAAAGCACGAACTTTCCACAACCTACACTCCGGAGCAAAATGGAGTTGTAGAGAGGAAAAATCGAACATTAATTGAAATGGCTAGGACAATGCTTGATGAATATAATACTTCCGACTAGTTTTGGGCGTAAGCTATTAACACCGCTTGTCATGCCATAAATCGCCTCTATTTACATCGACTCTTGAAAAAGACTTCCTATGAGCTACTTGTTGGAAGGAGACCGAACATCTCTTACTTTAGAGTATTTGGTTGCAAATGCTATATTCTAAGAAAAGGTGTTCGGCTCTCAAAATTTCAAAGTCGTTGTGATGAAGGCTTCCTTTTAGGGTATTCCTCAAATAGTAAAGCCTATAGGATCTTTAATAAAAATTCGGGATTAGTTGAAGAATCATCTGATGTACAATTCGATGAAACTAATGGCTCTCAAGAGGAGCAAGAAAATTTGGATGATGTAGGTGATGAAGGATTACGAAAAGCTATGGAAAACATGCAAATTGGAGATATCAAGCCAAAGGAAGATCCATCTTCACCAAGCTCATCAAGACAAGTAGAGCCACCCACTTCATCTACTCCAAGCAATGTTCAAGTTGTTGAAGATGAGCAAAAAGATCAACAACAAAACAACCTCAAGATTCACAATGCGATTGCCAAGGATCATCCAATAGATCAAATATTGGGTGACGTGAGTAAGGGTGTTCAAACTCGCTCTAGAGTAGCTTCATTTTGTGAACATTACTCTTTTGTTTCTTCTCTTGAGCCTAAACTTATAGATGAGGCTCTAGATGACCCGGATTGGGTGAATGCCATGCATGAAGAATTAAACAACTTTGCACAAAATGAAGTGTGGACCTTGGTGGAGAGACCCGAAGAGCATAATGTGATTGACACTAAATGGGTCTTCCGAAATAAACAAGATGAGAACGGTATAGTAGTAAGAAATAAAGCAAGGTTAGTCGCTCAAGGTTATACTCAAGTTGAAGGGTTAGATTATGATGAGACATTTGCACCCGTTGCTAGACTTGAGTCAATTAGAATCTTGCTTGCTTTTGCATCTAGCTTTGATATTAAATTATTTCAAATGGATGTTAAAAGTGCATTTTTAAATGGAACAATCTCCGAACTTGTATTTGTTGAACAACCTCCGGGGTTCGAAGATTCTAAATACCCTAATCATGTTTATAAACTTTCAAAGGCATTGTATGGTTTAAAGCAAGCTCCTAGAGCTTGGTATGAACGCCTTAGAAATTTTCTTGTTTCAAAGGGCTTTAAAATTGGTAAAGTAGATACAACCTTATTCACAAAAATCATTGGTGATGATTTCTTTGTTTGCCAAATTTATGTTGATGACATTATATTTGGTTCTACTAATCAAGATTTTTGTGAAGAATTTGGTGATATGATGTCTAGGGAATTTGAGATGTCCATGATAGGAGAATTAAGCTATTTTCTTGGACTCCAAATCAAGCAACACAAAGATGGGACATTCATAAGCCAAACAAAGTACACCAAAGATCTTTTCAAGAAGTTTGGCATGGAAGAGGCAAAGCCCATCAAGACACCAATGGCAACCAACGGGCATCTAGACCTCGACGAAGGAGGTAAGTCGGTAGATTCAAATGTTTATAGATCCATGATTGGTAGCTTGCTTTATCTTACCGCATCTAGGCCCGATATCATGTTTAGTGTATGCATGTGTGCTCGCTTTCAAGCTTCACCAAAAGAGTGTCATTTAAAAGTCAGAAGAGAATCTTGAGATATTTGAAACACTCTCAAAATATAGGGCTTTGGTATCCCAAAGGTGCTAAATTCGATTTAATTGGATATTCGGATTCTGATTATGCGGGTTGCAAAGTGGATAGAAAAAGCACTTAGGGAAGTTGTCAATTTCTAGGTAGATCTCTAGTGTCTTGGTCCTCAAAGAAACAAAACTCCGTAGCACTCTCTACAGCCGAAGCTGAATATGTTTCTGCCGGAAGTTGTTGCGCCCAATTATTATGGATGAGGCAAACATTGTTGGATTATGGAATAAATTTTGATAAAGTGCCTTTATTGTGTGACAATGAAAGTGCCGTGAAAATATCCAATAACCCGGTCCAACACTCAAGAACCAAGCATATAGATATACGCCACCACTTCTTGAGGGACCATGTTAGCAAGGGAGATATTTGCATTAGCCACATCCGGACCGAAGACCAATTAGCGGATATCTTCACCAAGCCTTTAGATGAAAACCGTTTTTGTAAGCTTAGGAGTGAATTAAATGTCTTGGATTACTCAAATGTTGCATAAATTTATGGTAAATTTAAATGCATGCTTTTTGAGGAAGCTTGAAAGGTTGTTTGAAACTATGCTTTTATGCAAAGGGTTTTGTTTTATAAAAGGTAAAATGCAAAAGTAATTGAATATAATAATTTGTTCTATATAATGCATAATGATCCTTAATGACTTTAGTTGAATGCAAAAACTAGGGATCATTTGCATCTATTCTCTTAAAAGTTCAATTCAGCAAAATTCCAGAAAAATCGAAACTACCGCCGTCTCCTGCGGTACTTCCGGGAAGCGGTACTTCCATTCGAGGAAGCGGTACTACCGCTTAGCGGTACTACCGGCCGCATCTGCGGTACTACCGGACTTGCATTTAAGGGGGAGCAACCGCCCGAACCTGAGGGTTTCCCTCTGTTGGCCCCCACTTCGTTTCCTCCCTTCGGTACTACCGTTTCACTTCCGCCCGAGCCTGTATTCCTCCTCTCCTCGTTCTCTCTCTCTCTCTCTCACAAAAACCACCCAAAGCCGCACCAAAATACTTCGAATCAAGTGGTGATTTCTTCACTTCTTCAACTCAAATCATTTCCCAGGGTTCAACTCCTCTGATTGTTAAGGTATTTCGGATCAAAACCTCTTTTGATCTTCATCTTTTTGAACCCTAGGTCATGCTTTAGGTTAAATCGAAATATAGTTGATTTTTGCCAACTATTTCTAGGGAAATTGAGTATGTTTGGTGTTTAAGGGTATATACAAACCCATTCCATGGATTCAATCCAAGAAAACACCAAAGATCCATTCACATTTCCAAAACCCTAGAATCTGCCAGAAAGCGGAACTACCGCTCGACTGTTGCGGTACTACCGCTGAGCGGTACTACCGGCCCAGAACGGCGGTACTACCGTTTTGTCTGACAGTTTGGCAAATTCAATTCATTTCTTTTTAAATCTAACTTGACTATAATTCCTCAATCTTATAATCCATTCTTCTTGTTTCTAGATGCCCAAAACAAGAGCCGCTAGCAAGAAGTCTTATGCTTCAGGGGATTCCTCAAGTCTTCGCGCTCTTCCATCCCCCGAGGTGACTCAAAAGGCAGCCCATGAAAAAGGGAAGGGGACTGCTCCCGTCACTGAGTCCGAGTCCGAATCTGCAACGGAGTCTGAACATTCTTTGCCTCCGAGCTCTCCCATGGAGGAATCTGAAGAAGATGTTGCTGGGAGAGAATGTCTTGAGATTAATCTCAAGAAAATCTCACCTGATGAGTATGCCCGTCTCCGTCATACCAATCAGTATGAATTCCCTTCCAACTCCATCAATCCAAAATTCCATACAAAGTTCCAAGAGAAGATATTTGATGAGATGTATGGACAAGATCGCCAGTTTGCAGATCATAAGTACATCGACTGGGATCACATTGATAGCATTGACAAGTATGATGGAACCTTCAGGCTCTTCCAGGCAGTTGGTCTTCGGCAGCTAGTGGCCCTGGGACGTGACTATCATGAGGAGTTTATACGCTAGTTTTATGCTACTGTGCACGTCACTCCCGATCTTCAGCGTATGACTTGGATGACCGTTTGCACTAGATATGAGGCTACCAAGCACGAGTTTGAGATAGTATTGGGAGCAGAGCTGAGTGCTTATGAGAAGATACATGACAAGGCCCCTCTTGATCTTGATGCCATATATCCTTATTACAACACTGCAGAAAAGTTTGTGCTTGGCAAAAATATTGGACTTCTCCCTATTCCTAGCTTAATCAATCGCATCATCAATCATACCATTCTTCCAAAAGGTGGCAACTATGATGCGATTCGAGGCCATGTGTGGAACATCATTGACTGCATTATGAAGGGGCAGAAGTTTGACGTTGTGGATGTGATCATGAGGGAGATAGTTGCCTCCAAAAATGATCGCTACAAGCGCATTAACTATGCACCCTATATCATGGCCTTGATTGACTCTAAGTTTATCTATCGTGGAGGACGCGGTGGTGTGCATAAGTCTTACAAGCCAAGACCAGAGCCTCCCATTCCCACTGGTCTTCGCGCTAGCCGGTCGACAACTCCAGGAGCAGGTTCATCAGCAGCAGCAGCAGGAGCAGCAGCTCAGTCACAGGAGCCTGGCCAGCCCACTCTCCAGCAGATCTACTCTACCATGCTTGAGGGTTTCTCTACTCTCAACTCTAGGATGGATAGGGTGGACGAGCGGTTGGACTCCATTGACGGCCATTTGACCTCGTTAGATGGTTGGGTTGCAGATCTGGAGCGCTCTCCCTCGCCTCGTCGCTACGCTCGCCGCCGTCAGACTGCTCGTGATCCTCCTCCGCCTTCTCAGGGTTGACCTCTTTTTGGTACTTGATGCCAAAGGGGGAGAATAATTTGGGGCTGGGCTAGATTACTTTTGGACCTATGGGCTTATCTACTATCTTGTTTTTATTATCCTTAATGGATGGATGTAATGAACCTATGTTTGGTGCTTGGATGTAATGAACCCTAATGAACCCTCTTTATCCATTGAATGCTATGAACCCTTATGATCATGAGTATCTCAATTTTTTATTATTGTTGATACTACTTAGTTGTCTATCTCTCATTTGATATCACAACCTTGTCTTGTGCATCTTGTATGAAATGTTGTAATCTTTCTCTATGCACATGTTTAGGGGGAGCCATATTCCCTCTTGGACTCTAAAATGAAAATAGGTTCTTTTATCTAAACAAATCTTATTGCATAAGAACTACTCTCTCATTTAGAGTCCACATAGAATATACAATTTGTTGTCAAACAATTTGATATATTCAATCTTTCATCTCTCAAAATTTGGGTTGTCATCAATTACCAAAAAGGGGGAGATTGAAAGCATCTAGGCCCCTAAAAATGATTTTGGTAATTAATGAAATTAAGAGAATATGGAATATGGGACTAACGTGTTTTAATGAGCATGCGAAGGGTTAGTCCATACACATGAGCGACAAGATGCAAGCCAAAGGATACGCGTGAAAATCAGAGTGGCTCAAGACAAAGGTATACTTAGAGTAGGACCCCTTTTGAATTTTACCGGTCTTAGGTGAATGGTGGAAGACCGGATTATAGGATAGATGATCGTACCATCAAGGGGGATCTTGGCTAGTAGCTTGAATACATATCTCCTGTGCCAAATGGTTTAATCTTAAAACTTGCATCCATTAAAAATCAGCTTTTAAACGATTTCTGTGCTCTGGCTGGAAGAGCGGTAGTACCGCAGTTTTGAACGTCGGAACTACCGGAAAGCGGTAGTTCCGCAACCAAAATGCGGTAGTACCGGCTAGCGGAAGATCCGGTTTTGGAGCGGATCAATATTTCCAGAGAGCACCCTTGGCTCATTCCAAATTCTTGTGGGAACGGAAGTACCGGCTGTTTGAACATCGGTACTACTGCTGCGAGCGGTAGTACCGCATCCTAAAGCGGTACTTCCGGACCCCGGAAGATCCGGAGGGAGAGCGGATCAATTTTTCCAGAGAGCGCCCCCCGGATGAAGCCTGGATTTCTCTGGAGCGGAAGTACCGGTAATTTCAACGCTGGAACTACCGCTAAGTGCGGTAGTTCCGCTACTCAGAGCGGTACTTCCGGAGTCCGGAAGATCCGACTTTAGAGCGGACGCATTTTTCCAGAGAGCGCCAAATCTGGGACCCTTCGGAGTTTGGCTGGAGCGGTAGTACCGCGCCGACTTTGCGGAACTACCGGGGAGCGGTAGTACCGCAAATATCAACGGCGGTAGTACCGTGCCGCCAAATCCAACGGTCACTGCAGACGTCTGACATAGCCGTTCTGGCGCGAAGATTTGGTAGCGGTAGTACCGCTCGACCAGAAAATTTTCTGGAAATTGTGTCAAACGGCTAGTTTTGGTTGGTGGAGGCTATAAATACCCCCACCACTGCTCAAGGGCTAAGGTTAGAGACTCATTGCATATTTCTCAAGCCCTAGTGCATTCATTTCACCTCATTCTCTCTTTGCACATCAAAGTGAGGTGGTTGAGCATTTAGTGCTAGATTTCAATTGCAAATCCATTTGGCACTAGAGTTGCATTCAAGTGAACACCGGGATCTGTTACTCTTAGTGCTTGCCGGCACTTGGACGATCCGGTGAAGGTTGGCTCGGTGATCTTCTCAAGAAGATTGTGAGAAGACCCGGCAAATTGTGAAGGTCGGAGCTCGCCTACCCGGAGCGGGGAAGAGCTACACTAGTGATCGAGGTGTTTGGCTTATTTCGTGGAGCCGGTCCGATTCGTTCGGGCTTACCTCAACGTGGACTAGGGGAAACCGGCAAGTTTCCGATCACCACGGTAAAAACATCGGTTGTGTCTCTTGTCTCTTTAGCTCTAGTTTATTTGCTTCATTGTGATCACTTATTTGCTTAGAGCTAGAGATTGCTATATTATTGTCTAGAATTGCATAGGATTAATTGCTTTACCATCTTGTCATTTAAATTGTAAAGAATTAATTGAGTTAACTAAAAAATTTAAAAACCTCCTATTCACCCCCCCTCTAGTCGGTATCCTTGATCCTACAGAGGCTCAGAGGAGGGAGGGAGGGGGGCGGTCTCTGTACCACGGGAAAAAGGCTTCTCGAGTAAATACTCACTAATTAAATAAAACATGATAAAATTAATGTTTCAATGAGCACAAATTAAATACGACTAATACTAATTAATTATAATTAATACTAATTACATACAATAAGCGTTAATTAAAATGATAATTAGGCATGCACGGTGCACACCGAACCAGTATTTTCTATAACTTTCTATAATTGCACTAGAGCAAATAAGCAATAAATATATACGTGCGGACATATATAAAAGTAATTTTGCTATTTTGTTGGCCCATATTTTTGCAGCTATTTACAATAAATAATCATTTGCGCCACTAGTACGTCCTAAAAGATTGCTAATTATATAAACACATCCGTCAACAAAACATAACTACCTAACGCATTATATATTACAAAATCATAGTTACGCTAATAAAACGCTAACGATATATTAAATGTGCTGCTTGCATACAAATGAAGCATACCTTTTTCTGAAGGTTTTCACCTGCTTCATAATACTTCCAACTGTGAAGGATCGTAAATCACATAGAAATTATATTACACGTGTTTCAATCTCTCTTTCCTTCCCCTCCCTCGTCGCTCTCTCCTACGGCAGGAAACAAACCGAGCGTGCTTTAGTTGAGAGGGCAGGCCGAAGCCTCCCATTTTATATGTGTGGGAATGCGTTCGCGATGACATTTCCACATGATTGCACACGGATGGGAAGACGACGCAATTAACGAGTGAATAAAACAAGAATCTAACGTCATGTCGCCCTGCCGCATCATCCCTGTGCAACATGATTCCCTCCACGCCATCAGCCAAATGGCTAGCAAACCCGCCCCCTGCCCCTACCCACATCCTGCCCACGCTTGCCTGCCCAACCACCTACCGAGCCGCTGCACCTCTGCAGCGCCGTACCGAGCAGGGGTGGCTCAACAGTGCTGCCGAGCAACTGCAGCTCGGTAGCCTCATTGTTTTACCCTGCTGCCGCGCCCACTCCACCTGCCACGCTGGCCCACGAACTTGTCAGGCGTGGTAGGTGTCACCCGCCACACCTTCTAAACTCGGGAATGTTGCTATTTTCTAGTTATATAATGTTGCCCTTGTAGCTCTATGTAAATGTATGATCGTCGATGGCAATCAGAGAGGGGAATGATTGTAAAGCGCACCAGAAGCTTTTCTCAAAATCTATCGTGCTCTGTTTTTATTCAACCTCACAGTTGTTTTTGCTATTGTCGCTGCATGCATGAGTGATGCACTACTGCACTAGCAATGTACATGAACCGAGGATACGCCAAGTCAATGCTATGTGGTGAGTGCTGCACTTGACCAGCAATGCAATAGACTTTTCTTTGCCGAGATCACGATCGGTAGATGCACGCACACCGAGGCACCCAAAGAAAATCACTGATGCTTGGAGATTCGATCTGGCAAGCTACTGTCTCTCGCGTGCGTGCGAAACGAGACGACGTCGACGTTTGCCTCAGAACGACGCGAAGAAAAACATGCCACCAATCAGATTCTATTTCTTTCAAATTAGATCTCAATTTTATTTCTGAATTATGGTGACTACAAAGTGCCCTCCTGGCATCCTTAAACCTTAGCACGAAATTAGTATCTCCAAAAAGCCACGGGGTTAGACCCTAACCCCATCTCTATTTATAGTCTAGGGCCCAAAATATGGGTTGAGCCTAAGCCCACGAGTTCTGATCCGAAACCCTTTCTAACATGGGTTTTCCTTAGTTTCAACTTTTCTAACTCGTTACATGTCGAAGCCTCCAAGACCGTATCTCCCGTAGTTTCTCCACGCATCAATCACCACGTGTCGTAGCCTCCGGACAGCACTTATGTAGCTCCAACACGTATCATCCATCTCTGATCTCTATATGCCCTAAGCATGAGCCCCACCATCTCGTGACCTCCTTGACCATCCGAACCTTGGATTTCCCCATCCTAATCTTGGTCCACCTCGTCACCGACCATGATTGCCTTTATGTTCAACCTGCACATGCAAAGACCAAAGAATATTTTTCCGGCACAAGTTTGTCCCAACTTGACCAAGTCCACACTCACGCAACACACCTCAAGTAACAGTAAGCAACATCATCAATTATTAATCATAAATTAAGCATTGCCAATTATTCATCACCAAAACATCCTAGACCAAGCCACATGGTCTAACAATCTCTCCCTTGATGAATACATTAACAACATCTCAAGATTGCATAATGAATTAGCTTCAAATAGATATAAGTGAAGAACTGAACCCGAAAAAACATTTTAAGCCACACTCTCAAATCTTTTCAAAAGCTCTCCCCCTCAACACAAGAGAATCAATTTTAGCAAATTTCTCCAATATGTCTCCATTCTCTCTAAGTTCTCACAAAGCACACCAAATCTCTCCCCCTTTGGTAATGTAATCATTAAGAAAATTCAAATAAGAAATAATTCTAAGAAGAAGCAATAAGAGTAAAAATTAAGAAACTTTGTAGATTATCCAAGTCACTGTGCATTGATTTAATAAAGCAACCAAGCCATATTTTTCAGTAGAACTATCTAGATGATATAAAGTCATATATCACATAGCAATGTCAGAACCAGTCTTGAGCATGATTAACAAATTTATATTAATAAATTGAGAGTGCGGCATAGATTCAGGACATGTTCCTTAGTAAAATCCCTCAGCCTAGCACCTGATCTGGGAGGAATGGCGAAAACCATGGCAAGAAATGATGGAGAGATGTCTGATTTCATGGCGATCAGATAGGAGGCAAAAGAGGCAAGCCTTAAAGCAGACCTAGTGCAGAATCAGATGAGTGACCTGCAAAAACAAGTCGCTGGCCTGCAAGCCTAGATGAGTACGATGGAGTCCTTATTGAAAGGGATAGCAGATTCACAGGTTCGAGCAACTGAGCATACCTCAGGAATTGACGTTCATCACAGGAGGCAAGGAGAAGGGCCAAGGAATGCGCTAGATCCTGTGCAGAAGAATGATTTGGATTTGGAGATGATGAGAAGGATCAAGGAATTAGGTCAGATTAATCTGAATAAGTGAATAGCACGTAAGGAATCCAATTCAATGCTGGTAATGAAGGTAATCTCTACTCTCCCTCTACGGGGTATTCCACGGCACCGATGTCTTGGGGTCAGAATCAGCTAGCGCCTTCTGCTCCAGTGTCTCCCACGTTGAACCATTTGGATTCTCACCGTGCACAGTAGTGTTAGGTCGTGGAACCCAAACCTAAGTGGCTACATGAGTAACCCACCAGACCCTTACCACGCCAGACAATGGAATCTAAACCCTAGCAATGAGAGAGTCCATAATTTCTATAAATCTATTGCTAAAGGTCCTAAACTAGATTTTTCTAAATTTAATGGCAGTCAACCCCTAGAGTGGATTCGGCAGAGTGAAACATATTTTGCAATGGCCAATGTTCCAAACGAGACTAAGTTTGATTTGGCTCAGATTTATATAGTAGGAAGAGCTGATAGGTGGCTCAGAAGTACTGGACTGATTTGGAATCCTCCCCCTTGGCCTTATTTCTGCTCCATGGTTTGTGACCGGTTTGCTCAACATAGTGGCTACGAAGTGTTGGAGAATTTCCATTTAGTTAACCAGTTTAACCTCAGTGTCTCTAATTATATTGATAGGTTTGAGGAGCTTATGGCGATTTACAATAGTCATCATTTCTTTGTTAAGTGTTTTGTGAATGGATTAAGAAATGACATTAAGCACTATCTCAAACCCTTGAAGCCACAAACCCTGTGTGAAGCCAATTGGATGGCTAAGGATATGGAAAAAGGGGTGGGAGCTGTAGCAAAAAGGAGTACTCAGCTACCAATGTTGGGCAAAGTAAGAGTCGAACTCAAGTCAGTTGGTATAAGAACAAACCAGAGAACGATTCAAACTTTCACAAGAATGAATCTGTTACTAAACCATTTACTCCAAGCATTTGTAGATATTGCGGTGGCAAGTGGTTTTTGGGGCACAAGTGTAAGCAGCACCAATATGTGAATCTAATGGTACAAGAAGGTGAAGAAACACCTCAACAGGACCCCAAATCTGAAGACTGCCAGCAGGATGTTAATGAAAGTCCCCCATCTAACTCTGATCCAAAGGAGCAGTTAATGCAAATCTTGGTTCAGGCAATTCAAGGGTTGACCAATGTTAGCACTTACACTATTATGGTGAGTATTAGGAGGAAGGCTGGAGTAGCTTTGGTGGACAGCGGCAGTACCCAGATATTCATTGATTTAAAATTTGCTACCAAAACATCCTGTAAGATTCAAAGCAATCCACTCCAAAGGGTAACTATGGCAGGAGGGGGATCCTTATCGACAGGAGCTCATCTACCAAATGCTGAATATTGTATTAATGGAGAGAAGTTTTGTAACTCATTCAAGATACTTAAGCTGAAGGGTTATGACATTGTACTGGTGTGCGACTAGATATACCAATATAGCCCTATTAGTATAGATCTGAAGACAGAGAGGTTGACAATTATAAAGGAAGGGAAAAAGGAAGTAGTCTTTGGAAGTCAGATCTGGACTGATACCCCACAAGTGATCTGCTAATGGGGGAGTTGTCAGTGTTAGGAATAGTCCCACATGGATTGTGGAAGAGGAGCAAGCACAACTTATAAGTGTGAAGGAGGCCCCACCCATTGGACTAGTCTTTTGGGGGGAGAAGGTCCAATACCACTTATAAGGTTGTTGCTCTGTTGCTCTGTGGGCTTAGTTGTGTTTAGCCCATTTAGACCTGTGGTCCGAAATGTAATAAGTGGTATCAGAGCTCAGGTGCCTAACATCTCTTTGGACCTCATGGTTGCAGAAGTGGCCAATCCATGTGTGAGGGGGAGATTGTTAGGAATAGTCCCATATGGATTGTGGAAGAGGAGCAAGCACAACTTATAAGTGTGAAGGAGGCCCCACCCATTGGACTAGTCTTTTGGGGGGAGAAGGTCCAATACCACTTATAAGGTTGTTGCTCTGTTGCTCCGTGGGCTTAGTTGTGTTCAGCCCATTTAGACCTGTGGTCCGAAATGTAACAGTCAGGTCTGAGGAAGATTGAGTTCGGAAGTCCGAAGGTGCTCTCTGAATACTGAGTTCAAGTCCGAAGGTGGTGTCTGAAGAAATCGCTGCCTGAAGCTTTTAAGTGATCAAGGACGGTCTGAATTGAAGAATACCTCTTCGGGTGAAGATCAACGATGGAAGTGCTGCCAGTACTTACCTTGAATAGTTAATGTGTGAGGATTAAAGTCTGATAACTGTGATGTAATCCTTAACATTAAGACTTAATTGTAAAGCCTCATACATATATTTTCGGATGAAAGGAGAGTCATCCAGCTATTATGCCCTAAACTTTCCTAGTTGTAGTTCTAGAAGTCTCGTTTCCTTCTCTGCTACTTTCCCCAAATTTCCGATTCTCTCCCCAAATTCCATTCCGAAAGATTTGACAGCGGCGCCTCCGTGGCCACAGCTATGGGTAGGTAAACGGCGACTTGCATTGTCGATGACCAATGGACGCCCGCCTCTGCCGGGGCCGGCGACGTCACGTTGCCGGGGCCGTGGAAGACGTAAGAGAAGGAGATGACCCCGTTGGGATGCTTCCCGTCGGGAGCGGCCAGCTGGTACGCCGCGTGATCTCTGCCAGGAGTTGGTGAGGAACTTGGCAACTCTCCACCGTTTCTTGCAAGGAACATTCCAACATGGGCAAAGATACTGGAATAGCTGAAAAACCTGATGAAAGCGAATTGAATTAATTAGTTTTTTTCTCTAACATGGAGTGTTTATACATTCGGGCAGCTGTTTCAGAGAGTTACATCTTACATCTTGGGTATCGACGGTGTTCTGAGCGGGGCAAAAATGTTGTTGGTCTATACACTCATGGTATAGCTAAACTTGCATTGCTGACAAAAATAATTACTGGCATTCGGTTAGCAGTGCTACTGTCTACACGTCATCGTCGTCCCAATCTGTGGTTCTCAAAGGGATGAACTTTGACCGGTCAATTATGGCCCCCTCTAAAGCCGGTTGTCCTTGAAGAAATCATAGGCATTGCGAGCACTGAAGAAGCGCTGATTGATGAATCCGCAAGGCCAATGGAGAGAGCGCATGCATCCTGTAAACAGTATCTTATGAGAAAAGCATGCGCAAAACAAATAAAGAAAAAGCGACGAAAAAGGAAACATTACCCTTGCCTTCAAAAATATACATTTCGCTTTTGCTTTTGCTTTTACTGAAGTAACAAAGGATTTCATGTCATCCACTTCAGCCTCCTCGGCCTGCAACTTTCCAAGCCTGCATTTTTTAAGCAACCTAAATTTAAGTCCATTTTCTTCAAAGTGAAAAACAATAATCAAGGATACAATAGATGAAAATGTATGGGTAGAAAGAAAAGAAATCCATGCAAGAACTTTGGCACAACATGTTGTGGACTCATATTAGGGGAAGTGCCATACTAGAAGACGGCAACCGACTCGGTTGTGCCAGGCAATAGCGCCGGCGACAACAGGTGACATGCTACAGACTGCGGGCTGCGGCAATTCGGTAACAGTGGCCGTTTTGCTAGGATAGCTATCAATTAGGAATTTTTTATTGCTTGTAAGTAGGTGTAATACCCATGGCAAAGAAAGAAAGAAAAGTGAAGAATGTGCTGTCACAACCCTAGAGGTTAATTTTGGGCAGGACAGTCCGTTCACTGAGATACCAGACCGTCCGAGGGCTAGTCGGCACCTCTCACAGCCGTAGGGTCATCATCCGACTTAAACAAACCTGATTTGATATAAGGACCAGCTAAGATAAATCAAATTACCATAATACCCTTTTGAATCCCACATAGCAACAGGAAAGTCAGCATAGCCTTCTGGATGCCACAGTTACACAGGCTAGCTCAAGCCATCGAGAAGGCTCGACACAGCCAGACAGCACAGCACAACATCAAGAAGCATCGCACGGCCAAGCCAGATAGCACGCATAGTCACCAGAGCAGAGGGCAGAAAGAGCACGGTAGAGCCAACTCTCACTGGCTCTCATTCTCATTTTCCCCCAAACCCGCAAACCATTCCAAACCAACAGAAAGTCCCACCCACGGAGTATAACCCGACAGCAAGATGAGGGCAGGGCGAGCCGATCAGGAGCAAGGGGACGACGACGGTAGGAGCCCAGGCCGCAAGCCCCACCTCTATCAACCCTAGGAGGTCGCCATCAGGCGACATCCGCGCAATCAAGAAGGCAACGGCCGCAAGCCAACCCCGATTCCACTCAAAAGTAACTAACCATCTGTAGGATCAAGGATACCGACTAGAGGGTGGGTGAATAGGAGGTTTTTAATTTTTCTTGTTCTCTTGATTAATTCTTCACAATTTAAATAGCAAGAATGTAAAGCAATTAATCCTATGCAATTCTAGACGAGAAAATAGCAATCCTAGCTCTAAGCAATCAAATGATCACAATCAAGTAAGTAAACTAGAGCTAAGAGAGAAATAGACACAACCGATGTTTTTACCGTGGTGATCGGAAACTTGCCGGTTTCCCCTAGTCCACGTTGAGGTAAGCCCGGACGAATCGGACCGGCTCCACAAATTGAGCCTAAGCACCTCGATCACTCGTGGTAGCTCTTTCCCGCTCCGGGTAGGTGAGCTCCGACCTTCACAAGTCACCGGGTCTTCTCACAAGCTTCTTGAGAAGATCACCGATCCAATCTCCGCCCAATCGTCCAAGTGCCGGCAAGCACTAAGAGTAACGAATCTAGGGCTTCACTTGAATGCAATTCTAGTGCCAAGTGGATAAACAAATGGAATTCTTGCACTAATTGCAAAACCACCTCAATTTAATGCTCAATGAGTGAAAGAGGGTGGAATGAATGCTCTAGGGCTCAAGAATTATGCAATGGGTCTCTAACCTTAGCCCTTGTGCAGTGGTGGGGGTATTTATAGCCTCCACCAACCAAAACTAGCCGTTTGGCACAGATTCCTAAAAAATTCAGGATGAGCGGTACTACCGCCCCCAGGGGCCGGTACTACCGCTACCAAATCTTTGCGGCAGAACGGCTATGTCAGAGCTCTGCAGTGACCGATGGATATGGCGGCGCGGTACTACCGCTGTTGAAACTTGTGGTACTACCGCTCTCCGGTAGTTCCGCAAAGTCGGCGCGGTACTACCGCTCTAGCCTAAATCCGAAAGGTCCCAAATTTGGTGCTCTCTGGAAAAAAGTAGCCGCTCTGAATCCGGATCTTCCGGACTCCAGAAGTACCGCTCAGAATAGCGGAACTACCGCACACAGCGGTAGTTCCGGCGTTGAAATTGCCGGTACTTCCGCTCCAGGAAAATC
This sequence comes from Dendrocalamus sinicus, assembly GCA_036346575.1. Classification (NCBI taxonomy): domain Eukaryota; kingdom Viridiplantae; phylum Streptophyta; class Magnoliopsida; order Poales; family Poaceae; genus Dendrocalamus; species Dendrocalamus sinicus. The sequence continues at coordinate 17,205,759 of CM070652.1, forward strand.
CTGACTTCATCCGGAAGGTGCTCTCTGGAAAAAACATTCCGCTCATCCTCCGGATATTTCGGGCTCCGGAAGTACCGCTCCATAATGCGGTACTACCGCTCGGTGCGGTAGTTCTGGCATTCAAGTGGCCGGTACTTCCGTTCCCGCAAGAGCTCAGGTGCATCCGTGGGCGCTCTCTGGAAAAAAGGATCCGCTCAAAAAGCGGATCTTTCGCTCGCCAGTACTACCGCATCTGGGCGCGGAACTACCGCTCTCCGGTAGTTCCGATGTTCAAAACCGCGGTACTACCGCCCTTCCAGACAGAGCACAGATTTTGTTTTAAAACAGATTTTTGATGGATGCAAGTTTCTAATGTTGATCAAAATGGCATAAGAAATTTGTATTCAAGCTACTTGCCGAGATCCCTCTTGATGGTACAATTATCTACCCTATAATCCGGTCTTCCACCATTCACCTAAGACCGGTAAAAATCAAAAAGGGGATCCTATGCTAAGTATACCTTTGTCTTGAGCCAATTTGGTCTTCACATATATCCTTTGGCTTGCATCTTGTCGCTCATATGTTGACTAACCCTTTGCATTCCCATAACACACGTTAGTCCCATATTCACATAATTTCATTAATTACCAAAACCATTTTTAGGAGCCTAGATGCTTTCAATCTCCCCTTTTTGGTAACTGATGACAACTCAAGTTATGTGTGAGATAAATGTTTTGAATATATCAATTTGTTTGATAACAAATTGTATATTCCATGTCGACTTTTAAATGAGAGAAGTTCTTTGCAATTAATCTTGAGAAGGTATAAAATGAACTATCTCCATTTTAAAGTCCAAGAGGGGAGATGACTCCCCGTAAACATGTGCATGGATAAAATATAATATTTCATACAAGATGCACAAGACAAGAGATATCATAAAGTGAGAGTAATTTGACAATTAAGCAACAGATAATAGCATAAGCATTTAAGACCATAAAGGTTCATTACATCCATAAGATCAAAAGATAAAACGAGTTCATTACATTCAAGCGATCATTAAATAAACATAAGTTCATTACAATCATCAAAAGCAATAATAAAGAGATATAGTCCCATAAGTCCAAAAGTAAGCCCCAAGCCCGCTAACTTCCCCCCTTTGGCATCAAGTACCAAAAAGAGATCAGTCCTGAGAAGGAGAAGGTGGATCGCTGTGAAGACGACGTCGAGTGTAGCGACGAGGCGACGGAGGGCGCTCCAGAGCTGCAACTCGACCATCTAGAGAGGTCAGTCTGCCGTCAATGGAGTCCAGTCGCTCATCAACCCGATCCATCCTGGAGTTGAGGGTGGAGAACCCCTCAAGCATGGAAGAGTAAATCTGATGGAGAGAGGGCTGGCTAGGCTCCTGTGGCTGAGCTGCTGCTGCTCCTCCTCCTCCTGCTGCTCCCGAGGATGAGCCTGCTCCTGAATCCGCCGTCTGTTGAGCTCGAACACCAGTGGGAATGGGAGGCTCCGGTCTTGGCTTGTAAGGCTTGTGCACCCCACCACGTCCTCCACGAAAGTGAAACTTGGTATCAATCAAAGCCATGATGTAGGGTGCATAATTTATGCGCTTGTTGCGATCATTTTTGGAAGAGACTATCACATCAATGACATCAAACTTCTCCCCCTTCATAATGTAATCTATGATGTTCCATGCATGGCCTCGAATGGCATCATAGTTGCCACCCTTTGGGAGAATGGTGTGGTTGATGGTACGGTTGACCAAGCTCGGAATGGGGTACAGTCCAATGTTTTTGCCAAGAACAAATTTTTCTACACTGTTGTAGTAGGGGTACATGGCATGAACATCAAGAGCAGGCTTGTCATAGACCTTCTCAAAAGCGCTTAGCTCCGCTCCTAATGCCAACTCAAAGTCATGCTTAGTGGCCTCCAGTTTTGTGCATACTGTCATCCATGTCATATGCTAAAGGTCTAGAGTAATGTGCATAGTAGCATAAAACTGACGAATCATTTCTTCATTGTAACTCCGTCCTAGGGCCACAAGCTGATGAATACCGGCCCTCTGGAAGAGCCTGTATGCCCCATCGTACTTCTCGATGGTGTCAATGTGATCCCAGTCAACATATTTGTGATCTGCAAACTGGCGATCTGTCCCATACATCTCATTAAAGATCTTCTCCTGGAACTTGGTGTGAAACTTTGGATTCATGGAGTTGGAGGGGTGCTCATACTGGTTCCGATGACGAGTAGGTTCCGATGACGAAGTCTGGCATACTCGTCAGCGGTGATCTTTTTGAGATCAATCTCAAGACTCTCTCTATCAGCCAAATCCTCCTCAGATTCTTCCATGGGAGAGCTCTCAGGCTGTGGCTGCTCAGACTCTGTCTCAGATCCGGAGTCAGACTCGGGCTCTGGTGCAGGAGCTTTCCCCTTATCTTGAGCGGCCTTTTGTACTGCCTCAGGGGATGGGAGAGCAGGGGTGCCTGAAGAATCCCTAGAAATGGAGGAGTACGTCTTCCTCCCAACATTTCTTGTTCTAGGCACCTAGAGACAAGAAGAATAGGTCATGAGAATCAAAGAAATATAGACCAAGTTATATTGAAAAGGAATGAAATGAATTTGCTGCAATGTCAAGAAAATCGGTAGTACCGCTGTTCTGGGCCGGTAGTACCGCACCAGTTGGGCGGTAGTTCCGCTTCCTGGCAGATTCTAGGTTTTGGGCAATGTCTACAGATTTTTGGTGTTTCTTGGATTGAATCCATGGAATAGGTGTATATATACCCTCAAACACCAAATCTATCCAATTTTTCTAGAATCAAATAGCAAAAATCATCTACATTTCAATTCAACTAAGGCATGACCTAGGGTTCAAAATAAAGATCAAAAATGAGGTTTTTGATCCAAGATACCTTGAGGATCGGAGGAGTTGAACCCTTGGAAGATGATTGGACTTGAAGAATCGAAGAAAACACCACTAGATTCGAAGATCTAGGGTGCGGTTTGGGTGGTTTTTGGTGGGAGAGAGAGAGAGAGAGGAGAAGGAGGGGTACGGTCTTGGGCGGCTGAAGGAGAGGAAGTACCGGAGAGAGGAGGTTCGGCCTGAGAAAACCCTCGGGCGCGAGTGGTTGCCTGCTTTGAATGCACGTCCAGTAGTACCGCAGATGTGGCCGGTAGTACCACATGGAGCGGTAGTACCGCTTCCTCACCTGGAAGTACCGTTCCCCGGAAGTACCGCAGAAGGCAGCGGTAGTTTCGAATTTTCTGGGACTTTGCAGAATTGGAATTTGAAGAGGATATATGCAAATGATCCCTAGTTTTTGCACTCAACTAAAACCTTTAAGGATCATTATGCATTAAATAGAACAAAATATTATCTTTAAATAATTTTTTTCCTTTCCCTTTTAAAATCAAAACCTTTTGCATAAAAGAACATTTGCAAACAATCTTTCAAGCTTTCTCAAATGAGCATGCATTTAAATTAGCCATAAATTTATGCAACATTTGAGTAATCCAAGACATTTAATTCACTCCTAAGCTTGCAAAAACGGTTTTCATCTAATGGCTTGGTGAAGATATCCGCTAATTGGTCTTCAGTCTAGATGTGGCTAATGCAAATGTCTCCCTTGCTAACATGGTCCCTCAAGAAATGGTGGCGAATATCTATATGCTTGGTTCTTGAGTGTTGGACAGGATTATTGGAAATTTTAACGGCGCTTTCATTATCACATAGTAGAGGCACTTTATCAAAATTTATTCCATAATCCAACAATGTTTGCCTCATCCATAATAATTGAGCACAACAACTCCCGGTGGAAACATATTCGGCTTCGGCGGTTGAGAGTGCTACGGAGTTTTGTTTCTTTGAGGACCAAGACACTAAAGATCTACCTAGGAATTGACAACTTCCCGAAGTGCTTTTTCTATCCACTTTGCAACCCGCATAATCGGAATCCGAATATCCAATCAATTCAAATTTAGCACCTTTGGGATACCAAAGCCCTATATTTTGGGAGTGTTTCAAATATCTCAAGATTCTTTTTACGGCTTTAAATGACACTATTTTGGTGAAGCTTGAAAGCGAGCACACATGCATACACTAAACATGATATCGGACCTAGATGCGGTAAGATAAAGCAAGCTACCAATCATGGATCTATAAAGCTTGAATCTACCGACTTACCTCCTTCGTCGAAGTCTAGATGCCCGTTGGTTGCCATTGGTGTCTTGATGGGTTTTGCATCTTCCATGCCAAACTTCTTAAAAAGGTCGTTAGTATACTTTGTTTGGCTTATAAATGTCCCATCCTTGTGTTGCTTGATTTTGAGTCCAAGGAAATAGCTCAACTCTCCTATCATGGACATCTCAAATTCCCTAAACATCATATTACCAAATTCTTTCCAAAAATCATGGTTAGTAGAACCAAATATAATGTCATCAACATAAATTTGGCAAACAAAGAAATCATCACCAATGATTTTTGTGAATAAGGTTGTATCTACTTTACCAATTTTAAATCCCTTTGAAACAAGAAAATTTCTAAGGCGCTCATACCATGCTCTAGGAGCTTGTTTTAAACCATATAGCGCCTTTGAAAGTTTATAAACATGATTAGGGAATTTTGGATCTTCGAACCCCAGAGGTTGTTCAACAAATACAAGTTCGGAGATTGTTCCATTTAGAAACGCACTTTTAACATCCATTTGAAATAATTTAATATCAAAGCTAGATGCAAAAGCAAGCAAGATTCTAATTGACTCAAGTCTAGCAATGGGTGCAAAAGTTTCATCATAATCTAACCCTTCGACTTGAGTATAACCTTGAGCAACTAACCTTGCTTTGTTTCTTACCACAATTCCGTTTTCATCTTGTTTGTTCCAGAAGACCCATTTTGTGCCAATCACATTGTGTTCTTCGGGTCTTTCTACCAAGGTCCAAACTTCATTTTGAGCGAAGTTGTTCAACTCTTCATGCATAGCGTTTACCCAATCCGGGTCATCTAGAGCTTCATCTACAAGCTTGGGTTCAAGAGAAGACACAAAAGAGTAATGTTCACAAAAGGAAGCTACTCTAGAGCGAGTTTGAACACCCTTACTCACATCACCCAATATTTGATCTATTGGATGATCCTGGCGATTGCATTGTGAATCTTGAAGTTGTTTTGTTGTTCATCCTTTTGTTCATCTTCAATAACTTGAACATTGCTTGTTGTAGATGAATTGGGTGGCTCCACTTGTCTTGATGAGCTCGGTGATGACGGATCTTTCTTTGGCTTGATATCTCCAATTTGCATTTTTCCATAGCTTTGCGCAAGCCTTCATCACCTACATCATCAAAATTTTCTTGCTCTTCTTGAGAGCCATTAGTTTCATCGAATTGTACATCACAAGATTCTTCTACTAAACCCGAATTTTTATTATAAATTCTATAAGCTTTGCTATTTGAAGAATAACCTAATAAGAATCCTTCATCACATCGACTTCGAAATTTTGAAAGCTGAACACCCTTTTTTAAGATATAGCATTTGCAACCAAATACTCTAAAGTAGGAGATGTTCGGTTTTCTTCCAATGAGGAGCTCATAGGAAGTCTTTTTCAAAAGACGATGTAGATAAAGGTGATTTATAGCATGACAAGCGGTGTTAATAGCTTCCGCCCAAAATTTATCGGAAGCATTATATTCATCAAGCATTGTCCTAGCCATTTCTATTAATGTGCGATTTTTCCTTTCTACAACTCCATTTTGCTCCAGAGTGTAGGTTGTGGAAAGTTCGTGCTTTATTCCAAGTTCATCACAAAAATCTTCAACTTTTGTATTTTTGAACTCGGAACCATTGTCACTTCTAATTTTCTTTATTTTAAAATCAAATTCATTTTGGGCCCTTTTTGAAAAACTTTTGAAAATTCCGGAGGTTTCGCTTTTGTCATTTAGGAAGAAGACCCATGTGTATCTAGATTAATCATCCACAATGACTAAACAATAGCTATTACCCCCAATGCTCTTATAGGTTGTTGGGCCAAACAAATCCATATGTAAGAGCTCTAATGGCCTAGAAGTTGACATGATACTTTTGGAAGGATGAGAACTAGCAACTTGCTTTCCGGCTTGACAAGCACTACAAAGTCGATTTTTCTCAAACTTCACATCTTTCAAGCCAACAACTAAGTCATGTTTGAAAAGCTTTTTAAGTTGTACCATGCCCACATGACCTAGCCTCCTATACCATAACCAACCCAAAGAGGTTTTTGCAATTAAACTAGTTTTTAAGCATGAATCATTTGAAGTAAAATCTACTAAATATAGATGTCCAAATCTAAAACTTTTGAAAACAAGTTCATTATTATTTTCTTTTGAAATGGTTACATTTTCTTTAGAGAATGAACATGTTAATCCTAAATCACACAATTGAGCAACGGATAACAAATTAAAATTTAATGTTTCAACTAAGGATACATTAGAAATGGAAAGATCATTGGATATAGCAATTTTACCCAAACCAAGTACCTTCCCTTTGCTATTGTCTCCAAAGGTGATTCTTTCATTGCTTCTGCTCTCAAAGGTGGTAAACATTTTTCGGTCTCCGGTCATGTGTTGAGTGCATCCACTATCCAACACCCAATGCCTTCCACCGGTTTTGTAATTTACCTATAAAAGAAGATCAAGCCTTTTTAGGTACCCAAATTTGTTTGGGTCCTTGGAGGTTAGTAACCAATGTTTTTGGCACCCAAATGGATTTCTTTTTAGCACCCAAAATCGAGGAGCCAATAAAATGAGCAATTACATTTCCATTCTTAGACTTTTTAAGCATATAGCAAGAATCATATAAGCCAATGGAATGCATGTTATTTTTAGAACAATCATTTAGAATATGTCCTACATTCCGGCATTTAGTACAATACTTATCATTCTCTTTTACAAACCTTGGAGGTTTGTATGCCGGCTTCTTACCCTTTTTGGGGACATATCCAAGTCTCTCTTTGTTAAAAGAACATCTTTGACCGCTTAGCAACTTATTAAGAGTTTCCTTTCCCTTGTAAGCTCTTTCTAAGTTTTTGTTCAACTTTAGCACTTGTTCCTTTAAATTCTTGTTTTCATTAGTAAGCACATCATCATGAACAAGATTTAAAACATTTCTAAAATCAACACTAGATGAACAAGGCATGGCAAGTAAATCATCACAACATGTAGATATGCTAGATTTTAAGATTTCTATACTAGGCATTTCATTCAAGATATCACAAGTGATTCCAATGCTAGTACTAGATTTATGATTTTCTTAGAGAAGCAAATCATGAGCTTCCTTTAGCTCCTCATAAGACTCTTTGAGAGAAATGTGTTCTCTCTTCAAGACCTTAAACTTTGATTTTTCTTTTCCAAGAAATTCATTCAATTCAACTAACATATCCATCAAGTCATCATATGAGGGCTCATCATCATCAAGCAATTTTACCTTTTCTCCTTTAGCCATAAGGCATGTAGGAGTGGAGAATAGTGATGGAACTTCCTTGATGGCGATGCCGATAAGTCCCTTCTTCTTGGGAGACTCATCCTCGCTTGAGTCGGAGTCGGAGTACTCCGCTTCGGAATCCCACTCACCAATGTGGGCTTCATTCTTGCCGTCCTTGTGAAGCTTCTTGAAAAGCTTCTTCTTGCCTTGATAGCTCTTCTTCTTGGACGACTTCTCCTTGTCATCCTTCTTCGTGGGGCATTGTGATGCGATGTGCCCCTTTTCGTCGCATTCATAGCAACGGATGTTGCTATACTTCTTGTTGGAGGAGGATTGCCACTTCTTGCCTTTGTCATAACTTGCGCCTCGGTTTGAGCGCCTTCTCATGAACTTGTTCATCCTTCTCACAAGAAGGGAAAGCTCCTCTTCAGAATCCTCTTCTTCATCTTCGGACTCCTCACTTGCCACCGCCTTTGCCTTGAAGGCGGTGATCTTCTTTCCCTTGGAGGTGGATTGCTCCAAAAGTTCCTCCTTGTCCTTCTTGTACAACTCATTGGTAATTAAATTTCCCAAGAGTTGTGTTGGCGTCATCCTTGCCAACTCTGGTGAGTTGAGGAAAAGCGTCACCAACATCTCATACTTCTCCGGTAAGGCCCTAAGCATCTTTCTCACAATATCAAGATCGAAAAAGGTTAGTTCCAAGACCCTTGAGCTCATTTACGATGTTGTTTAGCCTTGTGTACATCTCATTGATGTCCTCATGGGGCAACATCATAAATGTCTCATATTTGATCTTAGCCGATGCAATTTGGCCTCCTTGACCGTAGATGTCCCTTCGTGTATTTCCAAAAGGGTAGTCCAAATAGCGTGAGATGTTTCAAGATTACTCACTCTATTGAACTCATCCGCGTTCAAAGCTTCAAATAGAGCATTCATAGCTTGGGCGTCCAAATGAGCGTTACGCCCGTCTTGTTTCGTTGGGTGATCTGGATCAAGAGCCATAACGTAACCCTCATTTACGACTTTCCAAATATGAGGGCTCATGGCCTTTAAATAGATTGACATCCTAATTTTCCAATAAGAATAATTAGTGCCATCAAATAGTGGTGCCTTGCCTACCGCAATCCCCTCACTAGCCATCCTTTTCTCTCTAGACGGTTAAGTCTATAAATGAGAGACCAAGCTCTGGTACCACTTGTAGGATCAAGGATACCGACTAGAGGGGGGTGAATAGGAGGTTTTTAAATAATTTTTCTTGTTCTCTTGATTAATTCTTCACAATTTAAATAGCAATAATGTAAAGCAATTAATCCTATGCAATTCTAGACGAGAAAATAGCAATCCTAGCTCTAAGCAATCAAATGATCACAATCAAGTAAATAAACTAGAGCTAAGAGAGAAATAGACACAACCGATGTTTTTACCGTGGTGATCGGAAACTTGCCGGTTTCCCCTAGTCCATGTTGAGGTAAGCCCAGACGAATCGGACCGGCTGCACAAATTGAGCCTAAGCACCTCGATCACTCGTGGTAGCTCTTCCCCGCTCCAGGTAGGTGAGCTCCGACCTTCACAAGTCACCGGGTCTTCTCACAAGCTTCTAGAGAAGATCACCGATCCAATCTCCGCCCAATCGTCCAAGTGCCGGCAAGCACTAAGAGTAACGAATCTAGGGCTTCACTTGAATGCAATTCTAGTGCCAAGTGGATCAACAAATGGAATTCTTGCACTAATTGCAAAACCACCTCAATTTAATGCTCAATGAGTGAAAGAGGGTGGAATGAATGCTCTAGGGCTCAAGAAGTATGCAATGGGTCTCTAACCTTAGCCCTTGTGCAGTGGTGGGGGTATTTATAGCCTCCACCAACCAAAACTAGCCGTTTGGCATAGATTCTTGAAAAATTTAGGATGAGCGGTACTACCGGCCCCTGGTACCGCCCCCAGGGGCCGGTACTACCGCTACCAAATCTTTGCGGCAGAACGGCTATGTTAGAGCTCTGCAGTGACCGTTGGATATGGTGGCGCGGTACTACCGCTGTTGAAACTTGCGGTACTATCGCTCTCCGGTAGTTCCGCAAAGTCGGCGCGGTACTACCGCTCTAGCCTAAATCCGAAAGGTCCCAAATTTGGCGCTCTCTAGAAAAAAACAGCCGCTCTGAATCCGGATCTTTCGGACTCCGGAAGTACCGCTCAGAATAGCGGAACTACCGCACACAGCGGTAGTTCCGGTGTTGAAATCGCCGGTACTTCCGCTCCAGGAAAATACTGACTTCATCCAGAGGGTGCTCTCTGGAAAAAACATTCCGCTCATGCTCCGGATCTTCCGGGCTCCGGAAGTACCGCTCCATAATGCGATACTACTGCTCAGTGCGGTAGTTCCGGCGTTCAAGTGGCCGGTACTTCCGTTCCTGCAAGAGCTCAGGTGCATCCGTGGGTGCTCTCTGGAAAAAAGGATCTGCTCGAAAAATGGATCTTCCGCTCGCCGGTACTACCGCATCTGGGCGCGGAACTACCACTCTCCGGTAGTTCCGATGTTCAAAACTGCGGTACTACCGCCCTTCTAGACAGAGCACAGATTTTATTTTAAAATAGATTTTTGATGGATGCAAGTTTCTAATGTTGATCCAAATGGCATAAGAAATTTGTATTCAAGCTACTTGCTGAGATCCCTCTTGATGGTACGACTATCTACCCTATAATCCGGTCTTCCACCATTCACCTAAGACCGGTAAAAATCAAAAAGGGGATCCTATGCTAAGTATACCTTTGTCTTGAGCCAATTTGGTCTTCACATATATCCTTTGGCTTGCATCTTATCGCTCATATGTAGACTAACCCTTTGCATTCTCATAACACACGTTAGTCCCATATTCACATAATTTCATTAATTACCAAAACCATTTTTAGGGGCCTAGATGCTTTCACCATCGACCGGTAGAGGTAGCCACAAAGTGCTCACAACCGTAGAACCCATTCATTCATAATAAACAGTGCTTAACTAGAGACATCAAGCAACCACGCACTAGTAGTGCACCATGGAACCAACGCAGAGCATGCCAACCGGAGGTAGAGGAGTAGAGTAGAGAAGGTAAATAGGACCAAGACTTACAGGAGATTAAGGCGGCGGTGTGCTACCACCGGCGTAGCCCCACAGCAAGCTGCCACTGCACATTCCCCCGGTGTGCAAGCGGCTCTAGCCGGCTGTGACCAATCCGGGGCAGCTCATCTCCAAGCCTACCCATGTTAAGCAAAACCATTAGACCAAATAAAAATAGACACCAAGCTACCCTAACCCGGGTATGATGCGAAGGAGGAGACGCCAGATCCGGGACGTAGCAGCAACCGGTGCCGAGCCCGACTGGTGAGGCGAGGACAGCCGGGCAGCATGGCGCGTCGCCGATGGGGCCAGCGACGCGAGGGGAAGCATGTCGGAGGGGCAGCGTGAGGGGAGGAGGCACGTAGGGGAGAGCCGGTAGGGGAGGCGCTAAGACCGGGGAAGGGGAGCCGAAGCAGTGAGGCGCGGCGAAGCGGCGCGGGAGGCCATGGGGCGGTGCCGAGTGAGTAGAAGCAGAGGTAGGAGAGAGAGAGAGAGACACAGGAAAAATGGGGATCGGCCGTATGAAGAAGAGAGGAGAAGAGGAAGAAGCGGCATGGCAGGAGGCACCAGGAACGGGCGAAAAGAAAGAGGAAGGAAAAAAATGGGGAGAAGAAAAGAAAATAAAGGGAAAGGAAAAAATGAAAAATGAAAAGAAAAAAGGGGATGTGTAAATAAGGTTTGTCGGAGATTATAGACGACGATCATTAAATTACGATCGTTTGGGCATTAGGGCATCGGAAAGGTGTCCGGTGAGAGAGATTGTGGGTATCGTGTTTACGCGTAGAAACGCCGTCGATTGTCTATATGCATAGAATCGATATTATTGGTATGCTTGTGTAGATTAAAATATTGAGTTGAGTGTTCGGGTGATGCTCCCAGGTGGAGGTTTTGGTTGGACGCTCCCCCACGCATCGTCCATAGGGATAGTTAGGCAAGTGCATGGTAAATAGTGAATTATGCTGAACGTTTGGTACCCGTATTTTATGCTATGATTTACAGTACTCAGGAGATGTTATTCATGAATTTTGATGCTTAATGAGATATGCATTTGCATTGCACCATGAGCATCATGGAAATCATACAAAGGTAGGCGAGAAGCATGTGCATACAGAAAGTCCTACCGAAAGGGTGAACTACAGTCTCTGCAAGAGGCTCCCTTCGGTAAGGCACCTACAGAAAGTCCTATCGAAAGGGTGAACTATAGCTTCTACGAGGAGCTCCCTTCGACAAGGTACCTCCAGGGATGGAGGTAGAGGGGTTTCATCGACGGGTGAAACACTCCACTATACCGGTATAAGCTGCATATAGAGGTGCATTGCATTGCGTTGCATTTACAGGAGATGAACAGATGACAGGAAAGAAACCCAGAGATTCTGGGAGTTCATAAATGTGATTTGATGATTACAATTACCGTGTTGCTCTACAGTTTATAGTTACAGAATTGATTTACAGTTTACAATTACCGAGTTGAATTATAGTTTACAGTCACAGAATTGATTCACAGCTTATAATTCATGACATTGATTGAGTGCTAAACTGATGTCACTGTCTTATCGTGTGCTTGCTGAGTCTTTGGACTCACCTTGCTTTATCGTTGTTTTTTTTAGGAATCTGGTGAAGGCAACATTCATGGGCGGGAATAGCACAGTCATTCACGTGCCACAGCGATTCACAGATTATCTACAGTTGACATTTTTAGTCTTGGACAATCTAAGCACCTTTTTGGGTACCTAGCAAAGTTATATTTCTTCTGCGCTTAGTGTCAAGTGTATCAGCTTTTGTCGTTTGGTGGATATTTAAATAAAGGAATTGTTTCGCAAGACCAGCGGCAAAGGTTGGAATTGGTAACATTATAGTGTAGGTGGTAGCACTTTGGGCTCAGGGAGGGGACGGGGTGTTACAGTAGGGGTGAAAACTGATCGGATGGTTTTTGACTGATCCGGACAATTTTTGAATATGGAATAGTTCAGCTCAGATTTTTGTCGGAGTCTCAGATCGGAAACAAATATGATTTTTTTCCGAAAACAAATAAGAATATTGTAGCGCACTATCCATCGAATATGAATACAGACTTAGGATATCCGACCCACTGGCCATAAGTACTAAGCCCAAGGCCCAAGCCGCCCTAAGTGTAGACGTGTAGTGCTAGCCAGTCGGCCTGAAGGCCAAGGGTGCTACTTGAAATATGCCATTTTGAAATGAATAAATAGAGAAATTCTTCTCTACCAGCAAATTTATTATCTAAGGCAATAGAAATACTGTATTCTAGAATCTAGATCATAAAACCAGTAGTTATACATAGGCTAGTATCTGTATGCCATTATGCAACCATTCACTAAAGTATTTTTGTTTTGCATTGAAAATGCCTTGCTTTTCAACTGTTGTTAAATGCTAATAGTTTGCACTCCTAGAGGTTGGAGGCCTATTGCTATTCATGTCAAATATGCACACGCTTCTGATTTGTAGTGTAATACCTGGGTCGGCTTAGCCAAGCCCAGCCCAGCCCATTTGTAGCCCTATAAGAGGGGGAGAGCCAGGTGGAGGAGGAAGGAAAACTCACTTTCGCTTGTCTCTTCCTGTGCGTTCTCGGCTGCTGCCACCTCCTCCCGTGCTCTTCTTGCTATCGCCATCTCCGCCGTTGCCGCCCCGCCATGCGAGCCGCTGCCCCGCTGCCGCTCGTGCGCGCGCCACCGTCGCTCCCTGGCCGAGTCCCGTCCTCGTCGCCCTCTGCCGTAGCCACTCCACCCCGCGAACACACCTTGCCCTTCGCCCCGCGCTCACTGCCGCTCCATGTTCCACTTAGCTACTTGCCGCACAAGGAGGCAAAGGGAGCCGGGGGCTGGCTGTGAGGGGAGAGGATAAGGTAGCGCTAGCCGTGAGGGAGGAGGGGCCCGCTGGTAGAGTGAAGAAAAGAGAGGAGGGGAGCGCCGGCCGACTGGAAAGAGGAAGAGGAGAGCCGCGAAGCGTGAAGAAAAAGAAGAAAGAAGAGCGTCGGCGGAGGAAAAAAAGGAAGAAGGGGTGATGGAGTGAAGAAAGAGAGGAAGGAGGAGGTGTGCTGGCGTGCGGAAAGCAAGGAAAAGGAGGAACTAGCCGGCCGACAGGAAAGAAAGAAAGGAGGAAAAGAAAAGAAGGAAGAAAAGAGAGGAAGGAAGGGAAGGCTGATCCGGCGCCTGATCCGCCAGATCCAGCCAAGACAAGGGAGGAGGAGCTCCGATCCAATTATTCGGAGCTAGGGTAACGCCCTGAGACCATTCCGTCGCTTATTTATCGTTTTGCGTACATGCTAAGATGTCGATATTTGATATTGAGTCATGAAGGGGCCGATTTATCAAGTAGCGAGATAAATGCATACGTTAGTTAGAACATGGCTAGTGGCTGGAATTCATGTGCCAAGCGATGATGTTGTGGCCGTGTGAGTAGAACAGGTGAAGAGCGCTAGCCATGTGGTATTGTGTCGGTGCATGCGTACCGACTAGTATTCAATGAATGATTAGTATGGATTAAGCAGTATGGGTTAATTAGTTTAGACTAATTAATGTCGGCTCTTGCTGGAGCTCTATAGAATGTTGGAACGTCGAGTTTGGTGGTATGATTTGGATAATATGCCTTCGGGATGGCCACAGTCGATGTGAGATAGCATGGCTTTCGGGCTGAGATCGGAGTTTTAGCTGGTGTGATATGTAAATTATGGTAACCAAGAATATATAGTAGAGTTATGTAGGTTACTAGACCCGGAATATTTGCTGTGATAGGTTTCGGGTTAGAAAGACATAGTCGTTCAAGTACCAAAATAGTGGGATGGTATCTAGTGAAAGATTGGGGTTCATGTTGGTTTAGCGCATAGGAACGATGCCGTTCGTCTATGTGCGTGTATTGCTATAAATATTCGTGACCGTATTTATTTGGATTCTAATTCGCTCCGTATCTGTATCTGATATTATTCATATTTGTATTTATATCTGAGGTATCCGTGTTCGTATCCACATCTGAAAACAAATATGGTAAAAATATTATCCGTTTATATTCGATCCGTTTGCATCCCTACTTGTAAGTTAAGATGTTTTGAGCCAGATATTACTTAGCATATTAGAGTCAATTTCCGAGTTTGCTTCCCAGACTCGGTTAGATATGATATTTGAAACTATATTGTGCAGCCTGATATATAAAAGCTTCGGCTATAATTCGAAGGATAAGCAATATATAGAATCAATCTTCTTCCTAGCGTTTCAGAGCCTCAGCCCTGTCCGAAATAATCCCAGACGGGAGCTTGAGGGCGAGCACGTTCCTCCTCGCTATCCTCTCCGTTCCGCCCCTCACAGCTCACCGCAAACCTCCTCTGAAATTAAGCCATAACACAGCACCTGTTCATATCAGTTGGAAGGCCTTGACTAGTGGTAGAACAATCCTTGGTATCAGTTGCTGATAAAAATTTACAGTCTCAGTTTCCAAATCCAAAATTCAGAACAAGGATTGGGAATAGAACCTTGGATTAGGCATTTTACAGGGGCACCACTAAGTGAATTAAGCATTTCACCTCGCAGCTCAAGACTTAAGAAACATGCGGATTGGCTTTGAACATGCTTTTTTACTATTTCATTTTGCTAATATTGCACGCGATAGGACTAGCAATTGTAAGAAGCCTCTGCCCTGCCATGCAACTGAGCTCTGCTGCATCACCTTCTCTTTCGGTTCTACCAGGCTGTTCGATCGATCATTGCCCTTCCTTTCGCTCTACTTAGCACGTAGTATGTAAAAGATTTGGGACATAATCAACTTGTCTCACCAAACCATTCTTTTGCTCTACTTTTCCTTTTCCTTTTCTCTTTCTCTTTTCTCTTTCTTCTTTTTGCCTTTGTACTAAAAAATGTGATTATGGTGCAAATCACACCAAGTTTTGCCTACGGTGGATATTACAAATATGCTGCGTGCGCACAATAAGTTCTCGTGCACGCTTGGACAGTCGATAGCACGAATATATGTTGCATGTGCACTTGGACAACAAAATTGTGATCACCAAAATCAATCAAACGTGGCTCCATGTATGCTCCCGTTTCTTCTTTGAACATGATTCCTTTCGTTCCTTTCAACATTTCTCATCACCTTTTAGGCTTTAGCTCTGAGCAAAATATATTCTTTGCTTGTTCGTGTACCTAGCAGGCATCTTTCTCCAATGTTTCGGTTTGTATATAATACATACTACAAAGGGACATATGCCCTGCCTTCCTAGCTATTCATTTTGCTGCAACCAAACCAATCTTGTTCATTCAACTCCACTCCAATCCCTTCTTTTCTGTTCCAAAAAAAACCTTCATTTCAACTTTCAAGCGATTTAACACACTGTAGTTCTTTCACATCTAGGATTAATCCCTTTTCTAGTCATCATTACAAAAAAAACCCAAAAATCCCTATAATTGTTGTTCTTCCCACATCTACAATTAGTCCATCTTTGTAGTGATCAATACAAAAAAACACCCAAAAAATTTTTGGCTTTTCCTGTTCACTATTGTTCTTTCACGTCTACAAATATAATCCCTTTTTCTAGTGATCAATACAAAAAACATTGGTGTCTTCCCCTCTATTGCTGTTGTTTCATATCTACTATTAATCCCTTTTTCTAGTTATCAATACAAAAAATCGTTGTCGTTCTTTCGCATCTACAACTAATCCTTTTTTCCCTGTTGTCATTGTTCCTTTCATGTCTAGATTTAACCCCCTTTTCAACTGATCAATACAGAAAACCCCCCCAAAAAAAACCAATCACTTATCCCATTACTGTTGTTCCTTTACATTTACAATTAATTCCTTTTCTAGTTACCAATACTAAAAAACCCCAAAATTTCTTTGGCTTCCCTCCGCCCTTTTAAGATTTTTAAGTATATATATCAAGTTGATCGTATAAACTCTTGACAATGCCAAATTCAACAATCAGGTACTATATATCTTCCTTCCTTACTTTTTTATTCCTTATGTCTTTTTATTTTTATTTCCTATTTCTTAAATATATAACAAGTATCAATTGCTTCCATTTTCTCAGGACCATATAAGGAAGTGTGAGCTTGTGGAGCATTGTCAGAGAGACAATATATATCGGCAATCTTCAGTTTAAGTATTGCAGAGTATTGCTTTAATTCTTGGTGAATAACCACCCATAAGTTATACCCATAAGTTTCACCACAAAGAACCACCCAAAGGCCGTTGAAAGGTAAATAAACATTCATTCATAGAAGTGATTAATGCTAATTTCAACTAAGCTCATATGGTATCCATCCCAGAATTTAAATCCAAAGTTCACCATGTGCACAAACTAAGAAGACATTAAATTTAATATTATTAAACTATGCATACCTCTATTAAATGACATACGACAACTATCCACTTATTTTTTCAACATTAAAGTAGGGTATACGGTGAAAATATTATAATAACATATTTGGACATCACAATTGACATATTGTTGGACAATGCTTATTAAAAATGAGTACGGTTGTAGAGGTGGCACCCACCTAAGCCTATCTGGCCTGCTAAAGGGTTGTAAAACCTGAAATGGGATGTGTGTAATGACATAGATACCCCTATAGAGGGCAATGAGTATAAGGATAGAATTATAAAATACACTTTATGGAAATATATATACAGGCACTGGATATAGGGAAGGGCAAAGCATTGTTCATCCATCATCTCCATTGCACTACTCTCCTACTTTACTGTTTGGTCAGTAGCCACAACAGTTGGCGCCGTCCGTGGGGACGACGGAAGGCAAGCCTTGAGACTTGAGAAGTGATGGCACCCAAGAAACCTTCATCGGCAACAAAGAAGAAGAGGAGCACAACAGCGGCATTCGCCAACTCCAGGGCCTCTGCATCAGCAACGGGCATGGACAGCAACACTGGTGTTGCGACCGGCGACGTTGACACTCTTGGCATGGTGGCTGACCCCACCGCTGGCGCGACGGTTTGCACTGGTAGTACCGACCGGGCTGGCAGGAGCGGTGATGTCGGGGCCTGTGCTGGTGGCTCCGGTGGTGGCATTGGCCTCATCACCGACCCCGGAGTCCACCGCACCGGTGCATCGAGCAATTCTGGAGCACAAGCTGTAGTCGCCACCAACCCAGCGGTTCACGCCAGTGCTCAGGCTGGTGCAACCACCTCGACAGTGGAGAATGCCATGCTGACGGCCTTTGGCACATTGCAGCGTGAGCTGGCGGACCTCCACGGAGCCGTGCGGAAGATGCAAGAGGCTCGGAGCCAGTAGGAGGCTCGGAGCCAACAAATCCCGCCACCGGCGGCGGTGGAGCCTATGCTAGATCGGGTGGATAGTCGTGACGCCCCTACAACCAGTCGTGTCTCACTTCGACGCGTCAATCCGAAGTCCCCCCTCTCCGCTGGCATGCAACAGTCGGCGTGGCCAGAGGACTTCAAGTTCCCTACCATCGAATAGTACAAGGGCGACACAGACCCCAGGGAGTTCGTGTGTTTGTATGAGATCGCCATTCAAGTTGCCGGCGGGGATGACTCCACCACGGCGAAGGGACTGCCCCTAGCACTGCAAGGAGTGGCACTCTTGTGGCCTTTTACCATAGAATCGAACTCCATCTACATGTGGGAGCAGATCCGCGATCGTCTCTACAACAACTTCCAAGGAAACTACATCGAGCGCGTCGACGCGGATCAGCTCTTCACCATCAAACAGAAGCCCTCGGAAAAGCTCTGAGAACACTTCAAGCATTTCACCAAGGTTCGTTGCCTGGTTAAAGACATCAACAAGACCACCATCATCAATGCAGCAATCCAAGGTCTCCGCCCGGGACTGCTGGCCGAGTACAATGTGCGTAAGCCGATAAAGACAGTGGCCAAGCTCTTCGACAAGATGGAGTACGCGAGGGCAGAAGAGGATGCACAGCGCCGCCGAGGTGACAACTCAAATGCCAACCAGGCAGAGGAGTCGCCGAAGGACACCCCCAAGTGCAAGCAAGAATCTGTGAAGGACTCCTCCAAGGACACCTCCAAACGTAAGCAGGACACGTCGAATGACAAGCCCAAGCGCAACCAGCATAGATCCCAGAAGATCCGCTACGTCTTCGACATCTAGGGTAGCTCCGAGGACAGCGCCCCTGCCGGCCGAGGGCAAGGTCGCAGAGGCTGGGGACGAGGGCGCGGCCAGTGGATGGGATGAGTCATCCGCAGACCTCCGACGAACTTACAGCCCATCCCACCGGTGTGGCCATTGGCGTGTTGGGGCATTGACGTCGTTGGGTCACTCCCGCGCGCCCTAGGAGATCTTCGATTCATCGTGGTCACCTTGGAGTACTTCTCCAGGTGGCCCGAAGCCGTCGCATTGGCTAGGGTAACCTCCGCGGCCATGTAGCAGTTCTTCTGGCAAAACATCATATGCCGCTTCACGGTTCCCAGGGAGGTCACCGACGACAACGGCTTGCAGTTTGACTCCGCGTCATTTAAGGCGTTCTGCGACCGCATGGGCATCATGCTTTGATACGCTTCGGTTAGGCACCCGCAGTCGAACGAAGCGGTCGAGCGAGCGAATGACGCTATTTCCACCGGAGTCAAAAAGCGTCTCGTTGGTCTACGAAGGGCAAGTGGCCGGATGAGCTCCCCAACGTGCTCTAGTCCCTCCGTATGACGGTAACACGTCCGACGAGGTTCACGCCATTCAAGCTCTCTTCGGCGATGAGGCAGTCACGCCTGAAGAAATCAAGGCTGGGTCGAGGAGGGTCCTCACCCAAGCCCCAGCGGAAGAGCGTGAGTTGTCCCTTGATCTACTCGATAGTGATCGGGTAAGCGCCACCCAGCACGTCACCAAGTATGCGTGCCAAATAGTGCGTGTGCATGACCGCACCATCTACTCGTGCAAATTCCAACTAGGAGACCTTGTCCTTAAGATGGCGCAGCACGCAGCAATGATAGGCAAGATGGAATCCAAATGGGAGGGCCCATACATCGTCGTTACGGCTTTGCAGCACGGAGCATATCGCCACGCGACGCTGGAGGCACAAACTCTCCACCACACATGGAATGTAGATCGGCTGCGGCGATACTATGCATGAAGCTGAAGCGGTGCTCGCAGCATAGCTAGCGCTTTGCACTTTGTAAAAGCTCACCCGCGCAAATGGGAAATCAATAAAGGGCACCGTTTGCAAAACTGGTCTCCTCTTGTGCAAAGACACGCGGAGGCAAGCCTCTGCATGCACTCTTCGGAGTATAAATAAGACACACGGAGGCAAGTCTCCGTGCGCACACTTCGGAGTATAAATAAGACACGTGGAGGTAAGCCTCCGCGTGCACTCTTCGGAGTATAAATAAGACACGCGGAGGCAAGCCTCTGCGCGTACTCTACGGAGTATAAAAAATCGCGCGATGGCTCCAAGCCTCTGCGTACTCTGCGGAGTATAAAGCGTCGGGAACTTATCATCCCGAGCAACTCTACGGAGTATAAAAAATAAAATAACAATAATAAAAATCGTGCGATCGAGCCTCTGTGCATTGTGTGGAGCACAAAGCCTCAGAAACTTGGTCGTCCCGAACTATTCTTTGGGCATAAAAAAGAAAAGCGCATAACAACCCCTCGCGCCTATCTTTCAACGGAGCACTCAAGCGTCTACTTCAGCTAGTCGTCAGCTCTGCTGCCGCCACTTCGAAGGGTAGGGGACGAAGCGCTCGAGCATCTACTTCGGCTAGTCGCCAATTCCGCTGCCGCCATTTCGAAGGGTAGGGGACGGAGCGCTCGAGCGTATACTTCGACTAGTTGCCAGCTCCACTACCACCACTTTGAAGGTAGGGGACGGAGTGTCCGAGCGTCTACTTCAGCTAGTCGCCAGCTCTACTTCTGCCACTTTGAAGGGTAGGGGACGGAGTGCCCGAGCGTCTACTTCGGCTAGTCGCCAGCTCCGTTTCTGCCACTTCGAAGGGTAAGGGACGGAGCGCCTAAACGTCTACTTCAGCTAGTCACCAGCTCCGCTGCTGCCACTTCGAAGGGTAGGGGATGGAGCGCTCGAGCGTCTACTTCGGCTAGTCGCCAGCTCCGCTGCCGCCACTTCGAAGGGTAGGGGATGGAGCGCTCGGCGTCTGCCGGCTGGTCGCCACTCACGCCGCCGAAGGGTAGGGGATGGAGCGCTCGAGCGTCTACTTCGGCTAGTCACCAGCTCTGCTGCAACCACTTCGAAGGGTAGGGGATGGAGCACTCGAGCATCTACTTCGGCTAGTCGCCAGCCCCGCTCCCGCCACTTCGAAGGGTAGGGGACGAAGCGCTCGAGCGTCTAGTTTGGCTAGTCGCCAGCCCCACCGCCGCCACTTCGAAGGGTTGGGGACGGAGTGCTCGAGCGTCTACTTTGGCTAGTCACCAGCCCCACTGCCGCCTCACCGTGTCAGAGTCCGACTGCGACACACCCCCAACTGCTAGTTCGAATGCCTCCTCCAGCCTTGCAGGTGACCATGTTCAAGCGCGCTTCGCGCTCGGTGCCTTGGGCGACGACTCTTTGGCCTCCGCGGCTGGTGTGGGCGATGAAGCTTCACCCTCCTAGATGTCTGTGCCGTGCCCCTTGTCCTTCGTGCTGCCCAAGGACTCATCGCCTGGTGGGTGATCCGCCTCCGCCTCCAAGTCCGAATTGGCGTACTCCACCAAGTCAGAGCTAGTGACTGTCGTACCTTTGGCTCCGGCGGGATTTACGGGAGGGGCAGCCGCCGGGCTGGATCCGGCGGCAGGTGACCGGGCCCTCCGGCGAGGGGGGAGCCCTCCCCCTTGTCGTTGTCGCGGAGGCGAGCCCGGCTTGTTGCCAGAGTGGCGCGCTCCAGCACAGGGATGCCTAGAGCTTCGCACACTCGGTTTATCCACTCGAGCTTCGCCGTTATGGACTCACGCAGGCTGTGCTCCTTGGCCACGTACGGTCCAAGGAACACAACCACCGCTCGCTCCGCGTCCTCTAGAAGGAGTCCTACACATAAAACAAGGAGGTAAGGTTACGAAAAATATGAACGAGATCTTGTACAAAGTCTACAGCGGAAGAACTTATGAGGGTTGGAGGGCCTCGGTAGCGAAGGTACGGACAGCCGAACACCATTAGGACGGACGGGGCCGGGCTGGATGTGCCATTGTCGGGCAAGTGGCGCCACGCCGTACATGACGAACTCCTCTGCGAGGTCCCACATGTTGAGGCGGAGGGTGATCCCCACAAGCCTCCGCGCCCATTGCTCATCATCGCGGTCAATGGGCATTGTGGGTGACATGTTGAACGACATGGGCCGACCCGTCCATCGGAGGTTGCTGCCACTCGCCACACGATGGTAGAACCAGCGCCGCATCCAGTTCAACTCCGACTTCGCTCGAGTCGAATTGGTGGGGAAGATCTTCTGCACGGCGACCGCAGAATGAATTTGACACTACTGAAGTTTGAGAACTCTTTTCCGTCGAGTTCTTCGGCTGACACTGGGTGTCGTGGAGAAAGATGAATAGAGAGGCACTAGGCCAGGCCCCCTCTATCCAAGTCGCCTAGCTGTAGACAGCCAGGCGCGCTATCGCGTTCAGAGTCAGCTGCGCCAACTCCAGCCCATATGTCCGAAGGACGTCGCCGACGAGCATGGACGACGGGATCCGAAGCCCAACTTCAAAGTACGCGACAAAGACGACCGCCTCCGACTCCTCCGGGTGCAGCTCCGTCTCGTCGCTGGCGGGCAGACGAACTGCGTTGCGCTTCGCTAGTTTCCCCTCGCGCACAAGGGATCGGATCGTCTACTCCATCACGAGGATCTGCCCCAACACATTCGAGCAAGGGCCCTCGAGCTTCTTCTCAGCAATCCACCACTCGTTGGCCAACGACGGGTCCTGCCCCACCAGGGCGTACTCCACCTCCGTTGTCGACAAGCTACGCCGGTGGGAGGAAGCGCCACCGCTGGGCCGGCGACAGTGCTCTTCGCAGCGGGCCATCGTCTCAAAGGGTGCGGTGATGCGTACGGTTGCGGTGGCGAACGGTGGCAATAGCGGCGATGCAGCAGCAGGGCGCAAGGAAAGAGCAGTTTGGTGGCAGTCAGTGAGCGTGGGGGGCAATGGCACGGCGATCGCAGGGCTTATAAAGCCTCCTCGCCTCCACGATCGGGAAGCGCAACTGGCGGAAGCTGAAGCCACACGGTCGCGCGTGCACACGCATCCCGCAACCGGCGGAAGCTGAAGCCACACGGTCGCACGATCGCGCGTGCACACGCATCCCGCAACCTCAGGAACAGACGCACGACCACGGTCGTGCGCCGCCTGGCATCCCACAATGCGCCAATCTAGTTCCGCCATGTGTCCCGCAACCTTGGGAAGGAACACACAACCGCGGTCATACAGCCGCCTAACATCCCATGGCGTGCCAACCTAGTTCTGCCGCTCATCCCACAACCTCAAGAAGGAACACACGACCGCGGTCGTTCAGCCGCTTGACATCCCATGGCGCGCCAACCCGGTGCTGCCGCGTGTCCCACTTCGCGCCAGCGCATGGTGCAACTCCCATTGTGCACCAGCGGCCAGCGCAATCCTTGCCGCCATTAAAACACTATCATTGGGCCGCGGGCCACCGGGCTCTACCTCGACTCCGTGTCCGCGAGACGAGTCTGACCTCTACTTCGACTCTATGTCCGTGGGACGAGTCCGACCTCTGCCTCGACTCCGTGTCCGAGAGACGAGTTCGGCCCACACCTCGACTCCACGAGATGAGTCTGACCTCTACTTCGACTCCGTGTCCGCGGGACAAGTCCGACCTCTACCTCGACTCCGTGTCTGAGAGACGAGTCCGGCCCGCACCTGGACTCCGCGAGATGAGTCCGGCCTCTACTTCGACTCCGTGTCAGCGGGATGAGTCCGACCTCCACCTCAACTCCGTGTCCGAGGGACGAGTCCGACCTGCACCATCAAAATCATTTTCGCCCAACATCACAGAAGATCATAGGCCGCAGGGACGGAGGGGGCCAAATGGCTCGGCGACATGGCTTCGGCCCGTGAAGCCCTTCACCATAAGAAGCTCCTGTTGTAAGGGTGGCCTTCACCTAAGCCCATCTAGTCTGCTAAAGGGTTGTAAAGCCTGAAATGGGATGTGTGTAATGACATAGATACCCCTAAGGAAGGCACATGAGTGTAAGGATAGAATTGTAAAATACACTTCATGGAAATATATATACAGGCCCTGGACATAGGGAAGGGGCAAGCATTGTTCGTCCATCATCTCCACTGCACTACTCTCCTACTTATTGTTTGGTCAGTAGCCACAACAAGTACTTATATTGTAGGAAAAGTTTACTATAGTAGAATTTCTAACATGGATGATTGTGCTTGTGAAGCATAGTTTTTCATGCGTGGGATAAGAGCTGTCATGGAGTTCTACAAGTTTACTATAGCTAGCCAGGCACATTGACGTCATCTCTGTCTAGGATATTTAAGTCAAGCAATTCGGTCGACGTGCAACTATAGTAAGTCGATCATAGTACTGTAGGAAAGGCAAGCTTGTGATTTGTGACCATCCCTCGTATCAGGATGTTGTGCATCAGCTCGCTTGTGTTGTAAAATGGAAGAAATTTGCACACTTGTTTGCCAAAAAATATTTGCCCACTTAGGTTGCCACAGTCATAATACACATAACAAAGTAGTCATAATTAGAGAGTTCAAAACAAAAAAATGTAGTCATAATTGGGACTCTACATATAATTGATTAATTTAGTTGATAGGTAGGATCCAAGCGTGTGACTCATATATTGTTGCATTTTACATTTTCATTTTGAAATATTTGTATTGTATGGACAAGTTGTTTTGAAAAACTGATTTATGTAGAAGTACTAGCTTATGATAGAATCTATCATTATATAACAAAAACCAATTACTTGTGTTTTATAGCTGCTAAGAAAATAAGAGAAATATGCTAGAAATTCTTACTAAAAAGAAAAAAATAACAACAACGACAATAACAATAACAAAAAATTTTGTCCCAAACAAGTTGGGGTAGGTTAGGAATAAAATCTTCTCAAGATCAAAGAGATGAGAGCCATGAAATAAAATCTACTATACTAAAACCCTAAGCCGTACAACCTGCTATCTGAGCCGAGAGCCTAAAACACTACCCCTAACTTTCTTATAGTTCTGGTACGTAGATCGCTAACTTGTATGCGCTCCTATCCAAAACTAATTTTTTATATACATTCCAATCCCTGAAGTCTCTTTTAACTGCTTCCTCCCACGTCAATCTTGGTCGACCTCTACATCTTCTTACGTTTTCAGTACGTCTTAAAATTTCACTACGTACTGGTGCCTCAGGAGGCCTTCGTTGGAGATGTTCAAACCATCTCGAGTGATGTTGGACAAGTTTCTCTTCAATTGGTAGAAAAAAACAAATATTGAACAAGCTTCCCTTCAAGGAGGCCTACATATGCTAAAAATTCTTACTAAAAAGAAAAAAAACAAATGTCCTTTAATTTTGTGGACCCTAATCACAACTGAATATAGCAGCCATTAGATGGTGCTAAGAAAAAAAGAAAAATGTGCTTGAAATTCTCCGAAAGGGAAAAGATCTGGTTTTCAATATACTGGACCCTAATTTTGATAAACTATAATATCCATTAGATATTACTTAGAGATATATTACCGTGTAGTTTAGAAACTAAAGGAGAAGATAATCCTTCTCAATATCTTGCATGAAAGTACGTACATTGTACTTTATTTTCATGTGCTACATTGTACTTTATTTTCATGTGCCTTTAGAGAAGCTAAGCAATAAGTATGTGACGGATGGGACAGTCCATATATGCATGGTTTGGGATGTATAGGAATTTTGGGTATGTGTAGCACAACAATAACAGAAGTAGCCTCCAGTTGTATACAATGCTATTTCTGGCCACCTTCCCAAGTGCGGGACTCTGCCTGGTCGACGCATGCGCAGTCCCGCACCACAGCACCTGAGTCATGCGATCCAAGAGCGCATGATACCCCCGCATCACGCTCCTCTCTTCCCGAGCCCCAACGCCACTTCGGTGAGCAATCACCGCTGCACGGGATCACCTCCAGTTTCACCAACGACCGTGCGAGCTTCACCACACCTAGGGATCACCGTCGAGTACTTCGCCAAGCTCGGGCATCGCTGAACTCCTCGACTACTGGAGCCAAAGCGCCGACGCCACCCTCTCCTCGTGGCTCACGACCACGGTCGGCACGACCGTAGCCACTCTGACCACGGCTGTTTGACCATAGTCGCCTTCAACCACAGCCTCCCTCGACCACCTCGCCTTTCGACCGCTACCGTTTTTGACCACCTCTGCTTTCGACTGCAACCGCTTTCGACCACACCCATGTTCGACCATTGCCTTGCTCGACCACTGCCATATTCAACCACGACAGTCTTTTTAACCACATGCAGCCTTAGACCACTGCTGGTTATGCCGGAATCGTGCGCTCCCTGACCGCATGACTCGGGTGCTGCGGTGCCGGGGCGTGGGACTGCGCACGCATTGGTCAGCTGGAGTCCCGCGCTTGGGGAGAGGGCTAGAAATTGCATTGCATACATCCGAGACTATTTCTGGTATTGTTGTGCTGCATAGGGCCACAAATGCCCAAAATCCATGGTTTGCATGGCTGCATGAACGTTGGGTATTAATTAGTTGTACACAATTGACACTTCAAGGAGTGCATATAGGCTTAGACCTGCATGGCTGCATGCCTATACAAAACACTACATTGAAATTCCAAGACATAAAAAAGAAAAACAAAATCTAGTCAATTTGGTGGACCTATTACGAATTATCCACAACCACTAGGCATTTACTTGGAACATATTTAAACTGAAGCGCTTAGAAAGATGCCTAAACCATATACTCCATGACAAATATTACAATAGAACATATCTAAAAAAATATTACATTATAAAACTACAAGTCTATGTAGTATACTTGGTCACGCCACGCAATTGCGTGGGCAAACAATCCAGTCAGTTGAAAACTTGCAGAGCAATTCTTACATTGGTAGAAAAATTTTAAAAAGACTTCAACAAAATATTATATATACTCCAAGATACTATCAAAATTATACAAAGGTGGATCGAGTGTTCTATAAAAGTTTTGTATCTCCCATGTTATGTTGTTGACGGTGCTGTGATTCCTTGTTGATAACTGATTCAAATCACTTTCTCCGCTTACAGGTTTTGTGTAAATTGAGAATTTTTGATCCACTACTTAGCATAAGTCATGAAAACATCATCTTCATTGGACATCCTCATTTACATGTTGAAATTATTAAGAACAGTCTGCGAGATATGAATTTCTGGTATGATTTGTGACATCCTCATTTACATGTTGAAATTATTAAGAGCATTTATTATTGGTTATCAATGAATTGTTTTAAATGGCTGTCACTAAATATATAATACATCTTACGTATGCATAGTTTTTTAGCACTAAAAATGCCATAGCTTACAATGGTTTAGTAAAAAAAAGATCGCGTTGTTTGTACCACAATAATTTATAGAAACCATATTGTATATTCCCTCAAAACTCTTAAAAAACTATTATTGGTAAAAGACAACACGCTATCTTTACTTTTTTCGAACACCAAAAAAATTTATATTCCAAATGGGGCCTTAGTTTGGTAATAGAAGCTGAAGGAGATTCTAGGGCAGATTGAAACACCCAGCTTCTACAGCACGTTCTCCTATAACTCACAAGCCTTCTTTTTTTTTAAAAAAAAGCTCACATGCCAACATTAAGACAATGCATTTGTTTTAGAAAATTTTCATCGCACAATTTATTATAAAATAAAATCTTGATCGGTTTTGAAGCAATGCTTTAATAATTTTCACACTATGAGCTAATAGGCGTCTAATCTTGTCTAGTATTCGTATGATCCTTTTTATAAGCTGTGTTTCTGACTGGACACAAAGTTTAGAAAATATACATATCCTTCCATTACATGCTTTGGAAAGATGAGAGATGACGTTTTGCGCAGATAATAATGCATTAATACTTAGGAAAGAGCGTAGACAATAGAAAAGCAATCTGGCCAAAACTAAAGGCTAAAAGGCTGCTTAAAGAGAACATTATCATCATATATTACTGGAAACAATCTATGATATTATGACCAAGATTAAACAAGGCAAGGATAACTTAACAACAAGAGCAATCTGACCATTCTTTGCTATATAAGTAACTGAAGACAATATGCACCATTAAATTATCATAAAGTTACATGGAACTTTGAATTAGCATAACATTATTATTGGCTAAAATGTGGGTACCGAAGAAACTAAGTGTAAATCATACAATCTCTTGTCGAAGAACAGTCGTTGATTCTGTCTACATGAAACCAATGTGCCTTCATAGTAAGAAAAAAAAGGCAGAAAGAGATGAGAAATACGCAAAGACAGAACTTACATCCAGCTGGTGCATCCTTTTTGCTTTGCAATTATTTGCAATTTAAGCCACCCCAATGATGACAAATGTAGCTAATTAAGAGCAGAACAAGAGATGTGACAGTTGGCTATCTGCCTGTGCATTAGTCTAACTCTCATGGCAATACTGATACACCTGCCTCTATCTAAGTGGATTCATTCTGAAGTACTAAGCATACAAACATCAAAGTCCTCACCCCAGAAAACCATCTAATGCATACATAGCAGCGTAAATTTGTTCCCCTTCATGTGGATTTTGTATCAAACTGATTTAATTCTAAGCGACCAGCATGACAAAGGAAGAAATATACATCATTTCCTTCACCAGAAGATGTTAATGAGTGCTCATATAATTGTTTTCCTTATACTGACAAAGGAAATGATCAGTAGATTTTTTTTTTCTGTTAAGCCTAGTTTCCTCTCCAAAAGGAAAAAAATACAGTATAATACAAAGGACATTTAACTCTGGGAGTTTTCCTCCCAACAATGCTAAGTAAACATGCAACTGACAATGAAATAACACTTGCATGAATTTTCCAGTGATCCTACAAGCTACCGACACCAACTTCACTACTACAGAAAACCGTATTACAGACAATTCAGAAACGTCATCACAGACGGTTTTCTGAACCGTCTGAATTTATGGATCAGTGATAATCGAAGGTTATCACAGACGGTTGTCGAACCATCTGTGATATTGATATATCACAGACGGTTTTTACTTACAAACCGTCTGTGATTATCACCTATCACAGATGGTTGTTACTAAAAACCGTCTGTGATATTCTTTTCTACCCCTAAATCTATTTCTGTTTATTGGCTAGCCTCAGGAAATGCTAGCCATGCCCTCTAAAACAAGCAGATCAACATGTACATGTATACATACAATTTACATCTCAATTCATTTCACAAACATAAAACATCCAATTCACATCTCAATTCATTTCACAAACATAAAACATCCAATTCACATCGCACTTCATTTCACAAATATAAAACATCTATTTCGCAAATCAATTAATTGAAATGAAATAAAATATCCATTAACAAATACACAATTACAAAAGATCTACATTGCATTTGCACTTAGATGGTAACATTGCATTTTTTTATTGCTCTATCACTCCGGAATCGAGGTCTTGCGAAAGAAACAGATCCATAATCAATGAACTTGTCAGAGTGAACAAGCCATACTTGGATGGTGCATTATTGCCATCCAAGCATTGCTTGTGCAGCCTGACAAGTTTGTTGATTATGGATCTCTTCCTTTCATGAGACCTCGATTCCGGAGTGATAAGAGCAATAAAAAATCATTCTACATTGTGGAACTCTCCATCTGGTTTAATGACTTGAGCCACCAAAAAGTACGCGCACTCTCCTCGAATTCATGAAAGGTCGGGCTGTTTCAATGCAGTTGACGGGATGGACGCAGCCTGTCGATAGGAATATAATGTGCGTATATATAATGTGATAAGTATGAAGTAATTATGGGAAGATTGACAAACCTTAGAATTGGTGATCCCTGAGGAATCGAGGAGTAGTTCCATATGGTGGCAACGTAGAATCCACATGTGTTGCCCGACGGCTGCTGGTGGCACTGCAAAAAATGGAATGTGTTGATTCAAGAGGCATTACTACCAACTGTTGCATAAGATTAATTAATGTGTAATAGTGAATACCTTAAATTTTCGAGCATGTGTCAGGCCTTTGGCCCCTTGCGTCAAGACACCTGCCTTTGCAACGTACATCGCGAACGCCCTACATGATTCGAAAAAGTTGACCTTAGTCATTCGGAAGGAAAGAAAGAGTACAATATAGGTATGTATGGAGAAAATGTACTTACCTATTGATTACTTGGCTGACAACTATGTAGTCTGTTTTATTCTTACTTAGGGAATCAAGTATATTGCCTTGTTCCATTTTGGTACAATTACTATTAAAATCCAATGATAGTCCTGATTGTAGGGCATAAGTACATATTCCTTATCGCGGTAAGCCAGCAGTATTGTTGCAATGTACCTCTCGACGAAGGGTGTATCCTCGTTGATGGTATGCATGGCAACCAAGTGTGGGTCCAAGAAACCAACCGATGATTTGGATGATCTAGCTTTAGTCAGCATGTGTCTATATATATACACACGAAAGCAACAAATTATATATGACATTTATCGGTATGACATGAACAGAGACTGTGATTGTACACACTTACAGCGTCCAGCATCGAATGAGTGAGGTGTCGAGAGCGTTGAGCGTGAAAAGATCGAATAAATCCTCAAAGGTGACCACGAAGACACACTCTTGAATATTGTGCTCTAAATGATCCGGCGCGAATTTGACAGTGATACCTGAGCGTCGTTCTCCTTCTGGCTTATTGGACTGTTCCATATACCACTTATGCAATTGCAGGCAACTAATTGGTAGGGCTTGGAGGTGCGTTTACTCGACCAATGGCTCGCCAAGCACGAATTTGCGGGCCAATGGCAGGTATGAGATATCATCATCGGTCTTGTTTGCTTTGCCCTTGCTACCATTGCTGCCTCGGCTGTAGGTCGAAGGTAAAGGTAGCACCGGTGGAGGTTGCTGCACCGGGAATAGCGCCCGTGAACATAACACCGGTGCAGGTAGCGGTGGGGATGGCACCAGTGCGTGTAGCTGAACTGGTTCAGATTGCCCTTGTGGAGATGGCACCAGTGCATGTAGCTTATCTGGTTCAAATTGCCCTTGTGGACCTACCACTGGTGAAGAAGCCTCCAGGCAGATATCGCTTTTGGGCCACTGGATGAAGGTTCCAATGGCTTGCCCTAGGGTCACGAGCTCGTCATTGGGGGGCTTCGGTAGCGGGACAACCTCAAAATTGGCGTGTACACCATCCACTGACACTTTTCCGAAGCCTGGCGCTAAAGCTTGACTGTGCAACATGACCCCTTGAGTAGACGGATATGCCAAGCCCCAAGCAGCGCACAAGGCAACGAAGGCATATCTCACTTGGAGCTTGCACTTCGTAGGCTCCTACATAACGACACAAAATTAGCTATTCCAATTAATAGGCCTATCAATGGATCGAGCATTCCAGAGATAATAATTATTATCAGGATGTCGTCCACAAGAAATCTGACCTCATTCTCTGTCGTAGGATTGGACGCGCAACTAATCGGATGGTTGGGCGGGCTAGCCAGCACAGGAGCAGCGGCGGCCTGCTGATTTTCTGTAAATCTCCGCATCTCATCTCTGACATAATCAGCCAGTTCCTCTCTAAGAGATGCCTTGATCTCTTCTCGTGGCTGTGCCTCACGCTCGGCTTTGGTTATCTTCCTACGCCGATACTGCTCGGAGTCATCTTAGAAACCATATTTCCAAGGAACATAAAGCCCAAGACCTCTCGTACGACCCGGGTGCTCCTTGTTTCCCAAGGCCGCGGAGAGTATATCTTTCTCCCTTGTTCCTTGGAATGATCCCTAGGAAGATTCAACACTCAGCGCTTCCTGCAAGAGCACGACATGTCATTTCACTTCGTACAAAGTTGTGGAGTAATTACAAGCTACGTAGTTCGATCGATATGTTACTAGGTGGTGGGACACTTGCAGGTCTGCAGGGTTTCGAAAGGAGACGTCCCCTGATGTCGTTGTAGATGACATTGCTCTAATCCAATTTCAAGCGCGTTCATCCGGGATATTGGCAAATGGTGTGGCGGCGTCCTGCAGGATTGCTTGTTCGTCCTCCCTCCTCCACTGTGAGATTTTACCCGCATACCCAGCTGTGTTGAGTCTATGGGGGTATGTGTTTTTTGCTTGGAGGGCCTTGTGCGCCGCACTTGAACTTTTGAAATCTTCGGTCGTCTTCATCGCCTTGAACTCTTCCCATTGTAGTTCTAGGAATGGGTATTTATGAAAGGGTGTTTCATCCTTCTCCACGTAGTCCTTGACAAGCGTGCTCTTGAAGTTATTCCATGCTTTGCATGCCGCTGCAAGGCTTGTCGTTGCATGGCGTCTTGGTGTTCTTCTAGGATCTCGAACGATGCAAACATTTCTATCAGCAGCTCACGTTTCTGAGTCCCAAGCACGCTCTTCCACGAATCGAATGTGATCTCAATTTGTTCTCATGCAACTATTTTGATCATTCTTCGGAATGCGCATACTGCTTTGCGAGGAAGGAGAGGGGTCCCAGATCCATCGACCTCTATGATAGTAAATCGGCCCTCAGGCTTTTTTGATAGCCCTCTTACTTGGCGTTTGATTTTGGAGCAGACGCATCCGGCGATGATGTTGAAGAATGCGCGGATGACATGTTGGCCTTCTCATATATGAAAAGTAAGCACAATGTAGCATATACGTAAATAGTGCGGTATAAGCACATACTTAAATTTAATTCCAATATATGTATACAGAGAAAGAGAGCTAATGACTAAAATGAGTGGACTTGGCCATCTCTTACCCTTCTTAGGGGGTTTATATACATGAATGGGACAAATGTACAAATCATCAATTTTGACTCCTTGAGCCTAAGGCTAAGCAACTCTAAATTTTGAAAGATATCTGAATATCATAAGTCATAACTTATATGTATTCAATGTTTTATGAATGATTAACTAGACATTAATCAGGTTCATCCAAAGTGCATCTTGAGTTCTTCTATTTTTGGCTTAGGGCTTCGATAAGTTTATAAATGTATATTTGTACATGTTATTGCTAGCACATAAAGTTTATTTGGGACATGGTGTAGGTGGGTAAGGATGAAAGAACATAGTTGACTAAGATTAATCTTCCAGCCATGCCCAACAATAAAGAAGTAGCTGTTAATTGAGACATCTTTTCAGCCGAAACATTAATGGGAACAATACAAGATTTGTGAAAATTAATCTTGAGACATGTGGATTGAGAGAAGCTTTGCAAAATACCTTTGAGGTCAAAGATTTCTTTCTAAGAGGCTTTCATTATTAAAATAGTATTATCAGCATATTGGACAATTGAAAAGTCCATTGAGTGAGACAGATTCAAAGGGAGACTAAAGAGACCTCTCTCCCTTGCTTTTATTTACAATGTGTTGTAGAAGGTTACCAGCAATAACAAATAGCTCAGCCAAGACAATCCTGAATAGTTCTTCCTTTGATGAAACCATCTGGGCCAGGAGCTTTGTCTAGTGGCAAATTTTTAACTAAGTCATCAATTTCACTCTTGGTAAAAGGATTTGTCAAATCATCTAGATCATCTCTGGGCAAGAAAAGTTCATCCAAGTAAAGAAATATTTAGGGGAAGCACAACGAAATTCACAGATATGTGAGGAGGCGGCGGCGATGGCGACAGGGGACGGAGGTCGACCGAGGAGGCGGCGGCGACAGCGGCTTGATGTCGTCTGAGGAGGCGGCGGCATGGACGGAGGTCCGAGGAGGCAGCCGGCAAGGGGCTCGGGGGACGGCGACGGGCTCGGGGGCTCGACGGAGGTGGCCAGCAAGGGGCTCGGGGGACGGCGACCGGCGAGGGGCTTGGGGGCTTGACGGAGGTGGCCGGCGAGGGGCTCAAGGATGGTGGCGGCGACAGGCTCGATCGGGACTTCGGGAGAGCGACTAAGTCTAATAACTGCAATGTGCGCTCAAAACCCTTGCGGGGGGTTATATATAAAGGCTTATTACAGATGGTTCTATTTAAGAACCGTTTGTGATATCAATATCACAGATGGTTCTAAACTTAGAACCGTCTGTGATAATAAATATCACAGACGGTTCTAAACATAGAATCGTCTGTGATATTTATACTATCACAGACGGTTCTAAACTTAAAACTGTCTGTGATACTATAACTATCACAAACGGTTCTAAATTGAGAACCATTTGTGATAAGCCTTTGCCCCCGGCTGTAGTTATTAAGACAAACACCAACCAGTTGCATTCATATACAAACACCAACCAGCATTCATATACATCACCTACCTCACACAATGTATTTCTTCACACATTTTCACATATACATAAATGCAAATTTACAAATACATCACACACATGCGTTGTTGTATACATAAATGCCAATTCACATATACATCACATACATGTATTGTTATATACATAAATGCAAATGTCCACATATATGTGTTACATTCTCATTCCACTTGCTTATTTCCTTTAAAAATTAGCCCTTCATGATGATCAATGCGTATGTAACTAGTTTCGTCACGTTGTTCGTCGTCGACCCTTATGCCATTTCCAAAAGGAGGTAACTCGTCAAATTGATTGTATTCTTCCTCGTCCACTACATTCTCTACTCTGACAATTCTCCTTTTTCCATGAAGAACTACATGGCGTTTCTTATTTGCCGGGTCGGTTACATAGAAAACTTGAACAACTTGGTTGGTGAGTACGAATGGTTCGTCTTTATACCCGACACGTTGGAGGTCCACGGTAGTGACACCGTACTTGTCAACCTTCACCTGTGGGAGATGCACCCAACGGCAGCAAAATAAGGGGATCTTGAAAACCACATAGTCGAGCTCCCAAATCTCTTCTATGAACCCATAGTATGAGTTTCTCAACCCATCAGTACTGAACGCATCTATACGGACACCACTGTTCTGGTTAGTGCTCTTTATATGCTGAGAATGTGTATAGAATGTGTACCCATTTATATCATATCCTTGCCATGTCACAACTGTAAATGTTGGCCCTTTTGCCAACCATGTCAGCATCTCACTTGGCGAGCTCCTAGCGATTTGCTCCTTCAACCATTGGTTGAACCGACTGTTGTGTTGCCTCATGATCCAAACATTCGGCCGCTCCGGATTCTGTTGCCGAAGCACATCATTGTGCTGGTCAACATAAAGTGCCACTTCAGTCATGTGTTGCAAGACCGTGAAATTGGCTTGAGTATACGCGTCCATATCTGGAGTGATTGCTTTCCTTCCGATAGTTCCGATACCCTTCAGCCTCCCCTCATGATGAGATTGAGGCACACCTATCGGTTGAATCTGAGCCATATAATCGACACAAAACTCAATGACCTCTTCGTTTGCATAACCTTCGACGATGCTGCCCTCCGGCCGAGATCGATTCCGTACGTAGGACTTGAGAATTCCCATGAACCTCTCAAATGGGTACATGCTACGTAGGAATACGGGCCCGCACATTTTTATCTCCCACACAACGTGAACAATGAGATAGACCATGATATCGAAAAACGAAGGAGGGAAATACATTGCAAGATGAAATAGAGTCATCACTACCTCGTCCTGCAGAGCATCTAGTCCTTTGAGATCGATGACTTTCTGAGCAATTGTGTTAAAGAAATAACATAGCCTCATGATTGTCTCTCGGACTTTGATCGGCAAAATATTTCTAATTGCAATAGGGAGCATCTGTGTCATCATCACATGACAATCATGAGACTTCATGCCATTTAACTTCAAATCTTACATCGAAACAAATTTCTTCACGTTGCCAAAGTAACCAGATGGAACTTTGACACCATGTAAGCACTGGCACAGTTCTGTTTTCTCGGCCTTGGACAGAGTGTAACACGCCGGGGGAAGGTACGTTCATCCATTATCAGTGCATGTCGGTGCCAACTCAGGCCTGATGTCCATATCAGCCAAGTCAAGCCGTGTGTTGACGCCGTCCTTTGTTTTATCACGAATGTTCAGTAAGAGACCAATCAAGCTATCACATACATTCTTTTCTACGTGCATGATGTCGATGCAGTGTCGAACATATAGGTACTCCCAATAAGGTAAGTCCCAAATATTGATCTCTTCTTCCAGGTGTTCTTCTCATGAGCCCTCAATTTACGTCCCTTTCCAAGGACAACATCTAAATCCTTAACCATATTATAAACCTCTTTTCCCCTTAAATGCCTTGGAGCTGAACCGTCTTCCTTCTCTCCGTCAAATTGTTTCTTCATCTTGCGGTATGTGTGAGCCCTCTGAAGGAACCGGCGGTGACGTATGTAGACAGTTTTGTGTGAGTGTTTCAGCCACACATTCTCGGTACCGTCTAAACAGTGAGTACAAGCTTTGGCACTTTTTATACTCTGGCCCGATTGGTTAGTAAGGGCAGGATAATCATTTATGGTGCAGAACAATAAGGAGCACAAAGTGAAGTTCTCTCGTTTGTATGCATCTCATACCTGTACCCCTTCGTTCCACAGTACTTTTAGATCTTCCACCAACGGTGCTAGGTACACATCAATATCATTCCCAGGTTGCTTTGGCCCTTGGATAAGTATCGACAGCAAAATATACTTTCGCTTCATACACAACCAAGGAGGAAGGTTATAGATGCAGAGAGTCACGGGCCATGTGCTATGTCGGCTGCTCATGCTACTGAAAGGATTCATTCCATCTGTTCTCATGTCTGCAAAACTCCTATCGATGTTTCTACACTGGGCGGAATCAGCAAGGTGTCTTAGCATTCCATCCTTCTTGCGCTCCTCAAAGTGCCAACGCAGCAGTTTTGCCTCCTTTGGATTTGCAAAAAATCTTTTCAAACGGGGAATTATAGGAAAATACCATGCCACCTTAGCAGGAGGTCCTTTCTTCACCTCTGTTCCCTCGCCGTCATCTGATTGATTGTTACGTTTGTATCGGGATGCGTTGCACACCGGACATACATGCATATTTGCATACTCTTTACGGTAGAGAATACAGTCATTCGAACATGCATATATTCTTTCTACTTCCATTCCCAATGGACAAAGAACCTTCTTGGCTTTATACGTGGTTTTAGGCAACTAATTTCCCTTCCGAAGCATGTCCGCTAAAAGACCTAGCAGCGCTGTGAAACTCTTGTCGGACCAACCGTTGCTTGTCTTCAATTTCAACAGTTCAAGCACGACCGACATCCACCGCCACCACAGGAACATATTATTTATAGTGATGGAGATTGCCAAATTTATAATAATGCACCTTCCATTACTTCGGATGAGCTAATTCATCAATGGGCCGCCCAAGGCATCCTTACTGCAATTAAACCAAGAAGAGCCCAAGAAAGTATAGAGGAGGAGGCCGGCAGCTACCACAACAAGTACGATGATATACACCGAGTTGGAAATGTCATCCTCCAAGCATTCCGGGAGTATTCTTTGTTGCAGCTACCCTTTTCTCCAACAACCAAAGTTGATGCGGCTACTGAAACTGCCGCACAATTTTTGACATATCATGGTCTCATTGGAGAGCACCTCACAGTAAACAAACTTCTTGATGGCAAGGAGTACATGGAGCAGCTGAAATGGATCTTGTTTGTGGATCATGACCAAGGGCAGCATGTAAGTAGAAAATGGTTGAGTCATGAAATTACCAATGGCCCAACTGCACTTATTCTAAGAGGTTGCTCCCATCAACTGTCCTTAATTTCCCAACTCAGTAGTTTCTTGTCCAAACTCTGTTTCCTTCGTGTTCTTGATATCTCCTATACTCCACTAAAATCACTTCCTTCTTCAATCGGTTGTCTAGTAAACCTTCGGTTGCTTTCACTCAGAGGCTGCCATGATCTCAAAACTCTATTGATCAGTTCCTCCACAACTGGTACTACAGACCCAGCAACCAATAGTAGTTCTTATTCACCACTGTCCACTCTATGCCAGCTTGAAATTCTTGATATGAATGGAGTTCCTTTTTCTCATCTGACAAAAGATATGGGCAATCAAAAGAGCAATTTGATATTCCTGGACATGTCCTATTCAGAAATAACTACTTTCCCACTAAGCTTTTTCCAGGACATGTCAAACCTTGAAGTGCTCATCCTGCTCAAATGCCCCAACCTTGTGGAATTACCCCCTTCTATGGCTGCACTACTCAGCCTAACAATACTTGAGGTCACAGGGACTCAAATAGAATCTTTCCCTGAGAAGATATTTGAAGAAATGAAGAAGCTTCAATCGCTCAAGCTCATTGACAACAAGAAGCTGATTTCACTCCCAGGGTCACTCTCAAGGGTTAATGGCTTGATCGAGCTACACATTGAAGGATGGGAGTCGAGCATGGTGGAAGAAATCAAATTGGATGGGTATCCTTCCCTGAGATGCTTCTTGCTGATCGCTGCTCTTCAGGATCATGTTCAGTGGCAAGAAGCCAGCGGTTAGTCGTTGTTTCAACATATGCTACTGCTCTCCTCGCTCGAAACCTGAACCGAATGACCAATTGTAAGCTCTGTTTGCAGCAGGCTCCCACGAAACCTGCAGCTGAGGCCACGAAACCCATGGCCACGGAGACTGATGCATCTGGAAGCAGCGGCGACAAGGAGGATAAAGAGGATGAGGAGGAGGAAACTGCAGCCCCACGCCTGCATCTGGAATCTGTCTCACTGTCTGGACGCGTCTTATCCCGGCTATTTTGGCGCCTGCTTTTTTGAACTTGTTGGCTCTTAATGTTTTGACTGTATAATAGGAGACTCATGTCACACTGCTTCTTCCCTGCTGATGATTTGTTACCCAACTGTTTAAATGGTTAGAACTTCACGAGCAGTAGATTAGTCTTGTTGGGTCATTTGTGTGCTCTGCGTGACATATAATCACTTCCTGAATCAGATAAGAGAGTGATTTTTCCTGGTAGATCGGTTTTTTCCTGGTAGATCAGATGAAACGTGAGACACTACTACAGAAAGCCTCATAGTAGACGCCTCATCACAGACGGTTTTGTGAAACCGTCTCTGATGAACACTATTATAGACGGTTGTAATTTGGAGGCCGTCTGTAGTATTTGTGGCGGGAAAATGGATTATCACAGACGGTTATTACCGATGAACCGTCTGTGATACTTTTGTATCACAGACGGTCTGTATTAAAAACCGTCTGTGATAATCCCAGATTATCACAGACGGTTTTTAATAAAAAACCGTCTGTGATAATGGCTACGGCATTTATTGCGCTGCTCAGACCGCATCTGTCTTCATTTCGATCCAGATCTAGCCACTGCTGCGCACTTTTTCACTTGGGAGGAAGCTAGGCGATTTCAGGCCAGTTGATTTGGTGGGAAGAGGCAGAGATTGAGCTTTGAAGATTCAGATTTTCTTGGTTGCTCTAGATATGGTTAGTAATGAAATTTATTTTTTCTTTAATTGCATTACAATTTAGGTCTAAGTAATCCATGAGTGGTTATTGAAGATGGTTAATTTGCAAAATTGTTGGTTATATAATAGTCATTGTGTTTGTAATATGAATTGAGCTAGCAAATTAAGTCTCAATATAATAAATGTGGCAGTATATATGTAGTTATAATTAGTTAATCTAGATTTTAATACTAAGTTGTTATATATGTACGTAACGTAGGACCGAAGCTGGATGTATGCCGCGAGCCGTGTGAGTGAAGAGTACATTAATGGCGTTTCGCTTTTATAAGAGCCGAGGAGGATATGATGAATAAGGGGTGGAATATATGTGTCTGTCCATGTACTAATGCGAGAATTTGAAGATGTTTAAGAACCGAGGCAAATTGAAGCGCACTTGATTCGGAGGGTTTCAAAAGGATTATACGTGTTGGACCAGTCATGGCGAAGTGAATGATCATATGCCGCGGATGATATCGCGGTGAAGTGAATGATATGCCCCGGATGACATCGCGGTGAAATGAATGACATGTCACCGGTGATGTCGATTGTGGCTCGGATTCGGATAGGTTGCACGATGATAATCTGGATCAGATGCTTCGCGATGTAGAAGAGAACTATGATGAGAGAGAGTATGTTAAATTTCGTGGCTTGATGGAGGACTCAGAGAAACCTTTGTACACGGGCTGCAAGTACACGAGGTTGTCGGTCGTGCTTGAACTGTTGAAATTGAAGGCAAGCAACGGTTGGTCCGACAAGAGTTTCACGGCGCTGCTAGGTCTTTTAGCGGACATGCTTCCGGAGGGAAATGAGTTGCCTAAAACCACGTATAAAGCCAAGAAGGTTCTTTGTCCGTTGGGAATGGAAGTAGAAAGAATACATGCATGCCCGAACAACTGTATCCTCTACCGTAAAGAGTATGCAAACATGCATGTATGTCCGGTGTGCAACGCATCCCGATACAAACGTAACAATCAATCAAATGATGGCGAGGGAACAGAGGCGAAGAAAGGACCTCTTGCTAAGGTGGCATGGTATTTTCCTATAATTCCCCGTTTGAAAAGGTTTCTTACAAATCCAAAGGAGGCAAAACTGCTGTGTTGGCACTCGGAGGAGCGCAAGAAGGATGGAATGATAAGACACCTTGCTGATTCCGCGCAGTCGAGAAACATCGATAGGAGTTTTGCAGAGTTCGGTGCAGAACCAAGGAATATAAGGTTTGGACTGAGTACAGATGGAATGAATCCTTTTAGTAGCATGAGCAGCCGACATAGCACATGGCCCGTGACTCTCTGCATCTATAACCTTCCTCCTTGGTTGTGTATGAAGCGAAAGTACATTTTGTTTGTCGATACTTATCCAAGGGCCAAAACAACACGGGAATGATATCGATGTATTCCTAGCACCGTTGGTGGAAGATCTAAAAGTACTGTGGAACGAAGGGGTCAGGTATGGGATGCATACAAACTATCACGAAGCGGTTCTAAGTTCGAACCGTCTGCTTGATATTCTCCTATATATACCCTCTCGCTAGGGTTTCCGTGTGCGCTCTGATTATTCAATTTAGATCTAAATCCCGAGCCCGTCGTCGCCGCCGCCTCCCCGAGCCCTCGCCGGCCGCCTCCCCGGACGAAGTCGTCGCCGCAGCCTCCTCCTCCTCCGTCGCCGCCTCCCCGAGCCCGTCGCCTCCTCCTCCTCCGTCGCCGCCTCCCTGAGCCCGTCGCCTTCTCCTCCTCCGTCGCCGCCGCCTCCTCCTTCGTCGCCGCCTCCTCCTCCTCCGTCGTCGTTGCCTCCTCCTCCTCCTCCTGCGTCGCCGCCTCCTCCTCCTCCGTCCCCGCCTCCTCCTCCTCCGTCGTCGCCGCCTCCTCCTCTGTCACCAAAACCCTAAGGCCATCAAATCCCTCCCCGAGCTTCATGCTTACTGTTAGGGTTTAGGGTTGATGCTTGATGCTTCATACTTAGTGTTAGGGTTTAGGGCTTACTGTTAGTTGCTTACTGTTATGTATATGGTTAGTTGCATTCATGTATATGCTTCTCGTTATGGTATATGCTTCAGTATATTCAAGTTTGTTATGCTTATTGTTATGGTTAGTTGCTTAGTTGCATTCATGTATATTCAAGTTTGTTAATCTTCCATATACTGAGATTGCTGTGGGATTTACATTGCTCGATGATGATAAATTCATATCTTGAGATTGGTTCATTCGGTCTTTGAGCTCTAATAGCTGCTTGTTCATGCAGTTTTCAGGTTATAGCATGTTATTAAATTGATCTGTTAGGATTTAATCTTGACAAGTTAAAAGACTGAATTATTGGGCAAAGTTAACTTGTATGGTCTTGATCTGTATGAATATCGTTGTCCAATATATGCATGCTGAATATATCTTGATCTTGAGATTGTAGAGTTTGTATCTAGAGCTCAAAATACTGAATTCATTATTTGGCATAACCAATCAAGGAAGAGTATATGATTTAGTAGCGGGACGGCCAAGATTAATCTTGTGCAACCCTACAATTTGAGAGCACAAATTAACCAATCAAGGAAGAGTATACATTGACCATTTGGGTGGAAAGATGAACTGTTTCGTCAGGCGCCTGACGAAATAGTTCATCTTTCCACCCAAATGCTCCTTGTATCTAGCCAAAAAAACAACAAATGAAGCAAGTGACATACTCTAGTGTTCCCGTTCAATGAACCGGATACACTAGTTTGTGTCATTTGCTTCATAGAACTTTGTTTAGAGACTTTGCTATTTGGTTTATAGTATTAGCAACTAAAGTAGGTGCTAAGATAGGCACATCACCCCCTCTCTATGTCCATATCACCCCCTCCTTCTCCCCCTCCCCTCTACTCCTCTCCTCTCTTCCAATTCAATATGATAACTTTCTCATCGTATCCTAATAGACCCACAAAATGAGCAACATGTCACCCGCGCATTCTTCATAGAACTTTGTTTAGAGACCTTGTAGTAATAGTATTACAAAATTCAAGGCAATTTTATTACAAAAGTTCAAAAAAAAGACATTCCCAGATTCTTCGGTGAGCAGCCGACTTCTTCGCTGAGCGACTATCCATCTGCTTCTTCCCACTTCTTTTCTTCATCTCTGGTCTCTAGATCACGTACGCCAGTATCTTTTGAGGTTTGTTAGCTACACGTGTCTGGCTAAAATATGCCTAGTTTGCTGATGTTCTTACAGCTTCAGCGTGAGATGTTGGCTGCTGGATGTCCTATCGGTTGCAATGGTGAATATATGTAGTTGAGTGATGTTATCATACCATTTGCGATCATTAACACAGTAATGCACCGCAGCTTCAGCTGCGGATGAAAAGTGAATACAAATTGAACTGATTCAGCAATGGTAACGTGACATAAAGGAAGAACTGGTAAATCAAACACGAATGTTTATAGCTGTAAGTACAAACTGCGGACTCAGCAATGGTAACGTGTCATAAAAGAAGAACTGCAATTCTGAAACATGTACGTCATACACTAAACCTACAAACTGTACTACTCGGTTAGGCTAGGTGTTTTCAACTTCAACACGGCGTCGTTTCTTGACGGCTTCACCACCGGTCGCCCCACTCAGGCACCGCCGGGCACCCACACACCCTGGCGTGCGACGCCGATGGTGGTGGCAGCGGGAAATAACTCGAGGGTGCCAAACCGACAGGTGGGTAAACAGCGACCAGCTCTTCCGCCGCGACTCCGCACGCTGCATCCGGCAACGGTGGTGGGTACACCCGAACCGGCGGCGCCTCCGCAGCCACAGCTGTGGGTGTGTAAATGGCGACGTGCTCTGTCGATGCGGCATTGCCGTGATAGACGTAAGAGAAGGAGATGACCCCGTTGGGATGCTTCCCGTCGGGAGCAGCCAGCTGGTACGTTGCCTGCCCGCAGCTTGCTGCGGCGATGTCGGCGACCGGCACGGCCGCGGAGGCGGCAATCACGTCACCGAGGACGGGCAGCTCCTCCCTGAGCTCGAACGTCACAAGGAGCGCGTCCTCGCTTTCCTGGCCGACCGTGTCGTCCGGGAGGTAGAGCCGCAGGGGGGCATCCCACTCGGGGTTCTCCCCGCCATCGTCGGCGGCGGGGGTCGTGACGCGGTGCGTGCGCCGGGCAGTCTGGTTCTTGTCGGCGGTGGTCCGTGGATGATGCGATGGAGACAGAGGCGTAGAGGGACGGCGCGTGGAACGGGACTAGCGACCTGACGCCGCGGCACGATATCCAGGTGATGTCAACAGCCGCCAGATGCCGCCACTGCCGCCGGTGAAGATGACCGTCCATTACCACTCTTCGAGCAACCGAGGAGAAGACGACGAGAGGATATCGTATCAGCTTGGCCAATGGTGGTGGCGAGACGAGGCGAAGTGGGCTTCAAGGGTTGAGATATGGTGGCGGGAACGGGTCAAGCACTCAAAACCATTCAACCGAACTCCTCGTCTCCTTTTGCCGCGTTTTCGCCAGGTGGATCTCTGCCAGGAGTTGGTGAGGAACTTGGCAACTCTCCACCGTTTCTTGCAAAGATACTGGAATAGCTGAAAAACCTGATGAGAGTGAATTGAATTAATTAGTTTTTTCTCTAACATGGAGTGTTTATACATTCGGGCAGCTATTTCAGAGTTACATCTTACATCTTGGGTATCGACGGTGTTCTGAGGGGGGCAAAAATGTTGTTGGTCTATACACTCATGGTATAGCCAAACTAGCATTGCTGACAAAATTAATTACTGGCATTCAGTTAGCAATGTTAAGGTAGACACATCGTCGTCGTCCCAATCTGTGGTTCTCAAAGGGATGAACTTTGACCAGTCAATTAAGGCCCCCTCTAAAGCCGGTTGTCCTTGAAGAAATCATAGGCATCGTGAGTACTGAAGAAGCGTTGATCGATGAACCCGCAAGGCCAATGGAGAGAGCGCATACAGCCTGTAAAAATTATATTATTAGAAAAGCATGCGCAAAACAAATAAAGAAAAAGCGACGATAACCATATGTCATGGAAAAAGGAAACATTACCCTTTCCTTCAAAAATATACATTTCGCTTTTGCTTTTGCTTTTACTGAAGTAACAAAGGATTTCATGTCATCCACTTCAGCCTCCTCGACCTGCAACTTTCCACGCCTGCAATTTTTAAGCAAACCAAATTTAAATCCATTTTCTTCAAAGTGAAAATCAATAATCAAGGAGACAATGGACGAAAATGTATGGGTTTAAAGAAAAGAAATCCGTGCAAGAACTTTGGCACAACATGTTGTGGACTCATATTAGCGGAAGTGCTACACTAGAAGACGACAACCGACGGCGACAGCAGGTGACGTGCTACAGACTGCGGGCTGCGGCAATTCGGCAACAGCGGCTGTTTTGGTAGGATAGCTATCAATTAGGAAACTCTTATTGCTTGTAAGTTAAGATGTTTTGAGTCAGATATTACTTAGCATATTAGAGTCAGTTTCCGAGTTTGCTTCTCAGACTCGGTTATATATGATATTCAGAACCGTATTGTGTAGCCTGATATATAAAGTCTTCAGCTGTAATTTGAAGGATAAGCAATATATAGAATCAATCTTCTTACCTAGCATCTCAGAGGCTCAGCCCTAGCCGGAGATAATCCCAGATGGGAGCTTGAGGGCAAGCACGTTCCTCACAGCTCCGCAAACCTCCTCTGAAATTAAGCCACAACAAGCACCTGTTCAAATCAGTTGGAAGGCCTTAACTAGTGGTAGAAGAATCCTTGGTATCAGTTACTGATAAAAATTTACAGTACCCCTTTCCAAATGCAAAATTCACAACAAGAACAAGGATTGTGTAACACCTCGACCCTCCACAGGGTCCAAGATGCTACCACCACGCCCTTACCAATTCAAAAGTGTTGCTAATTCAACTTTTAGCAGCACCACCACTGTTCTTTTTATATCATTACCCACAGATATAAAGCCACAATTAACAGTAGGATGCTTGCAAAAGCAACTAACTTCATATTTCACAAGTTATAAC
The DNA here is from genome assembly GCA_036346575.1 of Dendrocalamus sinicus. Taxonomy (NCBI): domain Eukaryota; kingdom Viridiplantae; phylum Streptophyta; class Magnoliopsida; order Poales; family Poaceae; genus Dendrocalamus; species Dendrocalamus sinicus. The sequence continues at coordinate 17,250,697 of CM070652.1, forward strand.
ATAAACAGAAACAGTGGGCTCCACGACCATGGAGACCCGCCATCCTGGCTCGCAAGCAAGCTAAACTAAACAGCGAGCCACAAGTCTTAACACTAGATTAACATAAAACCTCAGTGTACGGCTAAACTGTTATTTCATATGTGCAGTGCCAAAAGGACTATCCCCATTCCATGCATGTCGTCATCCTCCACCTAAAAACAACGACAAAGCAAGGGTGAGTCCGAAGACTCAGCAAGCACACGATGAAACAGTAACATCACTTTAGCAATTCAATTAATTTCACGAACTGTAATCTGTAAATCCACTCTATGACTGTGGACTGTAAGCTAAGTCTGTAACTGTATACTGTAAATCAATTCTATGTCTATAAACTGTAATTCAATTCTATATCTGTAAACTGTAAACCAATTCTATATCTGTAAACTGTAAATCAATGATGTGTCTGTAAACTGAAAACCAATGCTGTAATTGTAACTGTAAACTTTAAATCAACTCTGTAACTGAAACTGTAAACTGTAAATCACAATTGTCTGTAACTGTATCACTTTCTCTATCATTTTCATGCAATGCACTATCATGCAATGCATCTGTATGCATCTGTATGCTCTGTAACTGTAGCTTATACCGGTATAGCGGAGTGTCCACCCGTCGATGGACCACTCGTTCGCCTCGTCCTCTTTCATACGAGGTCAACCTTTGTAACATCCTAAATTTTGGATGCTAGAAATCTCGAGTAATTTAAAACTTTTAATTGCATGTTACTGGCATTTGAATTTTGGGCTCAAATTTTGTTTGGATTTTCCTAAGTTTTGTGCTTAGCAAATAGTAACTAGAAATAAATTTCGAGCACAAAATAGCAATCATGAGAAAATAATAATAATAATAAAAATACAAAATAAGTTAAAATAGGGTTGAACCTCTGAAAACTTAAGCTCAATTAAATTCATTACGTCAAAGCCAAGCTTAAATACTAGAGGAAAGGAAATAGTTGAATTAAAAGTGCAACTCAAATATATATATATATATATATATATATATATATATATATATATATATATATATAAGTTATACAATTAAATTCAATACTAGTCCTAAACATTAGAGCTAAAATCCAAGAAAAGGGAGCCTTTGGCACAAGTTCAAGTAATTAAAAATTCAAACTTAGAATCCTAGCATTCTTCTTCTCCCTTCCTTCCATGACAAGTGGGCCACTTCCTTTTTCTCTCCCTACCCTCCCCTTATTCTCTCTCCCCTCCTTTCTCCCCTCTCTGCGCGCGGGCCTGACACCCCCTCCTTCCCCCTCCTTTTCCCCTCGCACCAGCTCCTCTTCTCTGACCTCCACCGTGCGCTCGCCATCCCGGCCCCGCCTCCTCTGGCATCAACTGCTCCCGTCTTCTCACGCACGTCGCTGCTCTCGCTGCTCAATTGTCACGCAAGCACGCCGCCAATCGCTCCTCGCGCGCGCGCCGCCCTGCGCCGCACGCGCGCGCTCGTGCCGCACGTCACCGGCCGTGGCGAACCATACTGCCCCTGTTCCCCATCAACGGCAGTCGTGGCGCCACAACCCCCTTTGCGTCGCTATAAAAGGCCTGCTGCCCCATCGCTTTCCCCCTAGCTCCCCTTTCCTCCCCTATTTCCTATCCCATCTCCATCAGCGAGCCCACCGGCGCCTACACGTCGTTCTCGGCCCTCCGGCGACACCTCGCCTCTCCGTCCGCGTCAAGACGTGTCCCTGCTATCCGTGCACATCCCCTCCAAGTTAATCGGACTCCGGTGTACCGAAGCTCGCGCAATGCTTCTCTTCTCCACCGCCGGCCAAAGCCGCCGCCACCAGCGCCACCCCCCCTCCTCGACGAACCCCGGGTCGATTCCGCATGCTAGGAGAACCTTCTCGGTGCTCTAGCCCTTCCCCAAGCGCCGGCCACGGGTCCCCTCCACCCCAGCTCGCCGGCACCGAACTCCTCCTCAGCCCGCTGCCGCCGCACGGTGCCGGTCCGCCTCGAGCCCCCTCTGGTCCGGACAACGGCTTGGTAAGCACCCCCGTGATCCTCTACCGCTCATGCGCCCATCGATCTTTCCCCTCCTCCACGCCGGCGTGCCGCCCCCTTTCCACCCTGCCGCCGGCCGCCTAGCTCCACAGTCCGTCCACCTCACCGCCGCCCCGGTCGCCACGCCACCACCCCCTAGCACCCTCCGGAACCGAGCAACCCGTTGTTCGCATCCCCACCTCCTCTCCGGTCGGTAGTGCCTCTCCAGCCGCCGCTCGCTGCCGGCGTGGCCGCTCTCCTCCGGTGCCGTGATGCTCTGTTTTAGCCCTAGTGACTACCGAGTATTTGTCGGATGAAAGCCTCAGTTCGGTCAGCTCAGGCCGACGATCCACCTGGCTAACCGAGCATGCTTAAGCACACAGAACCCCCCAGGTCCTGAGTTCAATCCCCCCATCGGCACCTTTTTCCTTTTTTTGTGACGTACTAGTAACCATTTTGATTAAGGCAAAATTTAAAGAAAAATTACAAAAAATCCCTGGAAGCTAATAAATTTAATGAGGATACAAAATAAGGTTAATTAAGGTTTAATGTTGGATTATTTGCTATATGCACAACTAATATAACTTAAATGTCTATTTGAGGTCTAATTATCAATTAAAGATATCAATAAAATATGTGTATACATCCAAGTTAAATTTAAGGGGAATGAAATAGATAACAACTTTTAATCAGAAGGATGTTTTAAGTAGAAATATCATGTTAGAAAAATATATATGTGTGTGTCAATTGTAGTAGAGTAACCCCTAGGTCCTCGGACGATTAAAAGTAATTTACCTAATGTAGCTATGTAAATAGTAGCCATCTTTAGCGTGTCATCGATAAATAAACCTCAACTGTCGATTTAATCAAATATTGACATTAAAGTATAACATGGTAGGGCATGCTCGGTCCTAGATAAATTTAAATAACAAAAATAATAATATTAATAAAACTATAATAGTAACTAAAATGTACATAAAGTATCTACGATGCCTAACCCGAAGAGCATCTTTAATTAAAGAGTCATGTTGGCGTATCTACTAAAATCCCTACCTCACCGGTAATTAAAGTAATCTTACCATCTTAGTGAACAAGGAAATAGTAGCACCACTTAAAATAATATATCTTGGATTGCTAAAAATATAAGCTATCAGATTAATTCGACAAATCAGAAATCATATCATCGTGTATATAACTCGTGCCCTAACTCTTGAAAGCTAACACTAGACAAGGCAATACCCTACACCCCACTATAGCCTTACATCTACCCATAGGTCTAGTGTGACTCATGGAACTTTCTTAATAAATATAAAAGTAATAAAAAGAAGTTATTAATAAATAGATCAAGTCATCATATTCTACCATCAGCTATACCTAGCTATCTCCGAATGCTAAACAAAAATAATCCCATGAATATACCTTTGCCATGACCCGTCCTTGATCTCCATTTCAACAAGTTTTTCCCCCGCTCACTCCAACCACTCCGACACACGACAATACTCCGCGTCCAATCAACCTTGTCTATAATTACTTAATTAATCATAATAAAAGTTAATCAAGCTCAATTAGATTTATTTGGACTTTTGAGTTATTTGCATTTATTTGGATTCAGTTGCTTAGAACGTAATTAGAAACTGGAGTCCTGAAGATTCTATGGATCAAGCGTGATCGGAGCGAAGTGAAGATGAAGAATATATGCTCAAGAGAAAGCATTGTGTGAGCTCAAGACCCCAACAAACCGCGCCAGGCGAGTCAATACTTTGATCATGTTGAACCTACATTTTCTGCAAACTACTTTTGTTTAAATTATCAAATTGCATGCTGTTATTTTATATGCAAATCCATGTTTAATTTAAGATTCTAGTTATATCCCATTGTATACCTTGATTAATATTACACCTCTTTTGGAATATTTGAATTTGTGAACCTTGTCGCCCTAGCAAAAGTTATAATAGTAACCCTTCGAAAATAAGTCCGTAATTGTATGCCATGCTTAGTATTGTTTAGATACTCATGGGGCGTGAGAGCGCCCAAGCATCACTTTTAATCCTGAGAAAAATTGGTTGGGCAGTCATGGTGGTAATGACTGGTGTATGTTGGATATGGCTATTTTATATTCCCAAAAACCTCGAATTGCTTATTTATCTGGACGGATGGTTCGGGGGTATGGTGCAAGTGTGCACGAGAGTGTGGTTTGTGGTAAAACCGCCCAGATAACCCTAAGGACTGAATCTTGTCATGACCTCCCATGTAAAACAAGTACAACCACAAGTCTGTAAAGTACAACTTGGCCTAGTAGATTTACCAGACCCTGAAAGTCATCATCATCGGTAGAGGAGGTGAGGTAGTGCAAGCGGCTGTCTATGTGGCGGGCTTGAATGGGACATCCGCGGAGGGTGAGGTTCTACTGTGGCGTGCTAGCAGTGTGGTAGTCATCTGCTAGGCGTTCAGAAGGAGAACATCCCACACAACGTATGGGACCCACCGGAAGTGGGAACGGCCCATAGGGTGAGATGATGGAAGGGGCGAGGTACTTTGAACAGTTACTATGATGGTTTGCTCAACCACAAGAGTAAGGAATCATGTGGGGCAACGAGTGAACTGTCTCTTGTGGGTAAAGTGTGCAAACTCTGCAGAGTTAAAAACTATTCGAATAGCCGTGCCCACGGTCAAGGGCGGACATGGGAACTTAACCAGATATAGTTCTATTTCAAAATGCTTTATGGATGGAAATGGAAAAGTGGAGGGCAGTGGAAAGCCCTGATTGGTGTTGTCCTGGGTGTCGTCCCAGTGGTAATGTAAGTGGCTATAACGCTGAAGGTCTAGCATATGGTGCAGAGACCATGTAATGGTGGATGGAATCTGGATCGCTATTATTATTGCATTCTGTTACACATTGTGTTTTTGTTCAAAATTGCTAGGTCTCAGGGAATTTCTATGTATTATATTTGTAAATAATGATGATACTTCTCACAAAATAAAGTGTCAGGAAGAATAAATAGAGTCGTAAGAAAAGAAGAGGGCTGTTTGTGGTAAACATATAAAGTTGTTGGTGGATTCAGGTCGATCATAAAGAGGAAACGATAGGGTAGATTCTAAGAGAGATAAATTGGTGGAGTCTAAATGAATAGATAGGCTAGATAGATGATTTAAATGATTTTTGGAGATTTAGGGATTGCACAGATAATTATTGGATTACGACACTGATAAACAAATTCTTGGGAGATGACAATATTGGAATTGATAGATTTGGTTACTAGATGAGTCAATTGAATTTTGAGAATTTGGAGGAATAATAACAATTATTGGAGTATAAACTTGATCAATGATATTCTTGGTGGAGGTATACTAGTGGATTAGTTAGATAATGGAAAATAAGGTTGATTATTGTAAGAGCAAATTGTGGTTGTGGATCAATAGCAAAAAGGAATGGGTTGTTGGGAATTTGGAATACAAAAGATATTGGTGGATTGTTTAATTGATGATATTCGCTGTTTGGAGTTTTAGACAGCACTCAATATAGAAAGTGTGTGTTCGGTGGATTAATTAAATGATATTAGATAAATGATGCCACTAGCTGTTTGGAGTTTTAGGCAGAAATTGATCGGTGGATTATATAAATTATGATACTCGTTGTTTGGGGATTTAGGAAGCAATTGATTGGTGGAATGTATTATTGATGTTATCCGCTGTTTGGAGTTTTAGACAGCAGTCAATATAGAAAGTATATGATCGGTGGATTAATTAAATGATGTCACTCGCTGTTTGGAGTCTTAGACAGCAATCATTTTGGAAATAGTATATTCGGTGGATTAAGTAATGATGCCACTCGCTGTTTGGAGTCTTAGATAGCAATCAACAAGGAAAGTGTGTCTTTGGTGGATTAAGTCAATTTTGGCAATCGCCGTGTGGAGCTTAGCTAGAAACAATAACACTATGATTAAGTAATAATAATGCTTCTAAAAGCAATTTTTGGCAAATAAAATAACCCGAGCCTCTCCCTTGTTAAGCCATGCATACTATTTATTTGCATTCTGTGTATTGGCTCGCGGAGCACGGGGTTGGAGTGCTCACACTCGCTTTTGCGACAAAATTCAGAATCAGGAATCAAATCTCCTCGCCTCAGCAACAAGATTGGACAAGTTGGTAGAGAAGATGAAGATGTCAAGGGCTAGGTCGCGAACCTCCAGTTGGCTGCCTGTGGGCATGTCCGGAAGGTCCCACTTGCGTGCTTCGTTCTTCCGCTGCTGCAATTTATTGATTTCGGCCTAATCGGCCCATGGGTAAGTTTACTATTATATTTATGCTTTCGCATGATATGAATTTTGATGTTCAGAACTGTATCTGTGAGCACTATCTACTGATCCAGGGAATAGTGCGGTGAATCACAAAGGACTCCGGATGGTAAGATCTGGGTCTGACAACCTTCACTCCCGTGGAGTGCCTACCTCTGTAGGTCTTATTCAAGAGCACTCCGGACTAGTCATAAGACTTTCTCACCGAACTGGCTCTTATACATTTTGCCAATATGCTTCAAATGTGAATGCCTAATCATTATCATTACTCATCAAGGTATGATTAGCACATAATCACATGCATCTCATAAACATTGTAAATCATGGCATGGGAACACGAATAACAAACATTTGCCATATTTTACTGTTCTACCATACACTTGCATGTTAACCTGGCGGACGGTGCGTGGACGGCACAAGACTCGAACCGCCACCTGAACAAGCATTAATCATCTCAATTCATCACTCATGCAATACATTCAATTATGAGCAAATGACATCGCTCTAACGTCCAACCCGACATAATCAAATCATATCCCACTGGGCACACTCATTGCCCCGATGTTCAACCAGTCTGTAAAATTAGCGATCTCATTATTTATACTCGCCGATCAATTTCTACACGCTTAATCTCACTTCAATCAGTCATACTGTTTAACCTCAAATTATGCTCTCCTCCCTCTTCTGTCACAGATCGACCAAATCAATTATGGTAATACCGAGTTCATCGTTCAGGAAGTTATATTAATAACGATAATTAAAAGGTCACATACATTAATTCTAATTATCGACATATTAACATATGTCTGACTCGGCAAATAAACAGGGAGAAGAGTTTTTGCGGCGTTACCCTGGCCCCGAGCGATCGGATCGGGACAGCCCTCCTTTGACTCAGCCGGATCGGGCAGATCTAGCGGCGGGTCAGACTTTCCCCTTTTTTCTTTCTTCCTTCTCTCTCTCCTTTTCTTTCTTTTTCCTCTTCCTCTTTCCAGTCGGCCGACCCTCTCTCCAGGCCTCCCTCTCCTTTTCCTCTGTCAGCCGCACTCCCTTCCTCCCTTTTTTTCTTCTTAAGCCCGTCCGTTCCCCTCACGGCTCCTCACGGCTGGCGCCTCCGACCTTCCCCCTCCTACCTCACCGCCTCGGCCTTCCCCCTCCTCCCTTGCACGGTGTGCAGCCGGGCGGAGCAAGGAGCAGCGGTGAGCGCGTGCGATAGGGCGACGAGGAGGGGCGCGGCGGGGCGAGCGGCGGGGCGCTGGGCACGGCGAGGCGCGCGTGGGGAAGATGATGGCTGCAACGGCGGCGCGCGGCGGCGGCCGGCGGCGCGCGCGCTGGGGGAAGGCGGCGGCAACGGCGACAGCGCGAGTCGCGGCGAGCGGCGGTAGTAGGCGCAAGGGCAACTGCGACGGCGACAGTAAGAATGCGGGGAAAGCAGTGAGCGAGGTGAGCTCGGGGAAGAGAAGGCGAAATGGATTTTTGCCTCTCCCTCCACCTGGCCCCCTCTCTCTTATACTACTGTGGGATGGGCCGGGCCGGGTTGGGCTGCGCAGCCCAGGTATTACAGATTGGGAATAGAACCTTGGATTAGGTGTTTTACAGGGGCTCCACCGAGTGAATTAAGCATTTCACCTCGCAGCTCAAGACATAAGAAACATGCGGATTAGCCTGGAGCATGCTTTTTTACTATTTTATTTTGCTAATATTGCACTCGATAGGACTAGCAATTGTAAGAAGCCTCGCCTCGCCATGCAACCGAGCTCACGCATCACCTTCTCTTCGCCTCTACCACCATTCGATCGATCATTGCCCTTCCTTTTTCTTTTGGGGGTGACTATTGCACAGACGACTGAAATTTATTTTTTATCTTTCAGTCACCTAAAGTTGCACTCTGAATCATCTGAAGTTACAGGTGATTTTTTTGGAGGGGGCTGCAACTTCAGTTGATTGTTGCAGGTATTTTTTCTGGAGGGGGACTGCAATTTCAGTTGATTTAGAGTGCAATTTCAGGTGACTGAGAGGTGAAAAAATTTTAGTCGCCTGTGCAATAGCAAAACCATTTTCTTTTTATTTTCTTTGCACCATGCAGTAATAATTGCACGTAGTATGTAAAAGATTTGGGGCATAATCAACTTGTCTCACCAAATCATTCTTTTGCTCTACATTTCCTTTTCCTTTTCTCTTTCTTCTTTTTGCCTTTGTACTAAAAAAATGTGATTATGGTGCAAATCACACCAAGTTTTGCCTACGGTGGATATTACAAATATGCTTTGTGTGCACAATAAGTTCTCGTGCACGCTTGGACGGTGAATATCACAAATATGTGTTGCATGTGCACTTGGACAACAAAATTGTGATTACCAAAATCAATCAAACGTGGCTCCATGCATGCTCCCATTTCTTCTTTGAACATGATTCCTTTCGTTCCTTTCAACATTTCTCATCGCCTTTTAGGCTTTAGCTCTGAGCAAAATATATTCTTTGCTTGTTCGTGTACCTAGCAGGCATCTTTCCCCAAAGTTTCGGTTTGCCCTGCCTTCCAAGCTATTCGTTTTGCTGCAACCAAACCGATCTTGTTCATTCAACTCCACTTCAAATCCCTTCTTTTCTGTTCCAAAAAAAAATCCTTCATTTCAACTTTCAAGAAATTTAACACTGTTGTTCTTTCACATCTAGGATTAATCCCTTTTTCTAGCCATCATTACCAACCCCCCCCCCCCCCAAAAATCGTTTGTGTTTTCGCTATGCTTGTTGTTCTTCCACATCTACAATTAGTCCAATTTTCTAGTGACCAATACAAAAAACCCAAAAAAATTGGCTTTCCCCCTCCACTATTGTTCTTTCACATCTACAAATATAATCCCTTTTTGTAGTGATCAATACAAAAAAAAACATTGGCGTTTCCCCCTCCGTTGCTGTTGTTTCATATCTAATATTAATCCCTTTTTCTAGTGATCAATACAAAAAAATCGTTGTTGTTCTTTCACATTTACAACTAATCCTTTTTTCTTGAGATCAATTTAAAAACTGAAAAAAAAAAACATTGCCTTTTTTCCCTTGTATTCATTGTTCTTTTCATGTCTAGAATTACAACTAATCCTTTCTTCTTGTGATCAATTAAAAAACTGAAAAAATCATTGGCTTTCCCCCCTGTTACCATTGTTCTTTTCATGTTTAGATTTAACCCCCTTTTCAACTCATCAATAAAAAAAGCATTCGCTTACCCCCATTACTATCGTTCCTTTACATTTACAATTAATTCCTTTTCTAGTTGCCAATACTAAAAAAATCCAAAAAAATCATTGGCTTCCCTTCGCCCTTTTGAAAATTTTCAAGTATATACATCAAGTTGATCGGATCAACTCTTGACAATGCCAAATTCAACAATCAGGTACTATATATCTTCCTTCCTAACTTATTTTTATTCCTTATTTCTTTTAATGTTTTATTTCTTATTTCTTCAATATGTAACAAAGATCAATTGCTACTCATTTCTCAGGATCACGTAAGGAAGTGTGAGCTTGTGGAGCATAGTCAGAGAGACAATATTAATATATACCCATAAGTTTCCCAACGAAGAACCACCCAAAGGCCGTTGAGAGGTAACTAAAAATTCATTTATAGAAGTGATTAATACTAATTTCAACCAAGCTCTTTTCTCAAAAAAAAACTAAGCTCATACGGTATAGTTTAGTAAAATTTCAGACATGCATGAATAGGGGTGCAATCGGGTCGGATTCGGACGGATATTGCTCATACCGTATCCTAACCCATATTTTTTTCTCGGATTCGGGGTCGGATATGGTAAAACCGGATACGAATACGAATTCGGAATATTCAGAATTTCGAATACGGTGCCGCCGGAACGGATACTTGACGGTTTCGGATCGAAAGCGGATAATGTAGACGGATAGTACGTGCATACGGAAAGGAACATATGTTAAACCATACCACCATCACTTCAAGCCTTAAACTATTAGACATAAGTATATAATAGTGATTATAATTCATCAGCCGAAGGTGGTATGGCGTTTCTCCCAAAATTGCCCATTGAGGTGTGGCGTTTCAAGATGAATCTTGATTCTTGACGGACAGCATTTTCTTTTTCTAGGCTAAAGAAATTTTACTAAATTAAGGTAGAGACAGTAGACAATTGGGGATAATAGACTTTTGAGAAATTTACCTGTTCATTTACTAAAGCATGCCAAAGTTCATCGTTTAATAGTACTCTGATTGCATGCTTTTCATTCCATTACCTAGGAAGAGTGATATTAATAAGCAAATTTAGGATTCCAATTGCACAAGCAGCATAATTAGAAATAAAACACTATTTTAGTATTTGTATATTTATAGTTGCCAAACTGAATATCATATTTCTTTTATAGAACTTAAGCTTGCACGATCCAGGAAAACGTTCTATACACTGCACACCTCAACCAACCAACATGGCAAAAAAGCAAATACTAGCAAAATAAAAGGTGAATTCTTAGCTCTTACCAGATATCCGACCGAATATCCGACCGGATATTCGACTGGATAATTATCCGGTACCCGAATACCGATACTATTCGGTCGTATAACAACTCTCCTGAATCTGAATCCGAATCCGACATGAATTATCCGAATCCGACCGGATACCAAATTCCCTTCCCGAATCCGGTACCGACCGGATTCGGTACCGGTTCGGTCAGGATTAACCCAACCCATTTGCACCCCTATGCATGATCTTTGCCTCTGAAGCATAATTGCACAGTGTGTAAAAGATTTGGGACGTAATCAACTCGTCTCACCAAGCCATTCTTTTGCTCTACTTTTCCTTTTACTTTTCCCTTTCTCTTTTCCCTTTCTTCTCTTTGCCTTTGTACTAAAAAAATGTGATTATGGTGCAAATCACACCAAGTTTTGCCTTCGGTGGATATTACGAATATGCTGTGTTCTCGTGCGCGCTTGGACGGTGGATCTCACAAATATATGTTGCATGTGCATTTGGACGACAAAATTGTGATTACCAAAATCAATCAAACGTGGCTCCATGCATGCTCCATGTACACATCACCTAGGTCATTTGTAACGTTTGAACTACGAATTAACCTGCGGCTGTGGGCCATCAATTTCAGAGGTGAATTCCTTAAGGCACATATTAACACTTTACGAATTCAACATGGCAAGCTATCCCGTTTCATCTTTGAACATGATTCGTTTCGTTCCTTTCAACATTTCTCATCTCCTTTAGGCTTTAGCTCTGAGCAAAATGTATTCTTTGCTTGTTCGTGTACCTAACAGGCATCTTTCTCTAATATTTCGGTTTGTATATAAGAGTACTACAAAGGGACATATGCCCTGCCTTCCTAGCTATTCAGTTTGCTGCAACCAAACCAATCTTGTTCATTCAACTCCACTCCAATCCCTTCTTTTCTGTTCCAAAACAAAACCTTCATTTCAACTTTCAAGCGATTTAACACACTGTTGTTCTTTCACATCTAGGATTAATCCCTTTTCTAGTCATCATTACAAAAAAAAAACCCCAAAAACTCGTTTTTGTTTTCCCTATAATTGTTGATCTTCCCACATCTACAATTAGTCCATTTTTGTAGTGATCAATACAACAAAAACACCCAAAATTTTTTTGTCATTTCCCGTTCACTATTGTTCTTTCACGTCTACAAACATAATCCCTTTTTTCTAGTGATCAAACCAAAAAAAATCATTGGTGTTTTCCCCTCTATTGCTGTTGTTTCATATCTACTATCAATCCCTATTTCTAGTGACCAATAGAAAAACAAATCGTTGTTGTTCTTTCACATCTACAACTAATCCTTTTTTCTTGCGATCAATTAGAAAACTGAAAAAAAACATTGCCTTTTTTCCCTGTTGTCATTGTTTTTTCATGTCTAGATTTAACCCCCTTTTCTACTGATCAATACAGAAAAAAAAACCCAAAAAAACCATTAACTTATCCCACTACTGTTGTTCCTTAACCTTTAAAAAAAACCCAAAATTTCATTGGCTTCCCTCCGCCCTTTTGAGATTTTTAAGTATATATATCAAGCTGATCGTATAAACTCTTGACAATGCGAAATTCAACAATCAGGTACTATATATCTTCCTTCCTTACTTTTTTATTCCTTATTTCTTTTAATTTTTATTTCCTATTTCTTAAATGTATAACAAGGATCAATTGCTTCTATTTTCTCAGGACCATATAAGGAAGTGTGAGCTTGTGGAGCATAGTCAGAGAGACAATATATATCGGCAATCTTCAGTTTAACTATTGCAGAGTATTGCTTTAATTCTTGGTGAATAACCATCCATAAGTTATACCCATAAGTTTCACTACAAAGAACCACCCAAAGGCCGTTAAAAGGTAAATAAACATTCATTCATAGAAGTGATTAATGCTAATTTCAACTAAGCTCATATGGTATCCATTCCGCAATTTAAATCCAAAGCTCACCATGTGCACAAACTGAGGAGACATTAAATTTGATATTATTAGATTATGCATACCTTTATTAAATAATATACGACAACTATCTACTTATTTTTTCAATATTAAAGTAGATGTATACTATAAAAATATTTTAATAACATATTTGGACTGCACAATGAAAATATTGTTAGACAATACTTTTTAAGAACGACTGCTTATATTATTGAAAAAGTTTACTATAGTAGAATTTCTGACATGGATGATTGTGCTGTGAAGCACAGTTTTTTATGCGTGGGATAAGAGTTGCCATGAGTTCTATCAAGTCCACTTTAGCCAGCCAGTCACTTTGACGTCATCTCTGTCTAGGATATTTAAGTCAAGCAATTCGGTCGACGTACAACTATAGTAAGTCGATCTAGGAACTTGTGACCATCCCGATCATAGTACCATAAGAAAGGCAAGCTTGTGATTTGTGACCATCCCTCATATATTATGTAAAACTTGGGATTTGTGATTTGTGATCGTAGTACCATAAGAAAGGCATCAACTCATATATTATGTAAAACGGAAGAAATTTGCACACTTAGGTTGCGAGTCATAATATACATAACAAAGTAGTCATAATTAGAGAGTTCAAAACAAAAAAAAACGTAGTCATAATTGGGACTCTACATATAATTGATTTCTTTTGTTGATAGGTAGGGTCCAAGCGTGTGACTCATATATTGTTGCATTTTACATTTTCATTTTGAAATATTTGTATTGTATGGACAAGTTGTTTTGAAAAACTGATTTATGTAGACGTACTAGCTTATGGTATAATCTATCATTATATAACAAAAACCAATTACATGTGTTTTATAGCTGCTAAGAAAATAAGAGAAATATGCTAAAAATTCTTACTAAAAAGAAAAAACAAATGACCTTTAATTCTGTGGATCCTAATCACAACTGAATGTAGCAGCCATTAGATGGTGCTAAGAAAAAAAAGAAAAATGTGCTTGAAATTCTCCAAAAGGGAAAAGATCTGGTTTTCAATTTACTGGACCCTAATTTTGATCAAACTATAATATCCATTGGATATTACTTAGAGATATATTACCGTGTAATTTAGAAACTAAAGGAGAAGATAATCCTTCTCAATATCTTGCATGAAAGTACGTACATTCTACTTTATTTTCATATGCCTTTAGAGAAAACTAAGCATATAAGTATGTGACGGATGGGACAGTGCATATACGCATGGTTTGCGATGTTTGGGCATTTTTAGGCATGTACAGCACAGTAATAACAGAAGTAGCCCCAGTTGTATACAATGTCATTTTTGACCCCCACTCCAAGTACGGGGCTCCGCTCGGTCGACGCATACGCGGTCCCACGCACTGGCACCGCATCACCTGAGTCATGCAGTCCAGGAGCGCATGATACCCCTGCATCACGCTCCTCTCTTTCTGAGCCCCAGCGGCACTTTGGTGAGCAATCACCGCTGCTCGGGGTCGCCTACGGCTTCGCCTATTGTCAGACCCGGATTTTTCAATCCGAATCTACTGTGTTTTACTGCACTAATCCCTGGATCAGTAGTTAGTGCACACAGGTACATTGCTGAATCATGTCATACATCGCACATATAATAATATTACAGAGTTTAAGTTACACCACGTCGGGTGACAGTTTACAAAAGGGCCGATTAGGCCAAGTGTCTTCATTACAAAACACGCAGCGGAAATAGAAGCAAAAGTAAGTCCATGACCACAGGCAAGCGACTGGAAGGGTAATGTGTGCAATATATATATCACCGGGAATCCGACAATATACGTGCACACAAAGCCAAGGGTCAACTTGTCTATGACTATCCAACGGGTCCTACGCCTTAGTTTCCTTCATTGTCCTCCTTCTCCGTAGCAGGAGCTTCCTCGTAGGCATAATGATCCTGCGACCCTGTCTCTGTGTTGTGTAATGCGAGTGTGAGCACAAACCACCGTGCCCGCGAGCCAACACACAGAATGCAACATAATACATGCTAGGCTTAACAAGGAAGGCTTGGGTTTATTTTGTTTTGCAAGGAGTGCTTTTGAATACAATTAATCAAAAATCCCTATGACCTAGCAGTTTTACAAATCGCGACTGATATTTAGGACATACGATAATAGTTCATTTTAGCACAGAAGCCATCCACCGTTACATGGCTTCTGTACCACACAGTTTCTTTCATCGTTATAGCCGCTTAATTCTCCACTGGGACGACACCCAGGACAACTCAAATTAGGGCGGTCCTTTGCCCTACTTTTTCCCATTCCCATTTCCAACTCATTTTCAAATAGAACTATATCTAGTTAAGTTCCCATGTCCGCCCTTAACCGTGGGCACGGCTATTCGAATAGTTTTGACTCTGCAGAGTTTGTACACTTTCACCACAAGAGATGGTCAACTCGTTGCCCCACATGATTCCTTAGACATGTGGTTGAGTAGACCCTCACAGTGACTTTTCTAAATACCTAGTCCCTTTTCTCATTCACCTTATGGGAAACTGCCCACTTGCGATGGGTCCCATCTATGCGCGGGATGTTTTTCCCCTACAGTTACTAGCGCAGCCGGGCTTCTAGACTCCCCGCAACGCCTAGAACATCTGGGAAAAACTTCACCCTACACTGGTGTCCCTTCAGGCCCCCTTGCCATAGCATATCCACTTCTATCCACTACCGGTGAGATGAGTCCGGGGATTTCGATAAATTTACTAAGCCAAGTTGTACTTTACATACTTGTGGTTGTACGATTTTACACGGGGTGACATGACAAGATTCAGTCCTTAGGGTTACCCGGATGGTTCTGCCACATTTCTCACTTTGTGCCTCCATTGCACCACATTCCATTTCCCCTAACCATCCATCCAGGTACATAAGCATTTTTGGGGTTTCTCAGGGGCATAAAATAACCATGCTAAAGTATAACAGTCATTCCCACCATGACTGCCCAAATCATTGCATGTTGAAAGTGTTGATTATGGGGTATCAAATACCCTAACTATCCAGCATTTCTAAGCATCATTGTATATAGGGACTTAATTGCAAAATCTACAATATTATATAAGTTACTATGGTGACAAGGTTCACTCATCAAAAGGAATCAATGGAGTATACTAACAAGCATATTACAGGGACATAACTAGCCGTTATCAAAGCCAAATTAACTTTGCACATAAAAAGATAGCATGCAATTTTGCTAGATTTAAAAGAAATTATCATTTGCACAAACATTGGTTCAATATGGTCAAAGTGTTAACTCGCCTGGGTTACGGGGGTTTTGGTCTTGGTCTTCCGAAGCTTCTAGGGCAGCTGCTTCATCTTCCTCTTCCTGAGCCTCGTACGCTATTTAATCGTGCGAAAACCCAAATGAAAGCAAAGCAGCAATCACTCAAAAAGCCATCAGAAATTCAAACAGACTCTAAAAATTATGGTTCTGGTTTCATTTGATAGATCTCGAATTTAGACGAGTTTAGAAATTTGTCCCACTTAATTTGGAGTTAAAATGAATAAGTTACAAGCATTTAAAACCCTCAGTTCATAAAAATCCCAGAAATTATGAAAATCCGACATGTGGGTCCCATGGTTGTTTTTAGTTCATTTACATTATTTTTATTCCCATGTGCAGTGTCTATGACATGTGGGACCTACCAACATTTTAATTCAGTTTTGTTATTTAATTATTTCGGTATTGTATCTATGACAGGTGGGCCCGGGGTTATTTTATCACATTCGGTCTACGGCCCACCGGTCAGTGAAAGCATTATCGTTAATCTCTAATTAGTGGCTACTAATCATGGTGTACAGTAATCACCCTTACTTAACCCGGCTAATATCAGCAAAAATGGGTCAATATTCCTACAGTGCTTGCGGCCAGGGGATTTCGAACGCGGGCGCGCGGGGTGAGGGCATGAGGTGGCGACCAGTCGGGCTACGGGTATTACCTGCCCGGAAAGGAGGAGGAGTTGGTGATGAACCGGGCGGCGGAGGTGTAGAGCAAAGGAGGTCGAGGGCGGCGGCGCTGGCGGCGAGCGGTGGTCGGGGAGGCTCGGGCGAGTGACAAAACACGTTCCCGCGGATGTGCTGGTGTCGGCAGTGGAGTCAGTTGGGGTCGAGGACGCACGGTGGTGGCCGGCGGCGCAGCGGGGCGGCGGTTCGAAGGAGCCTCGGTGCGACGGCGTCGACGGCCCTCGAAGGCGACGGAGAGGTCGGGGGCGAGTTCACGATACCATGGAGACGGTGTGGGCGAGAGAAATTGAGTTCTGGTGGCTTGAATCAACGGGGAGCTCCGGTGGTCGGAGTTGGGGAAGAAGCACGGCCGGCGGCGATTTACGGGTTATTGGCTCGATTGGTTTTGGTGAGAGGGAGGATTGAGCGTGGGGAACTCGAGAGCGCGCTCGGGGGTCCTTATAGAGGAGCGGGGAGAGCTGGCAATGGCGCCTGCCCGATCGGTCATTTCCACGAGCGCGGGAGCGCGGCGAATGCAAAGCGGTGCGGGGGTCGACGAATGATGGCGTGCACCGCTCGAGAAATGGCAGGGGAAGCTAGAGCCGCGCGCGGTGGCAGTGAGCTCGAGCCGTGCGCTGGAGGGGATGGTTGGCAGTGGGGAGAAAAAGAGAGGAGCGGGGCAGAGGATAAGGGCGCGGCGGTCCTCGGGCGGAGGCGGCGGCGTCCGCTGGTCCCCTTCGCGTTTGTCCACCGGTCCGGAGAGGATGGGATCGAGGTGGGCTACAGTGCACGCGCGAGAAATCTCGGCCCGGAGAGAGGAGGTGAGTGGGGAAGAAAAACAGTGGAGCTGGCTGGAGGGGGAGGCGTCCGCTCGGGCAGTGAGGAGGAAGAGAGGTGGGCTGCGGGCGTGGGGCTGGCTGGCCGCCTGGGACGCGCGCGGGGAAAGGGGGCTGGGCTGGGCCGAGGTGGCCTGGCCTGGCTCCCAACCTTTTTTCTTCTTTTTTTTTGTATGCATATATACATATACATACATATGTGTTCATGATTTACTCTTCCGCTTTATTTACATTCTTCCCTTGATATTTTATGGATCATCTTTTCAGATTCTTGTTTAAATTTTTAAATTCCTATCATTCAATTATGTTTGCTTCCTTTGATCCTTTTTGCTTTAGAACTCTTTTACAAACTTTCGGAAGAAATCGACATAAATCCAAATGCAAAGAGACATTATATTGCAGAATAATCGCAACTTTACATTTTTCCCAAAATGTCATTTTTCAGGATGTTACACCTATGACCGTGTGAGCTTCACCACATCTGGAGGATCACAGTCGACTACTTCACCAAGCTCGGGCACCGCTGAACGCCTCGACCGCTGGAGCCAAAGCATCGCCGCCACCCTCTCCTCGTGGCTCACGACCACGGTTGCGCACGACCATAACCGCTCCAACCATGGTTGTTCAACCATAGTCGCCTTCGACAACTGCCTCCCTTGACCACCTCGACTTTCGAGCTTCGATCACTACCACTTTTGACCACCTCCGCTTTCGACTGCAACAACTTTCGTCCACCGCTACTTTCGACCACACCCATGTTTGAACACTACCTATTCGACCACTACCTTGCTTGACCACTACCCTATTCGACCACGACAGCCTTTTGACCACATATAGCCTTAGACCACTGCTAGTTTTGTCGGAATCATGTGCTCCTGGACCGTATGACTCCGGTGCTACGGTGCCAGGGCATGAGACTGCGCATGCGTCAGTCAGCCGGAGTCCCGCGCTCGCGGAGGGGGCCAAAATAGCATTGCATACACCCGGGGGCTACTTTTTGATGCAAGGTGCCTGATATTCACGACGTTGGATCAAGGATAATTTTGGATCCGTGCAACCTGACAAACCAATGGCGCTAACCACTATTTCAATATAGCAACTTGCGACAAAAGAATTCGCGCCAACCACACGCTCGTGATCCCGTCTATCTGACCATAAAGTAGACGTATCGCTGCTCCTGCGAACCACAAGGAAGCACAAGAACAACGGAGGTACTCTCAAGAAAATCGCCAAATTCCCCAAATGCTGCGCGCAGCATAAATCCGAGAATAAGCAATATTAGCTATCTTGAAAATATCATGGTCTACCAAAAAGTTATGTATTACAAGGCTTATATAGCCCTAGGCACAGTTCGTAGGACCCCCTAATCGTATTAGACTCGAACTCCTAAAAAATAAAACTAAAATCTTCTATCCCGGATGAATATGAAGATAAGCCCTCATCCATTATGTAGTCCTTGAAATAAGTTTTCCAACAAGTCCAAGATCATCTCAATCGGATTCTGTATGCGAAAGTTATTGCCCTTTAATCACAAGGAATCCCTCCGGGTCTGTGCTCGTAAGTCGTTACAACCACGTTGAGGTTGATTTCGACTACGATCATGCTCACTTTACGACCACACATCTTTTGTTGATATTGGCTTCGACCACTCGTACGACCATGAGTAGCAATTGTTACCTTCAAAGTCATCCGAGCTTCAAAATAATCAGACAATTGTAAGTTGTAGTCGTAGCAGCGCAATGGTCATAAGTCGTAGTCGTAGCGGCACTGTGGTCATAAGTCGTAGTCATAGCGACGCATGGTCGAAGATATGATCAAACTGGTTCAAACACCTCCAAGTCAATCGAACGGCTGCAAGCGTCTTCAGCCAATCCAACGGCGGGATCATTTGGCCTGGTCCGAATGTTACCATCAATATTGACCATCTAAAGTTGATCGAATGACGCAAAAGGGCAAACGTTTGGAGCGGTCCGAATGTCTCCAAGGTGATCGGACGGTCCGTTGAAGTTCGGAGTGGGCCGAACATTTTTAAGGCGATCGGGCGGTCCGCGGAAGATCGGACGACGCGATCGTTCAGAGCGGTCCGAACGTCTTTGAAGCATCTAAGCATCCAATGCTGATCGGATGGCTCAAACAGTCAAAACCATTCGGACTAGTTTGAACGTTCCGAAGGTCTTGCGAGCGTCTGATGTGGATCGAATGGTCCTGAACACATCTGAGGTCGATCAGACCGATCCGAAGATAGTTTTTTGACACCAGTTGAAATCATTTGAAAGTCCGGAGCATCTTTGTGAATTTGATTGTTCTCGTGGTCAATCCGACGTGGCAATAAGGACTTGAACGTATCTTCCCTTGCTTGACTCCAAGTATTTCTTCTCCATTAGCTTCTCCTCCATGGCTCCAATTCCAAAATCTTCACATCGTTCAAACCAGAGAACGCACAGCACAATGGAATGTGGTAGTATCCAGTTCTCACGTAAATTATAACCAAATTCAGTTAGGAGTGAATTCACCTGTTGGTTAATTTGATTAGACCGTGCTCATGTAATCGGTCCAATTGGTGTTTTCAAAATGTCCTTATCACCTTTTGTATTGTTGTGTTGCACAGGGCCAAAAATGCCTAAAATTCATGGTTTGCCCGCCTCGGCTTTCGACCGCTACAGCTTTTGACTACCTTCGCTTTCGACCACCACCGTTTTCGATCACACCCATATTCGACCACTACATGTTCAACCATTGCCTTACTCGACCACTACCATATTCGACCACGGCAACCTTTTTGACCACATACAGCTTAGATCACTGCTGGTTTTGCCGGAATCATGCGCTCCCGGACCGCATGACTCAGGTGCTGCGGTGCCAGGACGCAAGAGTCCCGCGCTCGGGGAGAGGGCCAGAAATAGCATTGCATACACCAAGGGCTACTTCTAGTATTGTTGTGCTGCACAGACCAAAAATGCCCAACATTCATGGTTTGCATGGCTGCATGAACGTTGGGTATTAATTAGCTGTACACAATTGACACTTCAAGGAGTGCACATAGACTCCCAGACCTGCATGGCTGCATAACTGTACAAAACACTACATTGAAATTCCAAGACATAAAAAAGAAAAACAAAATCTAGTCAATTTGGTGGACCTATTAGGAATTATCCACAACCACTAGGTATTACTTGGAACATATTTAAACTGAAGCGATTAGAAATATGCCTAAACCATAAAGATATACTCCATGACAAATATTACAATAGAAAATATCTAAAAAAATATTGCATTATAAAACTAGAAGTCTATGTAGTATACTTGGTCACGCCACGCAATTGCGTGGCCAAACAATCTAGTCAGTTGAAAACTTGTAGAGCAATTCTTACATTGGTAGAAAAATTTTAAAAAGACTTCAACAAAATATTATATATACGAATTTTTGGTACGGATAATCTATTTTTTATTCGAAATTACAGAAATATACCCGTGAGAAAATTTTTTACAAAAATAGGCTCAAGTCGCCCAATGGGAGGGCGACTGGAGCATATCGCCCAACCAGAAGCCGATTCTGTTCCTGTCGCTCAACCATTGAGCGACTGCATCCAGTCGCCCTCCCATTGGGCGACTTTAATGCAGTCGCCCAACGGTTGAGCTATAGGTATCAAACCCTCGCCAAAAATAGTGAAAATTAGTGGGGCTATTCTTCATACATCCAAAAGCCTTCAGAAAAAAATTTGAGCAATTTCGGCTACGGGATCAAAAGTTATAGCAGTTTCAATTGAGGCCGAAACGAATTTGAGTCCGTTTCCGAAATTGCTATAACTTTTGATCCCGTAGCCGAAATTGCTCAAATTTTTTTCTGAAGGCTTTTGGATGTATGAAGAATAGCCCCACCAATTTTCACTATTTTTGACGAATGTTTGATACCTATAGCTCAACCGTTGGCGATCAGATTAAAGTCGCCCAATGGGAGGGCGATCGATGCAACGCCAATGGTTGAGCGACAGAAATGTAATCGGCTTCGTTAGCGATAGGCTCAAGTCGCCCAATGGGAAGGCGACTGGAGCCTATTTTTGTAAAAAAATTTCCCGCGGGTATATTTTTGTAATTTCGAATAAAAAATGGATTATCCGTACAAAAAATTCTTATATATACACCAAGATACTATCAAAATTATACAAAGGATGGAGTATTCTATAAAAGTTTTGTATTTCCCATGTTATGTTGTTGACGGTGCTGTGATTCCTTGTTGATAACTGATTCAAATTACTTTCTCCGCTTAGCATAAGTCATGGAAGCATCATCTTCATTGGACAAATGGTGTGATCGCCTGCGAGAAATGGATTTCTGGTATGATTTGTGACATCCTCATTTACATACCTGTTGAAATTATTAAGATCATTTATTATTGGTTATCTCTGAATTGTTTAAAATGGCTGTCACTAAATATATAATACAGTTTATGTATGCCATAGTTTTGTAGCACTTAAAATGCCATAGCTTACAATGGTTTAGTCAAAAAAAAGATCGTGGGCTTTTCTATAACTTCCAAAAGACCGCGTTGTTTGTACCACAATAATTTATAGAGAAACCATATTGTATATTCCCTAAAACTCTTAAAAAAACTATTATTGGTAAAAGACAACACACTATCTTTACTTTTTTGGAACACCAAAAAATTTATATTCCAAATGGGGCCTTGGTTTGGTAATAGAAGCTGAAGGCGATTCTAGGGCATACTGTTCTTGTTCAGCTTTTGGCTTCTAATTTTGACTTTTCTACAGTAATTATTTTTTAAATGAAATGTATTTTTAAGATAGGGTCTACTAGTTAATTATAGTACATATTGTACCAACTTTATTTATATCGGCAAAAACCACACGTGAGTTTCTGTTACTCTGTAATCTCTTGTACGAACAGCCCAAAATTTTCATCGCACAATTGATTATAAAATAAAATCTTGATCGGTTTTGAAGCAATGCTTTAATAATTTTCACCCTTTGTGCTAATAGGCGTGTAAGGGCACTCCCAATGCAGAAACTACTCATAGTTTCTATACCTCGAAGACCTCACAACAAGAAACCATCCTCCCCAATGCATAGTTTCTAATAGTAGTTTCTATAGATAAAGAAATTTAATATGCAACACAAAGATAGCTGATCAGCTGTGGCATATTACCATGTGACGTTCAAAAAACATACCCGTCAACAGGTCATCAACAGATATCATCCAACATCAAAAGCGACATGTAAGACATACTTCGATGAAAGTTTAGCCATGAGTCATCCATTACAATAGCAATAGAAACCTAGATATGAATTGTAAAATAAATCGATAATAATATTTAGATAATATTGAGCCATCCATCATCATCCTCCACACAGAACTCCATGTCCATCATCCTCCAAGCAGAACACCATTGATACGACTGAAGTCTTGAGAACTGTTAAAAAATGACAATGGGTTAGTAAATTAACAAAATTATACAGGAGGTTAAATTAACAAAATTTCAATGGGTCTTGAGCATGAAGGCTAGTATATATATAAATTCATAATTCTACCTAATTAGTTTGATGCCCAAAATTTTGCCAGATGTGATCAATCAAATCGGATTGAAGTTGCCTGTGAACTTCACGATCACGAATTTCGGCATTGCTCTGTAGTACCTGTTCCATCACTGGATCATGTCCATGAGAGATTGTAGATGGCTGAACAGTAGACGTGGTTGCTTCCTCGTTCAAGTCAAAAGAATCGTCCTCTATATCCTTCTCATCCTCGATTATCATGTTGTGAAGTATTATACAAGCTAACATGATATTCTCAAGGTCCCCTTGTTCATATAGACGTGCTGGTCGACGCAAAATGCAAAAATGAGATTGCAAAATCCCAAATGCACATTCAACATATTTTCTTGCCCCCTCTTGTTGTTCTGAAAACAGTTTATGCTTAGATGATTGTGGCGACCGTATTGACTTAACAAAACAGACATTCGGGTATATTCCATCGCTAGGTAATAAGCTTTGGTATACTGCCTTCCATTCACATAGTACTGCACCTGGGGAGCTTCTCCTCTCGATTGATCAATGAACAGAGAGGATTGATTAAGCACATTGATGTCATTGTTGGATCCAGCCACTCCAAAGAAAGCATGCCATATCCATCGGTCATGTGAAGCAACGGCCTCTAAAATGATTGTGGGTACACCATGATCACCACGTGTATATTGTCCCTTCCATGCGTAGGGACATTTTTCCCAATGCCAATGCATACAGTTAATGCTCCCTAACATGCCAGGGAAACCACGATGCTCACCGATCTCCAACAAACATTCCACATCTTGTACGGTGGGGCGTCTCAAATACTCTGGACCATATACTTCAATGACACCCTTAACAAACATTTTCAAGCACTTGACACCAGTACTTTCTCCCATCTTCAGATATTCATCATGTTGGTCTGCAGAGCCGCCATATGCCAGTTGACGAATTGCTACTGTACACTTATGAATTGGCGAGAATCTGGGATGATTCAGAGCATCCGGTCGTAAGGTGAAATACTCAGACCATCCACTCAAGGCCTCAACAATCTTCAGTTAGAGGGGTCTCCTCATCCTAAATCTTCTACGAAACTGCATCTCATGGTAGACTGGATTAGGCGATAAGTAGTCAGCCATTAGTTGTTGGCTGGCTTGTTCACGAGGTCTGTCCACATATCGCCTGGGACCACGCTGAGTTCTTCCACCTTGTAAAACATCAGCAAGGGACTGCATTTTAGCTACTAGATGATCACCTAAATCATCTATAATTTCTTGCTCTTGAAGATAGTCATCCATGGAGTACAGATCAGTAGGATCGATGCTGCCATCTCCATCCATTCAATGGGCAGCGGTAGCAGCAAGGGGACAGCAGAGAAGTGTGGGCAGCAGTAGCAGAAAGGGGACAACAAAGAAGAAATAGTAGTAGTGACAGAGGGAAGGAGTGCCGTGGCTGTGCTTATGTGCTTATGTGCCGAGAATGTGGAAGGAGTTCACACTTGCATGCAAAAAAATTAGTGGAAGGAGTTCACACTTGCATGCAAAAAAAATAGTGGAAGGAGTTCACACTTGCCGTGGCTGTGCACTGATCAGTTTCAAATTAGTGGATGCAAAAATAATGCACTAATCAGTTTCACAGAAATTAAATAGTTTCATTCTCAAGACTGAAATAGCACCGATCACGTAAATTAAAAATATTCGATTCTTCAAGACTGGAAATAGCGCTTTGGATAGATGAGTAGTTACCTTATAGAAATATGAGTAGTCTGCAGATTTAGTTACTTGCGATGCACATATGTAATTAGATATTCATTAGTTAACTAACAATTCCCAGCGATTAAATAAGCAATACAAACTGAAGGAGGATTAACCAATCTCATACCTTAGGAAACAAAGCAAGTCTCGGGCTCTCCGGTGCTTTGTTTCTCTTAACCAAAGCATCTGCAGTAGTGATCGGTAGGCACAAGCGTGAGCTGTGTATAAGTGTCTAGCATTTTACATTTAGTTTGTTCATGAGTGCTTCATGATTAAGCTTAGTCGCTTCAATCTTCTTATCACCCAAGACTTGCTGAACTTCACCATCTTCTCTCTGTCTGTCCTATTCTTGCCGCTTACTTCAATGAACTTCTCAAGTTTTTCACTGAAATCAGAGAAAGCATCAATTGCCTTCCTTTTGCCATTTCGTTCATTTTTGGCTCTCTTATGTCCCATAGGTCGCTTTTCTCCATTAACTTCCAAATTCGCCACTTGAGCTAGGTTAGCCTTTGCACTGTTTTCCTTTTCCTTGTTTAACCTACTCAGATATGCTGACCACTTCCTATCACGACATACTACCTTCCACATATGCAGTAGAGTGAAGGCCTTACCATTATTTTGACCGGCATATACCTCTAATGCTTTATCCGTCAACTGGTCGTCGCTCATCCCACTTTGCCACACTCTACCGGTTTTTACCCAACATCCATGGAAATCACTTAATGGTTTCTTAACACGTTCCCAGCGGATTTTCAGTTGGTTCGGTTCCTCTTACGGCAACCTTCTATGGTGTTGTTGTATGTTTCAGTAACATCTGCCCATACTTGCTCGCCTTCCCGCCGCTTCCATCGATGGGTCCTTTGAATTGTGCAACCAAGCACTAGCCTACAATTACAGAAACAACAAAGCAAAATAATTTCAATGGGCATACATGGACATAGCTCTCAAGTTCAAAAAGTAAGAAAGACAACTTACCAATCTAATATCTTCATCAACCGACCAGTTCAAACGCTTGACGGTTCTAACATCCTGGAGGGTGTCATCCTCATCGACGTTGATAGTTTCAGTTCCTTGTGCATCTACATCATCCACTACATCGTTCTGTGCTGGAGAGGGAGTTTCTTTAGCACCCATGTCAATTGGAGATATTGAAGATCGACTCATTGCAAAGACCAACAAAGTGGAAATTTTCTGGAATATTATTTCCATTAGGATGGTTAGCAAATGGATTTGACTGCAGATAATTTGTGAACCCTCCTAGTGGGTATAACCTGCAAACATATGTTGGCTATAAGGCAGGAGCACTAGCAGGAACACTAGCAGTACATATGTCAGCCTGATTAACCAAGAAGCTGTGACTAAAATCTACAATGATGAGCTACTATGACTGCATGAACAATCTATAATCCACAGAACCACAGCTCTAACGACTTACCCTTCGCTAGGAGATGACGTTGGCCACCATCCACCAACGGGAGAAGCACCGATTGAAGGAGCATGACTGACAGGAACAGCAGCACCTGCTGTTGCATCACTACAGCCAGCGGGAAGACTACGAGTTGCAGAAGCACCAGCGGCCGGAGCACAGGTCATAGGATTCATCCCCTGATTCAGAGATTGGGGTATGAATTTGGGTTAAAGTTTGTTGGGGGAGGAGATCAGTTGGGGAGGCTAGGTCATGGGAGTTGGGGGCGTACCTCGATTTGGAGTCAACTACTGGATCAGGCGGGAAGAGGAAGGAGAGTCCCGCCCTTTTCTGCAGCCGACGCAGGAGGGGACGGAGCCGCGCGCAGATGCTCCGCGGAGAGCGCGCGCACGATGGTATGGGGCACGCGCGAACGCCGCCGCGAAGCGCGCGAAAGGGCCGGACGCGCGCGAGCGGGGGGTCGGGCGCGCGAGGAGGACGCGGGAGCGGGGTCGGGGCGCGCACGAGGAGGACGCAGGAGCGCGCGGGAAGGGATCAGGGCGGCGGCGATGGGGAGGGAAGGGGAAGGCGCACGGGATCTGAGAGCCTGGATGGAAACCACGGAGGACTTCCCCAACGCGCACGGGCGTGGTTTCTTCGGCTTCGATTGAAGTGAAGACACCGTTTCTTCTTTAGAAACGATTTCTTGCTCTTTGTCTCTCGTTCTTCAATAAATATACTGCCACATCAGCAAAGTTCAATAAATAGAAGGGTAATAAATAGACAAAGAAACCATGGTAGTGTCTGCATTGGGAGTGCCCTAACCTAGTCTGGTATTCATATGATCGTCTTTATAAGCTGTGTTTTTGACTGGACACAAAGTTTAGAAAAAATATATATCCTTCCATTACGTGCTTTGGAAAGATATGAGAGATGACGATTTGCGCAGATAATAATGCATTAATACTTAGGAAAGAGCGTAGAATAAATAAGGGTAAAAGGGAGAAACTACCATTTAATTAATCCACTCCTCTGATTTTTATAAGACACCCATGCATGATGCATATCGGACGGACTAGCGTTAATGGTACCTCCGGCCGGCGGTCGTTGATGGATGAGACAACTAATTGATGGATTAATCTGTATGTCTTAACGCGCTCTCTTTTGGTTCTGTGGATGCGCCAGGTTGAAAGGATACCGCCCCACGAACGCATACGGTAGCTTGCAATATAAGTTCCTCGAATGGAATGCCGGATGGAATGTCGGGGTGGGTCCCACGGCTTCCTTCACGCGGACCATAGCAAGCTTCGGTGCGGAGACGAAGATGAGGCCATGAGGGGCGCCTTTGCTCCCTTCGATCCTGTAATAAAGGTGGAGCTGAGGAAGGAGCCCACGGAAGAGGCCGCCCGACGACGCCGCAGGAGGTTCCAGGACACGAGCAGCACCGAGTTGCAGCTGGCCGCCGCGGTGGCAGAGGAGCTAGGCCTGCTCGACCAAGAATACAAGCAGCTCAAGCAATCCGACGAGGAGCTACGCTACTACACCTACGGGAGGGAGAGTCACACGAGAGAGTTGCAGAGGCACGTGGATAACACAATAGTTCCTCGGATCTCCGCGCAGCTAATGACCAAGAAGTACCTTCTGGTGGTTCACAACCTCTACAAGCCTATCGAGCCCACTAGATTCACAGACGTGTTTCCTCCTCCTCGGTGGAAATCTTCTAATTTGCTGATGTCCACCACTTCCCAAGAAGTCTGCGACAGGAGCAAGTCGGTAGGCCACACAGTCCTCCATTTCTCCAGCAAAGATGAGATCCTGATACTTATCCTCTCTGCACTGCACCAATCGGCCAAGTTCATCTCCGACATGATTGGCCAACAAGACGAGCAGTATTGGCATCGTGTGGCCCTTCGGTGTTTGCACTACACCATGCTACTGCCCGTTCCCCAACATCCACCGCCACCACAGGAAGATATTATTCACAGTGATGGGCATCGCCAGAGTTATAATAATGCACCGTCCATTACTTCGGATGAGCTAATCCGTCAATGGGCCGCCCAAGGCATCCTTACTACAAGTAAACCAAGAAGAGCCCAAGAAAGTACAGAGGAGGCCGGCAGCTACCACAACAAGTATGATGATATACACCAAGTTGGAAATGTCATTCTCCAAGCATTCCGGGAGTATTCTTTGCTGCAGCTACCCTTTTCTCTAGCAACCAAAGCTGACGCGGCTACTGAAACTGCCGCACAATTTTTGACATACCATGGTCTCATTAGAGAGCGCCTCACAGTAAACAAACTTCTTGATGGCAAGGAGTACATGGAGCAGCTGAAATGGATCTCGTTCGTAGATCATGACCAAGGATGGCATGTAAGCAGAGAATGGTTGAGTCATGAAATTACCATCGGCCCAACTTCGCTTATTCTAAGAGGGTGCTCACATCAACTGTTCTTATTTTCCCAACTCGGTAGCTTCTTTCCCAAACTCTGTTTCCTTCGTGTTCTTGATATCTCCTATACTCCACTAAAATCACTCCCTTCTTCAATTGGTTGTCTAGCAAACCTTCGTTTGCTCTCACTCAGAGGCTGCCATGATCTGAAAACTCTATCGATCAGTTCCTCAACTAGTACTACATACCCAGCAACCAATAGTAGTTCCTATTCACCACTGTCCACTCTATTCCAGCTTGAAATTCTTGATATGAATGGAGTTCCTTTTTCTTATCTGACGCAAGATATGGGCAATCAAAAGAGCAATTTGATATTCCTGGATATGTCCTATTCAGAAGTAACTACTTTTCCACTAAGCTTTTTCCAGGACATGTCAAACCTTGAAGTGCTCATCCTGCTCAAATGCCCCAACCTTGTGGAATTACCCCCTTCTATGGCTGCTCTACTCAGCCTGACAACACTTGAGGTCTCAGGGACTCAAATAGAATCTTTTCCTGAGAATATATTTGAAGAAATGCAAAAGCTTCAATCGCTCAAGCTCATTGACAACAAGAAGCTGATTTCACTCCCAGGGTCACTCTCAAGGGCTAATGGCTTGATTGAGCTACACATTGAAGGATGGGAGTCGAGCATGGTGGAAGAAATCAAATTGGATGGGCATCCTACCCTGAGATCCTTCTTGCTGATCGCTGCACCTCACATAAGGCGCTTGTTCTTGCACGGATGTAGAAAGCTTGAGTCTGTGGAATTGAAGGACCTTGATGCTTTGGAGGTGCTAGACCTATCTGCTACAGCTATCAAGGAGATCTCTGCCGACATCCCTAATCTACCCCAGCTTAGGCGAATGCTTCTCATGGGTGTTCCTTCTCTGAAGCGATTTCCTTGGCATAAGCTGCAGCGACTCCCAGATGTGTTTTGCCTGGATCACTGTGCAGAAGGACTTGGTAATCATTCTAATCAAGTTGCCCATGTGTGCATCAGCGACTCCAGGTTATTCCATAGCTTCAATGAAACTGCTAGGGATTTAGTAAGGGGTGGATGGTTTTTCCGATCTTTCTATGTTCGAGTTGCACCCTGCAATGCAAATATCAGGCAGTTGCTAGATGAAGAAGGCATGCTAGATAGCAAGCTACAGGAATTAGTAAAGAAGCAATCAACTTATGTAGATGTACATAGCAGGTATAAGGCAGAGGAAGTTGCTATTTTCTCACCAACGACAGCTCCCATTCGCCGAACAGGGCATCATGTGGAGATCTCAACAATGCATCGGTATCCTGATGGTTTACACCATCTTCTACAAGTCACCAGATCAATATCTGTGACATGTGATACTTCTATTTCTGACCTTTGTGATCTAAGTAGCTTCGACGAGCTGGAAGAATGTGAGCTTCGGTGGTGCCATCAAATGAAGGGAGTTATCCACGGAGATATGGTCTTGAAGAATCTACGACATGTACATGCTAGTAATCTCAAAAGTCTAGCTCACTTCTGCATACCATTCAGAAGACAACCCAGCTTTTGTACACTAGAGCATCTACACCTGGAGTACTGCCCAAGATTGAAGAACATGATGCCAGATGAAACAGAACTACCATGTCTCAGGACGCTTGACATCTTGTTCTGCTACAACCTCAAGACAATTTTCTTTCGCTATGCCAATGATGGTTCTTATCAGCTCCCACGTCTCCAAAAAATACGCCTCCAGGAGCTGCCACGGCTGCAGCACCTCCACAAGAACGATGCTGTCATCACCGCACTGATGTGGAAAGAGCTCCACATCCGAGGGTGCTGGAGCCTCCGCCGGCTCCCGCGCCTTCAAGATCACCCGAGGATGGTGGAGGTGAACGGGGAGAGGAGCTGGTGGGGCAAGCTCCACTGGGACTCATCGTTGCACCGCAACAGCTACGACCCCAAGCTTCCCCCAGCGTTCGCCTCCTTCGACGAGCGTGCTGAGATCAAGAGCTACCTAAGATGAACCGTACCTAAGCTGATCAAGACATCGATCCATGCACCAGGAGTTGGTATGTGACTTCAAACCGTCTGTTCGTCAACATTCCTCCATACATGCGTACTGTATATGTCACCTGCTATACCCTTGTGCCACCCATGCATCCATACAGATTTCAGAATGCCCATGCCTTGCCTCCATTGAAAAACAAATCAATTAGTTATGTGAGTTCTACTACAAATACGAGTTCTTTGCCAGTTGTGGTGTGCTCATACATTTAGTATTTCCAAATAAAAAGGTTAGTTTCCCTGGTTGATTTGTCTCATACAACTAAACCAGTTTGCCTTGCGTGAACTTAACCTTGTTTCCAAATATTATTGGAGTGACAGATTTTCTATGTTCAGTGTGATTGTTTATGTATGTCGTGTTTAGTTGATTACTATGTAATGTTCGTGTGAGGCGGGATATAAGTACCCGCTGTTTAGTAATAAAGTGCAATTTGCAATGTTGATTGGCATGTGTATCTGATTTTTGTGCTAAAATAAACATATGTTGTGTTTCATAAGCTCGTCACTTACCACTGAGTTACTGAAACTGTTGTACCAGCATTACTGATTGAGCCTCTTATTTAGAGAGCATATCTGTAGGAACTTAACATAAATAAGATAATTAAAGCTCTAATATAAGCCGCTAAATCCCCTGAAGTGGAAGGGCATTAGCGTAAAGTGAAATAATTCTGGGGTCAATGGCATTTACCATTTAGTGAGAGATCTGAATACCCTATCGGAGTAGTTTTCATTCTTATATCTTAAGCCCAGTTCTAGTTTGACGCATTCATCTTATTTAAATGCATTTTCTAATTTTGAGTCTACATAATGTTGCTA
This sequence comes from Dendrocalamus sinicus, assembly GCA_036346575.1. Classification (NCBI taxonomy): domain Eukaryota; kingdom Viridiplantae; phylum Streptophyta; class Magnoliopsida; order Poales; family Poaceae; genus Dendrocalamus; species Dendrocalamus sinicus. The sequence goes on from CM070652.1 coordinate 17,282,210, forward strand.
TTGTGTATCAAATCAACTGGACATTAATTCAGGTAAAACACTTAATTCATTCTACTTAAGATATTCATTTCCCAATTCCTACCACAAATTTTTTTCAACACAAACCCACAGCCCGTTGCTTTGTTTTCTTCACAAATATACAATAATGTACCATATTGCTAAATTTGCAGTTTTACTACTCACTTCAGTCTACATGGAAGACAACTTAGTTATAGAAAGAAAAGTATACATTTCTGCAAGGAAAATTGAAGCACCTGTCCCCGAAAAGAAAACCAAATGTAACAAACATGTGAAACTGAAACACAGACAGAACTAGGACACTGGTTTTTCCTTGAGTAACGTTTTCTTGTGCTACCATTTTAGAACTAATGAAGTTTAATTGAAGTTACCTCAAGATAAAAACTTGGCATGCAACACTGCAAACTGGGCTTTGCATTAGTGAAGGTTCTGCTGTCAGATTGATCGAGAATGGGTTCTGCTGTCAGCAAATTTCATGAAATCATCACAAACCGGGAAAAGAAACATGAGTAAAAGTTAATTGCAGGTAGCGAGCGTTTACTGTTTTGTCATCTTTCTAAGTAAGTGAAGATAAAAAAGTAGCTGGTATTATGTGTGACGCCCAAAAGCCAAAAGAAGCACAGGGATGGCTACATATGCAGTGTTAAGAGAGCAAAACAGGATATTAGAAGGCCTAGTGGAGAGAACAAGTCTACCCTCCTCTATAATACACCAAAATTTTCTTTACTAAATCCACCCCCCCAACCACCCCCACAGTCATGCCTAATCTAAATCCACCCAGATTTGTGTGACCAAGTAATCCAACTTCATACAAATGAATGGCCTAGATCTCTCCTCAAGCCTTCTTCTCTTACTCATTAAAATTCCTAAGGCCAAAATCATCCGGATCATGCACATCTGATTTCCCAATCCCGCAAATATATCCCTTACTGCCTCTCCTCCTGATTTCCCAATCCCGCCGCCCATCCCACCCCGCCGCCTCCTTGCATTCGACGCCCGCCGCCTCGGCTCGCCTCCACGCCCGGCGTCTCCGCTCTCCCGCTGCCTCGGCTCGCCTCCACGCCCGCCGCCTCCGCTCGCCCGCCGCCTCCGCTCGCCCGCCACCTCCACTCGCCCGTCTCTTTGCCCGCCGCCTCCGCCTGTCGCGTCGCCCATCGCCTCCGTCCGTCCCCTCCGGTCGCCGCCTCGCCTGCCCCGGCTCCCCGCCTCCTCTCCTCCCATCTGAAGCAAGATCTGGAAGGCGGCCATGAAGCAGCTCGCCCTCCTCACCGTCCTCGTCCTCCTCCTCTGCCTCTCCATCCTTCTCCTCAGACCCTCCTCCCCGCCCCTCCTCCTCTCCCTGCAGACCTCCAACTCCGACCGCCGCCTCAGTGTCTTCCTCTCCGACCTCCCCCGCGCGCTCAACTACGGCCTCCTTGACCTCTACTGGTCGCTCCCCGCCGCCGACTCCCGCATCCCGGCCTCCTCCGACCCCGACCACCCGGCGCCGCGCACCCGCCCGCCCTACCCCAACAACCCCCTCATCAAGCAGTACAGCGCCGAGTACTGGCTCCTCGCCTCCCTCCGGCCGGATTCCGCATCCGCCAACTCTTCCGTCAGGGTCCTCTTTAACTCTTTTGACCCAATGAGTTTCGTTTCCTTCGCTAACAAGCGTTTTCACTCAGGTCAAGTGGAAAAATAATATTGTGGTCGTTGGTGGGAACACCAGAGCATCATCCTCGAATAAGGTTTCAGGTATTTCCTTGGGAAACCCTACAATTATTTTGGTAGATACTAAGACATAGAGCAGAAAAATGTTTGGTCATGGATTTACTTAAACTTATTTAGTGCACAACAATTCACTTAGCACCTTATTTTTTTTCAACACCACTGATCACCATGGCGTCCTTGTATGTCCTTACATATGATATGGTTGTAATATATTTTTTTGTGAGAATAGGTTGTAGCTGGAGCACTTTCTAGGAGTTATAAAATAACACACTTAAGATGCCAGAATGCGTGCACTAGCTACTGGGGGCTGATTGGATTGAAATTGGGTTGGTTATGTGATTTTTTTTGGGTTCTTTCAAATGGAAATATAAGTGTTATCATCAGGTTTGAACTGCTACACTTCCTCAGAACCAAAAAAAAAAAAAACTCTCTGAAAATTCTAGAATGTGTGCACACTGCATACAAGTCAAGTAACTATTATTTGGTCTTAAGCTTTGCTGATTATACTGTCGATGAATTTTGGTTATTCTCAATTAGAAAGGAAATCTACCATGTCAGCATCTGAGCTGCTATACTGCTGCTGAACAAAAAGAAAGCACATTTTCATTGTTCTCTAATGTTCCTTTCTTCTCCAATGATGTTCATTGTGATTGCCTGATTGGTCACATTTTCATTGTTCTCTAATGTTCCTTTCTTCTCCAATGATGTTCATTGTGATTGCCTGATTGGTTACATAATATTGGCTGTAGACCCTCTATTTGAATTTAAATGACTGTGATAAACTTGTTCAGTTTTCATTATGTAATCACGTGTTTCAAGATTGTACAATACTAACTTTATTGAGGTTTTAACTTGCTTTGTCAACTCTGTGTTGGTTCAGCATCCCAAGCTGTTGATGTGAACTGGTGGGGGCACAAATATGGATTTGTATCAGGAGGCTTTCTAGGAGCAAAATCTCGTAAGAATAAATCTTCTGCACCGAAAGGTTCTTCTAATGTCCGCCAGACATTTGCGGAAGAAGATCAAGAAAATCTATACAACCTTGTTTAGGTTGGTATGCACAGCCTATAAGGTTCCCATGAAGTTTTACAGCAAGCTTGCCCATTTTTAAATTTGCTGTTGCTAGGTTAGGTGTTGACCCTTGGTGGAATGATGACAATGCTGAGGATACTCCAAATGTGATTTGAGTGGCTTTTCAACTACCTCTAAGCACCGTGTCCGTCAATTAATTTGATTTCACTGAGATTATGTTCTTACATTTTCACCTGAAGAACTAAAATCTGTGTTGAGTTCTACTGATGAAATTGTGTATGATTACAGAAATGGTCTGATGTATTTGCAAATAAACAGATATACCTGAAGTCCTGAATTTTCAATATATCCACTCCTTACAATGATCTCCTAACGATGCTGGATTAATAGAAATAAAGCAGAGTACAGTGAAAGAAGTGTGCGTGGATGATAAACCTAGAACCAAGGTCAAGAAACTTTGCAAAAGAATCCTTTGTCAGGTATAATCTCTTATCTTCTGTGTGTGATGCACTGAGGTTCCATGTGTCGTGCTGTGATCATGATGTTTATTAATTGGTATTCCAGGCCCCATCTCAGTCTATGAAATTGAAGGAACTTAAGGTAGCAGTTGATGCACATTCGACTGTGTTCTCCAACTTCTCTTGTAGACGTGAGGCTCTATCATTCTTGAAGAGGAAGGTATATATCTTTTTGCCTTGCCATTTGGCAGCTAGGAGCCTTTTGTTTTGCTATCTATTTTTCTTCAGTAATGTTAAAGAGTAGCTAGGTAGAAAGTATGGACTTGCATATAAATTTAAGGAAAATGTCTTTTAGTTTTGAGATATGTAGATTAGACTTCTTGTGATCATGTGAATCCCTTTGGAAGCATTTTTGATATTCTATTCTAAGCTAATCCCAGGTCGTATTCTATGCATGGAGCTTGGACGTTGCCTTCGCTCACATGTGACCCACCTTTCTTGGGTTGGGGTATCTTCCAGGTGGTCGACCACGGCGTGGACGCCGTGCTGGTCACTGACATGACGAGGCTGGCGCGAGAGTTCTTCGCGCTGCCGCCGGAGGAGAAGCTCCAGTTCGACATGTCTGGCGGCAAGAAGGGCGGCTTCATCGTCTCCAGCCACCTCCAAGTACGTTCGTTCCTTCGTTCGTGCACGTACGTACACATGCATGCGTGATGAGTCAACATCTTGATGCAAAATTGGGTTCAGAACTTGCGACGTCCGTCGCGTGAGCAGATCACGTAAAGAGGAAGAAGTTTTTTTCTTCTGATATCGATAATCGATTAGTCATTCATACAAGAGAACAAAATTACAATTACTCATTCATAATCGATAATCGCAAGATAATTACTAGATATCGATTTGACCATCTAATGGCTATGGTGCATAAGCATCTGACGCGAAACCCTCTGCTCACTGTATTGACTTGTGTAAGGTCTTTGAGATTTTGACCATTGATTTTGAGATTTTGTAACTTAATATTAGTGTAAATCAATAAAAATATAATCATGAAAACAAAACCGGCAACTCATTAGTAGTGCGTATGTAGTTTGGCTGCCTTTTCAGTTAATGTCTCGATATGGGTTTATTACTCTGTACATGGATAGCGACAATTTACTACTCGCGGTGGCCCGACAAGCCGGAGGGGTGGCGCGCGGCGGTGGAGCATTATGGCGAGCGGTTGATGGGCCTGGCCTGCAAGCTACTGGGTGTGCTGGCCTCGAGACCGGCGCGCTGGCCAAGGCCTGTGTCGACATGGATTATTAAGTTATTAAGGGTATGTTACCTACTATTTATTAGTATAGATTATCTGTGATGGTTATTTGATAATTGATTGATGGTTGGTTTAACAATACTAAACCTGAGAATTAGCTGTACACCAAAATTTTTGCCAAAATTTTGTATTTTACTAACCAAAATTTTGTATTTTGTAGTCCAGTGGAGGAACTGATGAAGGTGCATGCATGGGTATAGCGTACACCAAAATTTTTGCCAAAATACTTAGTATATACACTTCTATTACATGGGCACTTTGTATTTTACCATAGCGTTAGCACGGGCACACTTCTATTAATAGTGGAGAAAGCAGACGCAGGAGGAGAAGAGAAATTCCCCTACGAGGGCCCTGAATTCACGTAAGAATACCAGTTTTGCATGTTCATTTTTGAATCCAAGGATGGTATTACAGTCCTACCCATTGCTCATCGTCTCGCTCCTTTCTACTGCAGTGAGCTCCCTGTGAATGTGCAGAAGGGCCTAATCAAAAGTTCCTGGAGCAGCGAGGGATCACGCTTCCGACCACCAACTTCATGCATGATTACATGGTGATCAAGCAGACGGAGGAGTACGTCCGGTGGTTGACCAAGCTCAAGGATTTCATCCGTCAATGAGAAAATGGCCGAGTGATCTGGCGACATTTTTGGTAGCTTAGCCCTTAGTATGTGTAACAAGAATACTAAGAATTAGGAAAGCTATATTTACTGTATCTGTATCAGCAGCCAAGGTGAGTTCTCTTGTGTTAACTGGAGCTGGCCGACCAGCGATTTAACAAGAGAACTAAGATTTTGTTGGCAAATCTAGAATTTTAAATAGATGGTAAGGTTTCATGTGACATTAGCATAACACAAGCAGTACACTGGTCACTGTTGACATATATTCATAATGAATCAGACAATTTTTGCCCATGCCATGTTTAAAATTATGTCTAAAAGAGTTTATTTGCACTGTCATGACTGATTTACACTAGATACTAGATGAAATTTGTAGGAAATCCTGTGCATGAACTAATTTGGATGAATATAGATTAGCTGAATGTACGCATATGTGGTCACCACTTACTACAACCTAAGTAAGTATGCAATGTTATTTGGTTGATGCATTAGTATATTCAGTGCTTGCGTAGAATGTTGTACAACTGTGTGTGCATGAATTGTAAATGCTTCATGTACTGAACTTTGGTATGGCACTGTATTAGTACAATTTCTATTTTTGGTATACCTTATCTAAGATATATTGCTCTTTGAAAGAAATCTTCATGGCTACACATTTCAGTTACCTGATTTAGCATTTTTAATATAGTATGCAGTGAGGTTGTTGTTAATATATCATGCAGTGAGGTCAATGGCACGATAACTACGAGATAAAGATGGCAGCAATCTCTTAGTTTGGCTTCTTTTACCTTCCATTACTTTGCGAGATTGTTTTTCTTTCGCACTTATGAAAGGTCTTAAGCAAATGCAATCATCTTTCTTCAATTGCATACATTTAGTATTGTAAGGTTTAATTGTTTATTTGTTTAGGGTTTTCTGATACAAGTGCTAGGTATGATTAGCTGATTACTAGCAAGGTGGAGTGGGGACTGTTTGCACATTCTCTATTGCTAGACAAATTTTGAGTTATTTATTCTTGACTTCCTTCAATTTGGAGTTTTAAGTTATGGATTAACCTACAAATGATGATATGATCCAATCTTCAATAATATTGGGTACTGCATGCATTGTCTATGTGATAATACTCGGAGTCCCTGATAGCAGAAAGCCAAAATACATGACCTACATTTAGTTTTTAATTTGCCTTTAAATTAGAACTCGCTTTTGAAATTTCATGTTTTGATGATGCACTATGTTGGTTATGTGACAAAAATATTTGGTTATACAATATATGAGACGTGAATCTTAATGAATCTGATTGTTCGTTTTATTTTTTACAAATTTTATCTTGTTTTATATTTTACCGTAGCGTTAGCACGGGCACACTACTAGTAAGTTAGTAATGCATAACTGATCGCTGCTTGTTACAACAACTAAGAAGCATTTCTATGATTTTAGTAGATGAAGTCCTGTGGGCATCTCCTACTAGTGCTTGATTTTCTGGCGTGTTAGTGAAATACAGCAGCATAAATCTTATGCCAATTTCAAATATGAAGACATCCTACATACCGTGCACACCAAAGAAGGGATTTCTGTGATTTCTCTAAAGGATTTATGTGAGCACTAGTTCTCACTTTCACGCTGCCCATTTCAAAACCCACCGACAATGGCCACCGACATCGCCGCGACGCCAAACCAAATTTCCCCCCTACCCTTTGCCGGACGACCTCGAAGACGCATCGCTTCCCCGTTTCTCCCCGCCTCCGCCACCAGCAGCCGTCGCGACGACTTTTACCGCAGATGGCACCGACCGTCCTCCTCGCGCCCCTCCTCCGCACCACCGGAGGTGGTCTCTGGGACGAAGCGCGAAGAGCAGAGCTTGCTCGTGCAGAGGAGCCTCTTCCAGTGTGGGGATCAAAGCCGCGGCGAGGAGGCGCGCAGGGTCCGGCTGGGCTTCCTCCTCATCTCCCTCTCCTTCTGGTGCTTTGTTCGGTAGGAAGCGGCGGTGGGGAGGTTCGGAGGAGGGGGCAGTCTCTGTACCAAGGGAAAAAGGCTTCTGCGATTAAATACTCACTAATTAAATAAAATATGATAAATTAATGTTTCAATGAGCACAGATTAAATACGACTAGTACTAATTAATTATAATTAATACTAATTACATGCAATTAGCGTTAATTAAAACGATAATTAGGCATGCCTGGTGCACACCAGACCAGTATTTTCTATAACTTTCTATAATCGCACTAGAGCAAATAAACAATAAATATATACGTATGGACATACATAAAAATAATTTTGTTATTTTGTTGGCCCGTATTTTTGTAGCTATTTATAATAAATAATCATTCCCGCCACTAGTACGTCCTAAACATTGCTAATTATAGAAACACGTATGTGGTAGGGATGGCCCCCACCTAAGCCGATCTGGCCTGTTAGAGGTTAGAAGGCCCAGTGGAATATGTACAACGACATGTATACTCCTCTACAGGATACTCAACTGTGAGGGTATTATTGTAATTATGCCTTATGGGCATACATATATGTACCTTGGTCATGGATGCAGGCCAAAGATAGTTTATTTATCATAACCACTCTACTACTCTTTTAGTTTACTGTTTAGCCTGTAACCATAATAGTTAACGCCATCCGTGGGGACAATAACGAGCAAGCCATGGACCTGACAAGAGATGGCGCCCAAGAAGGCATCATCGGCAGCAAAAAGGAAGCAGAGCACGATGGCGACAGTCGCGAATGCTAGAGCCTCAGGTGGTGGGCGATCTACGCCAGTACCTAAGGCCAGCTTCGAGATGCAAGAGACTCGGAGCCAGCAAATGCCACTGGCGGTGACGGAGGTCACACTCGACCGAGCGAATAGTCATGATGGCCCCACCTTTGGTTGCAGCATGCTTCAACGTGTAGATCCGTAGTCTCCACTCTAAAGTCAAAGTTTGTATTGATTTTAACCAACAATTGTGTCATATTGGTTAATGAAACACCCCAAAACTTCAAAGTTTTTGAGTTTTTATTGAATTTTGCTTGAATTCTTTTTCCTTTCCCAATTTGGCAATTCTCCCGGAAATGCGCTTTCCATTTTGGCATTTCTGCCTCCTTCCTTCTCTGGCGTCGCCACACGTGCGTGCGCCTCCCCACCACCTTACCCTGTCCACCGCACACGCGCCGCTCTCTCGCCGATTGATTTTGCGCCCGCCGCGCCCCGAGCGTTCGCACCCGGCCTGTCATCACGGTCCCACCGGTCATCCTACCGCTCCTGCTTCTCTCTTGCTCTGCGCGCCACTGCCTTCGCGCTCACTTCTTCCGTCGTAGCTCTCTCTCTCTCTCTCTCGATCCTTTCTTGTCTGAACAACCAAGTCAAAGTGTCGGCAAATTTTGCAGAGTAGCAGTGCCAGCTCCCCTTCTACCCTCTGCGCTACGACAGCACTGCCCTATCCCTTTGTTCGCGCGCAGGAGACGCACTCCCGAACCGCCTTTCCGTTGCCATCGCTTTCCCTTGCATTATAAGCTTCTTGGCCGCTGCAGAGCGCCTTACAACACTCACAAATACCCTCCGGAGCCACCAATTTAGTTCAAGTTCATCGCTCCGCCGCCGGCAGTCTCCCCTGAGCCCGGTAAGCCGCACACCCAATCTCCCTCGTTCAGCCACCATACCCAATCACCAGAGCACTCCCCTTGCATGACAAACACGCTGGTAAACTCAAATCCACATGAGCATTACTTGGCAGCTCCGCCAACAAAGTCTACCGCCGACCCAAACCACATCTCTGTGGACAGCCCTCTAGGGAACTCCCCAACCCAAACTAACTCCACTCTCGTGTTCCTTATGAACCCTATATGGTCCAATCACCGCCAAACTCGCTAAATAGCTACTGGGAAACCCTAATTTTGTTTGAATGCCCGCAAACCACTCTCCTATCGCCAGCCACTATCAACCATCTCCATGCTCTCCAAAACCCGAAAATGGAACAACCGCCATCCCCTAAAGTCGCCTGTACCACCCACTCTCGCCGGAGAGCTTAGCCGGTGCCAAATCGCAGCGGGAGCGCCGCCCCTGTTTTTCCCCGAAGAAGATGACTGGAGCTAGAAGACAACCGGGGATGGAGCGACGTGGTCCGATCTCAGCCATCGGCGCCGTTAGTGCCGATCCATCCGGGCAGCAAGCTCTCCGCGCATCCAGGCTGACCATGACCATTTGCGCGTCGCCCATCGGGCCAGCGCGCGCGCGCATGGGCCTTGTCCTGCCGGCCCAAGTGGCTGCGCGAGCGCAGGAAGAGGCTGTCGGCCTCATAGCGTGGTTGGGCTAAGCCCAGCACTGTTCACCCGACCGGGCCGCACTATTCATCAGACCGACCTATTACTGTTCATCCGAGTTTAAAAATTCAGAAAAATCTTTAAAAATCCCAAAAAATCTAAAAAATTCCCAAAAATACACCATTTTGACTAATTTAATACCCTAAATTTAAATTTGACTCCCATTCCTCCAAATTCAAATTTTATAAATTCAAATCCCACCTTTCCACCCAATTCAAGTCTTATAACTTCAAATTCCTCCAATTCACCAAATTCCGTTCCGAATAAATTCAAACCCCTCCATTTGAAATTTTATGATTTTTACTCCTTTTTAATTAGCTTATTTTTCCTAACTTGATTAGATTCAAGTGCGGACTTATTGTTATTTTATGTGTTTGCGCTAGCTTCCGACTTCTCTGAAGCAGCAGTCCAAGTTTCAACCCCAAGCACTGAAGTTTACAAAGTTGTCAAGATTTCCGAGCAGCAAGGCAAGTTACATGTTTTTGATCATATTGAATCCCATGAAATTTACATTATTTACTTAATGTATTTTCATTATTGATAGTTGTGAAATGATAATTGCTTAAAATGAATGGTTAGAATAGCATGCTAACTAGATAAATCCTACCACTGATAAAAGCCCTGTTTACTTTGATGGCCACATTCACCTTGACAGCCTTAGTAATTATTAAAATATTGTATAAATATTTATGGATCATCTCATTCAACATTTTGTACTACTAAGTGATTTTGGCCGTGGGCCAGTAGAATTTGAAAAGACTTGGACCTAGGGTAAAGAGGTTGGTGGGGCTCTATGTAACGGACTTAGCCCACCACTTTACCCTAGGATTGGACCTAGTGTAGAGAGGTTGATGGGGTTCTGGGTAACGGACTTAGCCCACCGCTTTACCCTAGGATAAAGGCTGGTTTGGATTGGTGAAAAATATGAGGACAAGAACCTTGTGCCAAGTAAAAGACACAGTGATTGCCCAACCACAAGTGTTGATATGTCAACTCTGGTCTAGTAGCTGCTCAAATTCGATTGAACCTCTACACAAGCGGTTGGAGGCTAAGTGTGAGTCCATACGGAAGGGGTTAAGCAGGGCCGTTAAGCTAAACCATTAAATAGAAGATTTGGAAATCAAGAATTTCAAGTAGAAGATGGTGTTTTCGAAGAACTGTTCTTCCAAGAGAATGAAGAGTTTTAGGTCTCAGTTACGCTCAGGCCGCCTGGGTGTTCTTGTGATGTAAGGTAATTTTGGGCTCTCTCGCCCATTATGTTAAAACTGATTGTTAAACCTTATGTCTGAAATAAAAGTTCGGCTTTTAAGCTATAAGCTTGTGCTGTTGTGGTGCGCACTCTGGTACAGTACTCTATGACTGTTCATTTTTGTATGGTTATGGAGTACAGTAGCACCTACAAAAATGGGGGCGTTACAGTTAAGCTCCTGTTTTCATGCATCGGATGGACCAGCGTTAATCGTACGTCCAGCGAGTGGTCGTTGATGGATGAGACAACTAATTGATGGATTAATCTGTCTTAACGCGTTCTGTGGCCAGGTTGGACAGATACCGCGACACGGACGCATACCATGGCTTCGAAGCGATGGTCGCTGGGCCTTTTGTCGCATGGAATGTCAGGGTGGGGCCATAGCAAGCATCGGTGCGGAGGCGAAGATGAGGCGCTTTGGTTCCTTCGATCCCACGGATGGCCCCATTCATGAGCAGCAGGATGAGCTTCATCGAGTACCAGCTGGCCGCCGCGGTGGCAGAGGAGCTCAGCCTACTCGACAAGCAGCTCAAGGAATCCGACGAGGAGCTACAGTACTACACTTACGAGATGGAGGATCGCACGTGGGAGTTACAGGAGCACGTGTATCGCACAATTCCGCGGATCTTGCCACAGCTAATCAACAAGAGGTACCTTCTGGTGGTTGACAACCTCTATCTCTATGAGCTTATCGAGTCCACTAATTTCACAGAGAAGCTGGGGCTTCCTCCTCCGTGGAGAACTTCTAATTGGCTGATGTCCATCACCTCCCAAGAAGTCTGCGACAGGAGCAAGTCGGTAGATCACAGTCCTCCATTTCTCCAGCGAAGATGAGATCCTGATGCTTATCCTCTCCACACTGCACCAATCGGCCAAGTTCATCTCCAATATGATTTGCCAACAAGACAAGAAGTATTGGCATCACGTGGCTCTTCGAGGTTTTCACTACGCCATGCTACTGCCTGTTCCCCAACATCCACCGCCACCACAAGGAAGATATTATTCACAGTGATGGAGATCGCCAGAGTTATAATAATGCACCGTCCATTACTTCGGATGAGCTAATCCGCCAATGGGCCGCCCAAGGCATTCTTACTGCAATTAAACCAAGAAGAGCCCAAGAAAGTACAGAGGAGGAGGCCGACAGCTACCACAACAAGTACGATGATATACACCAAGCTGGAAATGTCATCCTCCAAGCATTCGGGGAGTATTCTTTGCTGCGGCTACCCTTTTCTCCAGCAACCGAAGCTGATGTGGCTACTGAAACTGCAGCACAATTTTTGACATATCATGGTCTCATTGGGGAGCGCCTTATAGTAAACAAACTTCTTGATGGCAAGGAGTACATGGAGCAGCTGAAATGGATCTCATTCATGGATCATGACCAAGGATGGCATGTAAGCAGAGAATGGTTGAGTCATGAAATTACCAATGGCCCAACTGCACTTATTCTAAGAGGTTGCTCATATCAACTGTTCTTATTTTCCCAACTCAGTAGTTTCTTGCCCAAACTCTGTTTCCTTCGTGTTCTTGATATCTCCTATACTCCACTAAAATCACTCCCTTCTTCAATTGGTTGTCTAGCAAACCTTCGGTTGCTTTCACTCAGAGGATGCCATGATCTCAAAACTCTATTGATCAGTTCCTCCACAACTGGTACTACAGACCCAGCAACTAATAGTAGTTCCTATTCACCACTGTCCACTCTATGCCAGCTTGAAATTCTTGATATGAACGGAGCTCCTTTTTCTCATCTGACACAAGATATATATGGGCAATCAAAAGAGCAATTTGATATACCTGGATATGTCCTATTCAGAAGTAACTACTTTCCCACTAAACTTTTTCCAAGACATGTCAAATCTTGAAGTGCTCATCCTGGTCAAATGCCCCAACCTTGTGGAATTACCCCCCTTCTATGGCTACACTGCTCAACCTAACAACACTTGAGGTCACAGAGACTCAAATAGAATCTTTCCCTGAGAAGATATTTGAAGAAATGCGGAAGCTTCAATCGCTCAAGCTCATTGACAACAAGAAACTGATTTCACTCCCAGGGTCAATCTCCAAGGCTAATGGCTTGATCGAGCTACACATTGAAGGATGGGAGTCGAGCATGGTGGAAGAAATCAAATTGGATGGGCATCCTACCCTGAGATCTTTCTTGCTGATCACTGCACCTCACATAAAGTGCTTGTTCTTGCATGGATGTAGAAAGCTTGAGTCCGTGGAATTGAAGGACCTTGGTACTTTGGAGGTGCTAGACCTATCTACTACAGCTATCAAGGAGCTCTCTGCCGATATCCCTAATCTACCCAAGCTTAGGCAAATGCTTCTCATGGATGTTCCTTCTCTGAAGCAATTTCCTTGGTATAAGTTGCAGCGACTCCCAGATGTGTTTTGCTTGGATCACTGTGCAGAAGGAATTGGTAATCATTCTAATCAAGTTGCTCATGTGTGCATCAGTGACTCCAGGTTATTCCATAGCTTCAATGAAACTGCTAGGGATTTAGTAAGAGGTGGGCGACTTTACCGATCTTTCTATGTTCGAGTTGCACCATACAATGCAAATACTAGGCAATTGCTAGATGAAGAAGGCATGCTAGATAGCAAGCTACATGAATTAGTAAAGAAGCAATCAACTTATGTAGATGTACATAGCAGCTATAAGGCACAGGAAGTTGCTATTTTCTCGCCGATGACAGCTCCCCTTCACCGAACAGGGCGTCATGTGGAGATCTCAGCAATGCATCAGTATCCTGATGGTTTACGCCGTCTTCTACAAGTCACCAGATCAATATCTGTGACATGTGATACTTCTATTTCCAACCTTTATGATCTAAGTAGCTTCAACGAGCTGGAAGAATGTGAGCTTCGGTGGTGCCATCACATAAACGGAGTTTTCGAGGGAAGTACATGCGTGGAGAATCTACGACATGTACATGCTAGTAATCTCAAAAGTCTAGCTTACTTCTACGTACCATACTCTGGACAACCATGCTTTAGTACACTAGAGCACCTACACCTGGAGTACTGCCCAAGATTGGAGAACATGATGCCAATTGGAATAGCACTACCATGTCTCAAGACGCTTGACATCTTGTTCTGCTACAACCTCGAGACAATTTTCTACGTCTACGTCGACGACGTTCATTGTCAGCTCCCACGTCTCCAAAAGATACGCCTCCAGGAGCTGCCACAGCTGCAACACCTCCACGAGGACGATGCTATCATCACCGCACCGATGTGGAATGAGCTCCACATCCGGGGGTGCTGGAGCCTCCGCCGGCTCCCGCACCTTCAAGATCAGCCGAGGATGGTGGAGGTGAACTGGGAGAGGAGCTCCACTGGGACTCACCGTTGCACCGCAACAGCTACGCCCCCAAGCTTCCCCCGATGTTCGCCTCCTTCGACAAGCGTGCTGAGATCAAGAGCTACCTCAGATGAACCGTACCCAAGCTGATCAAGACATCAATCCATGCACCCAGGAGTTGGTATGTGACTTCAAACCCTCTGTTCGTCAATCATTCAACACAGGCTACCTAAACGCCTACCATATTAACAACATTCCGCCATACATACATACGTACGTACGTACATACATACATACATACATACATACATACATACATACATACATACATACATACATACATACATACATACATACATACCATATATGTCACCTACTATACCCTTGTGCCGCCCATGCATCCATACATATTTCAAAATGCCCATCCCCTGCCTCCAAACATGCTTGCCATCGAAAAACAAATCAATTAGTTATGTGAGTTCTACTACAAACACAAGTTCTTTGCCAGTTGTGGTGTGCTCATACATTTAGTGTTTCCAATAAAATGGTTAGTTTCCCTGGTTGATTTTCGACTAGTCTCTTGGCCAGTTATCTAGTGACAACTAAACCAGTTTGTCTTGCATGAACTTAACCTTGTTTCCAAATATTATTGGAGTGCCAGATTTTCTATGTTCAGTGTGATCGTTTATGTATGTCGTGTGTTAATTGATTACTATGTAATGTTCGTGTGAGGCATGATATAAGTACCCGCTGTTTAGTAATAAAGTGTGATTTGTAATGTTGATTGGCATGTGTATCTGATTTTTGTGATAAAATATACATATGTTGTGTTTCATATGATCATCACTTACCTCTGAGTTACTGGAACTGTTGTACCAGCATTACTGATTGAGCTCCTTATTTAGAGAGCACTAGTCATATGCCTGTGCGTTGCTATGGAACCATAAAACTAACACTAAAATAGCATATTATTGTAGTTAATCCTTTTTCACATCTCAAAAGCTAACTACTGGTTCAATAATCACTCATCAAGATAGTTTAAAAGGGAAGAAATAATACCAGTGACGCAATAATCTCACAAATCGGAACATACAACAAACACTAAACTTTACACAACGGAATACTAAACCATACAGTAAATAATATTTTTCTTTGTTAGAGCCACCAACATGAAGAGCAAAAAAACCTTCTTTTCTGTTCTTATTCTCTCTTCCTCCTGGACACACATGGCGATCAAATTACTCATGCTCCATTTTTCTTTCTGAGTATTGTAATTAATCTTAAAAGTCGTGTACTCAGAAGAAAAAGAGGTCATAATAAAATGGACAAGGAAACCATCAGATATTGCCAAGTCCATGCCCTTGAGTTTTTCTGCCATATCGGTCATCATCATGATATGCTCTATTTATGCTGCCAGACCCGTCATACTTAGTGGTTAAGAGCCTCTGAATCAAAATACTGGCATAAACTTTAGTGGAGCTTTTAAATTTCTCCTCAATTGAAGCCAAGTATTCCTTAGCATTTTCAGAATCGGGGATTGCTCCCCTAATCCCGACTGAAATAGAGGTCTTCATAATTATTAGTGATAAGCGGTTAGACCGCTCCCACTTTTCAGCATAAGCCTCATAAATTTTCTTTTTCTCATCATATTTCTCCTCACCTTCGGTGGGAGGAATGGGAACGGCTACCCTTAAGGCATATTCAAGGTCCAAAACACCAAGGACAACATGAATTCGTTCTTTCCACGTGGGAAAATTGCTCCCCGTGAGCTGCTCAACGTTATCAATTGTGGCGGCAACGTTTGATGCATTAAGTGATAAATTTCAAAATACAGGGCAAAGATTAGAAATATCATAAAGATATATTGCATGTAATTAACCCTACGTTGGTCTGATTAATAACATGCAAACTACAGTTCTAATTCATATCACCGTTGGGCAGAAATGAAAAAGAACTTAATAATTTTATATGGCGACACATGATTACAAACAACGTTGGTCAGAATGTAATCATGTGCATACATAATGCCAAAAACATAAAAAATCTCCAATTAAAATATCTCGTTGGTTCAATTTTAATTAGAGACAAAACATAATAATATAGCGACATATGATTATAAACAACGTTGGTCAGAATATAACCATATGTATACATAATGCCAAAATTAATCATAAAATCTCAAATTAAAATATCCCATTGGTTCAATTTTAATCAGAGATTATACATAATAATATGGTAATGATACATGAAATTTTTGGTCACTGAAAAATAATTAATAACAGTGCACAAAATGGAGACTTAAAGCATAAAAAATGCCATGAAAATAATAATATCTCACAGCTGGCCCTTAAAGAAAACAGCCCAAAAACCAAAAATGCCCAGCCGAAAAACTCCCCGCACGGGCGTCCAAAAATGCCGGCCCAAAATCCCGGAACAATGCGCATGGGCTAAAATGCCGCACGGCCAACCTTATGCGTGCGCGGCCCTCAAAGGTGTGCGTGCGGAGGGCCAAAACTCATTGGGCGCACGGCCCACAACACACGCAGGCGTGGCCCTGAGATCCCACGCACGCACGCGCCGTCGGATCTTGATCCGACGGCTGCAAAAATCGGCCGGCCCATAAGCTATTCGGCCCGCAAAAAAATGGCCATCGGATGAGATCCGACGGCCGATAACTCACGTGCGGTGGGGATGAAACCCGGAAACCCTAACCCTAGCCCCATTTGTGCCCGCCTTCTTGCGAAAAAACCAGAGCGGCGGCAGCGCGCGCGCTCACGCGGCGCGGCGGCGGCTCGCTCCGCGGAGCGTCGGCGGTGCGCTGCGCTTCGCGGAGCGGTGGCTCCCGCGCAGACGGCGGCGGCGGCAGCGCGCGCGCACGCTGCGTTCACGAGAGAAGCGGCGGCGGCGCGTGGAGCGAGACAGCGCGCGCGCGCGCGCGACGGCGGCCGAAGCTCGCAAACGCGCGCGCCGGCTGGAGCAAGTGGGGCCCCACAGCAGCGTAGCGCGCCTGCGCGACGGCGGCGGCGGCGGCATTAAGGCGAGAAGCGGCCGGCGGCGCAAGCGCAGCGGCACCGCTTCGGGCCACGCGACTACGGCGGCGGGCTCCATCGGTGGCGCCCGAAAGCCATATGTTCCGCCTCCTTTTTTTTGTTCTTCTCGTCGCCGATCCAAGATTTTGTTCGTTTGATTTTGGGGATTTAGGGTTCGGGAAATCTTGACATTGGGGATTTACAGGAGGGAGGGTAGGGGGCGAGGGCGGCGCGGTGGAGGAGGAGGAGGAGGCGAGGCGGGCGGCGGAGGAGGAGGAGGAGGCGGAAGAAATGAGGTGGGAGGAGGCAGCCGCACGGGTTGGCGGGAGGCAAGATCACAACAAGACGGGTTTCGGGGTGGGCCCACACATCAGTCAGTATAGAGAAGGAAGTGTAGGATGCACCATCACCTTGAACTCCTCCTTTTAAGGAGAAGAGATATCTGTAGGAACTTAACATAAATAAGATAATTAAAGCTATAATGTAAGCCACTAAATCCCCTGAAATGGAAGGGCATTAGCGTAAAGTGAAATAATTATGAGGTCAATGGCATTTACCATTTAGTGAGAGGTCTGAATACCCTATCGGAGTAGTTTTCATTCTTATATCTTAAGCCCAGTTCTAGTTTGACGTATTCATCTTATTTAAATGCATTTTCCAATTTTGAGTCTACATAATGTTGCTATTGTGTATCAAATCAACTGGACATTAATTCAGGTAAAACACTTAATTCATTCTACTTAATATATTCATTTCCCAATTCCTACCACAAATTCTTCAACACAAACCCACAAATATACAATAATGTACCACATTGCTAAATTTGCAGTTTTACTTCTCACTTCAGTCTACATGAAGACAACTTACTTGTAGAAAGAAAAGTATACATTTCTGCAAGGAAAATTGAAGCACCTGTCCCTGAAAAGAAAACCTAATGTAACAAACATGTGAAACTGAAACACGGACAGAACTAGGACACTGGTTTTTCTTTGAGTAGCGTTTTCTTATGCTACCATTTTAGAACTAGTGAAGTTTAATTGAAGTTACCTCAAGATAAAAACTTGGCATGCAACACTGCAAACTGGGCTTTGCATTAGTGAAGGTTCTTCTGTCAGATTGATCGAGAAATGGGGATTGATCGAGAAATGGGTTCTGCTGTCAGCAAATTTCATGAAATCATCACAAACCGGGAAAAGAAACATGAGTAAAAGTTAATCGCGGGTAGTGAGCGTTTACTGTTTTGTCATCTTTCTAAGTAAGTGAAGGTAAAAGGTAGCTGGTTTTATGTGTGACGCCCAAAAACCAAAAGAAGCACAGGGATGGCTACATGTGCAGTGTTAAGAGAGCAAAACTGTTCGTTGCTTGTTACAACAACTAAGAAGCTTTTCCATGATTTTAGTAGATTTAGTCCTATGGGCATCTCCTATTAGTGCTTGATTTTCTGGGGGGGAAAAAGAACAGGTGCATACATGATAGTTCCCTAAGAATAAAGTGATAGGAAGGGGGCAAAAAAATAGTTGAAAATTTTTCTTCGAAATTATCTTGGCGTGTTAGTGAAGTACAGCAGCATAAATCTCATGCCAATTTAAAATATGAAGACATCCTATATCCGTGCACACCAAAGAAGGGAGGACAATATGCTCATCTGTCCATTGCTGCTTGTGCATCCTCTTAAGGATTTTTGTGAGCACTAGTTCTCACTTTCACGATGTTCATCACAGCAAAGAAAATTTAAAAACATTGATACCATAGATGCTTAGGAGGCAGAGAAGAAGAACCGTAAGCAAAGCGGAAGCGAGGAAGAGACTCAAAACGGGGGCAAGATTGCAGCGCTGGCATTTCATCGAGCATGTGATAGGCGTATGTATGTGTACCATCTGCTGTTGGCTGCTACCGCTCTCGATGCGAGTCATCTTGGATCCCCTCAGCTTCTTAGATCTTCTTAGATCAAATTAACCAATCAGCACTGATCGGACAGTTCACGATCAACGTGACGCACCGCCCATTTCCCAATCTTCCCCTGTACGGTTCCAACGCCTCTGTTTCCTCTTCCCCCTTCCTCCCTTTCCTTCGCGCCGCCCATTTCAACGACGATGGCCACCGACATCGCCGGCAACGCCGAAAGCAGCCCACCCCTACCCTTGCTGGACGACCTCGAAGACGACGGCTTCTCCGTTTTCTCCCCCGCCTCCGCCACCAGCAGCTTCGCCGACGACTTTTACCGCAGCGGCACCGACTAGTCCTCCCTGCGCGCCCCTCCTCCGCACCAGCCGGAGGTGGCCTCTGGGACGAAGGCGAAGGGCAGCAACTTGCTCGTGCAGAGGAGCCTCTTCCAGGCGTGGGGGATCGAGAAGCCACGGCGGAAGGAGGCGGCGTAGGGGCCCGGGCTGGGGCTGGGGCATCCTCGTCATTTCCCTCTCCATCTGGTGCTTGGTCCCGTCAGAAGTGGCGGTGGGGAGGCTTGGAGGAGGGGGCGATCACTGTACCAAAGGAAAAGTGCTTTGCGACGCATTAACTAAATAAAATATGATAAATTTAATGTTGTAACAAGCACAAATTAAATTCGACTAGTACTAATTACTTATAATTAATAATAAGCAGATGAAATTAGTGTTAAGTAAAACGATAGTTAGATATGCACGGTGCATACCAAAACATTCTTCTCTGTAACTTTCTATAACAGTATGAGAGCAATGAATATATACGTGTAGATATATATGCAAATAATTTTGCTATTTTTCTAACTCATGTTTTTGCAACTATTTACAATAAATAAATATTCCTGCCACTAGTACATCCTAAACATTGCTAATTACATAAACACATCCGTCAACTAAATATAGTTACCTAGCGCATTCTACATTACAAAGCCACAATTATGCTAATAAACCAATAACAATATTATATTAAACACGTTGCTCGCGTGCGAACAAAGCATACTTTTTCTGAAGGTTTTCACCTGCTCCACAATACTTCTAACCGCAAAGGATCGTAAATCACAATTAAACCACATCGAAATTATATTACAAACTTGTGTTTCAATCTCTTTTTCCTTCCTTTCCCTCGCCGCTCTCTCGTACGGCAGGAAACAAACCAAGCGCACTTTAGTTGAGAGGGTAGACTGAAGCCTCCTATTTTATGTGCGTGGAAATGAGTTTCGCGATGAAATTCCCACACGAGTGCATATGGACGTGAACAACAGCGCAATTAACAGTCAATAAAACAAGAATCTAACATCATGGCACCGCATCGTTCACAGTGCGACATAATTACCTCCGCGCCAGCAACCGAAACGGCCAATAAACTCACCCTCTACCCCTACCCACGCCTTGCCTGCGCTCGCCTGCCTAGCCACCTGCCGAGCTATTGCACCTTGACAACGCTTACCGAGCAAGACGACTCGGCAGGTGTTGCTAAGCAACTATAGCTCAGTAGCACTATGGGCTTGCCCCTACTGCCGCGCCCGGCCCACGAGCTCCCCAGGCGCAGCGTCTTCTAAGAGCAAGTTTAATAGTATAGATAGCTGCTACCTCTAATACATTTCCATGTCATCAAAAGGTAAGATGCAGCCAACTCATACAATAAGCTGGCTATAAGTTGTCTCTACAAGAGCTCTCAATCATTTAATACATACATGGGTATTGGTCATTTAATACATGCATGGGTATAGAAGTTAGTTCTATTGGTACATGCATGGATAACGCCTCTTTTCCTGTGCTATAGCCTGACTCTTGCATGGGAGCCGGCATGGCTCTCTCTCTCCTTTTCTCTCCCCTCCACATAGGACTATGCTGACATGGATTCTCTTATAGCTAGCACAGTCAGCCTTATTAAACTTGCTCTAAGTTTAGAGACGGTGCTATTTTTATAGGAACTGGGAACAGATGTTTCAATGCTAAAATTAAAAGAAGCTACAGTGCCAATTTCGTAAAACAGCAGCCAATCTTCCCTGTACGGTTCCAACGCTTCCGTTTCCTCTTGCCCTCCCTCGCTTCCCTTCCTGCTGCCCATTTCAAAACCCACCGACGATGGCCGCAGACATCGCCGGCGACGCCGAAACCAGCCCACCCCTACCCGTGTTGGACGACCTCGAAGACGACGGCTTCCCCGTTTTCTCCCCGGCCGACTGGTCCTCCCTGCGCGCCCCTCCTCCGCACCAGCCGGAGGCGGCCTCTGGGACGAAGGCAAAGGGCAGCGGCTTGCTCGTGCAGAGGAGCCTCTTCCAGGCGTGGGGGATCGAGAAGCCGCGGCGGGAGGAGGCAGGGCATGGGGTCCGGGATGGGGCTAGGGCTTCCTCATCATCCCCCTCTTATTGTGGTGCTTGGTCCGGTAGGAAGCGGCGGTGGGGAGGCTCGGAGGAGGAGGGAGCAGTCAAGATGCCTCTAGCTTGCCCCTTCTACAAGAAGAGTCCCGGTAATGGCCGCTCCTTTTCGAAGCTGTTGCGATCCGGATCGATTTAGTGGTAGTGATGGAATTAGTATATTAGTAGTGTACGCGTCTTTGCATTGAGAATATTAGGGGGTGGTGGTAATGTTGAATATTTGATATAATCTGCGAATTGAACGAACCTAGGTACGCTGTTCACAGTTGACGCATTTCGGTATGGAGCGGTTGAAGGGTGCTCTGCCTATTTTCTCAGCCATTTTCATCATGATCATTACGGTGGGTTAACCAAGAAGTGGTGCCATGGTCCTATCTATTGCACTGCGCTCACTGCTCCTTTGGTGAAGATGTGCCTATCAGTAGATTGTGAGTAATGCTTGTTTTTGGGTGTTTGATGATGATACCTCTAATTTTCTAGCAGTAATAGTGCTATTAATACTAACTACTAAGTGTTCAAATTGATGTTTGCAGGTATATTTATCCCTTGGATCTTGATACCGAGTATGTCATAGAGGGAGTGACAGTTACCTTGTTGGAGGCCAATCATTGCCCTGGTGCAGCTCTAATTCATTTCCGTCTTAGTGATGGAAAGACCTATCTCCACACTGGGGATTTTAGAGCAGCAAAATCCATGCAATTGCACCCACTCCTCCAAAGAGAGCGCATCAATTTGATTTACCTGGACACAACATATTGCAATCCTAAATACAAGTGAGTCTACAACCTTGAACATTAAGCATTTCCTTTTTTAATGATTTCTTTGCTAAACTGATACTTTGTTAGGTTCCCGCCCCAGGAGGATGTTATTGATTTTGTTGTGAGTACAGCTCAAAGATATCTACAGAAGCAACCAAAAATACTCATTGTTGTTGGGGCATATAGCATTGGTAAAGAGGATGTGTATCTAGCAATTTCTCAAGATTTAGAGGTACTATTGCCAGAGGTCTTTCTCGTCGATTTTTTTCCTAATGTTGTGTTCCCAGATAATTTATTTTTATACATTCCTGAAAGGTCCCTATATACACTGATGCATCAAGAAGGCGAATTCTTCACTCCTTTGGCTGGCCAGACTTATCCAAAAGGATATCTTCGTGCAATCAAAGTTCACCGCTTCATGTTCTGCCCCGCATCTGTGCAACATGAGGTTTGTAAATGAATCTTAGATATAGTTTATCCAGTAACCTCTCTTACCAGGAAGCAGCTTTTCTTAGAACTTGAAGAACTACTTGGAGATTCTTAACCAAAGATTTCTTGCTGTGCTGGCTTTCCGACCTACAGGTTAATGGTATCAGGGAGATAAATTTTGTACTTTCAAAAATCTGCAACTGCACGATTCTTAGTTTTCTTCTCTAATGTTTTGTCAGGTTGGACTTTCTCTGAGGCAACCGGAAATCAGCTTGACCTAATTAAACCAAGCTCTAGGGGCAGAGTTACTATCTATGGTAGGATTTTTTAGATTTTGCTGATAATGTGTTTTTTCCCTTTCATCTATTCCTTTGTTGATGAAAAGGTGGATAACAAACAATGTTATTTCAGAAAAGAAATTATTTAGTTATGCTCAATGTGGACTTAATTTCGGCCAATCGCAGACTGTTGTTGTTCTGCTGAAGCTGATTCATCTAGACAGAGATGCAAATGTCTTTCTCAAATTACATAGCTATTCATATATCCGATACTCCGATTATCTCATCTTCCGTACTGTACTAGAGCTTGTCAACTGCAGCCAAAGCCAAAAGGAAGTGCACCCTACCTTAAGTTGTTCGACTTATGTTGTGTGCTTTGTTGAGCTATCTTAAGTGCATTCTACATTAAAAGATTATTTTGATTCCTTTCAAACTTTAAGCAGAACTCAACTTGGAAGTCTTGGAAGTAGCTGTGGTTTCAAATTCCGAGTCTTAACTGCATCATGGTGATTCTATATTAGCCTCATTCTTGTCCAATCTGTGCCAGATGTCCGTGATAAACATTATTTTTCAGCACTTCCAAATTTGCATGCAAATTTCGTCCCATTACGAGTTCCTTCAAACTAATTTCTTCTCCTTGTAGGTGTACCTTATAGCGAGCACTCAAGTTTCACTGTGCTGGGATTTTGTGAAGGTAAATCCCCAAATCTTATGTTACATTATTGTAGTTTTTTGCTGTGATGTCTTCTAATTATAGGTCACTATTTGTTTTGGCTAGTTTCTGAGGCCTGAAAAGGTAATCCCCACTGTTAATGTTGGCAACGTGGCAAATCGAGATAAAATACAAGCTTATTTCCAGGAATGGCTGAAGGGCTTGTGATGGATGAAGCCTGATCAGTTTATCTATTTCAGCCTCAGCTGTGGGATATTCACCATGGTATTGTTGTATAACCTTCCTGCATGCACAATTGACTTTAATGCTTCGTATCTTCGCATTTCTTTATTAAACTTTACTACATGCCTATTTATGTGCCAGTAACATTATGATGGTACCTGAAGAGCAGCCAAGATCCTCTGTAAAGGATTATGCATATTTATTCTGCTCTGAGCTGAAAAGATAGGGTTAAAGAGGTGCCACATTTTCCAAAGGCACATTTTTGTTGAAGCAGATTAGAATTTGTTCTGTTCTTTTCTCATTTGAGAGGCAACTCTGTTGTTTGTTGCTCACATATTTCTCTGCAATGAAGTTGTAACATTACAAACTCCAATTATTGTTCAACCAAATACATTTTTCTGCACTCTGCGGTCCTGCATCCATGAGCATAATTTTGAATAGTTATTTCTTATTGAATCGAAATACAAGATTTCCTTAAAGCCACACTGGGTGCAGCAGCAAGGTTTCTTAGATATAGTTGAGATTCAGCTCTGCTGCCTTCAGAATTTCATGAAAGAAACTGTCTCCTAACCCTATTTCCAATCAGACAATAAGGTTTATAGCGTGGCATCTGCTACTGAGGCAACTTTTACTGATAACATTAGCTGAACCTTGAGCTATTGTTGTAACAAGTAAACTATTTGCTTTTATGAATCCCAAATGGGCTTCTCCAGGGTGGTAAGAGCCATGAGACTACTGACTGTAAGAGTATATATCTTGCTGAGATTTCTGCTGCTCTTCAGAATAGCTTAATGCTGTTACATCCTCGTTGTAGGCATCAGCGTTCATCTTGACATTACCATTGCCCTCTAAACCTAGAAAATCTTGTGAAAGCATTTTGCTGCATGTAATCCTCATGACCATGTTAAAACTTTCATTTTCTGCCCTCATGGACAATAGCGGAATTCCAATCCAAGGCATTGTAATAGGTCTTATGCAGCTACCAGCCCATGGTGAGTTGGTCAGAAAATTACTTTTATCGTTCATATATGGGCTGTTGTCTTCAGCTGTCTTCTTGCTAGCACTAATAGCTGTCGAGCTCCCTAGGGTTCCAGAAGATATATCAATGTGATCTCTGGCGGTAGATAAGGTTTTACCATACTACATGTTATAAAACTCATAGGTGGTAAAATTTTTTAGAACATGCATATAAATATATTCTATTTTTTTAAATCCATAGTAATGCTCGGGAATTCAGCTAGTTACGATTTGACATACATATAGCAAACAGTAGAGAGTAAATGCGTACCTGCCGCTCGGATTTGACACAGTGGGGACACCAAAAATAGGAGCATGTTGGGGCCCATCGACGGCACCAAGCAGCTACCAAAGTTGTTCGTTGATACCATCCACCAAATCAGCAAAACTGACAAGAGGGCTTAGAACGAAATAGATGGTCACACTCTACCCGCAAACATGTACACGACCAAGGCAATTAATAAATGGAACTTAATATATAGTATTGTGCAACTATACGTAGCAAAAGAAACAGGACGAAGTGGTAGTAGGTGGCATACCATGTTGGTTTAAGCATCAAGAACACTTGTAGCTACGACCGCGACCACGTACTTCAACTCCAAGCACAAACACCACGACCACAGGCTTTGAGTCCTCCAACTACAGCTTTGACCATAGCTTTGATCATGCCTTCGATCACACCTCATGACCACGGCTGCTCAAGCACAGCTTCTCGACCATGTCTTGTTGATCACTTCACCGATTACAACTTATCGACCATAGCTCTTGACCGCATCTTTGACCACACAGATTTTCGAGAACCGACCGTCTTACTGTAGATACGACTGTGGTTTCAACCTCGGCATCGACCATGCCTTCAACCATGGTTTCGACCACGGCTTGTCGACCATGCCTTCGACAACTGTAGCTACGACTATTGTAGCTACGTCCACTATGGCTACAACCACTGTAGCTACGACCTATTATGGTTATGACCACTGGCTACGACCACTAGATTCGACCATTGGCTATGACCACTGGCTACGACCACAGTCTTTAACCACTAGCTACGACCATCATCTTCGACCGCGTTGTGTCGACCACAACACCTCGATTGCATCTCCGACCACACATGTCTTCTGCATCGACTGCCGACTGTAGCTACGACCATCGACCACTTTAGCTACGACCATCGACCACTGTAGCTACGACAACCGACCATTGACCACTGCAGCTACAACCATTGACCATCGACCACAACATAGTTTGACTAACGACTGTGACAGTACTCCTCCGAGTACCGACTGAGTTACTAGAGCTTCGACCACTCCTTCGACCATGGCATCGACTACAATTCGACCACGCCTTCAACCATGGCATCGACCATAGCTTGTCGACCATGCCTTCGACTGGTCTGGAGTCTCCGACCGCTCTCCGACTTTGGGTCTTCAACTCCTATACATATTCAGACACACCGATTACGCAGTACTCGAACACACCGAATACTCGACTACGACAACGTAGTACTCGAACACACCGTGTACTCGACTACAAAATGTAGTACTCGAACACACCGAGTACTCGACTATGACCATGCAGTACTCGAACACACCGAGTACTCGATTACAACCATGTAGTACTTGAACACACCAAGTACTCGATTACATTCATGCTTAACAATAAGATTATATCCAACACTATCAAGCAATTGGCAGGCTATCCAGTCACATAAATATGAAACAACAGATTTAAAAGCTGCACCTCGAATTGACCTATTCATTTGTTGGCCCAAAAAATCTTGAAGAAATTTGTACCAAGCAAAAACAAAGACAAGAATAGATGGGAGGCATGGAAATACGATGGGGTGTAAAGATAGAGAGGGATGTGTAGAGGAAAGGGAAGGGAGAATGAGAGTACACCAAGAGGATCAACGACCTCGCTGCGGCTAGCTACCGGCGATTGCCACCTCATTGAGCCACTGCCTCCCGCCGAGATCGTCGCGCCACACCAAACGCCGAGTAGTCTCGATCTGCTGCTCCACCTCAAAACTCCCCAATGGCAATGCATACCAATAAATCCCAAATGGATGGCAAGGTCATGAGATGGGAAACACGAAAAGTACACATACAAGGATAAATTTCACAATTTGATGGGTTGATTTAGGCAAGAAAGAGGAAGAACTCACCCTGCTCCAGTGCTTCTCCATCCCAAAACTTTCCAAATGGCCATGCATGTCAACAAAGATGGGTTGCAAGCTTATGAGATGGGAATTCTGAAAAGCATACATGTAAGGATAGATTTTAACTTTTAAGGGGTTGATTTGGGGAACAGGAACACACCTTGTAGAATCATAGAGGGGCAGTAGACTACCAGAGAATAGAAGGTGATGTTACAAGAACACACCTTGTAGAATCATAGAGCGAACCGCCGTGGATGGGGAATGAGAGAAGGACATCGACTGATAGGATGGGTGTCTACACAAGAGCTTGTCGGAGTACCATCATGGTAAGTAGAGCGACGCTGGCGTTGGCAGCCGCCTGGGAGAGAGGAGAGGGAGAGAACGAGAGCAGCGAGCTGATCGAAGGGGAGGAGACAGAGGCACAGGCGAGAAGGAATGAAGCAAGCGACGCACAAGCAGTTCCTCCGGTTGGACTCACAGCGTCGGAGAGAACACATGTGACAAAAGTAGGTAGAACAGTTGAGGCCCGCCTTTTGCATTTGCTGCCACCACAAGCCCCGTCTCCGCCACGTGCTCCGCTCCATATCGATGCTTCCAATTAGAAATAGAGGAGGGAAGTGAAGGCCATGGCGCCCTCAGGTGGATCTAGGGCACTAGCGGAGAAGGTGAGGATGGTGACCAGATCCAGCTAGGCTCGACTAGATCCAGCCACCGACAGGTCGGATTTGGCGGGGGTAGACGGTGATGAACTCAGAGGCGGCGATAGTGAAGGAAGGGAAGGTCTAGGGGCGGCGCGGCGCTAGGTGGAGGCGGTGGGGCTAGCTGGGGTCGACTAGAGGTCGAGGGAGACCAGGGGGAACCAGGGAGGCCGGCGGCAGCGAGGGCGGTGGGGTTAGCTGGGGCCGACTGGAGGTCGAGGGAGACCAAGGGGAGCTAGGGAGGCCACCGGCGGTGAGGGGGCTACCGGTGCAGTAGATTAGGGCGACAGTGTCTCCTTCCTGCTCGAGGAGGCCTCCACACTTGGGTGAAGGGGAGCGGGAGCGAGGGGAGCGATGGCGATGGGTAGGGTAAAAGCGGAAGGGAGAAGGGCATTGCGTGAGAGCGAGAGGGAGAAAGGGATTCGCCTGAGAGAGGGAGTTGAGACGTGCCTGAGAGAGAGGGATGTTTTCTGGTCATCGGGAGCGGTTGTGGAGGAGTCTACGCGAGTGATGGGGATCGTGAGATCAGACGACTATGAAGAGTCGAAGGAGAATGGGCGGCTGAGAGACAAAGGAGAACAGACGACCCACTACCAACTCCTCTTCGTCTCTATGTGTGTTTCTAGTTTTGAGTGATTATTCTAGCTACACCAATCTCATAATTTGCTTTTATACCTACATTTCTGATCAACTTGATATTATGACAGCATTTTTATCAAAATTTATATGAGAATCATGGGTCTTAATTTATTTAGACATTGTTTTAAAATTATATTGGGAGAATTAGGCTCAGAACCATCTTTCATGACATCATGGTTATGCATAGTAGTTGAAAACTGCTGAAGCGTTGATGCTACAGTAGATCAGATGCATCGGTTGAACCCATGGATACTGAAACAATATATGCTACAACAAACCCTTGTTTTCTTACCTGGGTTGCTGGGATGTTTTCTTACCTTGGTTTCCGGGATGACTTCGTCTCTTTACTAAAACACAATAGGCAAGAGATCGGCAATCGGATTGATTACTAGCCCAAATAGCATCAGAATATACCTGGAGTTATGAAGAGTTGGTGCGAGAGAAAAGAGACGACGAGAGGTAGTTCCACAAATGTATCATAGAACACTAAGCAGATGACTATAGTGGAGCTAAGAGAGAGAAGAAACAAACCGACTCAAAATATATGCAAGGTACAAAATGTCAGGACGAGTGATACCAAGATAAACAAGCCTTTCAACAAGATGATATCGAGTAGGATCAATAAGAGACTCACCGTCAGTGGGACTAAGATGAACATTAAGCTCTATAGGAGTCTCAGCGGTGCGCTGATCAGTAAGAGAGACATGATTAAGAAGATCCTGGATATACTATTTCTTAGGATACATAGAAACCCATAGGAATAGAAATAACCTCAACCCCAAGAAAGTATCAAAGATGACCCAGATCAAAAATGAGAAACTGCTCATTAAGATGCTCCTTGACAAAATTGATGTACTAATAATCATCTCCAGTAATGATCATATCATCAACATATAAAAGGAAAAGTATCCGACCCTGAGGAGAAGTGTGAATGAAAAAAGCAGAATCATGAGCACTAGTAGACAAACTAACTGCCGTGATAACAGAAGAGAAACGATCAAACCAGATATGACGAGCTTGCTTGTGGCCATAGAAAGATTGGTGAATGCAACAAACCATACTCTCAGAAACAAAATACCTTGGTGGTGGCTGTATATAAACCTCTTCATGCGGCTCATCATTGAGAAATGCATTCTTGACATTAAGTTGATAGATAGATCACGCCTGAATAAACACCACAGTAGAAGAGTGTGAACTGTCATCATGTGAAAGCAAAAGTCTCATCATAATCACGACCATGCTCCTGCTGAAAACTATGTGCTACAAAATGAGCCTTGTAGCGCTCAAGAGAACCATCAGAGCAGATTTTAATCTTATATGCCCACTTGCACGTGATAGGAGTAAGACACACAAGAAGAGGAATAAGATCCCATATGCTAGTATGCTCAAGGGTAGCGATCTCCTCTGCCATTGCATGCTGCCATTCCTGATGAACAATATCATCACGATAAGAAGTCGATTCGGCAAGAGCTATAGCAGCAAATTCAAAATGCTTAAGAGGCCGAATAGACTGGCGATCACGAAGAGCATATTGAGGAGAAGAGGCCAAAGAAGATGACCAGTTAGAAGGAAATGCCACATCAGAAGAATGCTCAACTAGCAGATGATGAGTATAGTAGAGAGGATAGAAGGAACAAGACCAGGAGGGACCTTTGGAGAGGGTGCCAGTGGTGAAGAAGGCATCGACTATGAAGGAGGCATCGGAGAGACCAAAGATTTTGGTGGAGTGGTGATTATGGGGGTGGAAAGAAAAGTCAGGAAAGAAAGTGGCTCGACAAGAGATATTGAAGTGGAGGAATGAGAAGGATGAGGATAGAAAGGACGGGACTCATCAAAAGTAACATATCGAGAAATCCGCATCCATCGACCAATAGGATCCCAACAACGATATCCCTTTTGCTCAGCGCTATAGCCTAGAAAAATGCACTCCACAGACAGAGCAGTTAGCTTGGCGCCCTTACGGGATGCAAGAAGAATATAGCGTGCACACACACACCCCCAAAGAGGCAAAGACTGGAATAATCAGGAGTCTTGCCACAGAGATGCTCAACTAGGATCTCGCCTTGAAGAGCATAAGAGTGCTAAATATTGATCAGAGAAGTGGCAGTAGAAACAGCCTTAGCCTAGAAGTGTGGTGGAACAGCATAAACAAGTATGAGAGCATAAGCTGTCTCAAGAAGATGATGATACTTTCGTTCAACCACACCATTTTGGGCATGAAACCGGGACAAGAAACTGAGAGATAGTACCCTGCTCAGTAAAAAAACCATGAAGAATTTCCAACAAGTATTCTCAAGCAGAATCAGCACAAAAAAATGAATGGGAGAGTAACTAAGTACGGACTTTAGTGGAAAAAGTCTTGTAGATGGATAGAACCTCACTATGAGATGACATAAAGTATATCTATGTATGCCGAGGAAAATGATAAATAAAACTTATATAATATCAATGACCTCCTTTCAAAACGAAAGGAGCTGCACGCCATACATCATAATGAAAAAGATCAAAAGGACGCTGAGATACTGATTCACTGAAAGGATTACAACCTTGACAATTTAGAGAAGCATCACCAGACAAAGACCCTAAAAGACTACGACAAAGGAAGATAAACGTAGCCCATAAAGATATCCTAAATTATGATGCCACTGAGCAAAAATACGTGGTGGAGGATGCAGCAGATGTGAAGGCGGTGGTGGAGGTAACAAGATTAATAGGGGCAACAGAAGAAAGATGATGCCAATTAAGCTCTCAAAGCTGCCATGAGTCATGGCATCGAGGGCTAGTACCAACCAGAGTCCACATACGATGATCCTGAACACAACAAGAATCAGAATCGATTAGTGAGCTAACCAGTAGATATGAGTTGTAAAGTTAGTTTTGGAATGTGAAAAACATCAGGAACATGAAAGGATGAATTTGAAAGTGTCTTGTCCAATGACAAAAAGATAGATACCATCTGCTTTTTGAAAAGTGATAGGAGCACTTAAAGGACTAATAGAAGTGAGACTGGTGAAATCAGATGTCATATGAAAAGAAGCACTAGAATCAAGAATCCAATGTGATATACTTGACGAATGGGAAGTAGAATGTGGTTTCTCACTAGAAGATTAGCGATAGAACCAACAGAACTGGATGGTACAGAAGCAGCCATGAAACGCAGCAGAGTGAGAAACTCTTGAGTGTCAGAGACACCAGGATTCCTCTGAGAGGTGGAAGCTACAATGCCCCTCGGAGTATGGCTACCACGACAAAAATTCTTCTTCCTGTAGCAGAACTACTCTACATGTCTATCCTTATTACAATAGGTGCAGTGGAGTCACCTACCAACAGCAGTTGTCACTGGTGGAGGCGCAACTGGTGAAGGAATAATTGGAGGCGCAGCACATGTAGAAGCTAGAGGAGCGGCCAAAATCAAAGGAAATGACAGTGATGTCAATAGACCCACAACATGAAGACGAATCTACTCAGTACGAACACTTATAAGAGCCTCCAAAAGAGTCACACAAGAGTGACGAGCTAGCAACTGAGCACGACTCTATTCAAACTCAGACAGGAGACATGTCAAGAAGTTGTAAATGCTACGAAGCTTTAAGTGAGATTGCTGACGCTGACAACAGTGATAAGTGTGGCAAACATCTGGTCCCAAAGAGTCAATCTAACGTCATATCATGGACAACTGAGCATAGAATCCGTCCACAATGGTATTTTCCTGCTGCAACGACTGCTCCTAACGTACAACAATAAGGTACAAGGGATCACCAGATGGCTCATAGTGGTTGTGCAGATGCGCCCATATCGTTTGTGTGAAAGACAAACCAACCACATCACCGGTGAGATGCACCTCCATCCTAGCAACTAAAATAGCAGAAGCGCAAGCATCCTAATCGACCCATGTCCTATAGGCAACATACTGAGTCTAAAAAGTCTTCATGCTATTCTCAAAAGTCTCAGATGCTTTTGTACGAGCGTTTTCGAAAGTATCATTTGGAAGCACAAGCTCAACAGGTAGAGCAAGGCGAAGCAGACAAGGCAACTCGCCAGCAAGAGACTATCAAAGACGCTGACCATGCATATGGAGGCGTATGTGCTGAAACCAGTTCCAATAATTGAGACCGTCAAAGAACATCGGATAATGAGGAACAAAAATGCTGCCAGAAGAGGACGGTATTTTTTCTTTGTTTTATTTTTCCTTTTATTCTCTCTGTTTTTAGTTTTTTTAAAAAGGCTTTACTCGGTCTGTCGGTTTCCAAACCGACCGAGACGCCAACCTTCACAAGCCGTCGGTCGGGAGAAGAGAAGGCGACTGGCAGTCCGGATCTTATGATCATTCTCTTTATTGACAGAGACATGTAGGCCTTTGAAAGCAACTATCATCGCATAGCTGTAGCTGTGATCAAGGACCTAGGAATTTGTTCCGAGTGGATGCTGTTGGATCGTATGTTTAACCTGGCCGTGATGATTTCAGGCAAATAGAACATTGTTTAAAAAATTGTTTGATCGTGTAACAAAGCTGTTCGATGGACGATGTGCCGGAGAGAGCACGGAGAGGGACGCTTCTCTTTGGCGCCTTGTGCGCGTTCCAGCAGCCAGAGCAGAACTGAGAATGGACGATTCACCTTCAGCTATTCGAAGATGCGATACCGATTGTTGCCGTCCGCATGTTCAGTTCTTCATATGCATGACAATATTATAGACGCGTTTTTCGAGAATGCCGTCTGGAGTTTCCTTTAGGTTACCACTTGAGTCTTTGTCATGGAATTCCTCTCTGTGATCTAGCTTGCTAATCCATGCATGCGTGGTCAGCATTCTGATAGAACCAGCCGTCTGATTCTGAAAACCTGTTAGCCGTCGGTCTCCTGTATAGCTGTTATGGTGCTGATGTGCTCCTCCTCCAGTGCAGGATGACACCTCCTCCTGACGCATGGCATGATCCTAGAAGGCTTGTGCTTGTCTCTAGACTCATCACCAGCATCTTCTCATCGCCAGGGATTTTGAATTTTACTCGGCCTTCGCATGAAATTTTCAAATGTTTCACGCACGCTCATGGTTTACCTTCTGAGTTCAGAAGTAAGAGGAATAGCACTTTGATTCTTATAGGATCGTTGATGGCAATTAAAAGGGGTAAATGATTGTACTCCGCCTAGTTGAAGCCTTTTTCTGAACACCTTAATCACAGCAAGAAAAAGAAACACCCACAAAAATAATATTACAACTAAAATCTTTTGTGCCCTCTATTCGCCAAGCAACAGACCACGCGCGAGGATGAAAGCAAAGTATTACTGATTTTTGTTTTTTCACGAGAGGAAAACAAACCGACTGTTCTTCAACGCTAACTCTCGGCCGAGGCTGCCTCACAGATCACCGATCACAAGTCGCAAAACTCTCGGTTCCACCAAGCAAAACACGCAGCCTGCCTAGCTAATTATTAGCCCTGCCAGCACTTATGGCTAGAAGCCTCCAGCCATGTAGCCTTGGAATCAACACAAAAAGTCAACAAAAAGCTCACTTATGGAACCCCAAAATCAACACAACGTCCCAATTCTTAGGCCAGTCTCAGTAGAGGTTTCATGGAGTTTTATGGGCATTAAATATGTTGACATGTCACTGTATTTATAAAGAGAGAGATGATAAAAGTTTTATGGGAGTAGAGAGAGTTTCATGGAGATGAAACTCTTCTGCACTGTTTCCAAAATATAGGTGTATTGTAAACTGGGACATGAAACCTCCATTGAGACTGGCCTTAATTCATCTACCAGCCAACCTCATTAGTAAAACTCATTAACCCTAATTACTTACCTAATCATCAAGTATGCCAAAACACATGCATGCAAGTCACGGCTCACCTGAATTATCCATCAGATCTTGAAAGCCGTGGCAATCACCTTGTTTGTTTTTGTTCTTTTTGTTCGCTCGATGCAATGCAGCCGATCAAAACTTCAATCCCATAGAGAGGAAAAAAATCGCAGCCGCTTACAACTATCAGCTAGCCAAGCTGCCGCTATTTTTTTTCCCGCACACCCTGCCGACGATCGCTTTTTCCTCCGTCTTTTCCAAATCGACGTGAAGATGGCTCGAGAGCAATCACGTCGCACCACCGATCTTTTCTAAAATAAATCTATTCTTTATTTTTGAATCATGGTGGCTACAAAATGCCCTTCTGGAACTCCTAAACCCTAGCATAAAATTAGTCTCTCCAAAAGCCATCTCCAAAACAACACCTTCTCTTCTTTTTCCACAATTCTCTCTCAACCAGTGGTTGCATATATATATATATATATATATATATATATATATATATATATATATATATATATATATATATATATATATATATATATATATATATATATATATATATATATATAGAAAATTACATAAGGCACCATGGTGCCTAGGCACCAACATCCGATACACGTGTATGATTGATAATTTTTTGAGTTTGGGTATGAAAATGTTTTATACCCTTGATATATTTATGGTAAGTAAGTTTTGAACTCAGTTCAAATTAGTTTGAACTACTTTTGAGTTCAATGCAACTACAGTGAGTATATACCATAAAAATAGTTCAAACTAATTAAACTGAAGTTGAATTTAAATTTTTGAGTTTGACATCTCAAATATACTTTTTATGGGTATATGAAGATGCCCACATCAAGCGTTATGAATCTCAAGCAAATCAACGGGTATTGATATTGGTGCCTAGGCACCATGGTGCATGAAACACTCTCTCTATATATATATATATATATATATATATATATATATATATATATATATATATATATATATATAGGACGAGTGTTTCATGCACCAAGGTGCCTAGGCACCAATATCAATACCTGTTGATTTACTTTGAGATTCGCAACGTTTGATGTGGGTATCTTCATATACCCATAAAAAATATATTTGAGATGTCAAACTCCGAAAAAATTTAAATTCAACTTCAAACTCTAATTAAAATCCTAATCTAACTCCAACTAAGCCTTAAAATCCTAATCCAACTCCAACTAGGCCTGGACATTTTTACCTCAACTAGACTTTTGGCCCACTAATTTCAAGGGACCCGAAACCCTTCCTATCATGGGTTTTCACACTTCCAATTTTTCAACTCATCGCGTGTTGAAGCCTCCAGGACCGCACCTCCTGTATCTTCTCCACGCATTATCCACCTTTGATCTCCATGTACTCCAGCGTGAGCCCGACCACCTTGTGACATCCTCGACCACCTGGACCTCAGATTTCCCCCTCCTAGTCCCGGTCTTTCTCGTCACTGACCATGACCGTCTCTATGCCCAACCTGCACATGCAAAGACCAAAGAATATTTTTCCCGGCACAAGTTCTCACCAACTTGACCGATATTATTAGTTCACGCACACACGCACACGCCTCGAATAACAATATTAAACAATGTTGTCAATTATTCATCATCATAAAAATTCTAGACCTAGCCACATGGTCTAACAATTCTTTTATCTAAAATGGAAAGTAACTTTCATCTTACGGAAATAATACTAATTTAGGACTGAACTACATGAAATTCACATTCCATGACAATGTTATCCCTTGTCTGTAACACAATTACCGCAGGACTATATACGAACATGATGGGTTTGGCCCCCTGAGTGTGAGTGCATGCATTACCTTCCGCAGATTATTCTCACTGGAAACTCAGCAAAACAATGCTGATAGCATGTCAAACCCCAAGCTCAAAACTCTGCAAAACTAAGGGAAACAGCAAGTTACCATTGGCTCTCCTAGTTATCTTGCATCCATAGCATTAGCATGGCACACACTTTCTACATCATGCCTTTAATTCAGTTCTCTCGTGTCGTCATTTCTGAACTTTTGCAGCTGCAATTTTCTGTGCATGCTCATGACAGAACTGTTGCCGTGGCAGTAAGCAGGTAACAGCCTTCTTTAAATCTGTATAGAACTATAGAAAGATGCATGGGTTCCGATAAATGCAATAAGAACGGACCATACCGAGATGATCGGTGCGGAGGAGTAGCCGACCTTATCTGTCCGTAAACGCTGGACCGACAAGAGAATGAACACAATGGGCATCGAGATCCACACTACCTGTGCTGTGCACAAAACGACAACAGACAGTTTAGATGTGATGAACACATGGTGACAAGGCAACCAATGATCACACATGCAGGCCCTCTTTTCACATACTTTCAGTTAAGCTCACTTTCTCTCTGATCCCACTCACTGCAGAGAGCACGGCAGAACATCCGTGAACTCGAACACTTTAGTATTATGCAAATTGATCGCAATATACTCATACTGTTAACTCTCCCCTTTATTGATTCTGTTACCAGAAATTGCTGGTGTCAAGGTTCTGTCGCCCATCACCATGGCATGGATGTGCCGAGGATTGTGATGGTGAAGAGGGCAATCTTGGCTGCCTCGATGGACTCGAGCTCTGCTTCGCCCACTGCGCCCTCCACAGCTGCGAGCTCGGCGCTTCTACGTACTTTGACACCGTCGAATCGGGATCAGCCGTACCTTTGCGTACCGCGATATAAGCGAGTAGAGCGCAAAAGTGCCACCTATAACAGAAGATTGTTGTTAGTATTACAAACCAAAAAGAGCAGAAATACAGTAAATACTTCTGCAGCTTGACATGTCAAAAAAAATTCAGATACTTGAACTCGCC
Organism: Dendrocalamus sinicus; assembly: GCA_036346575.1. Classification (NCBI taxonomy): domain Eukaryota; kingdom Viridiplantae; phylum Streptophyta; class Magnoliopsida; order Poales; family Poaceae; genus Dendrocalamus; species Dendrocalamus sinicus. The sequence goes on from CM070652.1 coordinate 17,319,114, forward strand.
ACATTGTCATCCGCGTACAATACGATGAAGACGTTTTTGACCATCGTATGAGTGTAGAGGATGAGCGACAGGACACCTGGGAGATCATCTTTGTCCTTGAGGCCATTGGGGAAGGTGCTCGAGCACACGTAGAGCGGCGACGTCCCGACGTCCCCGTGGATAATGCCGATTGTTAGACCATATAATTAGGTTAAAATATTTATGATAATAAATAATTAATAACATTGCTTAGCATTGTTATGCAGACATATAGTGTGTGTAGATTAATATCAGTCAAGTTAGGATAAACTTATATCGAGAAAATGTTAGTTTGGTTTTTGCATATGTAGGGTAACTCGGAGGCTATTGTGATCTACGGTGAGAATCGGGAGAAGGCTTGGTGTGAAGCCATGGTCCAGAGGGCCAAGGATACTGGAGGAAACGATCGTGCTCGAGTTGGGGCGCATGAAGATCAAAAATGGATAATACATGTTAGTGTTAGAGTGATCTCAGGGTTTTGGCCCAACGGCCAAATCCACCCCTTGCTCGCGCCCTGATCGGGGGCGCCCAGCCCATAATGGCTGGTGGGCCCCTGTCGCCAGCGCCATATAAAGAGGTGGGGGCCGGGGCGGCACAACTCACGAGGTTGACCGTGCCGCCGCCAGACCCACCGAAAACCCTAACCGATCTAGAGGGGAGCGCTGTAGCGACGGGAAGCTCCACCGGCTCCTCTGCGTCTTCTCCAGACCGCCGCCGCCGTCGCCGCCACCGCCGCTCCTTCTTCTCCGACCGTCGCTGCCCGTGCGCAGAGCTTCACCGCCGATGGCCTCCTCCTCCTCCATCACGTCCGACGGTCAGTACACTCTCAACTCTCTCCCTTCCCTCTCAGATCTAGTTTCCCCAAGCGCAAAAGAATAGAACTATCAATGGTATCAGAGCCTGGATTTGAGGTTTAGGCTTGGATCTAAAGTCTTTTTTGGCTCGGGTAAGAACGAAGAAGGAGATGGTTCAAGAAAAAAAATGAATAAGGGGCAGAATAAGGGGCAGATCGGGGGCTTACGGTTTTCCGAGCGGGAGCCGCCGTCAGTCGTCGCTCCCTTGCCGCCGCTCGGGCCGGTGCCCGCCTTGGCGCCGCCGCCCGCCGCGCGCAGCCGCGCCGCCGCCGCCGAGCCGCCTTGCGCCCCTCGCGCGGCTGCCGCCGCCGTTCGCGCCACCTTGCGGTGCCGACGCCTTGGCGCCGCCGCCTCCCGGCGAGGCCGCTGCCCGCTCGGCGCGCGCGCGCGCTGCTGCGCGTCGCCATGCCGCCCCAGGCCGCGCGCGCGCGCCTTCTTCCGTGGCGCTCCGCCCGCCGCAGCCCGCCCGAGCGCTGGCGCGCGCCGCCGACGCCAGCGCGTCGCCGAGCACCTGGGAGCCGCCGCTCCGTTTTTTTCGCAAAGGGGCAGGCGCAAGTGAAGGCTAGGGTTAGGGTTTTGGGGTGTTATCCCCTCAGCGCGCGCCCTAGACCGTTGATTTTGGTCGGACGGCTCAGATGGTTTTCGGTGGAGCTGATGGGCCGGTGGGTGCTAGTGGGCTGCTGGGCGCCGGGGAGAGAAAGAGGCCGCCATGGGCCGAGACCGCGCGCGTGGGAGCTGGCCGAATGGGCTGCCAAGGGCTGTGGCCGAAAGAATGGGCCAAAATGGCCGTTTGAACAGCGATTTTTTGTTAAATGATTTTTGTTGATTTTCAGAAGCATTTATTGAGTGAATTTGAATGCAAATTGAACCAAAATCTCTGTAAATTTTTGCACCAACGTGTTAATTATTTCCAGAGATTGATGAGTACAGTAATGGTGCTTCTGAATGTGAATTATTTTAGAATAATTTCATGTTACTTTTTTTTTCAGTAGCACCTTAATTGTTAATTTTGGCTAATTTTGCTAAATTGAATCTGTCAAAAATTGAACCAACGGGATATTTTTGACAGAATAGAAAATATATAGAGGATGCTTCTGAAAAATAGAGAATTTTACAGTTTCCGCTGCAAAAGTTAATGTTAATTGTTTTTCATTATTAAATTTGAACCAACGGGAGAATTTAATTTTGGAAAAATAGATATAATTTCCAGAGATTTATGATATTGTTATTTTCGACCAACGTTGATAATAACACAGATTATAATTTTAATTGATGATTTTATGCATTATTTCTATTTCTGCCCAACGGTGATGTAGATTTAATGTATAGATAAAATTGTATGTCGTATTTTGACCAACGTTGGAAATAAGGCATATAATTTTGCTGTTATTAATGTTTAAATGTTCTGAATGGAAGAAAAGATTGACCTGGCCTTCATCTTGGCTGAGGTGGACTGGGTAGTCACCACAGCGTGTCCCACAGAGCCTGTGGCATCGGTGAGAGTTGAAAATGAGGCTGATGCTGCTTGGCAGACCAGACAGAGGGACTATGCTCCCATAAAGATGTCATATGATCTTAATCATAAAAAGTGGGTCACTGCCAACAAGAAATATTTGGTTGTGATAAAGAACACGATTGAGCCTGCAATTGTGGGCTCAATCGCAGAGTGTGATACTGTCACAGAGTACCTTGAGAAAATAAAGAGTCAGTTTACTGGCTCTTCAAAGACTTATGCTACACAAATTAAACGACTTGTGTGAAAAGGTACTCGATGGTGGCAGTGACATAAGAGAGCACATACTAAGGATGAGCCACTTGGCATCCAAGCTTAAACCAATGGATTTGGCTCTCAAGGATGAGTTCCTTATTCATTTGGTTTTTGCTTCCTTGCCGAAAGAGTTTGACACATTTGTTGTCAACTATAACATGCAGCCCGAGAAATGGGACTTGGAAAAGTGCATAGCTATGTGTGTGCAAGAGGAGGAAAGAATTAAATCCTCACATGGTGGATCCATCAACTATGTGAAGGATAATAAGAAAAAGAACTTCAACAGTACCTCCTTCTCAAAGAACAAGGGAAAAGCCTCTGTCCATCAGCCTCAACAGAATAAATTTGCTGTCGACAAAGATCAGTGTCTTCACTGCAAGAAGACAGGACACTACAAGAAGAACTGTCCTGATTACTTAAAGATGATAATGGCAAAGAAAGGGATTTCGTTCGACGAGGACTACGCAAAGAAACGAAAGATGCATTAAAGTTGCAAATATCCTCGCCTGTGAATGCGAACAGAAAACGAAAGAGAACTCTAAATGAGTCGTCGAAATTATGGCACTGTTGTTTAGGCCATATTTCGAGGGGGAGAATAGAAAGACTAGTTAAGAATGATATTCTTCCTCCATTAGAGTTCTCAGACTTAGAACAATGCAGAGAATGCATTAAAGGAAAATACGTAAAGAAAATTAAAAAAAAGACGCTAAAAGAAGCACAGGAGTTCTACAAATTATTCACACAGACATTTGTGGTCCTTTTCCTGTGACAAGTGTGGATGGTTATGACTCGTTCATAACATTCACGGATGATTACTCCCGTTATGGATATATTTATCCAATCAAAGAAAGAAATGAAGCCTTGGATAAATTCAAGATATTTAAGGCTGAAGTTGAAAACCAACACGATTTAAAGATTAAGATAGTCCGATCTGACCGTGGGGGGAGTACTACGGTCGACATACCCCATATGGACAAGTTCCTGGACCTTTTGCAAGGTTTTTACAGGAAAATGGAATAGTGGCCCAGTATTCTACACCGGGCGAACCTCAGCAAAATAGAGTAGCTGAAAGACGCAACTGTACCCTGATGGATATGGTGCGAAGCTTGATGAGCTATTCCACACTGCCATTGAGTTTATGGATGGAGGCGTTGAAAACCGCCATTCATATTCTCAACAGAGTGCCTAGTAAGTCGGTGCCCAAAACACCGCATGCAATTGTGGACGGGAAGAGTTCCTCACTAAACCACTTACGTGTGTGGGGAGTCTTCTTTGAGGCTAAAGTATTTAACCCAAACATTGGGAAGCTTGATCCCAAAGCATGAAGTTGCCATTTCATTGGCTACCTTGAAAAGTCAAAAGGTTTTCGTTTCTACTGTCCAGACAGATATACAAAGTTTGTAGAAACGAGACACGCTGTCTTCTTAGAGGATGAGATGATGAGGGGGAGCATGGTAGCTCGAGAGATTGACCTTGAAGAGAAGCGGATGTATGCGCCCACTCCGATGATTCAAGAGCCATTCTTCACACTACTGCTGCCATTGCACCGACGGTGCAAGACAACGTGGTGCCGACTGTTATTGTTCCTCTGTGGCAACAATGAATGAGAATGAGGAACTGTTCTTGAGATCCTATAGAACCCATTGCCACAGATGAGGGGGAGCAACAACAGTCTCAAATAGAAGATGTACCAAATGAGGAGGCCCCGAGGAGGTCTCAAAGAGTAAGAAGATCAGCTATTTCTGATGATTATCAGTTTTATCATACAGAGGAATTTCAAATGGAGGATGATCCCACCTCATTTGAAGAAGCCATGAAAGCGAAAATTCTTCAAAATGGCTTGAGGCCATGGAAGAGGAAATGAGGTCCATGAAGACTAATAAAGTGCAGGACTTGGAAATTATTCCTAAAGGAGCCAAAACAGTAGGCTGTAAATGGGTCTACAAGACAAAGCTTGACTCCCAAGGGAATGTAGAAAGATACAAAGCGCGACTTGTGGCAAAAGGCTTTACGCAAAGAGAAGGGATTGATTACAATGAGACCTTTTCTCCAGTCTCATGTAAAGATTCTTTCAGAATCATAATGGCATTAGTAGCACATTATGATTTAGAGTTACATCAGATGGATGTAAAGACGGCATTTCTTAATGGGGATTTGGAGGAAAATGTTTACATGGCACAACCGAAAGGTTTTGTCGTGGAAGGAAATGAAAGAATGGGATGCCGCCTAAAGGAATCGATTTATGGGTTAAAGCAAGCTTCAAGACAGTGGTACTTGAAGTTTGACAGTACAATAAGAAAATTTGGGTTTAAAGAGAATGTAGAGGACAACTGTGTTTATGCAAAGTTTAAAGATGGGAAGTTTATCTTCCTAATCCTGTATGTGGATGATATCCTACTAGCTAGTAGTGATATTAGTCTGCTACTGGAAACAAAGAAGTTTTTGTCCTCAAACTTTGATATAAAAGACCTTGGTGAAGCTTCGTTCGTTCTAGGGATCGAAATTCACCGGGATAGAAACAAGGGGATATTGGGACTGTCACAAAAGGCATACATAGAGAAAGTCTTAAAGAAATTTGGTATGCATAAAAGTAGTCCTTCACCTGCACCTATAGTCAAGGGCGACAGATATGGGGATTTTCAATGCCCGGAACCGATCTGAGCTCGATCAAATGAAATCGGTTCCATATGCTTCAGCTGTCGGAAGCTTGCAATATGCTCAAGTGTGTACGCATACGACTTAGCGTTTGTTACCGGGTTACTTGGCGATTCGAGCAATCTGGAATAGAACATTGGAAATTGGTAAAGAAAGTCTTGCGTTATTTGCAAGGAACAAAAGGCCTCATGATGACATCTGAAGATCGATTCACTCCATATAGTGGGGTATCTGATTCGATTATGCGGGAGATGATAGAAAGTCGACATCCGGATATGTGTTCACTCTTCTTTGGAGGAGCTATATCGTGGAAAAGCTCAAAGCAAACCGTCACTACATCGTCCACAATGTATGCCGAGTTTGTAGCATGTTATGAGGCTACGGGCGGGTGAACGGCTAAAGAAGTTCATACCGGTTTAAAAGTGGTTGACGATATCAATAGACCACTTAAGTTGTACTGCGATAATGAACCCGCAGTAACGTATGCCCACAACAATAAGTCAAGTGGTGCTGCCAAACACATTGACATAAAGTACTATGTTGTGAAAGACAAAGTTCGGGATCAAATTATAAGTCTTGAGCATATAAGTACCGCAAAGATGTTAGCGGATCCGCTTACTAAAGGCTTACCACCCAACGTGTTCAGAGAACATGTAGCCGGCATGGGTTTAAGGGAAAGCCTATGATTCCTGGACTAAAAGATGGCCCAAAAGATTAAAGTAACTATTGCAGAACAGAGAGGTGTATTGTAGCTGTCGAATCTATCGGCGATTGACCGTGATGATGAGACATGTTCTATGCACTAATCTGTGATGGAATGTGTAAAGTCAAAAGTAATTAAAGATAAAGCATAGATTGAGATCAAGGGGGAGAATGTTAGAGTGATCTCAGGGTTTTGGCCCAACGGCCAAATCCACCCCTTGCTCGCGCCCTGATCGGGCGCCCGGCCATAATGGTGGTGGGCCCTGTCGCGCGCCATATAAAGAGGTGGGGCGGGGCGGCACAACTCACGAGGTTGACCGTGCGCGCCGACCCACCAAAACCCTAACCGATCTAGAGGGAGCGCCAGTGCGACGGAAGCTCCACCGGCTCCTCTGCGTCTTCTCCAGACCGCCGCCGCCGTCGCCGCCACCGCCGCTCCTTCTTCTCCGACCGTCGCTGCCCGTGCGCAGAGCTTCACCGCCGATGGCCTCCTCCTCCTCCTCCATCACGTCCGACGGTCAGTATACTCTCAACTCTCTCCCTTTCCTCTCAGATCTAGTTTCCCCAAGCGCAAAAGAATAGAACTATCAGTTAGACCTACGGAGATGCGATCCGGGGCTACGATATACAACAGAAATGAAAAATCCATGTGTATAAAGATTTCGGATCAGTTTTTCGGTGAGAAAATAAAGATACGGGGCGGCATGCATTGCATGGCGGTTTTGGCCGAGAGATTACGATGTTTTTGGTGATCTGTGAGCCTCCCTTCATGCCGGGTGTGTGAAAATAGGCGCTGTTTCCATCACGCAACAAGCAAGGAGCTGAGGTGCTGTCCCAATCTTGTGCAAGTTTCTACGCGAAGATCATGGTATGGTGTTGTTTTTTTCTATTTAATTCTTTCACCAGGAGCCTTGCAAGCCTCAAACATGAAGACTTGTCACATCATCAAGTGCATGACATGAGAACAGGGGAGGGCAATTTGGCTTGGACTTTCATGTACAGAGGCTGCAGGTGGCAGTAGCCTAGTCATCAGGCGAGAAACTGCTGCTGCGGGTGCATCACGTATCAGGGAAAATTCCAACAGTCCGAACACAAACGCTACAGTACTGAGGAAAAAAATAAAAAAATTTTCCTTGCCGTCTCTTTGTTTTTGGTTTTCTGTTTTTTAGACAGGTTCAAAGATATTACAAAAGAAAGAAAGATTTCGCTGCAATTATTTATCCCTCTCCTATAGGCGATCCTACACCGATACTCTGAAATGCAAGATGTAGCATCCGTGCCCGGCTTCCCTGTGCATGTCAGTATGTCACCCGAAAGGTTCATATATATATTACTGTCAAAATATTCTGCCGGAGATGGGACGATGGTTGCATGCGACATGATAACCGAGGTGCACGTGGAGGAGCAGACCTCGGAGCCATGGCACCTGATGCTGGAGACCTTCTCGGCATCGCCGAAAAGCGACTCCTAGCGCTTCAGCCTCTTTGTCGTGTCTATGCTCGGTGGGTTCTCGAATTGTAGCGACATCTGTGCTTATTTCTAGCGACCTTCTTGGGATGTATAAACTCTAGATTGGACCCTTAATACCTGCATCATCAATGGTTGCAGATTCCAATACTTGAGATAATTATCAGATGGTGTGAAAATCATTTTTATATACAGACACCACAAAATCAATGCTACTTGACAAGACACAAGGCAGCGTTGACGGTGTGTGGTCAGCCATTAGCCTGCAGTGGGTCTATTCTTTTTTGCTTTGACTTATATTTTATGGTTTTTAGGTTATTTGTATGAGAGAGAGTACGGAGTAACAGAAACTCATGTAGTTTTTGCCGATATAAATAAAGTTGCTATAATGTGTATTGTAATTAATTTGTAGATCTTATCTTAAAAATACACTTCGTTTGAAAGTTAATTACTGTAGAAAAACTAAAAACAATTTTTAAAAGTTGAAAAGAAGATACCTAGTAGCTTGTTTGGTCCGAGGTGTAGAGGGGTAAGAAGCAAATGCCGGCGAAGGAGAATAAACAGTAGCGGCGACGCTGGGAACAGGACGAAGGCACACAAAAGAGAGGGGAGGAGCAAGGCTGGAGGAAACCAGGCGCGCGGAGAGGAGAGGACAGCGGCGCGAATTTTTTGTACGGATAATCCATTTTTTATTCGAAATTACAGAAATATACCCGCGGGAAAATTTTTTACAAAAATAGGCTCCAGTCGCCTAATGGTTGGGCGATGAAGCCTTCGCTAACCATTGGCGACTTTAATCGATCGCTCTACCCTCGGCGATCGCATCCGATCGCTTAACCATTGGCGACTTTCATCTGATCGCCCAATGGTTGGGCGACTGCATTCAGAACCCCGTGAATGTTTTAAATTTTGTCAATTTTATAGTTTTAAATTGGTAAAAAATTTGCTGAAGTTGTAATAAAAGTTTATGTTCATTGTATGTTGTAGGTGTGTAAAAAATTTTGGGAAACTTTTTTTAGGAACAAATGACCATAAAACAATTGGTACAAACGATGGTAAGTAATATTTTGATTTACTGAGAATTTGGAAAGTGCATCAAACCTTCGCCAAAAAAAGTGAAAATTGGTGGAGCTGTTCTTCATACATCCAACAGCCTCTAGAAAAAAATTTGAGCAATTTCGGCTACGGGATCAAAAGTTATAGCAGTTTCAGTCTGTTTCGACACACCTTGATGAAACGGGCATAACTTTTGCATACGGTGTCCGTTTTCGACGTTCTTGTACTCGTTGGAAAGCTAACGACGAGCCCGATCCAATAAAAACGACCTGCTTGCGCCAGTCGCCCTCCAAGACCCCGAAAATCGGCCATCTTTGGACCTAAACCCGCGTCGTAAGTTTTTGGTTTCTGTTGTTACCCTTTTTCTTGGTTTTCCTTTCGGAATTTGGATTTTGTGTCAACTGAAAAGTTGTAGATCTCATCGAAACCTTTTAAATGAGTATATATAAGCCATATACAACTTTGCTATTTTATCTTTTCAGACTAGTTGTTTATATTGCATCGATATATAAAACTTGTGATAGAGAGTATTACAGATGGTTTATATGTAGAACTGTCTGTGATAATCTGACCGTTGGGCCTATCGATCCTCCTCAACCCAATCCTAGCCCAGAGACACGAATTCTCAATAACATTAAAATATCACTTACCATCGTATGTACCGATCGTTCTACGGTCAATCGTTCCTTAAAAAAAAATTTCAAAATTTTTTGCACACCTATAATATACAATGAACATAAACTTTTATTACAACTCCGTAGATTTTTACCAGTTTAAAACTACAAAATTGAAAAAATTTAAAACATTCACGGAGACTTGAGTGCGATCGCCCAACCATTGGGCGACTCCATTTAAGTCGCCCAATGGTTGGGCGACTGGATGCAGTCGCCCGAGGGTAGAGCGACTGGATTAAAGTCGCCCAATGGTTGGGCGAAAGGCTTCAGTCGCCCAACCATTAGGCGACTGGAGCCTATTTTTGTAAAAAATTTTCCCGCGGGTATATTTCTGTAATTTTGAATAAAAAATAGATTATCCGTACAAAAAATTCACAGCGGCGCCCACGTAGGCATCGGACAGAACGTCACTCAACAGAGGCACAGGACAGGACGGGACCTGAGGCTGGTCGCATGGCGTGGCGTGGACTAAGAAGCTAGCGTGCTCGATCGACCCCTCGGAAGGATGGATCATGTTGTTTGGCGGCCACCTGGCTCGTTGGACCGAACACGTGTAAGGGGTAGTTTCGAATTTCACCGCGCTTTCTTTAAACGTCGGTCTTGTTTCTTTGGTCTTTTTGCGCAACTGTACAGTACACCTGAGCACTGGATTCCCTCTGCAACGCGCGCATAAACAGTGCCTCTCTTAGACCTGAGCATGAAAGCCCGATTGATAGAAAGCGAAATTGATAGAAAGCCTCTACCCTGCCCCAAAATAAACCGTCTTGCACAGATCGTCTTAGGCAACTCAAGTGTGTGTTAACAGATTAACAAGCTCCCCTTCGCATTGCAGGCAGGTCGCAAACAAAATCTTCTGCACAAATTAAAGTCCGGGCCTGGGCCTCCTCGAGAACCACCGCGTGCTACGTCGCCTTCGGCGATGGATTCTTCACCAATTCTTAGGTGCATTTCTCTCCCCCGACGCAAAATTTACGCATTTGTTTACTTCACCTGGCCGTGAGGGTTCCGGGCATTCACGCCGGGCAACTGTTCGACGATCTGCCCGAGAGAGTGTGTTGATGGGGAACGCTTGTCTTGGGTTCGCGTCCGCGCGTGCGCTTACCTCTGCGCCATTTCTTTATCGAAATGCTTTGCTAGTTGCCGTTGTATTAGCATAAGATTGTCGTCCTGTGCCATATATACTGCCATGCCATGGAGCGCGACTGCGTGCTTCCTTCAGTCTGTGCATAGGCATTATATTATTTACTGCTGCCTGGTGAACGGGGATCTGTTTGGGTGTATATGTCGGAGCGAAGAAAATAAAATCAGAAAGACGAGCTAAATGCCACCTTAGAATTAGAACTGAGTGTTTAGGCCAACGATGTAGGCTGCTTCCAAAAAAAATGGGGTAAGAGCATTGTTGTTTAAGACAAAAGCATATGATTTACAGTTTGCAAAAGTAACAGTACTTATTTATCACTCAATTACATGGTATTCACTGCACAAAACAGTACACACACAATGTCCACAGCATCACAAGCTTATGAGTGCATGCAGAAACCAGGCCATCAAGAGCGACCTTCGCAGGCCATACACTAGAGATTCTTGAAAGCTAATGCCAATTCTACAAAAGGATGTGCAAGATGTGCTCAAGAAAATGTAAGCATAAACATGCACTAATCAATACCTTAACACTAGGAGAAACCACGATGGCAATATCTTCGGGGTTTTTGCTTAGATTTCATATACCATTCCCACTTTGAGCACGTGCTGCCTTGGGAGTGCAAAAGCCTTCTCCCCTTGCCTGAAGTTCTTCCTCAAGAACGAGTACTTGTAGTTGACAACAATCTTCTTGACAAATGAAGAATTAAGCCCTGCCTTAATTTCAATTTTTCTGAGAATATAGACCACTCCTTTCTGCAGCTCCTCTGAATGAACTGTTTCTCTTCCGCGCAATTGTCTGGGATTGGTCTTTGTTGATACTTCCTGTTGATCACACCCTAAAAAAAAAATGTATCGTTAAAACTAGTTACTATAGCATAAATCATAAGTCATAAGCCATAAGTGGAAAAGAAGACACCCGATAGCAGCGGAAACAGCAATTATGAAGGTCGGCCAGAACAATGGTCCTGCAACCAAGGTATAGTTGTGCTTGATTCAAACAAAGTTCCAATTAAGAAGCAAATTAAACGTCCTCCAAAATAGCTTACCTGGAATTGATCTATAGAAAGTATCGAGAACATGCTCTGGGTGTTTCCGAAGGTATGCAGCTTGCCCAATATAAGCTAATGATACCGCTGGGAATAAAATGGAGTTAGGGGTGTCAACGGATTGAACGAATCGAATAGTCCAGATATAGATGTTGGATAAAACGGATAATAAATATATGATTGACACTCTTTAAGTTTTAATGTATTGAATACGAATCGAATAGTTCAGATATGGATATCGGATAAAATAGATAATTCGGATCTGATTAACACCCCTAAACCAAGCTGAACCTAAGTTGAAACATAACACAAAGTGATTGCTGTAATAATATAATAATCATGAAGATAGAAACCATTAAGTTCACCACCTCAGATTGGTTACTAATTTACTATAACTGACCATGGTGTAAATGACACCTTAACATGACCTCCTTTAGATCTTTTAATGAAATTTTATGAAATTAGATATTAGTCCTAGAATGAATATGTACATACCTAAACTGACCTTATATTGTGTAGGACCGCAATAGCAACAGAGGAGAGTTGAATGATGTCTTAGAAAATTCCCCACACGTATTCTCAAATTCTTCGCTCTAGTAGCTATAGAGTTATAAAAATCATAATTGAAAGTCCAGAACAAAGCAACAACTTTAAAAATCAAAGAGCCTAGCTCTTGCACTAGGTGGTCTGACCAGCCACAAAGCTGTGGTCTGACCGGTGACGCCCTTGCGGTATGACCAATGGCAAACTGGCAGTCTGACCGCGCCCCTATTCCCAGAATAGAAAATTAGCATGAATCCAAACCACTTTTGATGTAACTCTTAAAATCCATAGTCAAATGAGACGTAACTTTATATACACCTTACTTAAGAGTCTCAAGAACCTATCTCAACCAAGGATCGCAAGAATCCTCATCAAAGTTCCTACCTTTCTCAAAGATAAGTAAGGTTGCACCAAAATCGGGCAGAGAGGCAAGGTGATGGGCCACTAAGGCCCGGTCGGAGAGGTGGCAAGCACTGTGCTAGTGTTTGACGCCTGTGGCAACGGCGAATGAGTGGCGAGCTGGCGAGGCGCGCTGGCGGCAACAGTGAAGGACAAGCGAGCGGGTGGCAGCGAGCACAGAGGAGGCGGCTTTCTAGAAGGCGCTAATGGCAAGGAGAAGGCGAAAATCTAGAAAAAGAAAGAGGAATGGGTTGGAAACTTTCCGAATTGGGCAAGAAATCAAATTTTGCCAAATTTCAAGAAAAAATTCAACAAATTGAAATTTTGGGACATTTCACTTACCATGCCCATTGTCATTTTCATACAGCACAATGAAGACATACTTAATCGTGGGTAGAAGAATAATGCTGTAAGAAATAAGTGATATAACTCCATAGAGGTCATCGACATTGTTGATGCCACTTGTGAAGGTGCTTGCATACACATAGAGCGGTGAGGTGCCGATGTCACCATATATCACTCCAATACGTTGGAATACTAAACGCAATGTCCGAACCCAATTGTCCTGTTTCATGTGGTGAATACATAGTAAGTATAAACAGCTGGTCAGGTTTATATTTCAAATTGTACACAGTGATGTGTATTCATCAATCGTGCAAAGTAGTACATAATGATACTTGAGAAATGTTTGTTGGAATTTTAATGACTGTAATTTCCTTGTTGACTTGAATACCAGAGGTGCCAATTATTTTGTGTGTTCTTCAAGACAATCATTTCAGCATAAAAAACTGATATTTTGTCAGTATCACTGAAAACTTTCTATCCTCTGGACAAGAAGCATAACAGGTCTTAAGCAGCTTTTCAAGTTTCAACAAAAACCTATTTCCCTGAGTACTTGATACTTGATAGTTGTTTTGGTACATATTTGTACTCAATATTAGAGGTGAAAACGGATCAAATACGGATGGATAATGGCTTGTCATATTTGTTTTCATATTTTTCCTGGATGCGGAAACGAATACAAATAGTTTGGATAAGAATACAATGCAAATAATATCGAATACAAATACGAAGTGAATATGAATCGAAATGAATATGATGATGAATATTTTTCAGAACGTAAAAACCTCTTAAATTGTATGCCAGAAATTAATGAAACATATAACTAGTTTGTTTGATGCAAATATTTATGAATTGTTTATATTTTCAGCAACCACACATAACATTGGCACTAGCAAGTTGAATTAATTAGTTCATCACAAACATAACACTTAGTTTAATGGACCGTACAAGTCGTATAAACCATTGTTCCGTTAGAAGACAGGCAGAATTAGTAACTCTATCGAGATTATTATATTATCCACATGGGTAAGTAGTATAACTAGGTGGAGGAACCCAAATCTCTTTCTTTTCTTTCTCATCACATTTATCTGAATTAAAATATAATTTCATTTTTTATGCGGGGTGATAATAATTTAATTGGTAAATACTTATTTTATTGAAGATACACTGATCACATGTTCAAAGGAATGCTTGCCTGAGTTTATATCAAAGTTCAAGGTCCCAAGGTTAGTCAGATAAAAGTCGCCTTGCAGTTAGTATGCTATAGTTTAATGTACCGGTGCCGAAGAAAATAATATGTCGTAAATAATTGATTAAATTGCACTAAAGTGTCCCATGTGATCCTTAAATTTTATTTCTACCGCTAGTAGATTTTTACAACTCAGTTGCTATTTTAATCGTCACGTTAAAGTTTAATCATTGTGTGTAATTTTATTTAATCACGACACGTGGTTTTATTTAATTGTATACAGATTCAAATCTCCGGATGTCACTTACACATCTAAATAATTCTTAAAGGGGTTTCTAAAATTTACATGTGACTAACAAAATTAATTAGGTATTTAAATTTGCATCAGAATGATTTTAAGCAGCAATACACCAATTTAATCCGTCCGCACTAAATTTTAATCTACAGATGGTGCTTACTTTATCATAAGTACTTGCTAATGGTGTTTTGGAATGTAACAAGATTAGCAAAATTTTATGTTGTAATTTAGCATGCAACGAAATGGTTAGGATTAAATAATCATGAAGGAGATTTCTATTATGTGTGCGTTTAATCTCTTCCTTCTCTCCTTTTCTTTCTCTCTTTTCTCTCTCTCTTCCTTGCCCTTATTTAGCCGAATGGCTAGAGCCATTCATCCCTTATCCCTTCCCTTCTCTCTCTCTCTCTCTTCCCACTCCATTCTTTTTCTAGTCAGCCGAACACTTCTGGCCATTCCTTTCATTGGTTCCCTTAACCCTTCTCCCCCAAATTTCCTCTCCTTCCCTATTCTTGCTTCCTCTCTTCCTCTCACTCTATTTCCCATTTATTTGGTTCTAGCTCCAAATGGATGCCACTCCTAGCTCCACCAGTCTATAGCCGCCTACGCCCAGTTTCCTGGCCTCCGGCTCCCGCTCTTTCGGTCTCCTGTGCACCGCCACCCTGCTCAGCTGCGACGCCTCCTGGTCACCTCTAGCCCGGCTCGGCCTCTATGACGTTGCTCCCGGCTCAGGCTCCTCACCAGGAGGATTTATCCCTGCTACAATTTACTTTCTTAGGCCTATTATGCTTTTGATTTATTTTTGATTTGAGGATTGGATTTGTTGCTTGTTTGGTGATTGCAGTGGTGGTGGTGGTGGTGGTGTGCAACAAGGCTTGCTTCAATGGGGCTCGAGCCTTTCCATGCGCTGGGAGAGATGGGCGGCGGAGGTCAGTGAGGTGGCCGGCGGAGAGGCCAGGGAGACTTGACCTCTTGAGGAATGACTGAATGAATCGTATTCATGAGTGACGGCATCTATGTGTGGCTACCTGTGTTTGGCTATTGGGTTGAAGTCCCAGATATCCAGCTTTGTATTATCCAGATAGTCCATATTCGTATTCGTATTTGATGGATACTAGTTTTACTGTATTTGTATTTGTTTTCAAAAAAAATCCGTATTCATTTCCGATTCGAGAATTATCCGAAGGAAATTCGATCCAAGACAATCCGAATTTGTTTTCATCCAAATCAATAAAAAAAATTATCTGATCCATTTTCACCCCTACTCAATATGAACATTCTGCAGACAATAGAAAAGGTACCTACAATGTTATGTGGAATACATCGCAAACATGGTTAATAGCAACACTTAATCCCAGAAGTACAAAATATTTTCCTATATTTCACAAAGGATAATTTTGAGAAGGTTTATGATAATGATCCTCAGGGCACTCACAATGGATCCTATTCAACAATGCTCATAGCATTAATTAGCATGTCGACTAGGATTTGTGCTGAGGTGGAGAGGGAATTAAAGAAGAGAGAGAGAGGGAAACAGAGTCTCATGCAAGACTATGCTTGGGCACATAGTGCAACACACAAAAACAAGCAAAAATACACTATTTGTGGGACCAGCGCCGACCCAAGCTATGGCCGCATCGCCCGTTTGTCATCTTCGTCACCGTCGCCACCGTGGCTTCCACAACATCGCCCACCTCCAAATGCTCGTCATTACCATGGCTCACCTCCACGTTGCCCATTGTCATCGCCACCGACCTCCACGCTTCCACACCCCAGCCACTACCGCCCACACCACCCTGCGTCGCCACTGTAGCCTGTTGTGTAGGCCACCACCATTACGCTTGACCTCATCACCCAACGTCGTGCTCACCACACCCACCATCCATTGGCAACCACCATGACCACGGTTCTCACATCGGCCCGCCGCCATCCACCGACGGCAACCATGCTGGCTGAGCCATGATCACATTGGCCTGTCATTGTCCATCATCGCCACCTGATATTAGACGCCCCTTAACTGTCAATACTATTCACTTTAGCTCCTTAAGACCAAAACCACCTTAGTTTTGGTGACGTGGCATCTACATGGACAAGTTTTGTTATCATGGTGTCCCCATCACGTGCACATGTACAGCTGAGTTAGCAAAACAATCATCCTTTTTATTTACTTTTCTTCTCCTCTTTCTTTTCCTTCTCCTTCCTCATTTCTTTCCTTTTTTTGTCCCTGAGCACCTCCTTTCTCCTCCTGAGCACTGGCAGCGAAGCCTCCTCCCTAGCCCTGAGCCGCGTCACCCGCCTCCCCTGGTCACGAGCCATGCTGCTAGCCTCCCCAGCCGCAAGCTCCTCCCGTGAGCCACATTGATGGATCCAAGCTCGAAGCGCATCAGGGAAGACCAAGAGCGGTTGGAGTTGGGGGGAGCCAACTTCCTCACCTCTCCACGATGGTCGTTGAGAGTTACGGCTAGATCTAGGCCATCGTCGTGGGGGATTGAAGCAGAGCCATAGTAGTAGTCTCAGTGGCGATGGATCTAGGCCACTGGAGACGGAGCAAGCAACAACAGTAGGAGGCAATGGTGATGAAGGCAAGGAACAGGAGGGATGGGTGGAGAGGGCCTTGGTCGAAGGTGAGGAAGAATCCAAAGAACCCGCAACATGTCTTGTGCAAGAAGTTTCTTCTCTTCCTCACCAAGGCACATTGATGTGGTTGCCATCCCCAGTGTGTGTTGCCACCGCCATCCTCGAGGTGTGACACCACAGATTGTGAGTTCCACCATCGGTATCGTCGTTGGCCCTTGTGAGCTCCACCACCACTATGTAGATCTGGTGCACCACATCAATTGGATGGTGGTGGCTTGGTTGGCCTAGCAGTGGAGTTCGATGGGGCGGCGGTGATGAAGATGCAGAGAGAGGAGGGAGAGAGAAGAAAATGGAATGGAATTGATCATGGAACATGATATGTGGGTCATACCTTAAATTTTCTCCTAATAATGCTAATTGTGTGTCGTGTCGTCCTAAAACTAGGCCACATATCAAAACCATTGCCACTTTGGTGCCATATTAGAGCAAAACCGGATTCGGATGGCCTCAGAGGGGTAAAACAAACGGTATTGATACTTAGGAGGTTGGTAAAACATTTAGTTTTGCAGTTGGACATTGAAACTTGGATTATCACAAGAGCCTAGCGGATAAAGTAGACTTATTGCTTAATGAATTTACCATGTTTTATGTTTTGGGCTTTCTTAACATGTCAAGAGTTATTTCCTTTGAAGAGTTGTCATTACTTTGTATCAGATGACAAATGTAGCAATGCATCCTCTGCAATTACCACACTAAAGATGGAAAATAAAAAATCTTCTCAACTAGCTAATATCGAATAAAATGTTAACTTTGTAATTATTGTAGAAAGTTCAACGAAATGATTGAGCTTTTTATATAGTAATCATAGAGATCAGCACGTTAACCCAATAATTAAATGCTTCTTCGTACCTCGAGTGTGCACCTTACTGAATGATTTGCTGTTATTATTTGCCTATGGCATCCACCACTCAGGACCCTTGGATCTTGGCAAGTTGACAAAACACATCTTTCTAGAGAGCTACATCAAATCAGAATAGTTTTGTACTTTTTACAAAAAGTAACGTTGAGCAGCAGCTAATTGTTTTAGCACCAATTATTGCAGTTACACTATTGACTTTGTGCAGAAATTTGATTCGCGCAATGCATAAAATAGGCTTGCTTCATTATCCTACAAACAATTAATGGACAGTCAGCACGAAGAGTTGCAACTGCTTTAACTCGGAAAATCCTGGCTGGCTCCGATGACTAGGAATCTAATTGGTTAATAGGATGAATAGACAAATGAGTTCACTTTTGTTCATTGCACAACCTGCAAACAACTTGCTGTCAGAAGAAGTAGCATTAAACTGGCAACCTTTAGATGCCTTCAACACCCACAAAATATTAGTTTAGGTGCACTCATTGCTGTTATTTTAGAGAAAGCATTGCAGCTAGATCTTACCTTTGTTAGTTGAGATGGCATTATTTATTTTATCTGTCGTAATAGTGATATACCTACTATGTCATCAACCATTTTGTTTCTTACTTTTGCTCATGCAAATACGGATATTAGTTTCAAACTGCTTCTTTGTGTCTCTTAAGCAACAAAAGGCACGGAACCTTTCTAACATTTCATAGGACACGTTTTCACCTGGAATAAGGCATTCCGTATCTTAGGACAAAGATATATTAGGAAAATTAAAAGGTGACGTATAGATAGGAGAAAATATATAAATGGAGCTAATGCAAGATTATGTAATCACATGACAAAGAGAAAAAACTACATAACGGTATACCGTTCGTGTCATTCTCAACAGAATAGCTACAAGCTATTGTATCTAATCCACCCGGCTACTTGATCTCATCCATGTGCACCCAGCATTCTGAAGCTTCTTTTTTTCCAACCTCTTGATTCATCTGCACAGATTGCACTCCTCTTCTCTATACTCTCTCGGTCTCTCCCTCCAAATCCCTAACTTCTTCCCAAAATCAATTAGCGTTGGGTGCAATTCTCGACACCAATAAGCATATGAGGCATCCTCCATGCCATTTGAGAGGGCATGAGCAACAGCATGCAAGGCCATGCAGTGGGAGAGCAGGCGCGAGAGGGGTGTCGTGGCATGGAAGAATGTGTGAGTGAAGGTGGAAGGGAAGGCATGGGTTGGGCGTGGGGGGCATAGTAATGGTCTGACGGTTGGTAAGTGGCTATCACAGCAGCAGGCGAGCTGCCATGGTGACCGTTGCGCTGGCAAAAGAGGGAGTGCACGGGCGTGGCGAAGGAGAGTGCGGACGGCTTGCGGCTAGAGGGAGTCACACCGGTGAGCGGCAAGTTGGCTCATGGGTCTGGCGAGCTCTGCAGCCACAAAGGAATGGAGGTCCGATGTCGAGCACGGCTGTGGATTGCAAGCACGTGAAACTTGTTCATTTCTTTTGTGAAACTTGATTGAATTTTGAATCTCCAGTGGAACTTTGCTGAAGTTTGTTTTGAAACTCATTTTTCAATCAGTGGGATCTGCCCAAAACTTCCTTTTTCAAACTTGCATTTTGAAATCTTACTGAAATACCAAGTCTTATATCTGAACTTGGTGAAACATTAAGTTTCAGATTTGAAACTCGTTGAAACTTAAGTTTCATATTTGAAACTTTCTTGAAACTTAAGTTTAAATTTTTTGAAACCTGAATCTCATCTTTTGAATTTGAAGTTTCAGTTTGTGAAACTCAGAGGTTTCCAATTTCTGAAACTTGAAACAAATCTGGAACTCAAAAGTTTCATTTTTACACCTCTGAAACTTCTTGAAATATGTTAAAACCTGCATGAAACTTTCACAAAACGCACGGACATTACTTGAAGCATCAAACTCAAAACCTGAAACCTTTTCGAAACTTTTCGTAATCTACTTTGAAACTTCAAAACTTGAAACCCAAAACCTTTGTGAAACTTTTATATTGTTATGAATAGCGCCTGTATTCAATATGAGCCCAATGTGCCGGTATATATACACAAAGTACAGGTGGTAAATATGCAAAGAACCCCTCATAACAATGGGGAATAACAAACTATACATATATCTCTAACACCCCCTCAAACTCATGGTGGATCAACAACACCGAGTTTGGAGAGGTAGAAGTCTGTCTTTGTCTTGAGTCCAGGCCTTCGTGAAGAAATCGCTATTTGAATCTCCGAAGGCACATATCAAGAGTAATCACCGATCATGCACACAAGACCTCATGAAAGAAGCATCAACACCAATATGCTTGGTGAGCTCATGCTTCACGGGATCACGAGCAATCCGATAGCACTGTCTTGTCGACAAGAGAGGGGTCGGTGTAGTGACAAACACCAAAATCCTCAAGTAACCACCGTAGCCAAGTAATCTCTGTGTCAAGAGAGCCATGGCTCGCAACTCACCTCTGCACTCGAGCGGGACACTGCGATCTGTTTCTTCGTCTTCCGGGCAATAAGAGAACCCCAAGAAAAACACAAGATGGCGAGAGATAGACCGCGATCGAGGGATCGCTGGCCCAAGTAGCATCCGAATAGGCTGAAGTCAGAACGAGTGGGCGTGGAAAGAAGAGACGGTGAGAGATAGTCCCGCCAAGGTATCGCAAAACTCGAAGAAGGTGGCTGTAGTGGACACGAGTGGGAGCTGAAACAAACCGACTCGAATATGAACTGGATAAGTGATATCCGGACGAGTAACAGCAAGGTAGACAAGACTCCCAACAAGATGACGATAGCGAGTCGGATCAGAAAGAGGCTTGCCATCAGAGAGTCGGAGATGAACATTGAGCTCCATGGGAGTCTCAACAGTACGCTGATCAGTGAGAGAGGCGCGATCAAGAAGATCCTGAATGTATTTGTCTTGGGACATAAAGAAACCATCTGGAGTGGAAGTAACCTCAATTCCAAGGAAGTAACAAAGAGGACCAAGATCCGACATAAGGAACTACTCACTAAGACGAGCCTTGACAAAGGCAATGTACTCAGAATCATCTCCCGTAATGATCATATCATCAACATACAGAAGAAGAAGAGTCCGACCACGAGACGAAGTATGGACAAAAAGTGCAGGATCATGATCACTAGCTGAAAAGCCAGCAGCAGTGACCACAGAGGAGAAACGCTCAAACCAAGCACGAGGGGCTTGCTTAAGGCTATAGAGAGGGCGACGAAGGCGACAGACCATGCCCTTAGGAACAGAATACCCAGGTGGCGGATGCATGTAGACCTCCTCACGCAACTCGCCATTAAGAAAGGCATTCTTGACATCAAGCTGAGAAACAGACCAGTGGCGAACAGACGCCACCGAAAGAAGAGTGCGAACAGTGGTCATGTGGGCCACAGGAGCAAAAGTCTCGTCGTAATCAACACCATGCTCCTGCTGGAAGCCACGAGCAACAAGACGCGCCTTATAGCGCTCAAGAGAGCCATCAGAGCGAGTCTTAATCTTATAGACCCACTTACACGTGATGGGATGAGAATGAGATGGAAAAGGAACAAGATCCCAAGTACCAGTACGCTCGAGGGCAGCAATCTCCTCGGCCATGGCAAGCTGCCACTCAGGATGAGTAACAGCATCTCGGTAGGAGACAGGCTCACGAGTAGCTGTGCCAGCAAAGGCAAAACGGGCAGGAAGCCGAATCGACTGGCGATCGCGGAGAGCGTAGCGAGGAGAAGATGACCCATCAGGGGAAGATGGGGCATCAGAAGAAGATGGAACATCAGGAGAAGATGGCTCATCTGGAAGATCCTCAATAAGGGGAAAAGGTACTGTAGTGGGAGGAGCCTGGGGAGTCGTAGGAGGCGACACAGGCGGCGACAACGGCGGAGAGGCCACAGGGGGAATATGTGGAGACTCAGTGGGACAGGTGACGAGGGCAAAACAGATATAGGTGTATCTGGAAAGGTCAAGAAAGACAGAGACTCCACAGAGGAAGCCGGTAGAGGCGGGGCGTGGGTAGAATGGGCGAGACTCGTCGAAAGTCACATCCCGAGAAACTTCGTATCCGATGACCAACAGGATCCCAGACCGATAGCCCTTGTGCTCGCATCAGTATCCCGAAAGACACACTCAACGGTGGCGTCGGTTTGGTGCGTTCTCGAGGCGAGAGAACGTAGCAAACACAACCAAGCAGATGAAGGGCGAGTAGTCGGAAGACGACCACGAGACGCTCAACGAGGATCGCACCAAAGAGCGTAAGAGGCTGGATGTTGGCGAGATAGGTGGCGGTGAAACGACCTCGGCCCAAAAGTGAGGTGGAATAGAGCGGCGATCATCGAGCACGGCGATCTCAAGGAGGTGACGATGCTTGCGCTCAGCAACACCATTCGAGCATGAGCACCGGGACAAGAGAATCGGCGAGAGTGCCTTGCTCAAAGAAGGAAGCGCGCGGTGAGAGAGGTACTCGCCAAAGTGAGAATCGGCACGAAAGACATGAATAGGAGTGGAGAACTGTGTGTGAATCATAGTGGCAAATTGTTTATAGATAGGCAAGGCCTCACTACGAGAAGACATGAAATATATCCAAGTGTGGCGAGAGAAATCATCTATAAATATGATATAATAACGATGAACCCCTTTCGAAACGAAGGGAGCCGGACCCCAAACATCTGAATGAACAAGATCAAAAGGACGCTGAGACACAGACTCACTATGAGGATAAGGAAGCTGAATCTGTTTACCTAACTTACAGCCCTGACAATCTAAAGACACGTCTCCTGAGACAGACCCCAGAAAACCACGACGAACTAAGGACGACAGACGGGATCCACACAGATGGCCAAGACGGTGATGCCACTGCTGGAAAGAGCCGGTAGACGAAGTGGCAGAAGCAGAGAGACTGGCGGCGATGGTGGCAGCGGAAGGAAGGTGAAACGGTCAAGCTCCCGAGACGCCGTGAGTCACGGTGCGAGGCCGAACCAACCGAGCTCCGTGTGGCGATCCCGAACACAACAAGAGTCGAGTCAAGAATGACCCGATAACCAAGGTCGATGTCGCCCAGCAGAAGAAGTCGCATGGTAAGGCGAGGAACATGAGCAACGAAGGAACATGAAAGGATGAGTTGCTAAGAGATCCTCGACTGAGAGAGAAAGAGATGTACCATCAGCGGTAAGAACACCGACGGAGAATCAAGAGGTGTAATAGAAGGCGGTGGAAGGATCGGGAGTCATGTGAAAGGATGCTCGAATCAAGAATCCACGGGAGGTACTGATGTGTAGGAGGTGGTTTCTCGGTGCGAAATGTCGATGCGCGAACCTGCAGAACCTGTCAAGGGAGAACCTGAAGCGACAAGCAGGCGTCGAAGTCTGGCTATCTCCTGCTCGGTGAGAGAAACTGCTGAAGGAGTCGATGCAGACGTCGTCGTAGAAGCACTAGTGCCGAGAAGAACGGCGTGAAAGATGCCGCTTCTTCTTATAACATCGACTCAATGTGGCCGTCCTTGTCGCAGTAGGAGCAGTGAGGCGGCCACCTCCGCACGGAGGGCGACCAACACCACTTGTGGTAGCGGCCGGAGGAGGCGGTGTAGCGAGTGGACGGCGGCGAGCACGCAGGGAGTGGCATCGGACCGGCACCACTCGGGCGAGTCTCCTCCGCGCGTATCTCGGTAAGAGCCTCCGAGAGAGTGACACGTGGGTGGCGTGCAAGGAGCTGGGCACGCCTTTGCTCGAACTCAGGACGAAGGCGAGTAAGGAACTCGTAAACCCGCTGAAACTCCAGGTCATCACGTACATCCGAGCAAAGACGGACAGTACGGCGGCCCGGCGGTCGCGAAGTGAGTCAAGCGGCGCCGCATGCAGAACTCGGCGTAAAAGCGTCAACGGTAGCATCACCCTGCTGAAGAGAGTGCTCCTGGCGGACCACGGACAGGTACAGGGCATCACCAGAGGGCTTGTAGCGCTGACGAAGATGAGTCCACATCTGGAAAGCCGAAGGGAGTCCCACAACCTCAGAAGAAAACTGAGGCTAGACACTGGCGATGAAGACACCAGCAGCCCGAGCGTCGTCATCGTACCACTGAGTGTAGACGGTCAGACGATCCTTGCAGGAATCCAGAGCCTCCTGGTAGGCAGAGGCAGCTTCATTATCAGCTTCATCATCAGCAGCAGCCTTATCGGCTGTCGGGGGCAATGCAACAGGCGTAGGCTCCGTCGGAGGAATAGGGCAACGTGGGCAGGTGACATCGCCAGAGAGGACGCCCTAGAGACGAAGACCACGCATGTGAATGCGCATGTGAGACACAAAGTCGGTGTAATTAACACCATCAAAGATCACCGGGCAGCGAGGGAGGGAAACGGTGCCCATTGGTAGGCGGCGCTGGACGGCGCGGCGACCAAGGCAACGAAGTCTAACAGGTGGCGCTGGACGGCGTGGCGGTTAGAACGACGTTTTTTTTCTCTCTCTTTTTTTCTTCTTCCGCCGCTCGGTTAAAAAAGCCTCAAACGGGTCGAAGGCCCGTTACGCACGCACGCGTTAGGGTTGGCGGCGGCGCGACGGCGGCGGCGGCGCGGCGAGCGGGCAACGGCCACGGCGGCCCGGCTCCGACGGAAATCGGCGGAGGCGGAGGCCGAGGCGGCGGCGCCAGGCGAGGCGGGCAGAGTGCGGGGCGGGCCGGCGGCGCGCGAGGCGGGCGGAGTGCCGGCGAGGCCGACGGCGAGGCGCGAGGCCGGCAGACGGCGGAGGCGCGAGCCGAGGCCGACGGCGGCAGCGGCGGCAGCGGCGACGGCGGAGTCGGCGGCGGCGGCGGCGGCGACGCGGAGGAGAGTCGGCGGCGGCGGCGACGACGCGCGGAGGAGTCGGCGGGGCCGACGGGGGAGTCGGCGGGGTTGACGGCGACGGGCTCGGGCGGAGCCAACGGCGGCGGCGGCGAGGTGACAAGCGAGGCGACGGGAAAACCCTAGGTACGCTCTGATACCATGTTATGAATAGTGCTTGTATTCAATATGAGGCCAATGGGCCGGTATATATACACAAAGTACATGTGGTAAATATGCAAAGAACCCCTCATAACAATGGGGAATAACAAACTATACATATATCTCTAACATATATAACAAAAACATCATGAAACTTCATGCTACACCATTGCGTGGGCTAGTAGCTTCCAATGACAAAATAACCGGTCACTATCAGAAAATTGATGCATTCTGCTCTTACTTGTTTTTATAAGTACAGAAGTATTTCCTACGAAGTGCCCATGTGGCATGGTAGATAGCAATTATTCGATCGTAAGTTGATATCTATGATCCAAATATATTAGAATTTGTTGGTTTGCCTTTTTTTCACCTTGGAGATTGCAACCATTGTAGATTTCTTTTCAACTTCTTTTTTGCTGAACTTTCGAATTTATCTCTCCCATATTAGATTGATATGAGTTGCAATCTCCGTTCGTACCATGTGCAATGCATCCGTACCAAGGATGATAGGGACTTCTCTTGTCTCTTTCTGCAGGTCAATGGTTTCGACATACCTCTCGGTATATTCTGTACCTGTCATTACAGGCTTATCTTATATGTACCTGTAGAGACTTCAGGATGGCATTCATTATTAGTGCATTCTATACTCCACTGCTGCAGCACATGTGACACATGTATGCAGCAATCTTGACGGCTTCATGGCTTCCATGGTTCTAGCTACTTAGAGGTAATTTAGTTAAATGATTAGTTATATGTACGGCTGCACGCAATACTTGAAACAACTGCTGCTAATCTTTTCCTTGTGTTTACTCGGAAGGAGCAAACATAAGAGACAGGAAGGGGTAGAGGAAAAGAACTAATATGCATGCAGATCAATCTGTTCGCTGTTCATACATGTTATGTAACATACACAAAAGAGGAACTGTTCATAGTAGAAAATACAGTGTATTTTACAAAGAGAGTGTTGAAAATCTAAGCACATGTAGGTTTAATTTATTCCATAAATAAATCATGACATCATGCACGCAAAATAACAGAACCATCACAGGCATAAAAGATCTAGACATGTAAACCAGGAAACTGTACATGAACAGATCTAATACGGAGAACATGACCGCATGCATCGATGGTTCTGTTACGATCGGTTTGCCGATGTAGGCGCCGCAGCACGGTGAGGATGACACGAAGTCGATGACGATCGCGAAGCGAGCAGCGAGGAAGACGAGCGAGCTACAGCGGCGATCGCGCAGAGCGCTTCCCAAAACCTTATTCGCCTCTCCGGTGCAAGACTTGGCGGCGGTTCCGAGACCTGCTCTCCGAACGACGGTGCACGCCGCGGGCGGGGCGGAGTAGACTACGTGGGGCGGCGCAGCACAATGGATGGAGGAGGCAAAACCTAGATTGATTTTCGCGTAATGTCAGTATGGAGGCGGCGACTCGTATTTATAGAAAACCGGGGCGCGTGATCAAGACGCTGCACGTTCTCCATAACTCGTAACCGAACCGGATTAGTCGCGTAACCGATCCGGATTCACCGCCACACAAAACAGCAAAAGATAAAACTGCAAAAGGAAGCCGCGTCTGCGCAAGCACCTGGAGCGGATTTTGGCGGACCATTCACGCAGGTGCCGTGCGCGCCGCGCCCAGCCCAGCCCAGCCCCGGCCCGGCCCGGCGAGCGAGCGAGCGCAGCGCGTGTTATCCTCTAGTTCTCTCCCACACATGCCTCAAGTGACTAGGAGTGCACCATCCCTTTTAAGGTGGTCTTCCTCTCCTAGAACTAGCAATATGGTACTAAAGGTCACATGCATGCCTCCTTTGCATGAGTGGGCCTTTGAGATTTAATAGGAATTATTCTTATTATATGGGCTTGGCCCACATATAATCCAACAATCCCCACCGATCTCAAAGTCCCACAGATTTGCCTCAATTCCAATGTCTTGTTTATATATCGATATTTCGATGGAGACCGATTAAGGTTGAACATCCACCTAGAACTCCAAGCTACACTTACTCACAACTTGAACAATGGACTATGCCTTGAATTGCAAGTTTGGTGCAAGCAAACTTCACTTAAAAGACTTAACTGATACTAGGCCGCCAGTAGGCTACCCCTCGGTTGGAGCGTATAAGTCATACTCCTTGGTCTCTTCATGAGCTTAGTAGGAGATTACCCAAGATCTCCATAGACTGCGACTAACGATCGGGCTCATATAGGTGTGTTCTTTCAAGAACGCTCTGCAGATAGCGTCTTCGCTTCTAAAAGCCAATGGAACACATTAAGACCTTAGTCAACTTTGCCTTGCAGTTTAGAGTATTGCATCTTCACATAGAGAGGGTTGAAATTACTCTCCTCCGGTTAACTAATGACTTATTTTTCCCGGATCCTAATTCACGGGATCTCCGATCACATAGGTTGAGTTACTACCATAGATAACTCACATGGGTCTCATACCCATCTCCTTCGATGCACTATCTATCACATTCGTGATAGTCCCTTTGTAAAGGATCGCGAGTTTTTATCTGTTTGGATGTAATCCAAGGTTATAACTCGGAGTTTCTCAATTTCTGACAGACTTCAATCGTCTCTTAACATGCCTAGACGATTTCATATTATCCTTAGAACTGTTCACTTTAGCGATAACGGTTTGATTATCACGATTCATAAGGATAGGCGCATCGCTTTTCCACCGTAGGTAGATCCATCAATAGATCTCGTAGCCATTCGCCTCAACAATAGCGGTGTCTAGTGCCGCAAGCTCGCTTCCATGGTTGACCTCGTCAAAATGGTCTGCTTGCAAGACCTCCATGAAACAAAGACCACCACCAATAGTGAAAACATATCCACTAGTGGCTTTGATCTCATCGAGCATCGAGATCCAGGTTGGAATCATGTAACCCTCCAAAGACCGACGGTACCCAGTATAGTGAAGTCCAAAGTTCGAGGTACCTTTCGGATAGCGCAACACTCGCTCAAGCGCCTTCCGGTGATCATCTCACGGGTTAGATGTAAACCGACTCAATTTGCTCACAGCAAAGGAGATGTCTGGCCTTGTTGCACTAGCTAGGTACATTAGTGAGCCAATTATCTGGGAGTATTCCAGCTGATTCCTAGCAATTTTCTTATTCTTACGAAGTAACACGCTAGGATCATAAGGTGTTGGAGAAGGCTTGCTGTCAGAAAAGCCAAAACGGCTCAAGACCTTTTCCACATAATGAGATTGCAAAAGTGTAATCTCATCCTCACCTCTAACCAATTTAATATTTAGAATAACATCAGCCACTCCCAGATCTTTCATATCAAAGTTTTGAGACAAGTATGATTTGACCTCATTTATCACACTAATGTTTGTCCCAAAAATCAAGATGTCATCCACATACAAACATAGAATAACTCCTCACCCCACCATAACGATAGTATACACATTTATCTGCCTCATTGACAACAAAGCTGCGGAGATGTCGGTGTTCTATCGAACTTCTCATGCCACCGCTTAGGGGCTTGTTTCGACCATACAAAGATTTCAACAGTTTTAACACCTTGCCTTTTGACCTTCTACTACAAATCCATCAAATGTTCCATGTAAATTTCCTCATCCACTCTCAGTTAAGAAAAGCTGTCTTAACGTCCATTTGATGAACGAGAAGACCATGTGAGGCAGCCAAAGTAAGTAGTACTCGAATTGTGGTCAGTCTAGCAACAGGTGAGTAAGTGTCAAAGAAATCTTCGCCTTCTTTCTGAGTATAGCCCTTGGCAACAAGCCGAGCCTTATATTTTTCAATAGTACCATCAGGCCTAAGCTTCTTTTGAACACCCACTTGCACCCTACAGGTTTGCACCCATAAGGTTTATCTGTCGGCTCCCGTGTTCCATTAGCGATAATGGAATCCATTTCACTACTGGACAGACCTCCTTCCGATGAGTCTGCATCGGGATGCATACGCTCCTGAAATAGACTTGGGAGTGTCGTCCACAAGGTACACAGTGAAATCATCACCAAAGGATTTGAATATCCTTTGTCTCTTGCTTCTTCTAGGAGCTCCACTGTCATCCTCCTTATTGACAAGTTCATGTGTATGTTCAAAAGGTTCGGTGATGTGATTGAACTGGGAATTATTTGAAGGTTGACTAGTAGTGTTATGTGTATCCTTCATAGGAAAAATATTCTCAAAGAATGTTGCATCTCGAGACTCCATAATTGTACCAACATGCATGTCAGGTACCTCAGTTTTAACTATCAAAAATCTATAGGCAATGCTATGATTAGCATATCCCAGAAAAACGCAGTCCACAGTTTTAGGTCCAAGCTTGCGTTTCTTAGTTATTGACACATTAACTTTCGCCAAGCACCCCCATGTACGCAAGTAAGAAAATGATGGTTTTCTCCCAATCCATACCTCGTATGGTGTTTTGTCCTTATTTCTGTTAGGAACTCTATTTAATACGTGATTAGACGTTAGCAAAGCCTCCCCCCACCATGCCTTAGGTAATCCCGCAGTATCTAACATGGCATTCACCAAGTCAGTCAACGTGCGGTTTTTCCTTTCGGCAATCCCATTTGACTCGGGGGAATAAGGAGGCGTCCTCTCATGTATAATGCCATGTTCCTCACAAAATAAGTCAAATTCGTTTGAGAAATACTCTCCACCACGATCTGACCTAAGTCTTTTTATCTTTCTATTTAACTGGTTTTCAACTTCTGCCTTATAGATTTTAAAATAGTCTAAAGCCTCATCTTTCGTTTTCAATAAATACACATAACAGAACCTAGTTGCATCATCAATCAATGTCATGAAATATCGTTTTCCACCCTTCGTCAACACGCCATTCATCTCAGAAAGATCTGAATGCAGGAGTTCTAGTGGTGCCAAGTTTCTCTCCTCGCCAGCCTTGTGAGGCTTACGAGGTTGCTTTGATTGCACACAGCTATGGCATTTAGAACCTTTGGTGATGGAAACGTTTGGAATTAAATTCATACTGGAAAGCCGAGACATCAAACCAAAATTAATATGACATAGACGTGAGTGCCAAACATTAGCCTCATCATCCACACTGCCACAAATATGGTTTACATCTTATTGCGAAATCGATAGGAAAAGCGGAACAAGCCTCCGCACTCATAGCCTTTACCAATAAAATGTCCATGTTTAGACACGACTACTTTATTAGACTCAAATACCAACTTAAGCCCGTCTCTACATAAACGGGAGCCACTAACGAGATTCTTGTCTATAGAAGGGACATGCTGCACGTTCTTGGTGACGATCTTTCTGAAGTAAACTTCAGATCTACCGTGCCAACACCATGAACAGTAGCATGTGACCCATTCCCCATTAGGACGGAGGAATCTCGGGCGACTGATAAGAAGAAAACAACGAAATATCAGCACACACATGTACATTAGCTCTGTATCAATCCACCAATTGGTAGATTGACTAACCGAAAGAACGATGAGGTAAATTACCATACCCAGTCCCATCTCCGTCTTGCCAATGGTCACGTTGATGGACTTAGAAGTCCATCTGCGCAGTGCCTTCTTTCCTTTGCGTTGTGGGCACTTCTTGGCCATGTGACCAGCTCACCGCACACAAAGCAAGTTCTATCATCCTGATTGTTGTTGTTCTTCTTCTTCTTGAAGTTGGTTGTCTGTTGGACTTTAACAAATTTCCCTTTGTTCTTGCTTGAGGGTTTCTGTACCACATTGGCACTAGATTGCCCTCCATCACCCTTAGACACAGCGTCCTTTTCCCGAGCTTTCTCCTCAATTTCAAGAGACCCAATCAGATTCTCAACAGAGTATTTGTCACATCCCAAAAATTTGCTTTCTGGAAAAATGTAATTTCAAATTAATTATTTTAAAGTATTTGAGTTTTATTTAGATTTGCCCTGAATTTTTGGTTTTTGAAAAAAAACTAGATTTGAAAAGTATTTTAAGTAAAACCTAAAATTATTATTAAATAAAAAGATATTTTGGTTTTATATGAAAATCCTAGTTCAAAATAATTATTTGAAGTTTATTTGGCTTTTATTCGATTTTCTGAATTTTCTGGAGTACAAAAAAAAGTATGTTTGAAATTAAAAAAAAGTATTTCAAGTATGAAAATTAAATACCAACAGTAGTTGGAAATATTTTTATTAAGTCCAAAATATCTCCAGAAGCTTCTGTGAATTTTTCTGGATTTTTTCGGAGTTTGTTTAAGCTCAATTTGAAATTTCCAAAAAAAAAAAGAGGAGAGAGAATGAACAGTACCCGCGGGGTACTGTTCATCCATCGTCCCCAGCGCGACCTGCTCGATCCCGATCGATCTCTCTGTACACATTTTCTTCCGTTTTTCTCTCTCTTCATAACTTCCAATCCGGATCTTATCTCAATGTCTTCCCAAAAGGAAAGTTGTGCCAAATCACGCAAGAAATCTATCCCAACTGGCCTCCTTCCATTTCGTTCATCCGTTTGCCTTTTATCTCCAATTTTCTGAAACGGACTCTAAACCGAAACCTACGAATTAGAGTCGGTTTCTACCCCTCCCAAGCCTATAAATAGGACCCCATGGCACCCCTAAACCCATCCCAAGCCGTGGCAAGTTCCCTCAAAGGTCAGGACGCCGTCGGCATCGAGGCCCTTCGGTCTCGGATTTGCTCGTCGCGTCTCGAGCAATCCGGTGAGTTTTTCCGTGATCCTTTCGCGTCACATTGTGCCATCATGTGCCATCTACCTTCTTGCCAAGTTAATTTGGTTTGGTGCAGCCAATCTCTCGGAATCGAGTTTTCCCCAATCTAGGTCAAGAGCGCTTCCCGACGTCGATTCGTCATCTCCGGTAAGCTTTAGCCCTTGCCGTAATTTTTCTTAGACTTGCCTCGTCGCGTTCTACGTTGTGCTCACTTCCTTTTCCCCAAAAAGCCTCCACAAATTTTCGCCTCCGAACCTCGCCATGGCCGTCAATGGCATCTCGTGTTCCCCATCTACCCGGTGATGTTTTCACCAATCCGTTCGCGTCACTTTGTGCCAAACCATCCCAGGTAGCTACCCTCCAAAAAGTTTTAGATTTCGTTCACCGAGCATGAAGATATTAAGTTTTTCCTTTTTCCTTCCCGACGTCGTTCAAACATCGATTGCGCCGTTTCGATGGGTTTCTGGCGAGCCCATAATTTTCCTAGCCTCGCCAAGCCGCGTTCTAGCCCGT
Source organism: Dendrocalamus sinicus (assembly GCA_036346575.1). NCBI lineage: Eukaryota > Viridiplantae > Streptophyta > Magnoliopsida > Poales > Poaceae > Dendrocalamus > Dendrocalamus sinicus. Next base: position 17,350,916 of record CM070652.1, read on the forward strand.
GCTCATCCTACTTCTCCACGTTCCATGCCCGGATTTTATTCCTCTCTTCTACCCATGTCGTTGTAGCCGCCCGTGCCGTCACCGTACTCCGTTGGGCGTGCCGTCGCTTCCTATGTGTGCCTTGGGTCCCTAGCAACCCATTTTACTAGTTAGATTCACCTCCCATGCCTCCTCTCGCCGGCGCTAGCCTTCTCGCCAAAAGTACCGTTCTCGGATAAACAGTAGCATCTGTGAATTTCCAGCATTTTCTCGCCCCGGCAAACTTTAGATCGCTCGTTCTCCTTCGTCCGAACTCCGATCGACCCGATTCTTCTTCCTAAATTCATCTAAAATTGAGATCTATCTTTTGGTTCTGGTTTTGCAGTTTTTGGAGTTCATTTGAATTTTATTTGAATTTGTTTTGTTTGTTTTGTCGTTTCGCGCGTAGAACCCGACGTCGCCGAAGAGTTTGTCGAGCCGCAGCAAGAAGGACCAAACAGTGCACAAGAAGGCAAGTCTCCTTTGATCATCTTGAACCCATGATTTTGAAATGTTTTTAAATAATTTAAATTATGTGCATTGCTATTTACATTAAACCTTAGTTCAAATCTTAAGGTGTTAGCTAATCCAACTTTGTTATACCCTCCTTTGAGATTGAATGCCATGTACCATTGTAACCCTAGAAGTTTCCTTTGTCTCATTAATGAGATTATTATAACCACTTGTGAATAGTAGTGCAGTAGTATAATGCTTAGTCATGCTATCTAATACATTGAAAATTCTTGAAAATGGGAAATTATGGTTTATGAAACCTTTGTGTTTATAAATGTAGTGGTAATTGGAGTTGCCACTGATCTTTTAAAATAAAATAAAATGTGAAAGTTGGTTTAGATTAGGGTGGATGGTTGGTTTGGCTTGTGCGATTCGCACGAGATCTTGTAAAGTGTATGTTCCACCCTAGTCAATTAAGGACCGACGCTTGTGTTTGTCCGGATCGAGCATTAACCGTACAACCACAAGTCTATATGGGTACGACCTAGTGACTAACTTATGATAGTCTAGTTTAGGTGCCACCGTGGAAAGTGGATGCCGAGGATGGACCGGTTATTCACATGAGGGACAGGATTTATCAGTACTCATATGGCGCAAGAGGGCTTGGTTCGGCGCATTAGCCTACTGCGGTGAAACCTCAGCGGTGGTATCTAGCTAGATTATAGTAAGGTAAAGGCTTTGTGATATTTTATCCGGGTCTCATGCCAAAGGAAGCGTGTTGACTTTTAGGATAATTTATCTCTTGTGGGTAAAGTTGTACAACCTCTGCAGAGTGTAAAACTATTCGAATAGCCGTGCCCACGGTCAAGGGCGAACAAGGAATGCATTCACATGGTAGACTTCTTGTTTTGTTTTAAAATCAAAGTTTTGTATTCGAGGTGGAGGGAACTCTCGGAAGGGTATCTGGCAGTTGGAGCAGAGAGGGTGGATGTAACCCGCAATATTAAACTTGTTCAAGTTGTTTAAGCTAGTGTTGGTAGATGGAACCTTCACTATAGAATTATTGATAGTTTACATTAAAACATTTACTTTATTAAATGGATGCCTTGAAAATAATTAGCGATGGTTGAGATTTCAAATATTGCTTTGTGCAAAAGAACCATATAGCCTTCCTTTGTCAAGCCTTGCATCTATTGCATTTTCCCAAGACTTGCGGAGTACTTTATGTACTCACGCGTTGCACTCAAAAATAATTCTCGAGAGGAATATGAAGCTCAAGAGGAGACTACGACTACTTCACGTGTGGATTCGTTAAAGGCTTCCGGAGTTCTAGGTCGCGCTTCCCAGTCAATTGCCCGTGGCGTATTGATGGGTCTTCGCGGTTTATTTACGCTTCACGCTGTGTTTTGTGAGTGTGTGAGGTCTTAAAACCTCGGTTGTAATAATGAGACCTTTCGGTGGTACTCTCAATTATTGTAATAAATTGCTTTGTTGGTGATGTTTATCCATTCTGCTTAATCGTGTGCACTAGCTTTGATCCGGGACTAGTGCGGTAATACACGAGGGTCCGGTTCGAAATCCGGGTCCCGACAGTATTCTTGTCTCTTGTGTTTGAGTGCTGTTCCGAAATTCCTCCATGAAGAAGGTAATTTCGCAATAATACATCCAGCCACAAACTTGTCGGGTAAGGCACACTTCAGAGTTCGAGTTCCTTGGCAATGGCTTTGTATCTCATGAGCCCGATCTACTACTGAGCGGTTATCAACCATCTTGTAGTCATGAAATTGCTCCATGACATACATGTCATTCTTGGCATCGATAGCACCGTATTTGGAATTCATGCATCCCATAACTCCTTCGTGTCTGTCATGTGCATATACACCTCGCATGACGGTCGGAAGAACACTAAGAATGCATCCAACAAAGAGAGTAGTGGCGATCTCAAATTCTTTCTTCTTTTCAGCATCAAGAACACCTTCAGCTTGCCATTACTAACCTGAATACATTCATAGCGATAAGCCACGAGTGACCCCGATCGCCATCTCTTAAAGTGCACACCGAGAACTTATCCGGCCTCGGTGCATCGGCAAATCCAGCCATAGTAAAACCACGATTGCCTACAATAAGGTTTTTGGATTGTTGAAAATCTAAGCACATGTAGGTTTAATTTATTCCATAAATAAATCATGACATCATGCACGCAAAATAACAGAACCATCACGGGCATAAAAGATCTGAACATGTAAACCAGAAACCGTATATGAACGGATCTATCGGAGAACATGATCGCGTGCATCGATGGTTCTGTTACGATCGGTTTGCCGATGTAGACGCCGCAGCACGGTGAGATGACACGAAGTCGATGACGATTCGCGGCCGAACGAGCGAGGAAGACGAGCGAGCTACGGCGGCGATCGCGCAGAGCGCTTCCAAAACCTTATTCGCCTCTCCGGTGCAAGACTTGAAGCGACGGTTCCGAGACCGCTCTCTCGAGCGACGGTGCACGCCGGCGGGCGGGGCGGAGTAGACTACGTGGGGCGGCGCGGCACAATGGATGGAGGAGGCAAAACCCTAGATTGATTTTCGCGTAATGTTGTATGGAGGCGGCGACTCGTATTTATAGAAAACCAGGCGCGTGATCAAGACGCCGCGTTCTCCATAACTCGAATCGAACCGGATTAGTCGCGTAACCGATCCGGATTCACCGCCACACAAAACAGCAAAAGATAAAGCGCAAAGGAAGCGCGTCTGCGCAAGCACTGAGCGGATTTTGGCGGACCATTCACGCAGTGCCGCGCGCGCGCCGCCTTGCCCAGCCTTAGCCGCCCGGCCGGCCCGGCGAGGCGAGAGCGGCGCGCGCGTGTTATCCTCTAGTTCTCTCCCACACATGCCTCAAGTGACTAGGAGTGCACCATCCCTTTTAAGGTGGTCTTCCTCTCCTAGAACTAGCAATATGGTACTAAAGGTCACATGCATGCCTCCTTTGCATGAGTGGGCCTTTGAGATTTAATAGGAATTATTCTTATTATATGGGCTTGGCCCACATATAATCCAACAGAGAGATCACTGGGCAAAGATTTCTTGTGTAGGACTTGACCAGGCAGGTATTCTACTTGTGAATTGAAGCACACTATTTTCAATACATGCCCATCTACTGAGTTTTTCCTATTTACTTGTGAGGGAGCGCATGCTCATGCCTCCTCCATGCCATTTGAGAGGGCATGAGCGACAGCGTGCAAGGTCACGCAGTGGGGGAGCTGGCGCGAGAGGTGTCTTGCGGCATGGAAGAACGTGAGAGCGATGGAGAAAGGGAAGGCATGGGTTGGCGTGGGGAGGCACAGTAATGGGTTGACGGCCGGTAAGCGGCTATCACAGCAGCAAGCGAGCTGCCACGGCGACCGTCGCGCGGGCGAAGTGAGGGAGCGCACGGACGGCACCGGTGGCAAGAGGGAGTCACACCGGTGAGCGGTGAAAGAATCGGAAGCTCACAGGCACTCAAATACTCATACGAGCAAGAACAAACGAAGTGGTAGATTTGAAAGACTCAGCAAAGAAAAACTACACTCGTGAATGCCAAGAGAGAGAGAGAGCACACAGCTGATGGGATGTGAGAACTGCTCACCCATTATTTCATTGCTGCTGTTTCTCTTATTTAAAGCAAGAAAACAACTCTCTCCTAGACTCCTACATGCAAGCATTAAATGCCTCCCATGCAGCACTACTATTCTGCATGCATGCAACACGTTTACACATACACACATACACACATACACTAAATCTTGCATGCAGACTCAACGTCTCCAACTGCACATCCCATGCGCTGAAGACCTGCTCTTCTTCGCTGCGTGAGACTAGGACTCCCTCTGGCTTGCAGTTACGATCATGCACCATCACTGCATGGACTTCTCATCCCCCTACAAGTCAGGAAGACCAAGTACTCTACTCACTAATGATCCATGCATTTGCTAACTACTTTGGCCTCTCCTTGCCGCTGCTTCACACAACGTTAGCCTTGGCCTCACTACTACATGCAAAACGAAATTTAAACTTGCAGACACACATATGAATCAAGATTATTTCTAACATTTTCCCCCCTAATCTTGATTCTCGTATCCCTGAACAACTTCAGAGAAGAGCTGGTTCGTCGCTGCCGTAGACTTGAGCCAACAAGGCTTTCTCCTCCTTTTCTTTCTTAGGACATTCCCAAGCAAAATGTCCAAGATCCTGACAATTGCAACATTTTACCTTGCTTTTGTCTTTGCGTCCTTCGCGGCTGCCTTGGGCACGGTCTCGACCTCGCGTCGAGTCTTGTCCTCTTGCCATGAGGAGATGCTCTTCAGATTGGACCTCCCGTGCCTTGAGCAGCTCTTCATGAGCCTTCAATGACCCAATGGCCTCCTCCATGGACATCTTGTTGGTGTCACCGAACAGCATCATCGCCGAAGCGACATTTATGAACTTGGTGGAGATGGATCGCAGTAGCTTCTTCACAACATACTTCTCCTCTACTGCATCTCCAAGCTCACGGATACGCCCAACTAGCGTCATGAACTTCATAGCATAATCATCCACAGATTCCGCATCACTCATCTTGAGGTTATCAAGATCAGCTCGCAAGGACTGGACCCTTGCCTCTCGGACACGCTCGACGCCCACATGCATGGAGCGCAGCGCCGCCCACACATCACAGGCGGTCTCCTTCTCCGAAACTCGCAGCAGCGTCTCGTCGTCGACCGACTGGGAGATGATCGACAAGGCCAGCTGGTCCATGGCCTCGTCCACAGCCTCGACCGCTGGTGCCTTCCCACGATCAACAGCGCCCCATGCACCGTTGGCTCGCAGGAGAAACTTCATCCTCATCGCCCACGCCGCGTAGTTCGTCCTTGTCAGCATCGGGAACGGGAGCCTCCCTGTCGTCGCCGTCGCCGTCGAGTTTCCCAAACCACTGCTCACAATGGCTTTGCCCGATGAAGTATCATCACGCGGCATCGTCTTCATCAACCTGGGAGCTCTGATACCAAATGAAAGAATCGGAAGCTCACAGGCACTCAAATACTCATACGAGCAAGAACAAACGAAGTGGTAGATTTGAAAGACTCAGCAAAGAAAAACTACACTCGTGAATGCCAAGAGAGAGAGAGAGAGCACACAGCTGATGGGATGTGAGAACTGCTCACCCATTATTTCATTGCTGCTGTTTCTCTTATTTAAAGCAAGAAAACAACTCTCTCCTAGACTCCTACATGCAAGCATTAAATGCCTCCCATGCAGCACTACTATTCTGCATGCATGCAACACGTTTACACATACACTAAATTCTTGCATGCAGACTCAACGTCTCCAACTGCACATCCCATGCGCTGAAGACCCGCTCTTCTTCGCTGCATGAGACTAGGACTCCCTCTGGCTTGCAGTTACGGTCATGCACCATCACTGCATGGACTTCTCATCCCCCTACAAGTCAGGAAGACCAAGTACTCTACTCACTAATGATCCATGCATTTGCTAACTACTTTGGCCTCTCCTTGCCGCTGCTTCACACAACGTTAGCCTTGGCCTCACTACTACATGCAAAACGAAATTTAAACTTGCAGACACACATATGAATCAATATTATTTCTAACAAGCGGCGGGGTGGCTCGTGGGTGTGGCAAGCTCTGCGGCCACAAAGGAATGGAGGTCCGACGAGCGTGGCCATGGATTACAAGCATGTGAAACTTGCGCATTTTTTGTGAAACTTGATCGAATTTTGAGTCTCTTGTGGAACATTGCTGTAGTTTGTTTTGAAACTCGTTTTTCAATCAGTGGAACTTGCCCAAAACTTCCTTTTTCAAACTTGCATTTTGAAATCTTGCTGAAACACCAAGTCTTATATTTGAAACTTGGTGAAACATTAAGTTTCAGATTGAAACTCGTTGATATGCTATGTTAATATTTTTGTAGGATTTTCATTAGTAAATTGACTACTGTGTAGCTATTATAATGTTTTATTAGATCTAACGTAACATAATTCTAAGGCAGCGTAAATCTACAGGTTCTCTCATCCTTCATAAGTGTGATTCCTGCCGAAGGATTATTCTCCAAAAAGAGATAAGTTCTAATAAATTTGATGGAATGTCTGTGTAGTATACTTTGCTCTATTGAGCTTAGATGCTGCACGTCTTTTCTCTTAGATTTCCATGTTTTGTTTGGTGGGATAAGACGATTGAGCCGGCAGGTAATATCTGAGGAATTGGTAACACAACCACATCAGTGACAAGATTTTGATTGCTTTTACGCTCTTTTATTTGCTCCCTTCTGTATTTGTCACTGAGAGCACTTGCTTGATTAACGCTGGGCTCCAAAGAAATATCAGCTTGACTGTTATGCCACTTCTCCATGATTTGCCTTTTCTCCATTCCTTTGCACTTGCTTTCATACTTGTTACATACAGTTTAGCATGTTCTTTGGCTTTGATGATACGCATAGCAAGCCTTTTTTGGAGTTTACTGCAGTGGGTCGTCTCAAGTATATCGACGTGAGGCCAATAACAAAAGACATGAATTGGTTGCAGTGGCGGATCCAGGAAATTTTTTTGGAGGGGCTGAAGTACCTTCAGCTCGACCTCAGCCCCTTCTACATTATACATCCATGGCTAAAAACTTAGGGGGGGCTCCAAGGGTCCGGTAGCGGTAGGGGGGCTCGAGCCCCCTCGCCCCACCGCTGGATCCGCCCCTGATTGGTTGAATGCGATGACTATGGATTTTTTAGCATTTTTACCTTGCCACTGAATTTGCACAATGGTGGAGAGCCTCATCAATTCTATTGGTATTATTTTGTGCAGTAATCATGATTGTCATAGCGTCACCAAGTCATCACCTTGGCGTCCTGGTGGTCGGAGGGCACACCGCAGAGGCTCGCCTAGCCTTGGCCATTTAGGCGAGCGCCTAGGAATTCGTAGCATCCACGACGTCGCCTCGGTGTCCACGGTGAGCGGTTGGGCCGGTGCCTTGGCCAGCTAGCAGGGCGTCTAGGTGAGACAACACCCCGCCCATTCTCTGGGCCTAGAATGCTACCATCATTGCATAATAATATAATTTTTGAATAGCTGCTAATCATTTTAAGCAAACTCTACTTTATTTATAAAACAACGACTACTTACATCATATCATTTTAGGCAATTATTCTAGCATACTAGTGGAGTTAAACATACTAACAAAAACTAATATACGAAGTGTTGCTAGTACGTAAAGTTATTCATGTGCTACTCTCACCCGTGCATGACGTCCCCAACAGTTACCTAAAAAACAACAAAGCAAGAGTGAGTCCAAAGACTTAGCAAGTACACAATAGAATGATAAACCCTATCAAAATATATAAACAATTTAACCAGCCATAACATTCTCCACATACATTATCCGGTTCATATTTTCATTTCATGTTCCCACATTGTCAATCATTAGAGCGATGCAGCACTACTCTACATGCTCATTTGCTCATCTCATTGCATATATAGCTATTGCCGAGTGAACGTCCATCGATATTCACCCAAAATCTTGGGCCCGCCCATATCGGCACGGGGTCTCTCCACTCCTGTGGAGGCCTATAAAAGTAGGTCTTGCGAGATCCACCCAAGCGGATTCCAGTTCTCATTTCATGAGTGCACATGATGCGAATGCATATACCCATTGTCGTTGTCGTTGTCATTATCATTGTCATTCTCATCAGTATTATCATTGGTAGGGAGGCATCGCTGCTCACCCCCTTCTATTATCATTGTCATCATTAAATAAACATCATCATGTCATGTAAACATTACAATTTCATATAAGCATCATCATATCATGTAAACATCGTATATATATTTCATAAACTCTACGGTCTACCGCTCTACCATGCACTTGCCTGGTTAGTCTCAGAGACAATGCGTGGACGGCTCCGACCAGGGACCACCTATACAACGTCAACCTGACTCAACATATCATATCAAAATCAGTGCTTAAGCGAGTAATGATGACTCTACGCGCATAACCCGACTCTGGCATAAAACGCGCGGGGTTAAGGACCTGTCACGCAGGTACCAAACCTCCATTTTTTTTCTTTTCTTTTTCTCCTCTTTTCTTTTCTTTTTCTCCTCTTTTCTTTTCTCTTCTTCTTCTTTTCTCTCTCTTTTCTTTCTCTCTCCCCTTCATCCGTTTCGGCTGAAAGGCCTCATCCATTCCCCCATTTCTTGCTGCTCTATGTGAATGCACTTGGTCTTGGGAATGCCTATGGGGGCGCCATGATGGGATTGGGTGGGGAGGCATGCGTCGAGGAGCATGCTCTCCCTCCCAAGGGCACACGACGACTCTTATGGGCTCGCCGCCGCTAGTACACTACGATGGTGCTATGTGGGGGTTGTGCTAAGCCGTGACATGGGTAAGCTTGAAAGGGAGGTGAGGAAAGACCTGCTCACTTGCTGGCTATCGTCTAGCCCTTCTAGAGCATCCTGACGGTCGTTGAAGGCTCCATGCCGACGACCATCGTCTTGACTCCTTTGTATTCCCCTACACCTCTTGCTCCACTCCTCAGGCTTCCTCTTCCTTACCTCTTCTCTATGTGACTATGGGGGTGGTGGTGGGCTTGCATGGCTTCACTCCTTGTTTGGGCTATGCACTGGCTCTATTGCTTGGTTCTTGATGGGAAACGACTGAGGGAATGGATGCCCTTTGTGGGGGGGGGTGCTTTGCTTATGGGGGAGAGGGCAGTCGGCAACCCCCCTCTCTCTTGGCTTATGAAATGTATATGCTACCCTCACCTTATCCCTAACTCTCTCCTGGCTGACTGTTTGCCTCAAGGACCTTTTGGTCCAAAGGTTGGGCTCTGCTCTGTTTGGGGCTTTCTACTGCGATAGGTAAGTTGGTAAAAGTGAGCATTGGCTAAATTTTCCTGCCGAATGACAAAGACCACAATAGCGAGAAGCGCTAACCGGCCCCGGACGGTCTGGGAACCTCTGTCAGTGCTACTTTTATTTGGCATTTTAAAAAACCGATGGGTCTGACGGTAAAACTCTACTTAATTTCATTTATTCTCCCTTATGTTGTTTTCATTCCATGCATTTCTTCCCTCTTGCATTTCTAGTGGTATTATAGCTACCCCCAGGGGGGTTCGAGAGGGAAAGTGGCGTCTCGCTCGGCTGAAAATGAGTGAGGAAGTGGCGTCTTGCTTGGCTGAAAATGAGTGAGTGAGAGAGAGAGAGAGATGCGAGTTTCCCTCCCTCATTGCGCCAGCTACCAGCGAGCTTCCCTCCCTCCACTCCCATAGCAAGCTTTCTTCCCTCCTCCACTCCCTCTGACGTTAGGTATTCTTCTTCCTCTACCTCTACTTCTCTTTTCTTTCCCTCTGCTTCCGATGTGCTCATCCTTTGTTCTTCTTTCTTCTCTACTGCGGTAGGCTACCGATAAGGTCTCTCCAGTGTCCACCGCCTCCAAGTTCCCTCTCTCCAGACCTCAATGAATCTCTCTGGTCTCCACTCTCCAGATCTACAGGTGTGCTTCTCTTCTCTGCAGTCCTAATCTGTTGCATTGCGTGCATCTGCCCGTTGATCTTATCCTGATCTGTGCTTTCTACCCACGCCATATCTTGCCTTGAGGACACCATGGCACCTACCTGGACGCCATGACGAGAGGCTCCATAGTCGTCAAGTACGCTATGACAACCATGTTAGTAGTTGTACGAACTTATTCACCCCTTGAAACAGACAGAAAAGCTACCAATGATACACAGAAGATAATGGTTGCTAACTCCTGAGAAGATAAATATTTCAAGTGCAACTCGGCACCTCCTTTTTGTACATCCTGCATGGCTTAATATTGTTAAATAATACTTTCTTCTACATTTGCTGGCAGCATGACTACAATCTCTCGTGTGAGAAAGAAAGCTACAAGGGTACTATCTTGGACTGATGTAGTGCTGGTAAGGTAGCTTTAATTTTTTCAACAGTTTTGCTATTGCATAGGCGACTGAAATTTTTTTATGTTTCAGTCACCTGAAATTGCACTTTCAATGAACTAAAATTGCAGCCCCCTAAAAAAACAGCTGCAACTTTAGGTGATTCAGAGTGCAACTTCAGGTGACCTGAAATTGCACTCTCAATCAACTAAAATTGCAGCCCCCCTCCAAAAAAATATGTGCAACTTTAGGTGATTCAAAGTGCAACTTTAGGTGACTGAAAGTTAAAAAAATTTTAATCGCCTGTGCAATAGTCTATCCCTTTTTTCAATCACTGCTCACTCCTTTGTTAGCATCGAGAATAGTATGATAGGCAGTAAATAGGGTTAACCATGCATGTCTCTGTTGTTCCCTTAAATAGTGGAAGAAGTCATGAACTTTCCCTCTGCCTGGGGGCATTTTGGAGAACATGACTAACACACAACCAGCCAAACTTTTACTTCCAATATCACCCTTACATTTGACACATTCAGATAAAGCCACACGGTACGATGGCACTTTGCCGTTTGAAATCAACATCATGAGCCAAGAAACGCTTGGTTAGGCTCACCCCATACTTTGGTAAAACAGCTATATTTCATATGTGATCCCAACTTTGAGCAGCTGATCTTTCGGAATGGAGAGCGCGCTGTGCCCCTCCGTCAAGTTCTTCCTCAGGAATGTGTAGATATAGTTCACCACTATCCTCTTCATGATCGATGACTTGGGCCCCGCCGTCACATTGGCCTCCCCCATCAGATACACCACCCCTCGCTCCACCTCTCTGTCAATCAGCTGCTTCTCCTCCTCGACTGATTGACTCGCATGGAAGCTGATCCTCCCCGAGTGGCTGCTCGCCCGCGATTGGATCGCCTCCTCGCTGTGCACTGCGGGGTGCGTGGATCGCCGTGGCCTCGTCTGGCCTTCTGAAACTTCAATGGCGGAGCTGGCCTCGTCGTTCTCCGCTTCGTTCTGCGCGAGCGCGCTCTCCTCCTGGATGAACATCTTCAGCCTGTCCACGAGGAACCCTGCAAAGTCCTTGGGCTCCTCCAGCATGTCGATGTACCCGTACCGTGCCACGCACCGGAACATCCGGTGCTCCCTCGGGCCGGCCTGTCGGAAGAGGAACCTCTCTGCAGGCACCACATGCGGGATCGGCAGGTGCTTGATCGACATGAACACGAAGATGGAGTGCACGGACGGTATCTTCTTGATCAGGCGAGGGAATACCGGCGGGATACCCTGGACCAGCTCCGAGTATAGGAGGCCCACCCCAGGTATCCTTTGCACCTCGTTCTTCTCGAGCAGCGCTGTCATCTTGTTAGTAGGAACAATGTGGTCGAGCTCGTACCAGTATTTCTTGACATGGACATAGTGCCATGTCGCCATCAGGGTCATCAGGACCAGCGCAAAACAGAAGGGAAGGTATCCGCCCTCGACGAACTTGGACAGTATGGAAGAAAGGTAGATTAACTCTGTGAAACCAAACACGACGTAGAACAGCAGGATGAAGATGACGTGCTTCTTCCATATGATAAGCATCACAATAGTCATCAGATGGGTGGTGATCGAGAATGTGGTCACGACACAGATCCCTGCATATCACCAACATCAGATCAGATGAATGGATGTGTTCAGTGTTCCATTGCAAGCTTCAAAGGCTTAGACACAAAGGTCTCATGCTTCGCTTGCTACTTACCATAAGCATTGCCGATGCTGGTGGTCGTTCTGAATGCGATCGTGACTATGATGCTTGCCAATCCCATCATGAAGTTCACCTCAGGAATGTACACCTGCCCCTCGTACTTCTTCGAGGTGTGGATCACTTGAACCCTGGGCATGCAACCGAGGGACAGGGCCTTGGAGAGGATGGCAAATGCACCAGAGAGCATAGCTTGGCTCGCTATGATGGCAGCAAAAATTGCAACAATGAAGGTTGGCCAGAACAATGGTGCTGCAGCAGCACAGAGAGTCAGTCTTACTTGTGCTATGTTTACAGAGTCATTTCCAAGAAGCAAAACTGCAGTCTTAATTTGTTTATACCTGGGATGGATTTATAGAAGGTGTCTCCAACGTTCTCTGGGAATTTCCTCAGGTATGCCGCCTGCCCAATGTAACATAGTGCCACCGACGGGAACAAGATACCGTTGAAGCTGATCTGCAACAGAAAATACAGAAACCATTGTAAGACGCTTCTGTTCTGAGACGTCAGGGACAAATTGCTACTTTAGGAAACTAGATATAGAGTTGAGAGTGATAAAATGAATCGAAAATCATATATATACGCTGGTCGTTACCTGCACAGCCCTGATGTTGAAATGCCCTAGGTCAGCAAACATACCTTCTGTTCCTGTTGCATATGACAGTGAATTCAGATTACAGTCTTACAGGCTGTAGAATCCCTCTTCAGTTGCATTTTTCGTCAGAAAGGTTACCTGTGACGCACAAAATAACTCCACCAAGTGAAACCCATCCATCCTTCCCGTTCCTTCTGAAGTAATGTACTATGTACATCGGATTGAAGGCCCGCAGAATACCGATGTCATGAGCAACGAGGTTGTACATTCCGGTACCAGCAATCAGAAGGAACCACAATGAGATGATTGGAGCAAAGGTGTACCCAACCTTGTCAGTCCCAAAACGCTGGACCGAGAACAGCATGAACAGAATCGCCACAGAGATCAAGACAACTTGTGCTGTATAAAGAACAACATAAGAAACATTAGATGTGATGAACACGGTAAGAATTAATCATCAATCATACTAAACCCTTTTTCACATACTTTGAGTCAAGCTTGGTGCTTTCTCTCTGATCCCACTCACTGCAGAGAGCACTGCAGCACATCCATGAACAACATATTAGTACTCTGTAAACTGATTACAACACATGATAATACTGTTGACTTTCAAATCTCAAAAAAAAATGTTGACTCTCCATTTGCTGTTTCATTACCAGAAATTGCTGGCGTCAAGGTTCCATCGCCCATCACCATGGATGTGCCGAGGATGGTGAGGGTGAAGAGCACAATCTTGGCCGCCCTGCTGGACTCAAGCTTCTGCTTCACCCATTGCGCCCTCCTCAGCTGCGAGTTTGGTGCTTCTATGCTGTAGTTCGACACCATCGCATCCTCTGCCTGCTGGTTCGGGATTAGCCTTATCTTCGCATACCGTGATATCAGCGAGTAAAGTGCAAACGTGCCACCTATAACAACAGTGTGGTGTTGTTAAGTACCAACTGAACAATCAGGCATATATATAGTAAGCTCTTGAGCGCATCATGCCCAGATTTTTCAGAGGTATGAGCTTACCATCTCCGTTGTCGTTTGCATACAGTACAATGAAGACGTACTTGAGCATTGGTATGATGATGAGCGTGTAGATGATGAGCGACAGGACGCCCAGGAGATCGTCGTTGTTCTTGATGCCATGAGGGAAGGTGCTGGAGTAGACATAAAGCGGCGACGTCCCGATGTCACCGTAGATGATGCCAACACTCTGGAAGGCAAGGTGCAGCGTCCGGATCCAACTCCCCTGCGTCACCCGAAAGGAAATTGAACCATAGTCAGGCTGTCCCATTGCAGATAGAACACTGCTTCAACACGATCACCGAGTTGCAGGAGAAGCATACCTCGGAGCCATGGTACTTCGCACCGGAGACCTTCTCTGCGTCTCCGAAGAGCGAGTCGTGGCGCTTGAGCCTGTCGGGTGTCTCTGTGCTCGGCTGGTTCTCGACTTCAAGCGACATTTCTGATTTCTTGCTGATGCGAATACCTTGGAGGCCTTCTTCAGCTCTAGGCGCCTGCGGCACTTATTGCCTGCATCAATGATTCCAATACTTCAGGTGATGATGGTGTGGAAACCAAGCATAACTTTTTTACATTCACAAGGAAGACGTTGGTTTAACAGAGATGGGAGCTTTAAAAAATAACAAAAAAAGCTGGTTTCTTTGCTGTTAAGCAATGGAGTAGTAATTAAAATGCACAAGATTCATTGGGTAACGGTGCCGGCGCCTAATAAATCAGCAGCATAAATGTGATCGACAGGGTGCAATACAATGCATGCATGCATTCATATTTTAGTCAAAATTATTGTTATGATTTTCTTAGAGCATCTCCAATAGTGACTTAGCTCTAAGCATATTATTTCATATTTTAATAGAAGAGAGAAAAAAGCTATCTCTTGATCAAGAATTAGTCTCATACACACATTCCAAGATTATGTGAGAGTGTCATGTGAGGATATTTATGTTATGAGCTATGTGCTAAAAGTTAGTACTATTGGAGAAGTTGTCTTAGGGCGTCTCCAACAGCTGGCTATTTAGTTAGCTAGATCTGATGTGGCAAGGAAAAAGTAGGAGAGAGAGTAGTCACTAGCGACGAGCAAATAGCTGATCTATTTCATGCAGTCCAAGAACATAAGAGAGGAGCATGTGGGTCTAACAGTATAAAATAGTCTTTGCTTTTGTCTCTCACCTCCACGTCAGCTGACTATATAGTTAATACTAGCTATTACCATTGCGGACGCCCTTAGGCCATTCTCAGTGGAGAGTTTCATGGCGTTGTTTCCAAGACTGCCACATCATGTAAAATGAAATGAAATATGGATGAAACATCTATCCTCAATGCATAGTTTCATTCTATTGTTTCATAGACATTTAATTTCATGACTCATATAGAGTTGGTAATCGTGCCAAGAGAGTTTCGTCTAAATGAAACTCACTTTTTCTCTCTCTTCTTAAAAATGTTGTCATATCATCAAAAATGCCTATGTGGCAGCCTATTGAATGCAGATGAAACTCCCACTGAGACTGGCCTTAGAGCATGTACAATAGTTTGTCTCTTAGATTGTTTCTATGTCTGTTCACCTCATCAATCAATAGTGCTAGAGATGACTGCTCCAACAGGTTGTCTCTTAGCACTGACCCATGCAATAAATAAACAGTTTTGTTATTGCACAGGCGACTGAAATTTTTTTATATTTCAGTCACTTGAAATTGCACTCTTAATGAACTAAAATTGCAGCTCCCCTCCAAAAAAAACAGCTGCAACTTTAGGTGATTCAGAGTGCAACTTCAGGTGACCTGAGATTGCACTCTCAATCAACTAAAATTGCAGCCCCCCTCCAAAAAAAACATGTGCAATTTTAGGTGATTCAAAGTGCAACTTTAGGTGACTGAAAGATAAAAAAATTTCAGTCGCCTGTGCAATAGTCTATCCCATAAATAAAACATCATTTTTATTATTTTTTTCACCATGGGACCCCGTGTGACTATCTATCAATAATTCTATCTCCTCCCACCTCTCCCTCTCCAAAGCTTCAGCTGACTTCCCCCAACTACCCTTATCACCGCCCGTCACCTCCCTGCCCCTCAGTCGTGCACCATCCACTATTGCCACCATGCCCGGATTTTCGCCGCCAGAAAGATCGTGCTTTGTCGTTGCCGCCGCCTCTTTTTTCGCCATTGTGCTGCTTCCAGATCCAACCAGATCTACCTCACCAGAGTCAAGATCCAATAAAAGTCTTGCTGGAATCACCTCTCCAGCATCTTGATCTAGCTAGACATGCCGTCTCCGCCGCCCTCATTTGTCTCTACAGTCTCTCTCTATGTGGCATTGCTGGTCTCACCTCCCTTGCCACTGCCATTGGATTCAAGCTAGCGGTATTTTGATCTGGCCGCGGCAAGGCAGAGGGAGGCCGACGTGGCACGCTGCATCATCTTCATCGATGTGGGGTCCACATAACACTTGTGCAAAGGACAACTTCACTTCAACAGCAAAATGAGTCATCGATTCAATCTTGGTCGCACGATGCGCTCGTCGTGTCCAGAAACGACTTTGCTTCTCTCTCTTTGCTCTCTCTCTCTCTTTCACATAGGATTTTGCTGTTGTGGTATTGCTAAGAGACAGCTGAGATAACACTGTTGGAGATGCCCTTAGTGAATCAGCCTTGTGATTGTACTCTGGATTGCCATTAATAGAAATTATAATACTAACTACATGAGTATAAATCGATACTACGAGATTAATTAATTAATTAATTCTGCGATTGTTGGATCCAGAAAAGAGATACCAGAAATTGACAGCAGAGCCGGCTCAGATTTATGCTATGCTATGTATACATGAGTTTAAATCGATACTACGCGATTAATTAATTAATTAATTAATTCTGCGATTGCTGGATCCAGCAAAGAGATACCAGAAATTGATAGCAGAGCCGGCTCAGATTTATGCTATGCTATGTATGTATGCAAATACTTCTTTTTAAGGAAAAATTTTATGAACTGCCACTGATATGTGGGCCCCACCATCAGTACGCTCCACATATCGGTCACAAGTTGTTAACACAAAACTTCACTATCCCTGCATCCCAGAATCCCTAGGATGCACAAGTGAAGATGGTTTTAGTGAGAGAAGCCAAGTAGACGAAGCAAATCTTATGGACTGAGCAAGTTCGACCGAACCCACTTCTTTCTAGAAAAGAAGTCCAAATGATCTCAAGAATATATGTAACATTAAAGAACTCTTTTGAAAAGAAAATGAGGGAGACTGGTTCCAATAGTATATTCACTTATGTTGACCTCCAAACCACAGATACATCAACCCTGAGTTTTTACTCATGCACAAAATTTTAATTAGGAGCCTCACATGATACGAGGTAGTTTTTTATAATTTTATCACAGATCCCCTTGGGTCACATACACGAGTTTTTTGCTATTATAGTACTCCCTAAATATGGTTTCGATAAAACGGTATCCACATCGTGGGCTTCTCCAAAACGATACCTATTTCGTGTACTCCTCTCTATAATAGTATTCCCAGGGATTTGAACTCAAATTATTTTGATTTTCGATTTTTATCTTCTCTAAATGACTAAACTACCCTTCCTAAATTTGTTTAGACCTAATCCTTTTTCTTTTCTCGAAAAAGAAATGGATCAGAGTTCTTACGGTTGAGTCTAATCAAAGAACTGAGGGGCTGTTTAGTCATATGGAGGAGATAAAATTTGAAAATCAAAATAATTTGAGTTCAAATCCCTGGGAATACTATTATAAAGAAGAGTACACGAAATAGATATCGTTTTGGAGAAGCTCACGACGTGGATACCGTTTTGTCGAAACCATACTTAGGGGAGTACTATAATAGCAAAAAACTCCACGTACACCGCCCTCACTCAGTTCCAAAGGCCAAGACAATAATAATAATAATCCCATTTGTTTAAGGGCTAATCTGATCACAAACCAAACTCAATGGGTGCAACCTTGATTTCCCAAGTCCCAACCTTGCATACCTCTGTCTAATGTTAGGGGTATTTCTAGATACTTGTACAAATGAAACTTTAACTAGTACTAACACATACTGACATGTGGGTCCCGGACTAAGATCCATAGCACCAAATTTTTGTTAGTGAGTGGTAAAGAATTCTTTCTTTTTCGAAGAGTGATTACAGGGAGGAAATAAAGATCATGAGTTCCTCTTGTATACAAAATCTTTCCAAGAGTGCAATTTCAGTTTCAAGCATAGCAAGGATATATACACCTTCAAAGCAAAAAAGATGCAAGAGATGATGCCTTCTCTTCAAGGGAGATAAACAAACCAATATATAGGATCTCTCCCCATTGTGTGAGAGAAACTAGCCATGGAATAGGAGAAGAAGAAGAAGAAGAAGAAGAAGAAGAAGAAGAAGAGGAGGGTGAGTACCTGGCTAGACGAGGCCGACGACGACGCACGGCCGGCGGCTCTGACGAGGCGGCGAAGTTCAGTCGGTCCTTACCGGCAGTTTGGTCCGAGCTGAAGAGGAACAAAGGAGAGTAACAAGGAGAGAGGAGGAACCTGTCCTACGAAGGCCCCTTGCGTTGGAGGGAGAAGGTTTCTTTAAATAGAGCGGCATTCGAAGAGCAAAAAAGGGGAAAGCACTGCACTGCTGGGCTGCGGGAAAATTTCTATTGTATCACGGTGGCATAAAATGGTTTATATCATGAGCTAATTAGAAAATGACATGTGGCATAAAATTACTGTAGCATATGCAGAACCGCACATAAACAAACATGCTACAGTATTACTACAGTACATATGTACCATACGTCAGACGCTGGTTGATTTGTTACCTATACTGATCTTTTCCACCATGATACAATAGAAATTTTCGGGCTGCGGAGACTTGAGCTTCGTGGAAACGATAAAGAAATGTGAATTATACAGTGAACTGTATTATTGGGTGCAGTGGCAGTATAGAAAAAAAAAAGCGAGTTGCAGAAATCACTAATGTTTCCTAATCTTCGGCCGCCAAGGACTTTTTCTCTCTCTCTAGGATCTACTAGCTTCATCCGTGCAATAATTGATGCAAATTAAATCCAGTTTGTTTTCGTACAGTACTGGTGAGTATATTTTGTTCACTTACACATGTTTCTTGTCGTTTTTAACATCAGTAAGGTTTACATTAGTTGGGGAAGAAGCAGGGGCAGAATCGGTTCGTTGCATCAAAATTTTCCCAAGTTATATTGATTACAATCTATATGCAATTCCTGCATACTTAGATATCATGATCAGCCTAATTTGAAGTGAACGTATGTGATTCATTTCCACGGCGATCGGATGGTCATGATCAGGGACATCAAAACACGTATAACTGCTTGTAGCTTCCGCTACAACCTGAAATCTGCAAAATCAAAACAAATAAAATTTTGCCAGGTTCCTTTTTTTGCCCCCAATCAATTTTCTGAACCGTGGTCAAGATCAAGAGTTTGTATTTTTTTATTTTAAAAGGCAGGTTCAAATCTAATTAGAACGGATATCTTCCTTTAGCTTTACTAAATGTTGTATTTTTTGTCCGGACTGTTAATTATAGTTTCAATTCTCACCCAAATAAACAAAATCATCATCAATTTTGCAGGTTTTTAATCCAACTTTGATATGCAACTCTACTTCATATAATTGAGAAGCAATTGTGTTTGTTATATAATTCTAATATCTATATATTAATCTATTGCGTTATAATTTGATCCTACCAAAATAAGTGTTGGAGGTACTTCTTCTTTTTCTTTTGATTAATTTGGGAATTTCAAGGACTTTTTCTTTGTTAGGGTTATTGTGGGATTTTTTTTTTTGCCTCAAAACAAAGAAAGTGCCTTAAATATCATTGATTATTTTTATTTATATAGATATATAACTTTTTATCAAATGGCTTCTAGGATTTATGTTCTAAATGAACTTGAAAAGTTTATTAGGCCTGCCATCATCTAGGGGAGTAACTACTTGTTCATGTACGAAACATTAGTCGGCACGGCCTTTGACAGGAAACACTTCATCGATCTGTCCATGTAAGACTTGCTGGGAATTGGGAAACCAACACTTCTGTCCATCAAAAAAATTTGTTAAGGAGACCGCCTCAAGTCGTAACTAAGAGCAACTCTAGCAGTAGCCCTCAAAACAGGGCTCCTACTTTTTATTTGAGGGCTCTGTTTTTTGGGCTGCACTCCAGCAGGAGCCCTCAAAACATGACCCTCAAATTCATTCTTAGAGGAGATGACATATATGACCCACTCCTGGGGGTCTGGAGGGAGCCCCTACTTTTGAGGGCCGAGGGGCAAAAAACTCACTCCAGCAGGGCCCCTACTTAAGTCCTCAAAAGTAGGGGCTCCCTCCAGACCCGCCAGGAATGAGGGCTCGAGGGGGAGATTTGAGGGCCCCCTACTTTTGAGGGCTCAAGTAGGGGCCCTGCTGGAGTGAGTTTTTTGCCCCTCAGCCCTTAAAAGTAGGATGAGGGCTCAAGTAGGGGCCCTGCTGGAGTTGCTCTAAGGAGGTACCAAACTTTGTGTGGCTCGGAATGTTCCTGATGTCCGGCAACTGGTGGCTTTCACTTTATCGTACTAAACATTAGATTTAGTTCCCACCAGACTATGACCAGTTTTTTTTTGCTTAAACTTCTTTTACTTATACCGCCTACAGTAACTAGCTTTTAAACGGTGTGTTTTTAAGACGGAGTTAATAAAAAAATTATAGTTAAAAATGTACTGAGTTAACTTGTACCGGCCAAAATCGTATGCGACTATTTTCCTTTGCGTAATGCCTCTCGCGAATAGCCAGAATGAAAACACTTAAGCCATCAGTCTAAAAGAACCCACACTATAGCGTAGGTTGCTTATGGATTTTTAGGGTTTGATTACATGACCTCCCTTTGTTCCAACTGGTCACCTTATCTTACTAAACATTAGATTTAGTTCCCACCAAATTATAGCGTAGGTTGCTTATGGATTTTTAAGATTTGCTTACATGACCTCCCTTTGTTGCTTCAATTGTAAAATGGAAACACTAATAAAATCTTCCTGATAGTGATTTGTGTTAGGAAATCTAGATCTAGACTTGAAGTCTTGACCTATGGTGGGCACCTCACCACTAGGCTATAAATAGGAAATACTATTGGCTATTTTGTATATGAAATCAGAAAGAATGCAATAAACAAAAATCAGGAGTTCTCTCTATCTCTCTATATTTCAATCTACTATTCCTATCTTCTGTGATTGATATAGTTTTTGCATAAGCAGAGAAATCGATTAGATTGGTCGCTAGTGACGGTTCCTCAACAATTTGTTTATTTCGATCCTTGCATTTTAATGCCCTCAACATGTGCTGCTTGTAATTATTAGCATGCCCATTTCCTCGCGCTCTTCGTATTTAATAGATCTAGAAATATATATACATTTCTAGGTTACATTTAGTATGTTGTCATCTCCAAAGCAGTTTTTTGAGGGTTCAACTTACAAAAGTAGGTATTATTTATTAATCTTTCAAGTAGTTGTCATTAAGGTTATATGTCAAGGTATTAAAAAACTTAGGGGCTGTTTGGTTGATGGCCAAAATAAGCCAAACCAAAATTTTGGCATAGCCAAAACCTGGGCAAAAGAAACCAAATATTGGCAAAAAGAGTGTTGTTTGGATTTTGGCCAAGCCAAATTTTGGCGTTACCAAAACTTTCGTGAGTGATTTTCCCTCCCTCGGATTGTCCACGTGTGACATTGGATTTCATTGATGTTACTAATTTTTTTTTGAGCGCTACCAAATTTTGGTAGCAAACGAAACATCAGTCAATTTTTATTGGTGTTACAAGTATTTTGTTTGGTTTGCAAGGTAGCAAACCAAACAGCCCCTTGACATATCCCTTGGCTTCCTGAAAGGTTAGACCAAATTTACACTTCACATAGGTTCAGCAACTTCCCCAGTCCCCAGATCATGCATGCGGCAATTATAATGTGATTGCTCCCTGATAAAAATAGTTCATGCTCCTCAAAATTGTACTATTAATCCAAACTGCATTCCTGAATAGTTGAACTCAGCTGCAATGCCCATCTGAGGCAGGCAGCTAACGGTTTAATTGCTTTTAGCCTCCTGTATTAACTTTCCCCGTTGACTTTGAGAAGAGTCAATTTGCACATATATCATGCTAGTCTTTATCCATTCATGTATCACAACCATTAAATTATGATCAGACAGTTCGGTTTTCCACCTTTGTTTACATATAAAAAATGGATCGCAGAGGAATGTCATTAAAAGATGTGAATATGATACTTGTGCATTTGAGGTAATTTTCAGCATTATATTGACTTCTTAATAATGGTTGCCTAGCTAGTTAATTCCACTTTCAAGATCTGAAAGTGAGTTGTCGTAACAATTAGAAATGCAAATTGTCCAATTAACTTCGAAAGTCACACAAGTAGATAACTTGGTGAGATCATAGGGAGAAAAAGGAAAAGGATAGATGCATACAGTTGATACATTCTTACATGAGAATTGTTTATGCAAAGCATTTCTTGATTTGTCCAGCTAAACACAGATCCCCCTAAACTAATATCATCATAATGTAGAGGTGTAATCCTTGCAAAAGAACCTGATGGTACTTGCTGATTAAAACTAATCTGAATTCAGTCCGTGGAACGGATTGTACTGATGCGTGATGCACGGATTGCAAATCTTACTAGTTTCGCTTAGTATAAGTTTCTTTTTTGAAACTAATGGTGCTCCTGAATCCCTTATAGTTGACCTTGAAACTTTTGTTTGAGGCTCTGACCTTGAAACATTTGGCTTATCCATTTCTTCAGAAAAAAGAACGGTTAATGATTGGTGTTATTTTAATCAGAACGTCATGGAAAAAAATCATATCCGTCTCTATCCTATTTTTAAAATTTTGAGATCGGATGAAATAATTGTGGTTTCAAATTTCTACGGAAAATGATTGTAGCTTTAGTTTCTATGACATAATTAAGGACGGTGAATGAACTATTTCAACCTTCAATGAGGTGGTCCAAATTATAGTGTAATGTTATTCTCAGAAGTATATCACGTTAGTTGGTTTCAAGGAAGAAGTACATTACATTAGCAAACTACTATATTTTCATGCTGCATAATGTTCAATAATCTGTCTTGTTGCAAATAATGCACAGAAAATAGAGACAAGAGACACGAAATTTTTACGTGGAAAACCCTTGCGGGAAAAAACCACGGGCGCTCAAAGGCAAATCACTATAATATGGAGAGTTTACAATGGAGCGCTTTTTGTTCTATGGGCTACCGGGGTACATATTTATAGCGTGAGGGAAAAAAATCCCACACAGAGAGGAAACCGAATCAGAGTCGGTTGCTACAGATTGACACCACGTCTGATACCATCTGTGCATGCACCTGCCATGCCACGTCTGACATGAGGCGATGAATACGGATTCGGATCAACTTTAACAATCTCCACCTTGAGCCGAATTCCCTCCAGTAGTCAAAGAATATAATAGACTCATCCAATAAAATTATCATCCATACCTTGAGCGCCGAAAGTCCAAAGGACTAGTGAGTAATACCAACTAAGCCTGAGCATAGCTCAAACTTAGATACAGGAACTGGCTTTGTCAACATATCAGCTGGATTATCATGAGTACTTATCTTACTGATTTTAATATCACCTTGAGCAATGACACCTCGAATGTAGTGATACCTGATATCAATGTGCTTTGTTCTCTCATGGAACATTTGATCTTTTGTAAGGCAAATAGCACTCTGACTATCACAAAATATTGTAGTGCAAGATGTACTTCCACAAAGCTCAGTAAGGAAACCTCTTAGCCAAATGGCTTCTTTGCAAGCTTCAGAAATAGCCATATACTCAACTTCTGAAGTAGACAAGGCAACGGTAGCTTGCAAACTTGCTTTCCAGCTAACGGCACACTCTCCAATAGTAAACACATAACCAGTGAGAGATCTTCTTTTATCCAAATCTCCAGCAAAATCTGAATCCACATAACCAACGAGTCCATCTCCAGTCTTTCCAAATTGTAAACAAGCATTAGATGTGCCCCGCAAATATCTGAAAAGAACTGCTTTCCAATGCTCTTTTCCAGGATTAGCCATGTATCTACTAACCACACTTAATGATTGAGATAAATCGGGGCGAGAACATACCATAGCATACATAAGTGAACCAACTGCACTCGCATATGGAACTTTAGACATGTACTCAATTTCATCATTTGATTGTGGACATGACGCTAAAGAAAGTCTGAAATGTGCAGCTAAGGGAGTACTCACAGGTTTGGCCTTATGCATGTTGAAACGACGAAGAACTTATCAATATATCCCTTTTGACTTAGATATAATTTGCCAAACTGTCTGTCTCTAATGATTTCCATACCAAGAATCTTTTTTGCTGCACCGAGATCTTTCATATCAAATTCACTATTTAATTGTGCCTTGAACTTTGAAATTTCAGCCTTGTCTTTTGCAGCAATCAACATATCATCAACATATAGGAGCAAATAAATAACTGAACCATTAACAGTCTTCAAGTAAACACAGCTATCATAATTAGATCTTTTAAAATTCTGAGATATCATAAAGGAGTCAAATCTCTTGTACCATTGTCTAGGTGATTGCTTCAAACCATAAAGAGATTTCTTCAATTTGCAAACAAAATTCTCCTTTCCCGGAATAATGAAACCTTCCGATTGCTCCATATAAATGTCTGCTTCTAATTCGCCATGTAAGAATGCAGTTTTCACATTCAATTGTTCAATCTCATAATCATGCATAGCCACAATGCTTCACATCTGTAAAGTGCGAATAGAACTATGCTTCACAACAGGGGAAAAGATATCTGTAAAATCAATACCAGGAATTTGGTTGTATCCTTTTGCAACTAGCCTTGCTTTGTACCTAACCTCTTCGGTTGGTGAAACTCCTTCTTTCTTCTTGAAGATCCATTTGCAGCGAATAGGCTTCTTCTCAATTGGCAACTTGACCAGCTCCTAAGTGCCGTTCTTGTTAAGAGATTCCATCTCATCATTCATGGCAGTCATCCATCTTTCTGAATCACTAGAAGAAATAGCCTCTGAATAAGATGAAGGTTCTGCAGTACCTTCAATTTCTTCTGCCACATTTAAATAATAAGCCACAAAATTTGCTTCTTCAATATATCTCTTAGGAGGCTGAATGTTCCTCCTCTGTCTATCAACTGCAATGGAACGATGTGTTGGTGGCTCAACAATAAGGGCTTCTGAAATATTTTCCTTGTTGACTTCTGGTGTAGATCCTGAATCAATAACATGCTCCACCTGCATGCTTGATTACTTCTCAACAGGAACATCAATAGATGGCTTATCATGCAACATAGCAGAATCATCAAAAGTAACACTTCTGCTAATAACCACCTTTCTAGTTTCAGGATTCCACAATTTATATCCTTTCACACCAGTTTTATGACCAAGGAAAATGCACTTAACTGCTCTAGGCTCTAATTTACCATTGTTAACATGAGCATAAGCAGGACAGCCAAATATTCTTAGGTTTGAATAATCTGCTGGAGAGTCAGACCATACCTCAATTGGAGTCTTCTTATCAATAGCCAAATTTGGTGATCGATTAATCAAATAACAAGCAGTGGAAGCGGCTTCTGCCCAAAAACTCTTAGATAATCCAGAATTTGATAACATGCAACGTACCTTCTCCATGATGGGTCTGTTCATGCATTCGGCTACACCGTTTTGTTGAGGAGAGCCTGGAATGGTATAATGTCTCACAATACCTTCTGACTTGCATAAAGCTTCAAATTCTCCAGAACAGAACTCCAAACCATTGTCGGTACGTAGCTTCTTGACATGCTTACCAGTTTGTCTTTCAATCATAATCTTCCACTCCTTGAATGTTTTGAATACATCTGATTTATGCTTGACGAAATATGCCCAAACTTTTCTTGAGTAATCATCAATGATGGTCAACATGTAGCTTGCACCACCAAGTGACGGAACGCGGGATTCTCCTCACAAATCAGAGTGAACATAATCCAATATACCTTTGTAGAGTGAGTCGCAGTACTGAATTGCACCCTCTTTTGCTTGCCAAAGACACAATGTTCACAAAACTTCAACTTGTAGATGCTTTGGTCATTAAGAAATCCTCATTTGCATAATTCCATCATTCCAGCTTCACTCATATGCCCCAGGCGCATATGCCAAAGATTCGTAGCATCAGAATCAGATAATTTATTTGAGGCAACTGTAGCATTACCTGAAATTGTAGTGCCTTGCAGATGATATAAGTTGGCAGCTTTCATATCACCCTTCATCACAACAAGAGAACATTTGGAGACTTTCAGAACTCCACCTCCACCTGAATACTTGTACCCTTTAGCATCAAGAGTACTCAACGAGATAAAATTTCTCTTCAAATTTGGAATGTGACGAACATCTAACAAAGTTTTGATGGTGCCATCAAACATCTTGATCCGAATAGAACCAATGCCTACAACCTTGCATGGTGTATTATCACCCATCAACACTGATCCACTTGGCGTAGCTTCATAAGTAGCGAACCACTCATGGTTCGGGCTAATGTGGAATGTACAGGCTGAATCAAGAATCCATTCATCGTCGGCTTTGCAATTACCGGCGAAGGCAATGAGGACATCTCCATCAGAAGCTTCTTTAGTG
The DNA here is from genome assembly GCA_036346575.1 of Dendrocalamus sinicus. Classification (NCBI taxonomy): domain Eukaryota; kingdom Viridiplantae; phylum Streptophyta; class Magnoliopsida; order Poales; family Poaceae; genus Dendrocalamus; species Dendrocalamus sinicus. The sequence continues at coordinate 17,377,296 of CM070652.1, forward strand.
ACAACGGTGGCTCTAGGTTCATCATCTTGTTGATCCTTCTTGAAATTGTTATTCCTCTTCTCTTTGTTCTACAACTTCCAGCACTCGGATATGTCATGACCATCCTTCTTGCGATACCTGCATGACTTCCTGTTCCTGGATTTAGATCTGCCTCTGTATTTGCTTTGGCTTCTGCCTTTTGAATTGCAGTTTGAACCCTTCTCATATTACCTGCCGCGGACAGACAAACCTTCTGCATGGTACTTGAACTTTCATTTGGAACCATAAGCTTCATCTTTTCCTTAGCATACAGAGCTTTATAAACTTCACTGAGAGAGAGAGTATCTCGGCTATATAGAATAGTATCTCTAAAAGTAGAGTACGAACTGGGCAGAGAGCATAGCAAAATAAGACACAAATCTTCATCATCATATTTTACCTCCATAGCTTCGAGGTCTGCAACAACTTCCTTGAAAGCTGTCAGGTGGTTCAACAACGAGGCACCCTCCGCTATCTTGTGGGAATAAAGCTTCTGCTTTAGATGCATCTTGCTGGTCAGAGTCTTGGTCATGCAAATCTGCTCCAGCTTCAGCCATAATGCGGCGGCGGTTTTCTCCTTCATAACCTCATGTAAAATATTATTTGATAGATGAAGATGAATTTGAGATAAGGCCTTACAATCTTTACGTTGCTTCTCATCAGCGGACAATGTGGTTGGCATCTTGTCGATCCCCAGAAGTGCATCATCCAAATCAAGCTGTGATAAAACAGCTCGCATCTTGACTTGCCATAGAGAAAACCTCGTGTCGCGATCCAACAGCGGAAGATCATACTTCAGAGTCGCCATGTGGAAGAAAACCAAATTTTGCTGGTACGAATTTGAGTATACCAAGCAAAAAAAACTCGCAATCTGAAAATCCTGGTACGATTCTTGTGTGTACGTATCAATTTCACCCAAAAAGCAATTCCAACCCACAGCCCTCTTTCTTTCTTTTTTTCTTTCACTTGCCTTGAATTCCGTGCGGGCTGTGCATGCAACTAGGGCTGTAAAAAAGCTCGAGGCTCGCGAACTGCTCGAGCTTGGCTCGCTCTAGACTCGATTCGAGCTTGGCTCGAGCTCCAAACGAGCCGAATTCGAGCTTCATCTTAAGCTCGCGAGCTTTAACGAGCCGAACTCGAATAGCTCGCGAGCTTAAGATTTTTTCATTTCCCCCCACCCCCTCCGGCCTTCCTCCCGCCTCTCCTCTCAAAATCCCGCCCCCACCCCCTAACCCTAGGCCCAGAGGCCCCCGACCTGACCCGGTGCCCGTCCCACCCCACCCCGCCGCGCCGCCCCGCGCGCCTCGGCGCCTCCGCTGCGCCTTGCTCCCGCGCCGCCCCTCCTCGCCGCCTCTCGCCGCCGCCGCCGGCTGCCCCACTCCGTCCCCTCGTCGCCCTCCTCCTCTCCCCGCCGCCCCTCCTCGCCCCGGTCCCCTTCTCTCCGCCGCCGCCCTCCTCCCCCCGGCGCGCCTCCTCACCCCCCCGCGCGCCGCCCCTCTCCGTCCCCTTCCTCTCCCCGCCGCGCCCCGTCCCCTTCCTCGGCTCCTCGCCTCCCGCCGCCTCTCTCGCCCCCGCCACCGCCCCTCGTCCCCGGCGCCCCTCCTCGACTCGGCCCGCCGCCGCTCCTCCTCGTCCCCGGCGCCCCTCCTCTCCCCGCCGGCGCCGCCCCTCCTCGACCCGGATCCGGCAGCTCAGCGGTCAGCGCCTCGGCCACGGCTTCGCAGGCTCGCAGCCCGCAGGTACTCCCTCCCTCCTCCCCATCGAACCTTACACGAGCTGAGCTCGAGCGAGCTCGAGTTTTGTCCGAGCCGAACTCGAGCCTAGCTTAAAGTTCGATGTTGATCTCAGCCTCGCTCGAGCTCGGCTCGATTTTCTACCGAGCTCAAGCTCGCTCGAGCTCAGCTCGTTTACAGCCCTACATGCAACTTTTTCCAGGCGCTGGGAAACGCTGTTGCTTTTTTTTTTCTGCGCTGCACTTCACACGTTGATCAAGGCTGCGAGAAAGTCACGAGCGCTGCTGCGATTTGGCTTCTTGGATGCTGCTGTTGTCGCCCGAAATCGAGGAGAAGACGCGAGGGACGCCTTTTATCAGATCGACGGGCTGCGGCGGCCCATCGAGTTGGCTTCGAAGATGTATGCGACTCGGATTCGACGATAATTTTTTTTCCCGTCAGTTCGGATCTGACCACGCCTTCAGATGTGGATGATTTTTTTTCCGAATCTCTTGTAAAACTCAATGTTGTAATCTTCTGTGCTCTGATACCACTTGTTGCAAATAATGCACAGAAAATAGAGACAGGAGACACGAAATTTTTATGTAGAAAACTCTTGAGGGAAAAAACCACGGGCGCTCGAAAGCAAATCACTGTAATATGGAGAGTTTACAATGGAGCGCCTTTTGTTCTATGGGCTACCGGGTACATATTTATAGCGTGAGGGAAAAGAGTCCCACACGGAGAGGAAACCGAATCAGAGTCGGTTGCTACAGATTGACATCACATCTGATACCATCTGTGCATGCACCTGCCATGACACGTCTGACATGAGACGATGAATACGAATTCGGATCAACTGTAACATGTCTATTTCTAGTTGGAAGTAAGTTTAACTTTCTTTCGTTTTTCAAGATCAGTTAGCTCATTAGAAATATCCCGCACCCACCCAACGATATCATCATTTGCTGTATGTCATGTGTATCAACTCTTCCCCCAACAGGCAAGTAAAACCCGACAACAATATTCGTATTAAATCCATAAAACTCCTGCACGACTCTGTGAAAGGTATGTTCTGAAATTTAGCAGCTTGGCATACCAAAGCTGACCACTGAATTTTCTTAAAAGAAAAGAAGGTTAACGACAAGAAGGTACAATGTTTCTCTGCCCTTCACTGCTCAACTCGGCTCTGATGCAAACACACAGATAAAAGTCTAAAAGATTTTAGCCTAGTTCGGTACTGTTGAAGTGTCCTATTTGTTTTTGTTTCTCTCTTTTCTGAATCAATCTTGGTTTCAATCCTGTTGGCAACAGATGTCATGAATTCCAGAGTTGGTAGGGAGAGATTCTGTCTGCTGGGGAATATGATCTGATTGATGCCTTATGGGCAGCATCAGCACATGAGACACAACTACCATAACCTCTCTTGTCCCCATTACATATTCGCGGATTCCATTGCTTGCCTCGCTCCCATACCATCTGACCCCTATATATAGCCACCTGCTGTTTAGGTCACATGTAGGGCTTGAAAGGCACTCTGTCTTCTTGTTATACAGTACCTCTTTCTTGTCAGGTTTCAGTTACAGTGAAAATGGAACTGGAACTGGATATATCACTGGTGACTTTCTGCACTGATCAACAACATTTTCTCTGCAAAATTCACAAGAGGTGGTAAATAGTAACTAGTAACAGAAGGTCATACAAGTATTTCTGCATGTGAGGTGTATGTCCTCTCAATTTGTTCGGCCATGCTCATCACCTCCAGAACGAGCAGGATGGCCCTGTAAACGGCTTTCCCAAATGGAATGGTTTCTTTATTGTCAATTGTAAAGGATTTTTCAACTCTACCATACCTGCTTGACATCCATCGAACCCAGCTTGATAGTAGTATCTAATCCTGTTGGTTCACTGATCCCATCACCTCTATACAGCCAGTTGCGAAGCTCAGCGAGCGCCACGGGCAACGATAACCCACGAGGCCGCACACGGGTCTCCTTCTGGTGGTATGAGCGAAGTCAATGCGCGTGTCACCGCGATGAAATCTCGACGTCGTGCACCGCACATTCACTGAAAAATACCACACTGTTCAGCTTCAGTTTCAGATCCGGCTGACTACCTGTCGCGTACTTCACCTAGATGTATTTTTTACATTGTTTATAGCAATAATTGGAGTAGGGTTGGCTGCAATCGGAGGCAGTATGATGATAGCGTCCACGCCTCAAGAGTGAGATCGATTGGTAGTTGTGTGTTAATTTGTCAACTATGTTATGCTGCGGCGAATTCACATTGCTCTGACCAGCTTGGCAGCAGGGGCGAATCCAGAATAAAAATAGAGAGGTGGCTCTACCGTTGAGGTTATAGCACAATATAAATATCAGTTTTGTTATTGCACAGACGACTGAAATTTTTTTATGTTTCAGTCACTTGAAATTGCACTCTCAATGAACTAAAATTGCAGCCCCCCTAAAAAAATAGCTGCAACTTTAGGTGATTCAGAGTGCAACTTCAGGTGACCTGAAATTGCACTCTCAATCAACTAAAATTGCAGCCCTCCTCCAAAAAAAACATGTGCAACTTCAGGTGACTCAAAGTGCAACTTTAGGTGACTGAAAGATAAAAAAAATTTCAGTCGCCTGTGCAATAGTCTATCCCTATAAATATATCAAAGCTACATCTACTAGTCTTTTGCCATTAGAATATCAAATTCATACATAAATAGAAAGATAACAAATTGAAAATGTACAATACAATAAATTTAGTACCTTGCTAATGGATAATGTGCTCCAAATGTTCATAAATATGTGAGTACCGATCTGCAGATAAGAAATATCAAATGTAGTGATACAATATTAAATTGTGAATGTCTATAAACATTAAAAATGAAATGAAAATATACCACTAAGTCACTGCTAGTTGCATCAGTTCTGCCGAACCTTTTTTGCTTCAGTTCAGCTTTCTTTGGTTGGAGGATTACTGCTAGTTGCATTGTTTGAGAAATATTTGTGCAAAGTTCGCTTCTCCATTTTTTTAAATCTAAGAATAATTAAATAACAACTAGTCAACAATTGAATTAAATAAATTAGCTAATCGGCTAATGCCTAATGGCTACTGTCGAAGCTCATCAGTTAAACAATAAATCGGTGTCTCAGTTAGTACTTACTCCTCAGTGGCGGACTCCGATCAAAATTTAGGTGGCCTAATAGAACTTATTGACCAGTTTACCGAATGCCGAGTTGTCGGTCTACAGTAGCCTGCTGCATTGCCGGTGAGAGATAGAAAAACGCTATTGTAGCTATTACGAGCTATCTTGAAAACTATGGTATATGCCATATTTTGCCAAAAGAGGGCAGCGGTGCTAACTCCACGGTGTGGAGGAGAAAACGGCGGCTGTCACGTAGTCCAGATAGAACTGGGCGGTGACCACCTGGAACGAGACGTTGGCCAGTAATTTAAACTAATTTTGGTAAACATATCTTAAAATAGGAAATTATTTATTGAATAGTGCAGTTAAATATTCATTTTTGCGAAAAATCAGTTGCAAAAATATTTTCAGAAATATTACCTTTTCGCCTAATAGATTATCGTTAGTATTGCCATATAACTATTATTTAAATATGTATTTACTTTATTCTGCATAACCCTGAGCTAGTATGAAATAATTGCATATACGCCCATGGCCCATTACATAATCCATGTCAATAACTAATATTATTGCCTTGCAACATGTGAAATGCCTCAACCATTGGGATTTCTTTATTTTCGGAGGTCAACTATTGTCCATCGATATTTGAGTATTGAGGTTGGCTGAGTTCCTGAAATTAGCAGTCAGTACTCGAAGCTCGTGCTTGACCCTTGTAGAGTTGTAGACTTGTAGACACGAGGGAGAGAGGCTCCATGTCAAAAGCAAAGATGTCGTTATGGTTTGTAATCACCGCTACAAATACAATCTTCTTCATCATGCAAAGGTTTTTTAAACCCGACAAGGTCATTTATATAGCTAGCATGAAGTTGTGGGGGTGGGAGAGGTGTACACGGCCGGTCAGTAGTAGGGGGGCTAACGTCTCATCTGACCCACTGCTGGATCCACTCCTGATTGCCATGCGTCTAGCTTTGTCAAAATTTATCCATCGCAAGGTTGTCTTAGAAATATTAATTTTTTTTCCCATTCGAGTAGCGACTTGCAAGTATATTTGTGGCATTTTCTTATGCATGCAGTTGCTGCACGCGTTTGTAAAGCATTTTCTTATGCATGCAGTTGCTGCACGCGTGCTACTAGCCGGTTGACTTTTCAGTTTGTGCTACTAGTAATAATACTATTGTTTACTCCGTTCCCTTAATTTGGACCAATTATTTACCTGCTGTTAAAAAAAATGAAAATAAATATTGTTTCTCTTTTTTCCAGGTCTAAATGTGTGATGCATGCACGTATCTATGCACATATCAAAGTCCTCCTGGCCGGCGCAATATATGAAGATAATATTCATTATTGAGCTCTTGTGGCTAGGTTGGTTGCAGTCTCGAGAGTATATACTGTCATTTCTAATATACCAATTAAATAAATATGTTATACTTATTTATCATTTTTGATATACTTAAATAATAATTCTAAAATATTTCGATGTGATTTTATTGAAAATTTTTCATTGCAGTCATTTATTTTTTGCTTATGCATAATTCCATATATAAAAGAAGTATATATACAAATTATGCTATAAAAAGTGGATTTTGATTAAAAAAAATTATGAAACTCACTTTGTAATATCTTATAATCATTATTAGAAGATACTCAAAAGGATAAATAAGTATAACAACATCATTTAAGTGGAATATAAGAAGTGGGAGTACGCACTCCTATAAGTATGGAATCATTTTCTTTATACACACACACACACACACACACACACACACACACACACACACACACACACATATATATATATATATATATATATGCCATATTTTTTTTTGAGCTACGACTGATGGCTTTTGTTTATGCTTTTCAAGATGGCAGCGGACGGTGCATACACTTTTAGACTCGAGAAGTTATTTGAAGAATCTATTTCAAAAGGCCGCTTCATTTACTTAGATTTTTGGAGAAACTAAAAAGCAAAATAACAAAACCATCAAGTCACAAATAATTCAGATTTTCATTAACGGAGGAACACCGTTAGATGGAGTAGTTGTCATAGGCCCAAAGTACAACCAGGAGTGAGAAATTGGAAGAGTGCCCCAGTTTCTTCAACTCAGACCTCTCAAATGGTTATGAGTTAAGAGTGGGTATAAGCTTAAAGAAGACAATTTTCACTTCGGTTATATTCATATAGGCGCTCGATATTCGCCAGAACTATATAATATTGTAGCTACGACCAAAATACTATACCTCTAACCCAAATCTTGTAGCTACGACCAAAATACTATACCTCTAACCCAAATCTTGTAGCTACGACCAAAACACTGTAGCTACGACCAAAATACTGTAGCTCCGACCCAAATCTTGTAGCTACGACCACAATACTGTAGATTTGGCCATCTCAAAAATCCCGCAGCTATGACTATCTCCAAGACTCGATAGCTCCAACCATCTCCAAAACTCAGTAGCTATGATCATCTGCAACTACGACCATCAAACCGAGTAAACACCCATCAGTGACGTCAAGATTAAAGACCATTTTTCTTATACTTTGTAATTATCATATGTTGTATTTTGTTATAATGTGTATGTTAGAATTCTTAATCAGGGGCTTTCTCGCGAAGAGATGTAATTAATAGAATTTTTATATAAATTTATTAATTCTAAAAGTAATGGACTTGTAATACTTGATTTTTATCTTATTTTCAATTAAATTAAATCAACTTGTCTCTAATGATGCGGAGGCGGATTCGATGCCCATTTTCCCATCATTAGACATCCATTTCTAGATGTGCGCAAGGTTATCTGGAGATCATTTTAGAATGTTAAACGAGAACTGTACACTTGCATGTTCATATTCCTTCAACTGGACACTTCTTTTTGGTTAGTTTGATGTGTTGGTAGACTTGAACTCTTTGCTTTCTCTCATTGCATAGGATAATTTTGGTTCAATAATTAAGTATAAGAACATGGTGGTGCTTTTGTTTCATATTTTGAAATATCACATGCTCTTGTGACTAATTAGCTCTGATTTTGTACAAATAATGCTAAGTATTGATTATGATCAACTGGTGCCTGAAAAAAGGGATCGCCGTCTCATTAACAAAGCATGCTTTTCTTTCTGACTTGGATTACTTAATGTGCCTCTACTCTTGGAAGTGGAACCCATAGGAATGAGAGCTTCATTTTTGCTTGTTTCACACTTCCATTCATATGTGGTTTATCTTTTTCAATGGATAGGATGCATTTGACTACTCCAAATTTGAGCCCAAGCTTTTTGATTTGGTATGTTATATATTATTCTTCTATATTGTTAATGTTGTCATCTGCTAGAAGAAATATTTTATCTTGTCAGCATATTGGTTCTTGGCAACACATTTTGGAGGCTCTGGGTGGGGTGAGATGTTGCATATTTGACATCATCAATCCCATAAGTTCGCTGCCCATTATTTGAATTTTTTTGTGCCTCCATCTGTACAGGCTTCATTGTATTAGTCTGTTCTTTCTTTTTTATTTTTTTATGATTTCTTGTTCGCATATTTCATCTAGGGAAAATGCATTGTAGTGATCACTATACAGAGAGCTTCTTTGCATAGATGCAGTCTGGGTGATAATTCACCCTGAGGAAGCAAACTCCATATTCACCTTATACATGGTTGGGATTTCACTTTGTTCTTTTTTAGTATCATGCAGGATATCAAGAGCAGATGTCACATTGGCCAGAGCAGCCAGTAAATGTAATAATCAATTGGTTGAAGAGTTATAATGCAGCATGGCCCGTTGCTGATTTCTTTGCATAAGCATGATAGCATCATTCACATTTCGCTCAGGCAATGCAGCAGTTGCTAAATACGTGAAGAACAAGGTCTTCTCAATTGATCATGTTTCAGACGACCCTTCAGTGATCGCGTAGTGTCTTGTGATTCTGAGCAGTGTATATCTATGATATTTACTGCAACAATAAGCTTTTTTTACCTTCTTAGTGTCTGTTAGATGGCTACATATTGCATATCCATATGTTCACACCACAGCCCCTATATAGAACTATAGATGACGGCTTGTATTTGTGCATTCTAAACTTTTAACGCCTTAACAAATCCAAGAAATCTAAGAGTGACACCAGAAGTTACCAGGGACGTTTGCATGCTGGCTAGAATAATGGCAGAAAACTTGTATTGCTGATCACAAATTGAGGGTCTCATGTTTGAGGTAGAAATGACTTACTACTTGTAAGTATAGTATATGTACACCTGATTATTAGAATTTAATAAAACTTCAAATGGTTACAGTTGTCTATGTGGCGATGTAATAATACTTATTCATGTTATCAATTATTTGAGATCTATTGCAACGCACGGGTATTTAGCTAGTTCTCTCTAAAATGAATAGGCAGAGGTCATGTTATCTGTTAAAAAAAAATGTCGTAGAGAGAAAAATTAAAATACCAACATATTCTCCGAAAATTCATGTCTACCAACTAAGTATTCATACAGGGATCTAGACCTACTTTGCTGCTAGAGCAACCAGAATACCTAATGCCTGACAATAGTTGGACCGCAATAGACAATTAAGATATAGGTTAATTAATGGTCATGCATTGGGGATTGCATGGAATTGAATTGGACGACCGCCAATAGTTGTCAAATAGATGTTACAAAATGTACAGTCAAACCATATAAATTTTGACCAAAGATATCATCTAGAATATATAGTTTGTATATACAAAAAAAGAGAAAATTTACTATATGCTACTCATTAGTACGTGTTTTAGAGATATACCATTCCCCATTTGCTTCTTCGAAACATGCCACTAACAAGTGAAGTTGTTTTGAAATATGCCATTATGAAATATTAAAGCCTATTTCCCCAAATACGCACCCTGTATCACCTCTAGTATTTTTGTATGGTCCAAAATACCCTTGGCTCTTGTCGAATCAAACCGTGGCTACACCCTATTCACATTGTTCTGTCTGGAACATTCCCTTTCATGCGCAACCATGCAGTGCAGATAGAGGCTGTGACCTCAGGGCGACGAGGACAACGACGTACACGGCGACGAGGCTGGGCAGCACCTACTACAGTGATAAGGGCGGCGAGTTGCACGGCAACGAGGGCGATTGGGTAGCGACTGTCGCAGAGGACACGCACGCAGTCGAACGACCACGAAATTGTTTATGACCATACCTCATCGCAGCAAGTCGATAGTTCTCTTGTCGCAGTGGACGCTCACACAGTCGAACGACCACGAAGTCGTTTATGACCACGCCTCGTCACACAAGTCGATAGTCCATAATCAATAGTCGGTTACGACTTATGACTTACGACTTTCAACTTATGAGTTCCTCAAACATTTGTGCTGCTCGACTACCATAACTTTTCTGATGACTCTATTTAAGCAACAAACGAGTACAGATCATGGCCAATATGGCCCCTCCTAAGCGCATGCCATGGCTACATGATTCGTGCCATCCCACGACCATCCATGACGCATGACTACTAACTGAAACCGAAAAAAGAAGCAACCGTTCCCACTTGAATGAGCACACATCGAATGTCTAATGTGCATAATCAGAGGACATGCCCACTTGATCAAACATCCTAACAATCTCCCCCTTGATCTAGTTTCCCTTTACATTGACAACTCCAATCTTCTCGCGCAGACTCTGAAACTTCATCCGCCTAAGAGGTTGCGTTAGCAAGTCTACCAATTGCTCCTCCGACTTGACATAGTTGATGAGGACCTTGCCAATTTCAACGCATTTCCTGATGAAATGGTAACACGTCTCAATGTGCTTGCTCCGGCCATGGTACATCGGATTCTTGCATAGCTGAATTGCAGACTTGTTGTCCACGAGCAGAGCTGACGTAGTTGCTTCCACATTGAACAGGTTGCCGTGCAACTCTCCAAGCCAAATCCCTTGGCATGTCGCCGTTGAGGCAGCAACATACTCAGCTTCGCAAGATGACAGAGCGACGATCCTCTGCTTTTGTGATTGCGCCAGCTCACTGAGCTCCCCCCCCCCCAATGAAGAAAATCATGCCGGAGGTACTCTTCTAGTCGTCGACATCCCCGGCCATGTCGGCGTCGCTGTACACGACGAGCTTGGCCGCCATCGTTCCTCTAGCATACCGGCACCCATAGTCGATTGTCCCTGCCACATAGTGCAGTAGGTGCTTCACAGCGCCAAGGTGCTCAGTGGTGGATGACTCCATAAACCGACTTACATAGCCAACTACAAACACGATGTCTGGCCTTGTGTGTACCAGATAGCGTAAGCCTCCGACGACGTTGCAATAGAACGTGCCGTCAACTAAAGGATTTGAGCTTTCCTTGCTCAATTTCAGTCGCGGCTCCATTGGGACATGGACGGGTTGCAGCTGCTCATACTGGCCTTTTCCAGTAGCTTGGGCATGTAGCATGCTTGAGATAGAGTGATCTCGCCCTCACTCTACGTGACCTCGATTCTGAGATAATAGCTGAGAGGGCCGAGGTCACTCATCTTGAACTTGGCTTTCATCTAGGCCTTGAATTGATCAATCACCTCCAGACAGGCGCCGGTCACCACTAAATCGTCAACGTACACACCCAAGAGCAGACGTGAGTTGTCAGTTCCCTGGGTGTACACGACATGCTCTGACGAGGTTCTCTTGAAGTCGAGGGAGGTCAGCATGTCGTCAAGCTTGGCATTCCAGGCCCTTGGCGCTTATCGAAGCTCGTAGAGAGCCTTACGCGGGTGCAATGCCTAGTGCTCGTGGCCCACGTAGATGAAGCCAGGGGGTAGTGCCATGTATACTTCCTTCATGAGGTCGCTGTTGAGGAAGGTAGACTTCACATACCGGCCATCCCTCATGGGCAGCCACCACCACGAGTGCTTGTACAGAATCAAGGCATGCCATGGGCGTGAACACCTCGTCGAAATCTACGCCGGCACATTGAAAATATACCTTGGCCACCAGACGCGCCTTGCACTTCATGATCTCACCATGGGGATCCTTCTTTAGCTTGAACACCCACTTAAGACCAATTGGGCATTTCCCGGTCGAAAGGTCAACGAGGTCCCATGTCCAGTTCTCCTCGATGGAGTTCATCTCTTCCTACATCGCCATATGCCATCCCTGGTCAGCCTGAGCCTCGGTGACAGAGGCTGACTCATCCATCATCAGCATGTGCAGTTTATCGGGATCGAGCCCGTGTGGACCAGTATCGTCGATGCAGTCTTGCACCATGCGGAACCTCCGAGGAGCTCCTTTATCGTCAAGGTCAATGTCCGATGGATGTTCGATGGCGGGGATACAAATTTGCTCGTCAGAGCACTGGCGCCTAAGGTCAGATTAGTGGAGTGCTCACTCGTTGCCATGGTCAAATTGGTGATGCCGGCATCGGGCAAGCTTCCTATAGGTCTTACCACAGGTACAGAGTAGGCCACGGTGAAGTCATCATGTCCACTGACTTATTCGAAGTGCTCCCAGTCCCAGCTTCTCCCCTCGTCGAAGACAACATCCCTGGAGATGTCCACTCGGCCAGATGAGGGTCGAACATCTAGTACACCTTGGAGCGGTCGTTGTAGCCGATGAACACCATGGGAGCGCTTCTGTCGTCTAGCTTGCTGATGTGCCACCGCGTGGCTTTCACATGCCCTACGCAGCCAAAGGTTAAAGGTACAAAGGAAGTACACAGCTAGCTTCACACCATGCCAGGCTTCATAGGGGGTCTTCCCTCTCATGTTGCTTGTGAGAGAACAGATCAGGACGAAGATAGCCGTGGTTACGGCCTCCCCCCAAAACTCACTGAGCACCTTCCAGTCCTTGAGGATGCACCTCACCATTGCCATCACCGTCTGGTTCCAGTGTTCAACGACGCCGTTTTGCTAGGGTGAATACGATGCCGTGAGCTGCCAGTGTACTCCTTACTCAGCGCAATGCTCGGTGAAGTCCATGAAGGTGAACTCCCCCACAGTCGGTGCATAGGGCACGCAACTTGCGGTCGGCCTCGGTCTAGACTGTGGCCTGAAACTTCTTGCTTGGGCCAATGGCCTTGTCCTTGCCTCGGAGGAGAATGAGCCACATGTAATGACTCATATCGTCGATGAGCAAGAGGAAATAGTGCTTTCCTTCGTGTGTCACTGGTGTGACAGGTCTGCATAGGTCACTGTGCACTAGGTTGAGGTGGTCGTTGGCGTGATGCTTGGCCTCCTAAGGAAAAGGCACGCGCCGTTGTTTACCGATGAGGCACCCATCGTAGATCTGATCAACATGGTTCACGTGAGGAAGCCCGCACACCATGCCCATGGTCAACATCTTCTAGAGCGTGTCAAAGTTGAGGTGGCCAAAGCGGGCATGCCAGCGCCACACCTCGTTGTTAACCTGCAAGCTCAGATAGACCGGTTGTACCACACTTAGAACGATCTTCTACGACCAGTTTGGTGATCTCTTCACCTTGTCGATGAGGTTGTGTTGTCAATCACGGACACACAGAACGCCATCTTGAATCAGCATGCTGTAGTCACTATCATCGAGCTGGCCAATGCTAATGATGTTGCTCCCAATATGCGGGATGAAATACACGTTGGTGAGGGTGTGGTGTTAGTTCCCTTTTCCCATGAACAGCATGGTGCCGCGCCTGTGGATTTTGACCACTGATCCATCATCAAACTTGACTGAGCTGGTGATCTCGCAATTGAGTTCAGAGAACACTGCGCCAAATCCCATTATGTGATTTGATGCTTCGGTGTCGAGAAACCAGGAGGTCTCCTCATGCTCTTCGTTGGGTAAGGCTGACCTAACATGCACCTCATTGAGGAAGACATGCCCGCCAATGTGTTCTGGCTTGGCGGGTGTCCGAACAAATGTCCTCTTCCACTGCCGTTACTTGGGCCATCAGGAGAGACGGCTCATCATCGATGTTCTACACCAGATGCGCCTCCTCCCTTTTCTTCTTGTGACAATCGCGAGTCCAATGTCCCAATTTTTCGCAGTACCTACACTCGTCCCTCTTGGGGTTGTCGGGGCCACCGCAAGAACATGTCTTCTTCCCATTGCTGGAGGAATCTTGCCCACGCCCGCCATGCGGCCTACCACAGCGCGCGGAAGAGTTGACGCTGCTAATCGTCGATCCGTCCCGATCGCATGCCTGCACTCGTGCCCACCACTCCTCCTCCGTGAGGAGCAGACGGGTTCCCTTATCGTCGGCGCCACGGTTGGAGTAGCGCTGCTCCACCGCTTGAAGTCGACCCGTCACCTCCTCGATCAAGATGGCGTTGATGTCGAGGAGTGTCCCTATGGAGATGGCCACCTGAAGAGAGCGATCTGGGACCACCTGCAGGAGTTTCTTAACCACCTCTTCCTCTCGGATGGGATCGCTGAGCAGGTGGAGGTTGTTGGCAAGCCAAGAGGTCTTCATTAAGAAATCATAAATGGGCTCACCATCTTTGAAGGAGATACTGTCGAACTCCTTGCGCAGTTGCCAAGCGTTGGCTTCGCGCACGAGGTCAACGCCCATACGCATGGTCTTCACGGCTTCCCAGGCGGCCTTCGCCATGTGCTTAATAGCAAGAGTCGACAACATCTCGATCGTCACAGCATGGAGAATTGCTGACAGTGCAAGCCGGTCGTCGTGGTAGTCTGTGTCATCAGTTTTGATGGCCTCCCAGAGACCTTGCACCTGGAGGTTGACTCGTATGAACAGCGCCCAATCGTTGTAGTTCGTTCGCGTGAGCATGGGGTAGACAATGGAGCCTGAGGCCTCCCTAACTAACTGCTTCCCTAGTCTAACTGCTCTTAAATCTAGTTACACTGGACCACCAGTCAGACTACTATTCATAGGCCAGTCCGACCGCTTCCTCCCAGTGGTCCGACTGGGAACACTCATAACAAATCTTCATTTTCTCTCAACCAAAGTACTAATTGTTCATCACTAACATATATTAGACCTAGTATATGGTCTCTCAATCTCTCTCTTGATAAACACATTGGCAATTCCCCAAAAAATGCAAAGTTGAGTTGGTTTTAGAATTTAGAAGAGATCTTTGCAGAAGAGAACTCAACTTGTTTCAAGAAAAGAATAGAAGTTGAACATAGCCAAGTGACCTAGAAAATAGAGTGAAGAAACTAGAAAGAGCACATTTTCAAAATAAGCACTCCAAAGCCATTTAAACATGGAAATCCTCACTCTAGGCCCATATAAAAGAACAATTTCATTTTAAGCTAAGCAAATCAAGAATTTGCAATAAAACTCAAAAAACCAAAACTCCCTCATTTTCTCCCCCTTTGCCCAATACATGCATTTTTGTCACACTTTCTCCCCCTTTGACAATGAATTCATCAAGTAAAGAATGAAAGGAGTTTATGAAAACTAAGAGACAACATGTCTATTTGTTTGGTAATTTTCAAATTTTAGTTGGATTGGAAGCTTTAAAAAATTATCCAAATCAATTAAAAGGTATTTTACAAAGCCATGCTAATTAGCTCGTAGAATCATGTAAGAATATATATAGCAAAGCAAGCCAAGACTAGATAGAAGTGATTGCATTAAGTAAAGACATGTCAGGTTGTCTCAAAATGACAAGTATAGCTAGAGAGACCTTAATCTAAGTCATGACAAGGCAAAGTGCAAAAATGAGATAAGACTAGTCAAACAAGAAATATAATAAAGAGCTCCAAAATGACTCACTTAAGCTAAAAGGCTATTTGAACTTTGCAATTGACTATATTAATGACTTATCTTGATAGAGCATGTCCTATATTAGGAGCTATTTACAACTGCTCCTAAGCTTCAACCCAAATCGGCACTCACATTTGTATAGTCTATATTAGTAAAAACAAGCCTTAGATTAGAAGCTATCTACAACTATTAGAAGCTATCTACAACTATCTCTTGAGTTTTAATCAAATTATAATCATATTTGTATGGCCAATATCAATCCTAGACTAAACATCATCTACTAACAGCTACTTAATTTCTTTATTTTTCTTACAGCAGAGGCGAGGTGAGAAAACACTACGGAGGATGAGGGATTGAACGCGGATTAAGCTGTGGCCTTGGCAGCACTGAGCTGGAGTGGTGCTTCCCACGCTGAGATGTTGGTAGGGAGGTAGGTTGATGGGAAGGGTCAAAGGAGAGGCCACTTACGTAAGACCGTCGTCACATGACGGGCCACTCCCGTATCATGAGACACGTGAGACGGGTACACCGAAAGATGATGGCGTCGAGTCCATCTAGAGCGTTGATAAAAACGAGAATATCCAGAAGGAATCAGGTAACTTTTTATTAAGAAGAGGAAATACACTTGTATTCGAATGGATGACGACTTGAACCTGAAGGACGGGATTGGACACACACTTCCTACCAAGTGAGAATCCCTGCTCGGTTGGAATGAAAAGCTGTGGTTTATGGTTGAAAATTATTATAGCTGGCTGAAATTTTACTGTAGTTAAAGATGGCTTATTTGACGTAATTCAATTTTAAAAAATTTAAAAATAGAAAAAATATGTTAGTTCATCTCGGACAACGCAAACGAATACAGGAAAAAAGAACCAGCAAAAAAGCTAAAAAAACAAAAATTAGAAAAAAAAATAAAATTTATGATAGTGAAAAATAAGTTAGAAGCTGAAGTTGACGGGGCCAGAGGTCATGGTTGTCAGCATTTCGATCAGTATCAGTGCCCTAGCCCTAGGTAGTACTATTCTTTTAAGAAAAAAACTGATGAACTAGCGTCACGACAAGTACTACACAGAGGTAGACATCTCTGCTCTGGAGGCCATGGGCTGCGCGCAGGCGGCAGTCAAAATAGCCGGGCACATTTGTTCCCTAGCTAGCGCACCATGGATGGACGATTCACGTCTGCACTGCACTGCACTGCATGCAACGAGAGCACAGTATGCACCGCGAGAAGTCTGGCGACGCCCAAGTTGCTTCCGCAACCTGACGCCAAGATCGCTCTCCGGGACAGGAACCAGTTGGAAATCCATGCATAAAAAAGGCCAAGTTATAACTCGAGTTGTCATTTGTCACTACCAGCTCGTAGCTTGCTAGTACAGAGCATACGCGCACATTGTCAAAATCGATCGAATTGTGGCTTGCGACAGCGCTCGATCGATGCTGCTTTCTTTTCCGGCGACTAACGGGTGCAGGCTGCAGGCAGGCACACGTGCGGCGACCATTTGCCATCGGGCCGGCCGGGAGTGTGGAAGATGCGTAGAAACTGATTGGATAGATGTCATGGTAGCAAGTCTGAAGATTTGCTCCTCCCTGTATACGTTTCACGCTATAGTCCGGCTGCTGTATGCTACGTCAAAATTTTTTAGCTTTCGTTAAAAAAAAAGTAGGTGATGTCTAGAGAGCATTTAAGTGTTTTTTTATGGTTTGGTGCACTCGGTTTTTTTGAAAGAGTGCATACATGGGAGAAGAGATATTCGAGTGTTTTTTGTGGTTCGAAGCACTTACATTTTTTTGAAGAGAGTGCATACATAGGAGAAGGGGAATTCAAGTGTTTTTGTAGTTCAGATCACTCATATCTTTTTGAGGAGGTGCATATATGAGAGAAAAATCTGAGTGCATACAATCAAAAAAATACTCGAGTGTTGTTTAACACTTTTCTATTTTTTTTTTGAAGGAGGTGCATACATGGGAGAAAAAACTGAGTGCTCACAATCTAAAAAAACACTTGAGTGCTGTTTAGCACTTCCCAAAAAAGTATGAAATTACCTCAATGGCGCTCGAGTGTTTTTTGTTTGTGAACACTCAATTTTTTATTCATAGATGTTGTTTTATTTGTGCTTTATGATTTTGAATTTGTCATTTTTTCTATGTCAACAATGTGATAAGGAAGTAATCAATTTGTTTAGTGTCGTCAGGAGTCACAACATAAACGACAAAGTATGGTTTTTATATAGTTTTTTGTTGTGTTCCTTATAATTTGTTTTATTTCTCTTTTATACAAATTGCCGCATCATTTTTTACATAATTTAATTTATGCAAAACTAGCATTAGGTGATGTAAAAAAGCCATAAATAAAAGAATAATATGTATTAGAGTATTTCTCAGTGTATCACATCGCATGCTAATAACAAATGAGCAAACTAGTGGATGAAGGTACATATGCATCCAACATCTAAAAAATTGAGTACTCCTTAATAAAATAGTACTCAAATAGGAGAGGAGAAGGCAAAGTAATTTTACCCATTTGATCTAGATCTAAAGGCTCAAAACTTAAGTGTTATTTAATAAGAAAATACTCAAGTTCTCCCTAGATACCATCAAAAAGTGTTTGCATTGTTTGATGAAAATAACAAGGGAGAGATTAATTTGCAGTCGGAATGGATCTCCTTAACAAAAGTATAGTCCTATTATATGTCCCATCAACATATATATAATGTCATAAAAGTCGAAGGTAAAAGTTACATCACGAAGACTATAAATAAAACATCAACGGCATTTTAACGAAGACGAGCCGGAGGGAGGAGTACTATAATCACACATAAACAAGGTGCACCTTGCATAGCTAGGGTATTGATTTCTGAAGGCCATAGCAGGCAGGCATACAGCCGGGACGTAGAGATTCGTTGAAGTGACAGATAGGAAAGTCACTTTATAATTCTCAGTATTAATGACTGTGACACAACGTTGTTGAATCGACAAACTTTACATTATTGAGGCGCCCAATGATTTTTCCGCCTTGATCCTCCTTACAATTTTGAGCTGGACAATCAGAGATAACGTCACTCTTTGGGAAATTGTATACCCTAACCTAATATAATTTAGCCTAGCCTAGGAACGGATCCAGCACAAAAACTAAGTGGGGACACTCAGCTCATGCCGCGTGACGACGCCGTAGTAGATTCGGACGTCAGAGCCGCTCGAGTAGAGGTCTAAGTGATAAAACATTTGATTACTCTACTACAAATTCAAAGTTGAGTAAGGCCTGCCCCCACTCGGCTTCCTCTTGGTCCGCCGCCCCTGGCCTAGCAAGGCTAGAACTGGGCATTAGGGGTGGATAAAAAGCTCGTGGCTCGTGAGCTGGCTCGGCTCGATACAGGCTCATGGTATTTACGAGCCGAGCCGAGCCGAGCCGAGCCAAGGGTTAAGCTTAGTTTCTTAACGAGCCGAGCCCGAGCTGGCTCGCGAACCGCTCGGCTAACTCGGCTGGCTCGGTTAGATAAGAGAATTGCAGTTAGACGCTCGGTCAGACGGCTAGCTCGGCTGGCTTGTCTATCTATTTGTGTCTCCAAGACTCCGGCCGATCTCAGATTCTCAATCCCCCACTCCCATCTGAGTGCTGACAAACCCGACACACTACCGTCTACCATCTATAATTCCCCTTCTCGTCTCAACCCTAGAAAATCCGACGCCGCCACCACGGTGCCGCATTGCACCGTCACCTTCCGTCGGCGCCGGCCCCTCCCCTCCTCCTCACCTCAGCCTCCACCCCCTTCCCATCGTCCATTGCCTTCCCTCAAGTCTCAACCATAGAAAATGCTGGCACCGACCGCATAGCACCGCCGCCGCAATGCTGCACCTCCCCTCGCAGTCGGCATCTGGCGCATGGAGCAACATGCGTAGGCCAGCATGGAGTCGAAGAACCGCGAAGGGAGGAGATCCTCCAGGTCGGGTCCGCCTCCGCATCGACCCCAGTGGTGAACCGCCTCCCCAACCCCTATCCACGTCCACCTTGTAGTGCCAAAGCAGCTCCTTAACCCATATTCTTGAGAGATTAATGGAGATTGGAGAGTGTATCTTGGATGTTGATTGTTGACTGTGTATGTTTACTTGCAAAGCACATCACAGTTGGAGAGAAATAAATTGCATGTCCTCCAATTTTGTGATGTAGACAACATTATACTATCCATCTTTTAAATTTTACAAACTTGTTATGGTAATCTATATTATGTGATTTTTGTTTTGGCCATTATTTGTGATTGGAATTTGGAGATAGGTGTGCTTTAGGTACTTGTGGCATGCTTGTCCGATGGACAACATTGTTTCGTCTGAGTGCCATCACCAAATTGTTTCATTCTCTTAACAAGATGATGTTGTGACCTACTGATTTGAAAAAATATGTACAAAGAAGTGAATATGGGATTAAATATCAAACAGGCATTTCATAACACTTAAGTAACTTGATACTGCATTAGTAACAGAAATGGATATGTTGATGCCTGAATATTGTAGTACGGTTAGTTGTGATGTATGCAGTATAAGTACATTCTCTATTATTTTTTTAATTAAAGTTTCTAATTTTGTACAGTTGCTGAGTGAGAAGTTGGAGTAGTCTGTCTCGTCGAACACACTTGATTTTTCAAATGACAATAAAGATTCATATGTTTTCCTAGATTATGCAAGCGATATGTGGTAACAGTCGTGGTGTAAGATGCCGGTAGCAACCTGACGCCAAGATCGCTCTCCGGGCCAGGAATCAGTTGGAAATCCATGCATAGAAAAGGCCAAGTCATAACTCGAGTTGTCATTTGTCACTACCAGCTCGTAGCTTGCTAGTACAGAGCATACGCGCACATTGTCAAAATCGATCGAATTGTGGCTTGCGACGGCGATCGATCGATGCTGCTTTCTTTTCCGGCGACGAACGGGTGCAGACTGCAGGCGCACGTGCGGCGACCATTTCCGATCGGGCCGGCCAGGGGTTAACTTGCCTGCCTGCATTTCGACACGTACGCAAAAGGGGAGTGTGGAAGATGCGTAGAAACTGGTTGGATAGATATCATGGTAGCAAAGTCTGAAGATTTGCTCCTCCCTGTATACGTTTCACGCTATAGTCCGGCTGCTGTATGCTACGTCAAAACTTTTGAGCTTTCGTTTATAATAAAAAAAAAGTAGGTAGTGTTTAGAAAGCACTCGAGTAATTTTATGGTTTTGAATACTTAGATTTTTTGAAGGAGTGTATACATAGGAAAAGAGAGATTCGAGTGTTTTTTATGGGTTAGAGCCTTGACTTTTTTGAAAGAGATGCATACATGGGAGAATGAGATTCGAATGTTTTTGTAGTTTGAAGTACTCTTTTTTTTTGAGGGGGTATATATATGGGAGAAAAATCTGAGTGCTCACAATCTAAAAAACACCTGAGTGTTGTTTAGCACTTTCCTATTTTTTTAAAGGGGGTGCATATATGGGAGAAAAATCTGAGTGCTCACAATCTAAAAAACACTCGAGTGTTGTTTAGCACTTTCCAAAAAAAGTATGAAATTTGCTAGATGGCACTCGAGTGTTTTTTTTATGAGCGCTCAATTTTTTATTCATTAGATATTGTTTTATTTGTGCTTTATGATTTTGACTTTGTGATTTTTTTATGTATCAACAATGTGATAAGGAAGTAATCAATTTATTTAGTGTCATCAGGAGTCACAACATAAACGACCAAGTAGGGTTTTTGTATAGTTTTTTATTGTGTTCCTTATAGTTTGTTTTGTTCCTCTTTTTTACAAATTGTCACATCATTTTTTATATAATTTAATTTATGTAAAACTAGTATATAGTTGATGTAAAAAAGCCATAAATAAAAGAATAATATGCATTAAAGTATTTCTCAATGTATCACATCACATGTTAATAATTAATGAGCAAATTAGTGGATGAAGGTAAATATACATCCAACATCTAGAAAATTGAGTACTCCTTAATAAAGTAGTACTCAAATAGGAGAGAAGGTAAAGTAATTTTACCCATTTGATCTAGATCTAAAGGCTCAAAACTTAAGTGTTATTTAATAAGAAAACACTCAAGTTGTCTCTAGACACCACCAAAAAGTATTTACATTGTTTTCTGAAAATAACAGGGGAGAGATTAATTTGCAGTCGGAATGGATCTCCTTAACCAAAGTATAGTCCTATAATATATTCCATCAACATATAATACCATAAAAGCCGAAGGTGAAAGTTACATCAGGAAGACTACAAATAAAACATCAACGGCATTTTAACGAAGACGAGCCGGAGGGAGGAGTACTATAATAGCACGTAAACAAGGCGCACCTTGCATAGCTAGGGTATTGATTTCTGAAGGCCATCACAGGCAGGCATCCAACCGCCGGGGGGGGGGGCGGGGGGGTGCAGAGGTTCGTTGAAGTGACAGATAGGAAAGTCACTTTATAATTCTCAGTATTAGTGACTGTGACACAACGTTGTTGAATCGACAAACTTTACATGACCGAGGCACCCAATGATTTTCCCGCCATGATCTCCTTACAATTTTGAGCTGGACAATCAGAGATAACGTCACTCTTTGGGAAATTGTATAACCTAACCTAATATAATTTAGCCTAGCCCAGGAGCGGTCCAGCATGCAAACTGAGTGAGGACAGTCAGCTCACGGCGCGTGACAACGCCGTAGTAGATTCGGACGTCAGAGCCGCTCGAGTGGGGCCCAAGTGATAAAACATTTGATTACTCTACTACTTCCTCTGAGTCCGCCCTTGGCCTAGCCAAGGCTAGAACTTGGCATACACATGCGAGACTGCGCGCACATATCCACATGGCAACGATGGCAGCTCAAATCTCAATGGATCGACCGTTCGTGTGATTCCGATATGAGTCAACTAAGAGGGACAGAGAGACCCCATCTTGTGTCATACGCATATCAAATAAATAGGCTGAACCGCGGCTTTTCAATCCCATGACCTCCGGCAAATAGAGCTCGATGTGTGCAATTCCTTATTATGTACTCCTTTAACAGAAGTGTAAGACCAAAAAAAAAGGGACTGCTGTGGTTACACATCAAACAGTAAAGGAAGAAGGGCTACAGAGAGATCGTGAGGAGGCTACTCGTAGCCTTACACACCCTAGAGATGGCAATAGAAGTCGGTGCTAGTCTCTAGAAGTTTGTGATGTCTGGCTTTTGGCTAAAAAGGAAAGTTCTTTCCTTCCCCATGGCGTACTCAGGCAAGTAGTTATAGCCATGGGGACTTAATTACATAGATAATTACACAAATATCCTTATCTAACCCTATCTTTATAAGGGTATACATGTTCTTTCTCCTACTTGGAATTACATAAACACCCCTAGCTGAGTCTATCCTTATGGGGTACATATGTCATTTCCCTGGCTCTGCAAGCTTCTGTGAAGCTGTCGGCTATCCTGCTAGCACTGTGGGCCGTTTGAGCCAAGGTGGGGGCCACTCCCCCAAGAGGGACCAGAGGAATGTGAATATGAGCCAACACAATTAAATTTTAATTTTTCTTTCAAAGAGAATTCAAAAAACCTTCACTTTAAAAGCTATACAAAGCTACAAAGATCAAAGACTAAGCACCCATAACAAAATCTTCAAGAAAAACCGAACCAAATGAGTCTTTTCTCCTACGGACAATCAAACATAAAACTCAGACCAATGTGACCTCTCTTGGGCAATCTGGCTGCTTCCACAAGGGCAGTTTGACCTTGCCCTTAGGCTAGAATTGGAAATTAGCATGATTTCAAATTCGAGAATTGATAAAATATTTGATCCATAACTCCAAATGATTTGAAACTTTGTACACATCTTTTCTAGAGTGTAAAGAACCTATTCCAATCAAAGATCAAGAAGATGATTGCCAAATTTATGACTTTTTTTATTTTAAGGAACTATATTAAGGAATGTTGCAACAAAACTTGGCAAAACACAAGAATTTGAATTAAGACTTGCTCGTGGGTAAAGAGTTGTCAAGATAACCTTAGGTCTACTCCCACACATCCTAGCAAGTATGACCACAACAAGAGTTGTCAAGACTTGCTCCGTACTTCATCTTCAACTCTATGTGGCTCCAATGACTTACCGTCAAGTCTACCATGTGTCCAGATCCCACAGAACTGTCCTCGCTTGCAAATGGGTCCAAGTCACTTACACACCACATGCCTTTCCTCGCACCATGACGGTACCCGAACTTACTCGACCGCACAGACCTCGGCTCCTCCCTGAGCTTAGTCCTGGTCCCTTGCTATTTCCCACCATGTTTACCACCAGTAGCTCCCGCTCTGGTTCCTTATCCTCTTGACTTGTAACCACTCCGCTAGTCTCAATCGTCTTCCAACAACACTTTGATTGCTCTGGACCTCAGTTCCCCTAACTTAGTCTCGATACCTTCCGTCTCACTATAACTTAGCTCTAGGGTCCTATAACCAGGGATTACAATTTCAGCCTAAAATTCACGAAAATCACCGAATTTCGGTTTTCTCAGCCCATCCTGAGAAAAGGTCAAATCGGATAAAAAAATTCTATCCAATTTAAATTTTATCGGCCCAACACGGTACTACACAATAGACTTAGTCTCAGGCCTTAGCCCTGTTGCCCCAGTGACCCTTCACCATATGTGAGACACAGCTCCACCCGACTCCATCCCCGAATGCACAAACTAGTGGGCAATAGCGGCGGCTAGGGTTTCCTTTTCACGATTCATTCCAGCAGCAAATCTACCGGCTCAGTCATTCTCTAATCCCTTCACCAGCAAAAGCCACCGGTGGCAGCTCCATGGAAGGTGAATCCGGCAGCAAGGGAGGAGGGAGATGCGGCGCCAGGAATGGAGGGGGTGGCGGCAAGGGAGGGGGCGGAGGCGGCGCCAGCAAAGCTCTGGGCAACGACACAGCTACAGTAGGAGGTATCAGTTGATTACTTGTATTCAATTCTTTTTTCGTGGTTTTCTTTCCATCTCACAACTTCCATTTCTTGAGCCTACCTTGCCCGCTGGATGTACGATTCCAATCTTTAAATCGAATTGGATTTTTTGTTTGAAAGTGCGGACGATGAGTGGGAAAGGAAGCTGACAATTTTCTTAGTGTGTGAGGATTAAATCATGCCTTGCACAAAACCTAGAATGTAGTTTGGTTTAGCTAGACCTGGAAAGATTTTGGGAAGCTATTGTGGTTTTGTTATTCTAAACTTATTTGAATTTGTTGGATTTAAACTGTGTGTTCAAATTTTTCGACCGAAATTTTTTAAAAAAATTACAAAATTAAATTTCCAAAAATAAGAAATCTCGGTGGGGTCTGACTTTTTTTTTTCATTTCCAAGAATGTAATCTCTGCCTATAACTAACAATAAAAAGCAAACAGTCAAGCAGCATCGTATAATACAAAATTATCAATTGACAAATTGACGATCCAAGAAAACTGATGAACTAGCGTCACGACAACGTCGACAAGTGCTATACAGAGGTAGACATCTATGTAGGGCTGTAAAAAAAGCTCGAGACTCGTGAGCTACTCGGGTTCGGTTCGTCTTAGACTTGACTCGAGTTCGGCTCGAATTATAAACGAGCCAAGCTCAAGCTTGAGCTGAAGCTCGCAAGCTTATCGAGCTCGAGCTCAAAAAGCTCGAGTAGGCTCGTTCATTATTGCTAAGCATGACTCTTTAAAGTGTATATACATGTATTTCAATTTTTTTATCAATTGTATTGTCCAAATCACACCGGGCTTATAAATAAGACAATGGTTTAAGTCTAAGAACAAGATAGACTGCAGTTGGCTAAGCTTATGGTAGATAAAAAGCTAAAGACTCGTGAATTGCTCGTGTTTCGCTCGTCTCAAGTTCGACTCGAGATCGGCTCGAAAGATAAATGAGCCAAGTTTGAGCCTAACTCTAGGCTCGGGTGATTCTGAGGCTCGGTTCGAGTTCGGTTCGATTCTCTAACAAACTCAAGCTTGAGACAGTGAGCTCGCTCGAGCTCGGCTCATTTACAGCTCTACATCTATGCTCTGGAGGACATGGGCTGTTCCTGCGCGCACAGGCGGGAGTCAAAATAGCCGGGCGCGATTGTTCCTAGCTAGCGCACCATGTATCGACGATTCACGCCTGCACTGCACTGCACTGCACTCATGCAACGAGAGCACAGTATGCACCGCGAGAAGTCCAGATACCGATGGAGATGCCCAAGTCGCTTCCGCAACCTGACGCCAAGATCGCTCTCCGGGACAGGAACCAGTTGGAAATCCATGCATAAAAAAAGGCCAAGTTATAACTCGAGTTGTCATTTGTCACTACCAGCTCGTAGCTTTCTAGTACAGAGCGTACGCGCACATTGTCAAAATCGATCGAATTGTGGCTTGCGACAGCGATCGATCGATGCTGCTTTCTTTTCCGGCGACGAACGGGTGCAGACTGAGACTGCAGGCACACGTGCGGCGGCTCACGCGGCGACCATTTCCGATCCGGCCGGCCGGGGGTTAACTTGCCTGCCTGCATTTCGACACGTACGCAAAAGGGGAGAGTGGAAGATGCGTAGAAACTGGCTGGATAGATATCATGGTAGCGAGTCTGAAGATTTGCTCCTCCCTGTGTGCGTTTCACGCTATAGTCCGGCTGCTGTATGCTACGTCAAAATTTTTTAGCTTCCGTTTATACAAAAAAAAAATAGTATTTACATTGTTTGCTGAAAATAACAGGGGAGAGATTAATTTGCAGTCGGAATGGAACTCCTTCACAAAAGTATAGTCCCATAATATATCCCATCAACATATGATGTCATAAAAATCGAAGGTGAAACTTACTATAAATAAAACATCAACAACATTTTAATGAAGACGAGCCGGAAGGAAGATTGTAAATTATGACTTATACTATAATAATATATAGCACATAAACAAGACGCACCTTGCATTGCTAGGATTCTGAAGGCCGTCGCAGGCAGGCATACAGCCGGGAGGCAGGGGGTTCGTTAAAGTCAGAGACTGTGACACAACTATTTTTCCGCCTTGATCTCCTTACAATTTTGAGCTGGACAATCAGAAATAACGCCACTCTTTGGGAAATTGTATAACCTAACCTAATATAATTTAGCCTAGCCAAGGCTAAACTTTAGCATGTCTCGTGGCAACCATGGCAGCTCAAATCTCAATCGATCGACCAGCCATGTGATTCCGATATAAGTCAATTGAGTAGACATAAAGACCCCATCTTGTGTCATACGCATATCAAATAAATAGGCTGAACAGTGGCTTTTCAATCCCATGACCCCCGGCAAATAGAGCTCAACGTGTGCACTTCCTTATTATGTACTCCTTTAACAGATGTGTAGGACCAAGAAGGTAGCTAGAGAAATATGAATAGGAGCCAAAACAATTAAATATTATTATAAAAATTTTTCTTCAAATGAAAATAAAAAACCTTCACTCTAATAGCTATATAAAGCTACAAAGATCAGACCAATGTGACCTCTCTTGGGCGGTCTGTCCGCTCCCACAAGGGCGGCCTGACCTCGCCCTTAGGTTAGAGCTGAAAATCAACATGATTCCAAATATGAGAAATGATGAAACATTTGATCCATGACTTCAAATGACTTGAAACTTTGTGCACATTTTTCTAAGGTATCAAGAATCTATTTCAATCAAAGATCAAGAAGATCATTGCCAACGTTCTGACTTTTTCTATTTTAAGTAAGGCTGCAACAAAACTTGGCAAAATACAAGAATTTGAATCAAGACTGGCCTGTGGGTAAAGAATGACTAAGATAACCTTAGATCTACTCCCACACATCCTAGCAAGCAAGACCATGGTAAGAATCACAGCAAAGATGTTATGATCAAGATCTCTCATTGAGAGCTCCAAATCAGACTAAAATTAGGCAAACTCAAGAACTTTTCATAGAACGTGCCTAGATATATGAGATCTAGTCTCCAAGAAATATCAACACAACTTACACGTCCTTGGCACCAAGAAATATCACGAGTAAATGAAATACCAAAAAACAAGACAAATTAAGATTTTAACACTTAAATAAAGAGGAGAAAGTTTTGGATGAATTTTGATCCCTATTGATATTTGGAAATGAATGTTGACAGCCACTCCCTAAGCCACTGCCACTTACCAAAATGCACATCTAACGCCTTCCACGAAGCTTCACGCTTTCTTTGCCTTAAAGCAATCCCTATGCTTCATCTTCAACTCCATATGGGTCGAACGACTTACCGTCGAGTCTCTTACATGTTCAGATCCCACTAAACTATCCTTGCTTGCAAATAGGCCCAAGTCACTTAATGTGCCACATGCCTTTCTTCGCACCATGACGGCACCTGAACTTACCTGATGGCACGGGACTTAGCTCCTCCCTGAGCTTAGTCCCAGTCCCTTACCGTTGCTTGCCATGTCCACCACCGATAGGTCCCGTTCTGGTTCCTTGTTTTCCTGGTTTGTAACCACTTCGCTAGTCTCAATCATCTTCCAGCAATACTTCGATCACTCTGAACCTCAGCTCCCCTAGCTTAGTCTAGATACCTTCCGCCTCACTATGATTTAGCTCCAGAGTCTTACAACTAACAATAAGAAGCAAACCATCACGTAGAACTACATGGCACAAAATCATCAATGAACAAATTGATAATCCAAGAAGTCTTACCTCACACCAAAGTATCTTCACAAGCTTTGACACGTATGGCACAAAATCATCAATGGACAAATTGATAATCCAAGAAATCTTACCTCACACCAAAGTATCTTCGCAAGCTTTGACACGTAGCCCGTAATGCCTAATAACTAACCATTACATCTTCATACATTTGGACTCTTCTAAACCGTCTCTACATGCATCGGCCTTGTCACTTGGTACACCATATGCACCAACTCGTCTCTCCATAATTATTGTCTTCTCTGTGTTTCCACTTGAACCACGTAGTTTCATCGGGACTTATATGATCGCTCCGAACCTTAGCACCCATGCCTAGTCCCAGTCCAATGCCACTGATCTCTACGTTGTTCAAGCCACCTGCATATCTAAAGATCAAACAACCATATCGATCACAAGTTCCATACGCTTTACTCATATTAATCAAAACAATGCATCATGCAACACTCCACAACAAAAAATATTGGCACCCATGCTGTGCACGCACTTAACCATACTCATACACTGATCTTAACCCTAAGACCAAATCTCAAATCAAAATGTATAGTTTCAGAACCAATTCGCTAATAGCCGATCTAGCCGCCATTACCTAGCCAATCTGACCGACATGGCCGGTGTAACCGCTGACACCATACCAGTCTAACCGCTTAGGTGCACCAGACAACACCATCTATATTATTTCAGTTAAACTCTATCTATTTTCAGCTCAAAACTCTAAATTCAGTGGCATCTAGTACAAAGATATCATCAAACACACCTACACAAATACTTGGTGTCCATTTACCAAAAGGCAAATTGCCAGTTTGACCGCTAGTGAAAAGCTAGTCAGACTGCTCCTAGCAGAGACCACAGCCCTAATGTTAGTTAGACCGTCAGCTCTGACAGCAACTTCTTAATTGTAAATTTTTTAAAAACTAAACTTAAACTCCATAAATTTTTTTAAACTAAAAATCAATTACTCGTCACAAAAATAGCTGTCCTTCGGGTAGTCTAGCAAGATCAATCAACAGATATGCGTACAGTGCAGTGCAACACAACAGCAGCAACACCAACAATGGAGGGTAGGTTGCGTGTAGGACGATGGCTTCGCCGCGGGCAACGCACAGTGCCAATACGCGTCGACCCGCGAAATGTTGACCAGCCAGCGAGTCCGGTCGCGGCACTCCATTGATCCATGATTTTCATCTGCATATCATCAAATTCAGTTAACAGAAGTGAAAAGTTTGGGTTGGCTCACTTGTTTGGGTTGTCTGCACGGTAAACTACTCTACACAACGTTGATTTGGCACAGTAACTACCTCCGTAGGTGTCGTCTCCAAAATGGCCCTTTTTAAGAGTCAAGATTATTTCCAACCTAATCTGGAGCGTACAATCAAGAACTGTAACCTCTGCCGTGTCACATCATTCCTCTATATACCCACACAAACAACTAAAAATCTAAATGCCGGCTAAAACCAAATGTCTTGCAGTGATGTCATACGTAGACTTTACTTTGTTAACTGTACATGATTTAATCGGCTTAGCTGTAAGCATGTAACACTCTGAGAAACAGACAGATTATATTACTAGGAAACATAATAAAAAAGCAAATGAAACAGAGTAAAAAAAACGGGTAAAAATAATCAGAACCGTGGCAAAATTTACCCATATTCCCGTTCCATTAAAATGGTTTGGTTGTCCGTTTTGCTCAAGGCCGAAATCCGTACAAGGTATGCATGCATGGGCTGATGGGCTCCTACAGTGGAACGCATTAGCCGAATGGGCCTGAAGTGTGGCTTCATATTTGGGCTAAATGTGGCCCATTACTTCAACAAGGACACACATGCCCCTCTCTTTTTTTCCTTCTAGAACTGAAATCTGAAAAGAGTATATGTAAACAGAACCTGCACTGCTAATCTGCTACATCCTACGGGTTTCCGTTTCGGGCATGAACTAGATTCCCCGTAACAATTTCTGGATTTTTTTTGTTGTTGTCTTTTAGGTCAACTTCAATCGCTAGTACTTGATTGTCTTATATAAACGGTCATCGCAATCATCGATACAAAATGTAATCATCTGACTGTACCTCTTTTTAGTTTTCTTGTGATTTATTTGCTTACGTTTTCGCTCAATTTCCTTGACGTTGTCGCCCCTTTTCTTTATCCAACTAGTGTCTTTTGGTATTTTATTAATTCTTTTATAGGAGAAATTACTCCTGTGCTGATTTCAATTAAGCGCATTTAGCTACTACCTGGTCCTATAAAAATTTATTCCATTTACTCGTAGCAAAATTCTTCAATTATTTTGTGTTTCTCCCGACACCAGCTGAGTTTGGCTTTTCTAAAGTTTGCGAATGCACCCATACAAACAACCAGTATTTGTTCTTATTCATCACTAGGTTTTTTTTTCTACAGATTTGATGCCTGAGCTAACAGAGTTGGTTTGGTAGCAGGTTGGAAGTTTGCGACTTCGCTCTACAAAAAATATATTTCTCACTAAGTTAATTAAGCATTATGTCACATCAAAACGATGCTTAGTGGATGCTAGTCACGTGAGAAAACCCATGTCATGCTGGATCCCTTCGTTTGCCGAATAAAAAAGGTTGAGGATTCTTTGAACCTCACGACGAGGAGTATTTTATGATATCACATTCCTCCAAAGTAATCCGGGAGCTAGAAAAATATTATTAAGCTTGTGTGCTTACGAAGTTTCAAGGCGGTTTAGCCGCATTGGTTTTGAGTTGCCTTTATTGGCATTTTTTTTGTGTCACCTCCAAGTAGGGTCCTAATGTTCTTCCTTCTTAGGATGTTTTCAATACGTCATTTGGATTTGGAGTTGGTAATCTGGGGGGGGGGGGATGTGAATATAACCGAATCTAATTAATTTGAATGAGATGTGCATAGTGCTGTAACAAACAAAAAACTTAAATTGTGGGATCAAATTATGTCGCAGGTTTGCCTTTTTTTTCTGAGGACGCAGGTTTGTTCCTTGGGTCGAATCATTCAAATAGAAGGCAATAAAATTTGTTATCCAACAAATAACTCGAGCTTTTTTTTGAAAAAAAAGGTGCCCTAGAGAGTCCATATATAACAGAAATAAATTTGGAAGATAGCCTCAATTAAGGTGTGGAATCCTTAATTGTAGCTAACGATTTTCCACTATAATTTAAAATTTTAGGTTTATAACGGTTTACCTCCTCCTCTCTCTATTTACGGAGAGACCAAGGAATCCCATAAAAAAACACATTTTATCTTCCTCCGATCGACTCCTTGGTTCTCACGAGGTTGATAGCATTAGAGTTTTCTTTCCCAGCTGCAGCTTGCAACCAAAGGTTCAAGGAGAAAATATGACCATATATGCTCTCTGTAGCGTTCTCGAGATGGTCATATAAACAGTGTTGCATCGGGATCATATAAGGAAACAAGAGCATGCACAAAGTAGAAACTTTCACAATTTAATACAGTGTCTTGTTCATATACCACATATAGTGCTTCCTTAAATTTGACTAAGGTGGTACCCCTGCCCCCCATTTATCATAAATGTCTTCTAAGCTCCCTCCTCATTGTCTTCTACTTCTCAAAGTCTGCACCGCTGGCTTCCTCGTAATCATAACCCTCCACAGCAATAGTAGTATCATCATAAAGGCCCACATTATCATTAATACCAACATCTACCTCATCGGAGTTAGCATATATCATAGAATCTAAAAACACAACAACGAAGCATGACTAAGAGCATCTCCAACAGTATGAGCTAGTTACTAGCTCTAAAACAACTTCTCCAATAGTACTAACTTTTAGCACATAGCTCATAACATAAATAGCCTCACATGACACTCTCACATAATCTTGGAATGTGTGTATGAGACTAGCTCTTGATCAAGAGATAGCTTTTCTCTCTCTTCTATTAAAATATAAAATAATATGCTTAGAGCTAGCTCATAAGTCACTATTGGAGATGCTCTAAGTACAAATATACTTAGTAAGCCACGGAAAGGTGATGCATGCAATAGTATATACTCCCAGCCACCAAGCCATTTTTCCCAAAAGTAATTGGATATCCAAAATAACATAGATGATATATATCATTACCCATATGTTGAAAACCCAAAATTTTAATTGAGAAATCTACTAGCGATAGAGTGACATGGGATCTTACAACTGTGTTAGTCTGTTAGAGGAAAACCCACACGACCAAAAGCTAGGATTGATATCATATTTTACTCTGGTAAGAGGTGTACTGCTTTGCCCATAGCATCATTTGGCTTATATTGTCTCATACACTTCCTTTGGCGCACAACTAAGCTAGGGAACCAGAATATTTAGCTAGCTCGTACTCTAACATCTATCGTATACCCAGCCCCACAAAAGGCACACAGGTAGAATTACCTATCTGGTAATCTCACCCTAGGGTGCCTGCCCCTACCCAAAACAAACCACCTTCTCACCCCATGTAGAGGCAGCTACTTGGGTGGTTACTCAGTTCAACCCATCCCATTCCAAGTCTATGGTTAGTACAATCTGCCGCTTTTGAAGTAAGCACCAGTTGGTTATGCACTTAAGTGATATCCCTATGAAGAGGAACCCTGACTTTCAAAAGGCAATCCTACCCAAGTTGATTTTATTTTAGCTCACCCTAAGTTCCTCTACCCACCAAATAATTATATAACCCTAGCTAGGATTATAGCAACTCCCCGGTCTACCCTCAATATCACCCAGTGGATCTACCCCGATCCACTTGGTATGTTTTAATTATTTTTAGAATTTAATTAAAGGCCATTAAATATGCAATATTTTAAAAAATACACAACCCACAAAATTAATTTAGAAGACAGGATCAAAGGAGCGACTTGCCTGAGTAAGCTCTGATTAGCTTGAAAGCACCAGAATCGCGTCCTCATGTCTAAGGTGGCTCTTAGGTTTGACTGCTAATAATAATTTGAAATTAAGTTTTAAAGCATTACCTAGTTACATCCTATGTATGATGCAAAGCCTTAATCATGCATGCTCCTAAGTATGATGCAAAACCATATTCATGCATGTTGTGTAATTTCCCAAATTAATAAGGTTTTATATGTAAATATTTCCTACTATTTTTAGAATTAATACCAAATCTCCCTCATTCCACACTCTCACATCTCTCTCACACCTTTCTCTCTCTCTCTCTCACTTGAGTAGCATCGCCGCTTGATTTGCCACCTTCGGTGGCCTCCATTGCCGTTGATGGTCTCCCTTGACTCCCCCGACTCACTTGCGTTGCCGCTGCCTAAAATGCTAGCGAACCTACCCCTAATGCTAGTCCTAGCATGACCACCCCAATCTACCGCCTCCTTCGACTCCCTCATTGTTGATGGCTCAATGACCCTTCCTCGCCTCCTACCTCACTCCCCCATCTCCCTCCTATTGGGGCTCCCTGCCCAATGCACTACCTTCTACTAACCCTAGCGCCTCCGCCGTCGGGGCTCAATTGCCACTGCCGAAGCCGCCGGCTTCATCGGTGCCCCCGATACGGTGCTAAGGTATCCCACGTTGATCCTATGCCCTCGATGGCCCAATTGCGCCACTGCAACCAAATTGGTGCCTTTGTCTTCTACAACTTTAGCGTAGGCTTGACAGTTTTTTCTCTGGCAACATCCGGACACTGACAGCCACCATTACCACTACACTCCTTCCCCTTCCTTCAAGGCACAGCCACACTCGGTCGCTCCGTCGGTTGTTATAGCCTGGCAAGGAGCCGATGTTGCCTCCATGCGATGCCGACCCAGTGACCCCACGGTTGCATTGACACCACCTCCAACACGGTGTCAGGCGCTCTGGAGCACGATGGCTGCCCCCTGCCAGCCACCACATCTACAACCATGACTACAGCGAGCTCTCTCTCTCTACACTGATTCTACCCCCTTCTGCCATTTCACCAGATAAGTGTTATTCTACTCCCTTTCCTTCGACTGCTACTGGCTCTATCCCAGACTAAACCTATAGCAATCAGTCAATGTAGAGTATTTTACTTCAAGCAGTATATTATAGTGTCTTGAATGCACTGCTATGATTGGATTGCACAACTTTCATCCAAAACTTGTGTATTATTTAGAATCATAACTATGTGTATTTAGGTGTGCTACTACTTATATAAGGTTTCCATGAATCAATATAAGTTATGAAATGTATCACTTAGGTGACTTATGCATAAACTAGAATAGACACTCGTCTAATTAGTAGTCTACTGGATGCAAATTTCTATGAATGTGGACAAGACAAGTGCTTAATGACATTCTAGAGTTCCAAATTGTGCATGGTGACCCTAGTGTGAAGTTAGGTTAGTGTAATTAGTTAGCAAGTCTCCATATTGGAGATGTAGGCCCTATTCGAATAGATTTCTACTTAAAACAGCTAAAAGCCAATACAAACACCGGGCTTCTCGAAGTGGCTTCTCCACTCCTCTCGCTACTGTTTCACTTCGAGGATAAGGCAGGGGGTCATGGGTGCATCACGCACCCCACTCCTTTCCCTCCCATCACACACACATATCTCTCCCCACTTTCCCCACCGTTTGCACCTCCTTCTTAAAGTCACTTCTTTCAGCCGCTACTATTCATTTTCAGCTAAAAGCCATAAGCAAAAGCCAATATGAACGCCCTCGTAGACATGAACTTATGGATGCCAAAGATTTAGATATAGTATTACTGTTTTCTACATATGCATGATCTAAGTTATTCCATAACTTGTTTCTTAACTAAGCATTATCTTAAGTCAGTTTGATAACTAAATGGGAGTGCTGCTTCTAGCTATTGTTGTTCCTTGATCAAATGTGTGTGTATGTGTTCTTAAACTTGATAGGTGAGCCTCTAAGTAAATTGGTGTTTAGCTCATATTTTCCTTATCAATGACCCCAAATGGTGACAATTTTATAAACTTCTAAATGTTAACATGAGCATCCAGTTGACAAGCCTGCATCCTATTATGGTATTGATATGCATATACTTTATTCTTTAAGCATCTAAATGCTATTTGTGTATACTTTAAATTTCGAGCTCATATGTATGCTTAAATTAGGGAGAATGAGCATCCAAGTGTGCTGTAATTATTGGAGTATATACATGTGTTTGAGTTAACCAAAACATCACATTAATCATCTAGATTATGAGTAGTTAATGTGGTAAACACGAGGCTAACCCCTTTAATTTCCTTAATTACATGATGAGCTGGGTAACCAGATTATAAAAAGGGGTCATGGTAATGCAGTTTCCATCTAGAGGTCCTAAATGTAGATGCTTGAAGTGCCCCTAGATTGATCTATTTGTTGATCGTATTTAAACCCTATTTTCTTGTTCTTAAACAAGAAGTCTAGTGAATGTTAATGCTGGAGATCAAGCAAATACTTATGCATGCATGATCTTTTATTTCAGATTGAGCATTAATTTGATGTGTAAACTTAGAGTAGTTAGGAATACATGTATCTTAATGAATTTACTGCCACAAGAATATACTAATGACAATGATCTAGTCCTAGCATGGACAATCTAATTTTTTTTACCAATAATAATCCATTTGTCATATTGTAGAATTTGATATGCAACACCCATCACATTTTCATTCTAAGTCAGCATTGCGTAGGATGATCAAATTATACTTTGAGCTAACACTTCTAGCTACTGCTATGAAACTAGAGAGCGATTTAAGAGCATGTCATTGAAATGACCTAGTTGTCAAACAATGTGCTTTAGTACTAACTACTTTGCTGCATGTTGATGCTTATGGAAGAGGTTACTAAGGATTCATAATTTTGCACCTTTTAATGATAGGTAATGGTAGGGGATGGCAAAGGAAGGAAGGGGACAATTGCTATCCCTCCTCTTGGGCTGACAGCAATAAAGGACTGTGAAGGTGAAAAGTGGACGAGTGGAGGATGGTGAAAAGGGCAAAGATGGGAAATGGGTGGGAGGGTTTATATAGGGGAGGTATAGTTGGTTACTATTTGTGAGGGGAGAGAGTGCAAGACTACCTGTGGCAGTCATGCATTCAAGCTAAAGCATGCATGCTACCACTTGTTTTCCCCTTCGCTTTGTATGGCCACAAGTGTCCCTCCAGGTGGAAGAGCTAGCTGGCTGCTAGCTACCTGATGCTTTGCCCTTAAGAAAAAACCTGGAAGAGCTAGCTGGCTGCTAGCTACCTGATGCTTTGCCCTTAAGAAAAAAGTGAGGGCCTTTATTTAAATGTTTTGTATTGGTTAAAATTTTTGTAAGTCCTTGGGACTAATGTGTAAAATTCTTATGGAACTAAACTGAAAACTATTGTAGGACCTTTCTTGTTAAATTATCTGATTTAGATGAAATTTTGGATATGTGATCAATTATGCGCTGGACTTTGAAGTATTCACATTACCAATATTTATTTATTTATGCACCTTGACATATTACCAACATTCCTTTGTTTATGCACCTCTATATATGCTTATGCGACTATTGTTGCTCTATGGTGTTGATCAAGAATCAGGCGCGTTTGTGGATTGTGTGATTTCCTAGAAAACTAATAAAAGTAACTGAGATCAAGTTGTATTTTGATGTTCAAATCTAAGGGTGACATTTTTTTTTCTTAAAATGAAATGCATTTGTGTCATAGTACTGGACACAAATTGTGTTAAATTGTGTTTTTGGTTTTGTATTGTAGCTCATGCTGATCTAGTTATTCTTTCAGTTATCGATTGCATAAAAACATAGGAATGCAATAATGTTTCTTGTTGTTTATATGCCTTCGGCATCACAATAATGATTGTGGTGTCACACATTCCTAATTAAATGTAGAGAATGTTATGCAAAATATATCAATGCATTCTATATGTCTATGTAAACTCCTGTCAATGCCGAGTATGGTTGGTCTTGGCGATGCAATCTATTGGGTTTCTATTTCGTCAAGGTTGAGCACCATCAATCATGAGAACACTCTCTATTAGGTTACTCTATTGTAAGGATTAGGGAACGTTGTTCTTTATCATACTCATTCTCGTTTCATCGATACTTTGATACTACTTTCAATTTTTTTATTTTTCTACCCTCGAGGTCAAACACCGTCGATTTTAAGTGGATCATATCAATTCTTGATGTAAAATAGACGGGCGTTACAGACAGTTCTATTTATTATAGGTGAAATTGGGTTGGTTTTCACACGCTCCTTCAAAGGTTGAGTATCAACCATGCTAGCAAGGATGCCTACGATCAGAGCTATAGGAGGGAAATTCTAGGCTATAGTGCTTAGATAAGAGTCCACTCTATGGATAGCCAATGTATTGTCCTTTTTGCTTGACTTCTCTAATAGTGAACCAAACTATTTTGTGATCTATGACGGTGTCAACATTGTTGCCATTCTCCATCTTTTTGCTCGTCGGCCGAACCATTTTATGCAATATGCTTCATCTACACGTGGTCTTTTGACATGTCTACCACGAAAGGGCTACGTGTTCTATATCAACATCATACGACTTATTATATAAACTTTTATGAGTCGAGCATCTATCCAATATCTCTCTCCACGTAACCATGTGATGACACTAAAAACAAAAAGGTCCCTTCGAGAACATATTTCCTCAATGAAAATACAAAAAAAAAGCCCTGCCAAAAAGTAAAAAGAACAAAGGGTTAACAAACTCATAAAGGGCATAAAAAACCACCAAAGCCCTAAGCAACGTCCAATGATTATGATCCCTTCTTTTCACCTTATGTCTTCTCTCAAGCAAATAAAGAGAAACGGTTTCTGGTTTCTCTACCGGCTTTTCAAAATGACTTATTGGAATAGTCTAAAGCGACTTATTAGGACAACCTTTTCGAAACGACTTATTAGTATTAGATTTATTCGTATAAATGTTCATGTTAGCACTAAAGCCATTGATTGCAAAAAAAAAACCCTTCCCAACCGGCGCAAGAACCACCAACACACACCAAAAGCCAAAAAAAAAAAAAAGAAATCATGGAGAAAGAAACTCAGAAAAGAAAGAAGAAAAACATCACTAGACCCAAACCAACCCAAAGCGAAAGCGAACAAAACAAACGCCACACTCCAACACTAACACCAACGCTTTTCTCCCTTTTCTCCTCTCTTCACTCCTCCCACGCTTGCTTCGCCGCCTCCCTCAGTCCCTCCCTCCTCACACCAAATTTCCTCCTTTTTTTTTTACCTCATTTAATCCATACCATCCTTGCCCTCGCCTACTACTGCTTCAACCCAATCCGGACTGGTTTCTTGGATTGGATGGACAAGGGGCTCGTCTAGGCCTGGGTTTGGTGCGGGGCGCTAGGCTGCTGCTAGGGTTCTTGGCCCGGGCTTCTCCATGGTGCTGCGCCGCTTCGCGTGGCCGTACGGCGGCCAGCACGCCTCCTTCTGCGGCAGCTTCACCGGGTGGGTCGGAAAGATTCGATCTTGGGGCTGGGTTTGGGCGAAAGGCGGGATCTTTTTCCGGCGGTAATGCTGATTTTTCTTGTGCGCGCGCGCAGGTGGAGGGAGTGCCCCATGGGGCTGGTCGGGGCCGAGTTCCAGGTGGTGTTCGATCTTCCCCCCGGGGTTTATCAGGTGGGATGCTCGAATTGCTCGGACTGGGTTCGCTCTTCGCTTTGATTATGTATATTTGTGTGCTGCTTTTTTATACTTGTGCTAGGCTTATTAGTTCTTGATTGGCATGCTTGTAGGGGCTTTTCATGATTGCTAGAAAGAGAGTAGGATCGAATTGCGGTTGATGAGGGTTTAGGGGCTCGATTTTGCTTGGTATCTTGGTGCGCCTCTTTTGTTGGACGTGCGTTTGGGCAGCAATGCATCTAAGGTTAGTTGGTAGTTGTGGTGGATGGCCATTGAGATGTGCTGGCGCAATGCATTCGAGCTTAAATGCGTGGCGGAACTGGTGATTGTTAAACACGCAAGAGAAAACGTAGCCGGTTCTTGGGATGAGCTATTTTTATGCGCAGCAGCTGTACCCATTTGCCATCAGTGTGGCAGGTGGAGAGCTTACAGTTAGTGAACTGTGAACTGGTGATCTGACATGAAGTGCGCTTAGTGATTAAACTAAACATCTGATGATCTCAACGATATGCATCATGGGTGGCATTCTGGTATCAGGTACCATTGGCTGTTGAAGCTTTATGCGGCCCTTACTGGCTTCTTTCCAGTGACCGTATTACAGTGTAGCAGCCAGATGAAAAATCCCTGGTTAGACATAGAATCAGAAGGACTAGATCTAGAACAATGTACAAATGGTCTAACATGTTTGATGTCTTATGTGGTAATATATGCAACTAAACTGCTTATCATTCTATGTCCTGTACACTAGCAGATTAAAATATAATGGTTTGACAAAACCATGTGTAACAGTAGTAGAAAAAAGTTGAATGAATCAATGATGCCTTATAATTTTAGGTACTAGATGGATATGTGCCATATTTTGACCATGACACTCTCGCAGCTAACTATTGTTTATTTTATTTCTGATATTATTGCAACTCATTATAGAGCATTGTACCAATAAAGAAAAATATCTGGGATTTGAGGTGAAAGAAGCCCTCCGCTTCAAATAATGGACAGTTGGCCTTTTGAGAGAAGAAGAAACTTGGGTTGACTGTTGCCCTTGTTTCACCTGCACCAGTCTTTAGCTTTGACTTATCTAGTATGCAGTTTGATTTGTATGAAAATTATAAGAATTCAAGTTGCATTGTTTTGCAGTCTGGAATACCATAGACATGCATATCTATATTGTGAATTTAGTCCATAGGGAAATAGTCATTAAGGGTTAAAAATATTCGTGTACAGGGGCATGCCTAGCATAGGGTGATCAGCTCGCTGCTCCCTGGTCTCCATAATTCCATACAAGAAGACGTTGCATAACGCTTAAGTACAAAGGCACTTTAGTCTTTCAGGTTTCCATGTTTGCCCGATTTTTTTATTGCGCCTCTTTTTTGCTGGAGGCAATTACTACTTGCATTTATACCAAATTTGTCCTGGACTTACCACGTTCGTTGCCTTCCTTTTAACTACTTTCTTATTTAGCAATCCATCGTTTTGATGTATTTCTTCAAGATCTTTTGAATTCTTACCTAGCAATTAATAGAATTATTAGATCTTCGGCATAGTCATATCGGGTTTCGCATTTAAGATGTTTTGGTTTAAGACTGACTTAATATTTTGGAATGTAGCCAAGCATGACATGC
Organism: Dendrocalamus sinicus; assembly: GCA_036346575.1. Taxonomy (NCBI): domain Eukaryota; kingdom Viridiplantae; phylum Streptophyta; class Magnoliopsida; order Poales; family Poaceae; genus Dendrocalamus; species Dendrocalamus sinicus. The sequence continues at coordinate 17,417,632 of CM070652.1, forward strand.
CTGCTATATCACCACTATGTCTTATCCACTATAAAAGTGCTTTGCTGCTATGCTTTAACAACCCACTTTCTAAGTAATTGTTTGATTCATTGCACTTTTGAATTACTCGCTTGTTATTGAGCATTCTATCACTTACGAAGTTTACTATGTGATTGTTTGGTTCCATTCTTAGTTAGCAAACAACTTGAACATGATCTTACAGTGGTGAACAGTGTGCAGATAAGTTAGATAATAGATTCCTTCTATTTTTTCTGTACCAGTGCCCTGCTATTTTCACACAATATTCTACTGCTCCTGTGTTTAGTTGCTGTTACATACATTTATGTGGTCTTCTGGTGTAATTCAGTACCGATTTTTGGTTGATGGTGTCTGGAGGTGTGATGAAACGAAACCTTGTGTACATGATGAATGTGGGCTGATCAGCAATGAAGTGCTTGTGGAAAATAATACACACCTGATTGTGCAGCCAGAGCCTTCTTCCATCAGAGGAATGGATATGGATGAGGGTACTATTTTGACAACAGTACGTGCCAAAGTTTCACATTGTATTTTCTGTCTTGCTTAATAGTAGAATGTAAATGTTCCTAATAACTAATGGTCTTTTATGTACTATGCCATAAATCTACAAACAGATGCTCCCAGAATCATCATCTCAAAACCCAGGCGTGCAGATTGCAGTTTTCCGCCATGGGGTCTCTGAAATATTATTATATAATACCATCTATGATGTTGTTCCTGATTCTAGCAAGGTTAGATTATTCTTTTATGGACAACACTTTGTTTTAGTCCATGTGAATAATCACATTTTATATAAGCATTTCAGATAGCAATTTTGGATGCTCGACTTCCTGTCAAGCAAGCATTTAAAATCATGCATGATGAGGTATGTGTTTGCAAGAATTGTTCCTATCCTTTAGTTATTTTCCTTTTTTGGTGCTTGTTTACTATCATTTGAACTTTGCTATGTTTGATCATCACGTTATTGAAGAATTTTAAAAATATGCTTGAAACAATTAGCCTCCTTTATAGGAGCAATTCATATTTTTTTCTTCTACATTTTACAGTTGAACAAACACTTCATCTAGCAACAGGCATTTCTTTTATCTTTACCTAGAATTACTGACACCACTGTACCTCCATTCAGCAAAAAATTAGCTCAGGCAAATAAGCAATCGCTCCCTTTTAAGGTTCTATTTGTCTGGTAAATTATCATTTGTCCTTGATGTATTCATGTATGGTGTGATCTGCTAGCCAACATGTGATTTGCTCATGTCAATTAAATATTGTAAGACAAGTACGCACTTTTCTTGTTCTAGGGCCTTGCTTTGGGTCCTCTTTGGGATGATCAACAGCAAAACATAACTGGCATGCTAACTGCATCTGATTTTGTATTAATTCTAAGAAAGGTGAGATTAAATTACTATATTTCTCCTTCTCTCAAGCATTTTACATTTTTACTAATTCTTGGGTCTGCAGTTACAGAGAAACATTCGAGCTCTTGGTCATGAGGAGCTTGAAATGCATTCTGTTTCTGCTTGGAAAGAAGCAAAACTGCAATTTTATGGGGGAACTGATGTTGCTGCATTGCAGAGAAGGCCATTAATTCATGTATTTTCCCTTATATTTGCCAGACTTCTTTCATTTGATTTGTTGTATAAAGGATCTCAAGGTCAGCACCAACAAAATACAAAAATAAATTATGTGTAACAAATTCCCTATATGGTCAGGAAATACAATGCTATGCTAAGCCTAATGCCATTTTGGGAAGCAGAAGTACAAATTGACAGAATCTTGAAAGAATGATTAAACGGACACTAGTAAATGTTAACATCATTTTTTTCTCTCCAAAATCTGTAAAAATGCTTTTAGAAAAATGTATGTGCCCATGATGAATGAAGTGGTGTTGTGGATCAAGGCTGACATTCATATAACTCTGTCTTTTAATTTTGGAATGTGATTTCGTTATAATTACTTGACCCTGCAGATTGAGTGTTCTACATTTCATTGTTGAGATTCTTTCAGCTAAACCAAGTCCAAATCCCCCACATCCAAACAGGCCGTGATAGGTTGACTTTGAATCTGTATTGATAGGAGTTGAACATTGATGGAATCACTTCTTCATTTCAATTCATTTAACACTACTAGTAAATGATTGTTATTTTTTCTCTTACGGTGCTACATGTCTTTCTTCAGGTTAAGGATTCAGATAATTTAAAGGATGTGGCATTGACTATAACCAGAAATGAAATATCTTCAGTTCCTATTTTTAAGTCCTTGCCAGATTCGTCAGGGATGCCTTTACTTAATCTTGCAACCCTTCCGGGGATTTTGAAATGTACGGTATTGTTTTATAAGACTATGGCTGCTCATTCTTTTAGTTAATTTTATCTGTGTCTCAAATTGAGCTAACTTTTATCTTGATGATGTATTTAGTTCTTTGCTCAAAGCTCCAAGAACAGCCTGAAGCTTATCCATTTCTGCAAAATCAGATTGTCAGTATTCCTATTGGTACATGGTCGCCACATACTGTAATGGCAAGTAATAGACAGCTTAGAACTTTGCGACCGAGTGCTTCTCTAAATTCCTGCCTGGATTTGCTGCTTGAAGGTACCAACTATTTGACATTTCAAATGGCTATGTTCATATTATTTTTCCCAATTGATTCTTAAGACAATAGCACGGTGATTGCTGGCTACAAAACCAACTTAAGTATGCCATTAGTTCTTGGATAATGCAGATAATCAATTTCAATTCTGTTAACTTTAGAGAGGAGAGATGTTGCTATTTAGTAGGGGTGCAAACGGAGCGGATAATTTTCGTTCGACCGATCGACCGAAGGCTTGCGTAGCGAATATAGAAGGGGTAAATTGGTATTAGGCACTATCCGTGTTCAAACTTCGACTTCAAAGAAAAATATGGAAAATGATATGAGATGAGTGATGGTCGTCTATATATATCCGTATGGTAAGTGATATGAGAAAGTTTGTTCTGATTTCACTTAGAAACAAGATAATATATGGGCGGATTGTCACATCTAAACATGCTAGGAATACTGAGCGCTCTTCCTTCGACATCTCGGTGATTAGTTTCTCTGTATTCGCTCTGATTGCACATTACTGTCCAATGTCTTGTGTAAAGAAGCATATAATTTCTGTCCGATCGATCATCTGAAGGCTTAGGAACGAATACAGAATGGAGAAATGAGTATCTAGCATTATCCGACTCCAATTCCAAGAAAAAATGCAAAATAGGATACAAGATAATCAATATCTTGTCCATATCTGCTGAGATTGCACCTCTACTATTTACAACTGTGTATCTTATTCATTATGAGAAGTCATATATATACATGAGAGAGTTGCTAATATGTACAAAACTCTTAACTTCCCCCTAACTCAAGGTGGGTCAGGAGTATCTAAGGCATTGATTTTGAGTAGATGAAGTCCATATTATTCCCGAGTCTGGGTCTTAGAGAAGAAGTCTGCAACTTGAAGCTCTGAAGGCACAACGCATACTAGAGGTTGATGGTCGACTGCTGACAATGAGACCTTGTGAATGATGCATCAATACCAATATACTTTGTCAACTCATGCTTTACTGGATCACTAGCAATCTGAATGACACTTGTGTTATCACAAAACAAAGGTGTAGGATCATCACAAAGAATATCAAGATCAGTCAAAAGCTATCGAAGCTGCATAATCTCTGAGGTGGTAGAGGCAAGAGCTCGTAGCTCAAACTCTGCACTAGAACGTGATACTGCAGTTTGCTTCTTGGACTTTCAGGCAATAAGTGAAGTGCCAAGAAAGATGCAGTAGCCAGTGATAGATTGTCGATCAACAGGATCACTTGCTCAAGTGGAATCAAAGTAAGCGTGAAGTTGGGGCTAACTTGAACTGGCATAAAACATACATTTGAGCACAATCCCCCTCAAGTATCTCAGCACACAAAGGTGACCATATTGAACTGAGGTGGGAGCACCGACAAACTGGCTGAGCAAATGTATAACATGAGCAATGTCCGGCCTGGTCACTGTGAGATAAACGACTTCCAACAAGCTGACGATAGCGGGAATGATCTATCAGTGGTGCACCATCAGTAGGACGAAGCTGCAAGTGAAGCTCCATAGGTGTGGCAGCAGTGCGAGTATCAGTCAGTCCAGAACGAGCAACCAAATCCTAAACATATCTATGCTGGGAGAGATAATAGCCATTACCATCCAATGAACCTCAATCCCCAAGAAGTAGCTGAGTGGTCCCAAATCAGACATCATAAATTGTTCGTTCAATTTCTTCTTGACAAATGTCACATATTACATGTCTTCTGTGATCAGTATATCATCCATATACAACAGAAGCAAAGTATCACCCTGTTGAGAAGTATAAACGAACAAGATAGGATCATGCTTACTTGGAGAAAAACTATCAACTCTAATTACAAAATTGAAACGCTCAAACCAAATACGAGGAGCCTGCTTGAGACCATATAGAGCACGCCGAAGATGGCAAACATAGCCTATAAGAGCCTCAACACCAAGGGGTGGTTGCATATAGACCTCATGTAGATCATCAAGAAAGGCATTCTTGACATCTATTTGAGATATAGCCTATGAGCGTACCACTGCAACAGCAATGAGAGTATGGACTATGGTCATTGAGCAATTGGAGCAAAAGTCTCATTATAATCTCGACCATAAACCTGCTGAAAACCTCTTGCAACAAGACGAGACTTGTATCGCTCTACTGAACCATTTGACTTATTATTTCCTTTGTACACCCACTTGCAAGTTATAGGAACAACTCTAAATGGTAGTGGAACAAGATCCCAAATACATGTACGCTTTACTGCTGTAAGCTCCTCAATCGTAGCCAACTGTCACTTAGGTACATGGCTATCTCCTGATAGGTACTTGGCTCAGATACTGCACCTGCATGAGGGAAACCCTACCTCTCTAGTGTAACATCGTGTGATGTAGTAGAATGATTGTCAGAGTATGTGTTATTGGCTGGCTGGAGGGTCAAGTGGAGGAGTAGAGGACTGAGGTTCAGAAGGATCTCTTTGTCAGCGACGATAGTGGAAGAGAAAAGTGGAAGTGTTAGAAATTGGTGGAGTTGGTGGATGAGACATAGTAGAAGGTGAAACTAGTGGAGAAGATGTATTTGAAGACTGAACAGAAGACAGTAAATCTGGTGAAGGAATAGGAGGTAGACACAAAAACGAGATTGAATCTGTGAAAAGAGAAGTGAGATGAGTGGAGGGATGATAAAAGAAGGGTTGATTCGCAGAAAAGGTCACATCATGAGATGTGAATATGACGTGCCGAAGAATCATAACAACGATAACCCTTATGTTCAAGACTATAATCCAGAAAGACAATGGACGGAGTGCTTAACTTTGTACACTCACGAGGTGCCAAAAGAACATAGACCATATGGAGTAGGTGCAACTAAAAATTGCCTTGAAGTTTGGAAGAAGGTTGAAGATTGATGAGATAGACTGTCGTAGAGACTGCTTTCCCCCAAAAAATGAGAGGGAACAAAGGATGAAATAAGAAGAGTAAGAGCAGTCTCAATGGTGTGATGATGCTTTTGCTCAGCAACACTATTATGAGCACGAGCACCAAGACAAGAGCTGCGGAAGAGTACCCTCAAAAGAAAGAAATTGACGAAAAGCTAGTGAAAGATACTCCTCGAGAGTCAACGAAAAACACGAATGGAAGACGAAAACCAAGTATGAACCATGTTAGCGAAAGATTGATAAATAGAAACCAACTGAGAACAATGTTTCATAAAGTAGATCCATGTATATCTAGAGCGATCATCAACAAATATGACATAACAACTATGACCACCCTTGGAAGCAAAAGAACCCCAAACATCAGAATGTACCAAATCTAAAGAACGACAAGACTGAGAGGTACTGCTAGAATAAGTCAGTTGTAGCTGTTTCGCCAGTTTACAACCGGTACAGTGAAAACTAGGCTTAACAGTGACACGACCTAAGGAACCCTGCTGAATTAGAGTAGTGAGGCGAGCTCCGCACAGATGACCAAGTCTAATGATGCCACTTGCTGAAGGAAGAACCAACAGGAGAATGAGATGATGCCATAGCAGAGGATATTGAGGCCTTCAACATATTGATGGGAGGGAGATGCAAGGAGTCCAAGATATAGAGACTGGGGGAGCCCGTACGACAATGGCTAGAACCAACCATTCTTCTGCTCTGACGATCCTGAATGAAACAAGAAGAATCAAGTCCAATGAAATAGTTCATATCAATAAGTTGACTAACAGAAAGAAGATTCATAGATAACTGAGGAACAAAAGACACATCAGGAGTAGAAGTGAGATGTAGAAAATGTCCTGATGAGTCCAGTGTGAACATGGGCACCATCAGTCATGGACCTGTAGGCAACAAGTTGAGAGCTATCTGATGTAACATGAAAAGAGTTACCCTAGTCCAAAACCCAAGAATGAGCAGCGCTAGAGGTAGATGGTGCAACTGAAGTCAAAGCAGACACTGGTCCAGGAGTCATAGGTGTGGTAGTAATGACTACTCCAGTAGGTGCTCTATGACAACGATTAGATGGATGTCTAGCACGATAATCAACAAATTGGTCTGGATGTAACTTGAAGCACTTGTCAATAAGATGATCGGTCCTCTTGCAATGAGAACAAACTAACACTCCTGTGGATGTAGCTCTGGTGGATCCAGACCGCTGTGAAAGACCCAGAACATGTGGTGAGCATCCCGACGTAGGCACAAGTGAGCGAAGACGAGTCTCCTTTGCAATTAGACTAGAGAGCCTCAGTCAATGTCGGTGGAGTACGATAGTTGAGCAACTGAGTACGAACATGCCAAAATCTGATTGAAGCCCCATCACAAAGTGACAAAACTGATACATAAGTGTCTGTTGAGCATACTCTTTGGCAATACAAGATTGACAAATAGTAGCAGCCTTCGGTGTTAGACTCTAGAGGGCCAGTGATGTTAGTGAAGGCATAATAATACTCTACCGACATGTCGGCTGCTGAATATTATGAAGGTTCTTGAGCAATGTGAAGCGAAGAGCACCACTGGACTGAATATATCTCTTCTCAAAGTAGGACCACATTTGTTTGGCTGAAGTATGATACTCAAGACTCATCCTCAGAGAAACATCAACACTCATCAACACTTAGAACCAAACCAGTCATAACACGTTCATCTTCTTTTTGCCAAGTCTTTATTGCCTCATCATCGACCTTCTTCGGCTCAGGAGGATCATCTGTCAAATGAGAAGCCAGACCATAACCCCTTAAGAGTAATCTTGATTGAGAGTCCATGGTCGATAGTTCGGCCTGTCAAGTTTGATATTAGTGAGCAAGAGAGACGAACTGCCCCAAACGAGTTGGATTTCATAATCTCAGTAGAGCACAATCACCCAAGACAGCAACAACCACAGAAGAGTAGCAACAGGAACAACAGGGCACAATCTCAGCGGAGCATAATCACCACAGTAGTAGAGCAATAACATCAACATAAGAGTAGCAGCAACAACAGATTACAATTGGTAGATACCTCAACAAGAGCTAGAAGATGTGATCCAGCGCCAGAAGTGACCGACGACGGTGTCAGGCCCGGAGCAGAGGTCGCCGGTGGCGTCGACATCAGGCCTAGAGCAGAGGAGGCCACGGGTGTGGATTTGGCTTCAACGACAACAAAGACCAGCTCGGAGGCTTTCTCCAGAGGTTGATGACAACAGTGGTGACGAGATTCGGTGAGGAAGAGCTCGAGTTTGATGGATCCGAGGCCGATGACGAAGGGAACTAGATCCGGTGATGAAGAGCTTGAGCTCGATGGGTATGAGGCCGACGGCTCCGAGGCTGGTGTTTAGGTTAACGACAACGGCGGTGACGAGATCCAATGAGGAAGACACTGCTGGAGTTGGAGAGGACGAGGATGCCTCGAAGACCTGATCCATGTGAGAGAAGCCAGGTAGTCTCGCGTTGGATGGATCTTGAGGTCTATTTGATATGGGTGTAAGATCGAGGAGGTAGACTAGAGGCGGTGAATAGGCGGTTTTAATTTTTTGGCCAAAACCAAGGTTTATATGCAAAAGCGTAAATCAAAGTGGTTTTTCTCAATTGGGGCCTAAATAAACTAATCTCACTAAGTGCACCGACAATCTAAATCTATGTTAAAGGTTTGTAATCCTAGGGTGATAAGCATTCAATTTAATTCTATGAATATAAATTGTTTGAATGTAGATTGAGCACAAGAGAACAAACCACAATGGCACGGTTTCTTTTTACCAGGGTGTTCGGAAACTTGCCGGTCTTCTCTAGTCCATGTTGAGGTCACTGTTCTAAAAGGTAGCCTGGGCGGCCGCCTAGGCGGCGCTTAGGCATTGGGTAATAGCTGGTCGCTGCGCCATGGCCCTTTGGCGGGAGGTTGGGCGGCAGGGCGGTCAAAGGCGGGTAGACGACGGCCAGGCATGCGCTTCCCTCTCCTAGGCGCGTGTATTCGGCGAGATAAAGTAGGGGAAGGTGTGATAAAAAGGCAGAGTTAGGGTTGTGACTTGCAAAAGACTTACAGAGCTAGGTAGCCTCCGTCTCCAGTGATTCCCACGCACCGTCGAACCGTCGTCCACCGTCCACCTCGTCGGATTTGGCCTAGCTTCTTCCTGCGCCTCACCGGATTCGTTCCTAGGTGAGTTTCTTCCACCTTGCCTCTCATTCGTCGACGATCGATCTGCTTGCTAGCTTGGCCGGCGCAACTGAGGAAAGGGGAGATCGGTTGACGCGACTGAGGGCCAGAGAGAGGAGGGAGTAGTGGCGGCAGTTGACGGGTTGAGGAAGAAAATGGAGAGAGAAGAGGGAGTAGTGGCGGCTGTTGAGGAAGAGTATGGTTAGGAGGTTTGGGCCGCTTGGGCTGGTTGGATGGGCCAGATTTTTTATGCTTGATTTGCTTGATTAGCTATTAAAATCTAGGACATGTGACGCCCCAAATTTAAAGCAACATAGATGGATGGAGAGCTATCATTGTTACTCAAGGTAAGGTAACACTTTTCTTCATCTAAACATCAACTATATTTACATGATTGCTTATTTTCGCCTGCTATCCTTATTTTTAATTTAGCTGTCTAGGCCCCCCTAGGCGTTAGGCCCCATCTCGCCTAGCGCCTTCTCGAACATTGGTTGAGGTATGTCTAAACGAATTGAAACGGCTCCATGAATTAAGTCCAACACCTCAATTCTACTAGTGGTAACTCTTTCCTATTCCGGGTAAGTGAGTTCCAATCTTTACAACACCTTGAGCCTCTTCACAATCTTCTTTCAAGAGATCACGGGACAAAACGCTTTCAATGTTTTGGAGTCGGTAACTTCCAAGAGTAAAAAGTCAAGCCTCTTTCTTGACTCATCACATGTAATGAATGCACAAGTTCAAGTAGATACGAAATCCACCTCTAGATGCAACACATGCAACTAGAGACCTCTCCTTGATCACAAAGTGCAACACATACACAATTGATAGGAAAAACTCATATTAGTTTAAGAGAATGAAGTGGAGTGCCAAGGATGGTCTCCCAACCAGCCAAGGGGTATTTATAGCCCCCATTATAAAAACTAGCTATTGGAGAGAAAACTCTCAAAAAGTTTAGTATTTGCGGTAATACCGCCATGTATGGCCAGTACTAAAGCACCTATTGTTCAATGTCTCTTTTGGGGTTGAAAAATCTTGCCATTGGAATTTAGTGCGGTACTACCGCCAAGTAAAATCGGTACTATTGATTTCCAGATTTCAGCATAGACGACATTTGGAAAAACGGTAATAACTTTTTACTCCGATGTCGGAATTGAGTGATATTGGAATATGGAAAGTTTATTCAGAGAGCTACACAACCCACCTATTTGCATGATCTTAAACATATTAGATCAATGTAAAAAGTATAAGAAATCCAAAGAGTCACTACCATAATCTAAGTCCAAGGAGATAGCAACAAATAATCTTAGATCATATAACGGATAATACATGACATCTAATATTTTGCAAAACACATTTATAAACTTAGATCATATTACAAGGAGTAGGTATATGGACTTCAATCATTTGTAAAGTATAATCATATGTTGTAAGGATTAGATACATGAGCCTTAATTATTTGTAAAATACATTTGCAAACAATAGCATCATGCTACATAGAGTTAGAGTAAGCGGGATTGAGTTATTAACACATGATGAGATTCAAGCTACTAAACAAGACTCTTAATAGTATGATAATGCTATACTAGTAATCCGGTTTTCCAACCAAACACTAAAACTGGTAAAAGAATAGGAATACATCCTTAGCCCTAGCTAGTTATACCTTTGCCTTGAGTATCCTCTTGAAGCTTCATGACACACATCTTCATTTCAAATCCAGATCATTGTCTTGATATGCCTCAACCCATGACCACCCTTTAAGTGCCATCCATCAACACATGGTTGGTCTTCTTTTGAGTTGATCAACTCATGATCATCTCCTTTTTGGGATCTTGATATGCATCAACACATGATGCATCCTCTTGATGCCCTTCAATTCATGAAGTTATCTTCTATTTCGAACTTTTGACTTGATTTTCAATACATGAAGTCATCCAAAGTTTTCATCATCATGTAGCATAATCTATTCATTCAACTTATAAAAAATGTTAAGTCTCACAATGTGATTGTCATTAATTACCAAAACATACCATTAATTCATAATGGTGGGTCTAGATTCTTCAATCTTTTCTTTTCTGATAATTGATGACAACTATCACAATTGCAAATAATTAAACATAAATCAATTTAGGTATATATGAATTACACAAGTTTTATAAACTCAAAGGATATATATCAATGTAGAGATCCCCAATATATGTGGAAAAACAAACGTGCATGAATACTACTTAAACCATAAACATAGTGAACTCCCCCAAAAATGTGTGCATATAAGAATGCATAATAAAAAAACATATGCACATATTCAGGTCAGATTTTTAGTGGAGTTCAACCTATATTTTGGATCCGAGGAATGCAACAAGATATAAGAATATGACGTCGAATGCATATCTTCATGATTTTCACCTTTTTATCAAAATAAGACTAAACAATAATATACTTAACAAACGAGTTAGTCTCACGTTTAGATTTGTCATTAAATGAGTTAGTATCACATTTAGATTTGACATTAATTAGTTAGTCTCATATTTAGATTTATCATTAAATGAGTTAGTATCATATTTAAATTTGTCATTAATTAGTTAGTCTCACATTTAGATTTGTCATTAATCAGTAAAACCAATTTAATTGGAGCTTGAACTTACAACGGGGTCTTCCGATCTTCTCGATATAGGATCAAGATACTCACGTGTAGACTTTTGAATTGTAGTGATTCCTTGTTGGCAACGTAAAAGCTAGCGCTCTTTAATTCACAAGAACACACGTATTGGACTTCATGACTACCAAGTGAAGCCCTATCGCGCTCCCAATTCTCAGTGAAAAAGTTGAACGATCTCGATTAGCAAAACACTTCCAATTCTCCATTGGATGGTTCGGCCATCATGAGAACAAGAGCAAATCAATCTATTATTTCTGAAATTATGGTGGTCTACCTTTACAAGATGGAGGGGGTGCAGCTATATGGGGTGCCCCCATCTTGGACAGCGCACACATAGGCCTAGACAAACCGAATCAACTCAAACTCATTAATCCCTAAGCTATTTGTGTTCGGACTCAAGTTGAAGATTACATGATCAAAGTCAAATAGTTTCGACCAAACTAAACTCGCAGGTCGTGATAAGTCCTTTTTGGCTGTAACTCCCTCATGTGGATGTGTCATGAACCTTAGTTCATGAGCGATAAACACCACTAAGAAGATGGCCGGATGGCGTCGGCGTAGAAGTAGAGAGAGATTTAGATGAGGAAGACTTTGATATTTCTCTGATTGATTGCAATAGCACGCGGTAGCCCTCTTTATATAGATGGGCTCCCCCTAACAGATAGTCTAATTCCAATCCTATCTCTAATAATATAGAAACTCTTATCATATCTCTAATTATATCTCTAACAAAGGAAACTAATCTCTAACTCAAATATAATCTAATCTCTAATTCCTAATAATGAACTGACTAGGCCTAAGGCCCACCCCTATGACATTACACCCCTCCCGGACATGCAGCTCGCCTCGAGCTGCTAGGCGGTGGTTGTGGGCGCCAATGGACGACCTCCGACGCCGGTGTGGAAGACGAACGATGACGGGGTCCTGCAGCGGATGGAAACGATGGCTGCAAAATTTTTCTTTTTGAAAATTTTTTTGGAAATTTTTTTGAGGACTTAAGTAATCGGTCGGTTTAGAAACCGACCGCTACCCACAAACGCATCGGGCCCAAGGGTCGTCGGCCAGGGGTGACGCCAAGGTGACCAATGGCGGCGGCGGCGCGATGGCGATCTGCGGCGACGCGAAGCGTGCGGCTCGCCAGACGGCGGTGACAGCGCGGCCGTCTGCGTAAGCGGCCGGAGGAGCGGCGGCCGACGAGCATTCGGCAGAGCAACAGCGAGCGGTCGGCCGGGGAGCGGCGGCCTTGCGGAGCGGCGGCGACGCGGCGAGAGTGGCCGGCGAGGCGGATCGAGCGGCGGCGGTCGGCGTCTCGAGCACGGAATCGGAACGGCGAGCAGCCACGAAGCGAGCGGCGGCGGCGGAGCGCAGATTGAGGGAGCGGCGGCGACGCGGCGAGGTGGCACGGCGAGGCGATCTCGAGCGGCGATACGGGCGTCTTGAGCACGGAATCGGCGATCGGTGGATCACCGCGAGGCGGGCGGTGGAAGCGGCCGGCGGCGAGAGCGTGGCGAGGAGCGGCCGCGGAGAGGCGGCGCGCGACTTGCATGGATCCAGCGGCGGCGGCTGCGGCGAGGGACGGCGGCTCCTGCAGATCCAGCGGCGGCCGCTTTGAGTAGTCCATGGCGGCAGTGGCTCTCGGGCAGCGGCTTGGAACTCCATTGGCGGCATGAAGCAGGCGCTCTGCGAGCTCGTCATCCTGCCCCTGCGCCGCCAAGAGCTCTTCTCCTTCGGCAAGCTCAGCCCGCAGAAGGGAGTGCTCTACGGTGTGCCCAGCACCGGCAGTAGTCGGCAAGTCGACGGGGGCGAGGGAGTTCTCCTCTGCTCTACGAGCGGCCTCTTGTTGCGCCTTCTCCCGCTCCTTCTAGATCTTCTCCAAGAGGGCATGCATGTCGAGGAAGGCGTCCCCCATCCCTTTGCTGAAGCTGCTGCTGGCCATCTCAATAGCACTAACTTTTATTATGGCCAATGACTCGGCAACAGGACGAGTCGCAGAACCCATGGTAGCAGAAGTCGTGGGAAGGGATCGACTGCTCTGATACCAAGTTGTCATGAACCGGGCTAAACACCACCGAGAAGATGGCCGGATGGCGTCGGCGTAGTAGAGAGATTTAGACGAGGAAGACTTTGATATTTCTCTGATTGATTGCAATAGCACGCGGTAGCCCTCTTTATATAGATGGGCTCCCCCTAATAGATAGTCTCTAATTCTAATCCTATCTCTAATAATATAGAAACTCTTATCATATCTCTAATTATATCTCTAACAAGGGAAACTAATCTCTAACTCAAATAGAATCTAATATCTAATTCCTAATAATGAACCGACTAGGCCTAAGGCCCACCCCTATGACAGGATGGGCTTGACTACCTTGCGGTTGGGCTACCCTTGTGTGTTGGACTTTTCCAGTCGGTTGGACTTGAATCATGCGCTTAGGACCTTTCGGACGCTTGGCCTGCTTGGTGTGCTTTCCTTGCTTGCCGATCGAAGTTCTTCTAGTGAATGCTCCTCCATTGCTTTGTCTTGTTTCTTTCCATATTTCTCCATCACTGCTTTCATGAAGCTCTAGAGGCAGCATGGTATTAACCACTTCTGTTATTTTATGTACATCATAACCCACAGGAGTGGTCGCTTCAGAGTCACTATTGTGAACATTCTGTTCAGTTGCATCATTTTGCATATCAGATTCTATATGCACATGATTTTCTTGAGCTTGCTTAACGGGAGATGCTAGACTAGTTGAAGCAGATTTCGTTGCATTGCATGGGATTTGATCATGAAGGGTAGAAAATCTGTATCCAAATATAAGATTGATCGGCTGGATCAACTAAAAGTCTTTCTAAATGCATCTTCACTTTAGGTTTGTACAGATCAAGTATGTGCCTGCCTACAATTAAATAAAATAGTAGTAGCTCTGTATCTTCAAGTAAAATAATTAAAAACCTAATAAAATTAGAGTTTACCTGGCAATATTTAATGTGACTTAATAATTCTTTCCAGTCAAGCATGTCTGTATCCGCATCATCATCCCCTCCAAGAAAAGTTATCCTCGGCTTTTGAAAACCTGAAAATGTGCTTGTTAAGGGTATTAGAGATAGAATAGGAATCGGCATATTCCCCTGTAATATCCCTTTGTACTCCTTATATATATTGCCCATTGGGCCTCTTCAATATATGCACAATATTCATAACATGGTATCAGAGCTTAGGTTAAAATCCTAACCTCCATCTACTTCCGATCTACTTCCGCTGTTGCTGCTGCCCCCGGGAGGATCGATCTCCTCTCCCGGGGGCGGCCATCTCGTTGGGCGGCCACTCCTGGCCGCTGTGCCCGCGCTGCTCGCCGGCCGTACGCCACCGCCGTCGGCACTCTCGGATTCTCGTCGACGACCGCCTCGCGCTGGTGATGCCCGCGTTTGCTAGCCGCCGCCACTGGATCGTCGTCGGGCCATCGCTGGACAGCCACGGATCTAGCCGCACCTCGCTCGGATCCATCGTCGTCCCGGCCGCCGCGCCCGCTCCGAGCTCAATCCGGCCTCTCCGCCATCGGATCTAGCCACCCGCCACCGGATCCGGTGAGCAGGCCGCCGCTGCCGCTCGCCTCCTCCGCCGTGTCTCTTGCCGCACGCGCCGCCTCTCGCTCTTGTGCCCGCCGCGCCTCCTCCCTGCTCTGATCCGGCGTCTTCGCCGCAGCCGCTCCGTGGCTGCCGCCGCCGGGTCTCGCCGTCTCCTGGCCCTGGGGAGCCGCCTTCTCCCGGTCGCCAGCCGTCTCGCATGCAGCCGTTGTCGCCCACGCCCGCCTGCGCTCGCGTGCCTCCATCTCCGTCCCCGCTGTCGTTGCTGGATCCGGGATCCCCCCGGCTCGTCTTCGCCGGATCCGTGCGGGAGAGAGATGGGAGTGGAGTGAGAGGCAGCCGCCGTCCTCTTCTTGCCTGTGCGGGAGTGAGGAGGTGTCAAGAAAGAGGGAGAGAGTGTGCGCGAGTGAGGGAGGGGATGAAGAGAGGGGAGGGGTTTTTGAGGGAGTGGGATTCTTCTGCTGGTTTATTTGACTCAGTCTTCAGTTATTTTTTTGAGTTTTTCGTTGCGTCCATCCAAATCCGTAGTTTCTAATTTTTAGTTCGTCCAAGCCGTGCGAGTCCACAAATATATTGTCAGTCATAGAAGTGTAGGAATTTTCTTTTGCATGGCAGCAGCCGCTGCTCTATTCTCTGAGCCGCGTGCAGATTGTAGAAGTCGTTATGATGTCGCCGCTTCTCTAGCCGCCGCCCCGAGCTTTTAAGGCCGCTGCGCGTCTTCCGCACCTTGTGCATTGCGCCGCCGCCGTCTTGGGCTTCGATCTGTGCCGTCATGCTTCTATCTATTCCTCTTCGGCTTGATTTGACAGTTTATTCAAAAACTGCACGCAATGACGACATTTTTAAGACTCGGACGTCGGATATTTCTTGTTTTAGTATTAACCCTTTTTCAAATGCAATGCTATTGCATACACCTTGCATTTGAGGGGGGGGGGTGTTAAGGGAATTAGAGATAGAATAGGAATCGGCATATTCCCTGTTTATCCCTTTGTACTCCTTATATATATTGCCCATTAGACCTCTTCAATATATGCACAATATTCATAACAGTGCTAACCAAAGAAAACAATGTATATATATATATGGTAGATATATTTATCACAAGTTGTTTTGTTATTGCCCATGTCACGCACAATTTTGTTTAATTAAACAGTCATAGAACGTATACAGTGTGTATGTTGACCCATCACTTATATATCTCAATTTATCCACATCAATATCACTCTAGAGACGGTGGATCGATATCTCGCTTCTCTCTCGGCCTCTCAGCGGTGGCGGCGGTAGTAGAGAGATGCAAACCCTAACCATGCTTTGATACCATGTTAACTTTAGAGAGGAGAGATGTTGCTATTCACAACTATGCATCTTATTATGAGAAGTCATATATATACACGATTAGTTGGGCCTCATAGGTAGAGAGAGAGATACTAATATGTACAAGACTCCTAACAAATTCAATAGTCAAGGTATGAAATAAATTGTGCCACGTTGTGGTCGGTGTTGGTTGGGTTGGGTCTGAGGACTGAGGGTAGCGCACTCACCCTTGAACGGTCGGCCATGCCGTCATCACGACTCTAAGGCTTAGTTGAAGAAGAGGGGGAGAGACTAGTAACTTTGTTTATTCATACTTGCTGATGAATTGTGTGGCTCATCTATTTATAACTCATCTATTTATATAGATGAGGTTAGTCCCTAACAATATGGAAACTCACATAATCTAATGCAACCAATCAACTAAAGATAATATCATATCCATACTATCTAAATAAAGATTTTTATTTCTAATATAAAGGTATGCATCTATCTATTCCATATATGAATAATATGAAGACGTATATAATTATTTCTAATATGAAGATATGCATTGAACTCTTCCTAATAAGACCACTATAGTGCCATGTGGCACTGTTCACGTGCTACAGTACTGTGGGTACTATTCATCTGCCTACTACAGTGCCGCGTTGGGCCATAGGCCATAACATTACACCCTCGTGGTAAGACAACTTGTCCTCGAGCTGTCAAGTGGCGGCCATCGTTGAGGTCCTTTGTAACCCCATGTCGACGAGAGCCCGTGGCGCCAACGGATAGTTGTATGGAAGAGAGTGCAATACTCGGATGGACAGCAGCAAGGATTGCGGTCCCCTGGTGTGACTTGTTGCAGGACTTGGTGCAAGAGGCAATAGCGGCATGGACAAGCTACGTGGTGCGGCAGTGACGCTCTTCCTGTTGATGTGGGAAAGAATGCAAAGCCGTTGCGGTCCTGACACCCGCCACGCCCCACATCTACGAAGGCATGGCATTGGCTGGCCATGTGGAGAGGACCGCCGCTAGACAACGGCAACCTTCCTCCTTGGCGAAGGCACTAGAAGTGTAACCAAGGATAGTGCTGCCCGCTAAAACGTTGGTGGCGACGACAGGAGTGTCATCGGTGGCGACTCAGAAACCGCAGCAACATGCTGTGCCTTCTCCATCTTGGCCATGAACTTTTTCATCAAGGTCATCATGTTGCCGAGATCGGTTTTAAGGTCTGCGACTTAGACCTTCATAGCAACTGCACAATCAACATCAGAAGCTATGGTGAGTGGCTTTGATACCAAATGTTGTGGTTGATGTTAGTTGGGTGCGGGTTCGAGGACCGAGGGTAGGGCACTCGCCCTTGAACAGCTGGCCATGCTGTCGTCAAGGCACTGAGGCTTAGTTGAAGAAGAGGGGGAGAGACTATAAACTTTGTTTATTTATTGCTTGCTTATGAATGGTGCGACTCATCTTTTTATATAGATGAGGTTAGCCCCTAACAAGATAGAAACTAACACATCTAATGCAACCAATCAACTAAAAATAATATCATATCAATACTATCTAAATATTAAGATATCTATTTTGAATATAAATGTATGCATCCATCTATTCCTAATATGAAGATATATATCTAATTATTCATAATACGAAGATATACATCGAACCCTTCTCAATATGACCGCTACAGTGCCACATGGCACTATTTGCGTGCTACAGTATCCACGGTATTGTTCATCTACTTGCTACAATGCCTCATGGGACCATAGGCCATAACACACGTGACATGTACAAAATAGATGCTAGGTAGGATCATGCGCACATTACATTAGTGTTCATCTTTTACAGTGATACATTTGGGTTTTTACAACATGTACTCTTAATTTTCCCCTCGAATTATTCTCTTTAAAGTCTGAACTGAGAAATTTGGACAGCTATATTTATAATCATCAGATTTTTAGCTGTTGGATTCCTGGAAACCTACCATAGAGACAGAAAACTGGGGCATATGAAATTAGGAATATTTGCTAAATATTATACACGCGAGAACACTTTTTAGACTGTAGATTTCTTTACAGCTATTCTGTAAACTGCCTTCCCTAGTCCCTACAAAAGGTAGTACTTAGTACTACCTTTTGTACAGTCTGAATTATATGATTGTCATGTCAGGGAAGCTTTTTGAAATATATAGCATGGTGCGGTATAGCACATTGACAAAACTTAGTAGTAATTAATGTACTTTGGATGTTATTCTATTACTTTGCATTTGCAAATTGCAACACTACAAAACTACTACAAAATTATGGGAGAACCTGACGTTAGTCAAATGGGAAAACACATTCCGATGGCTATGTAATTAGTTTTGTATCGTTGTTACTTCACTGCCCCATTTGGAAAATGATGCCTTTACTAGCCACTTGGAGAATTTAGTGAGGTAGTAACATTGCTTTATATTTGAAGGTTATTGAATAGTGTTGTTAACTCTAGGGTTTCACACAGACGACTTAATGGTATAAAGTTGTGATGTGAGCTAAACTCTTACCAAGCAAATTTGAAGTGCTTAAAATACAAGAATGAGGATTAACTTATTTTTAAAAGTTGACTCTCCTTTAGGCCTGTTCCTTTTTGAACTGCATGCGCTATTTTTTAATTTGCTGTTGTAATATCAAGAAATAGTATTTTGCATCCTTAGGAAGTAACAGCTACAGAATCTAACCATTATGTTGCATCTTCTTTTCCCCCTCCAGATAGAGTAAGCTCAATTCCTATAGTTGATGACAGCGGGTCCCTCCTTGATGTGTACTCACTCAGGTTTGCATACCATCCATTTTCTTTTGCCATGCTGGTATGCTGTTCTATTCTTTTGTATTGATAGAATCAATTGACCTATGCTTGATGAAGTTGTCCACTGGGCAGCTAAAGCTTGTTTTTTGAGAAGGGATGTGAACTTTTAATATGATAAGAATATAGTGATTAGCTATTCCTTATACATTCATGTGTATTGTTAGAAAATCATAAAACCTTTCCGTTTTGTTAAAAGGTCATGAAATCCTAAATGTGACCCTTTTACTATTATTTAGCCACCCAATGCCCTCATTTCTCCTATTTAGCGCTTTATCCATCTACCTCATCTGTCTATTCCCTTTGCCGCAAGATGCACATGACCAATGTGATTAAGATTGAAAAAAAACGTCTTATGAGTTATGACTTTGTATTAATTTTTGCTGATGGCTTTTAGCTGTATCTTTTAGAAGCGGCTGAAAATGAATAGTAATGGCTGAAAGAAATGGCTTTTAGAAGAAAAGGACGAATGGTAAAAAAAGTGAGGGAAAGATGCGTGCACGTTACGGGAGTGAGACAAGTGGGATACGTGATGCACCCGTAACCCCCTGCTTTATTCCCAAAGCGAGACGGTAGCGAGAGGAGTAGAGAAGCCGCTTTGAGAAGTCGGGTGTTCATATTAGCTTTTGGGTTTTTATGGCTTTTCTAAGCAGAAGCCAGAAGCAGAAACCAATATGAACAGGGGTTAGTTTGACTGGGTTCGTCTGGTTTTCAGAGGGTGGTACAAGTTGCAGTAGTGTCTCAGCCTTTTAAGTTCTTAAGAGTTTCAGGAGTTGGTAGACCTATGTTGTTTGTCCTGTTGATATCTGTTATCCGAACAGCACTGCTGCCATTTTTCTGAGCATCTTCCTAAGCTCCTAAAGGCACACTACTTTTACCATTTTACTGACCCTCTTCCGAAGCTTCTAAATGCACACTGCTTTCCTTATTGTCCATCTGCACACCAATGGTCCATTTAATAACATCAAAATTACGGGATGCATGTACTGAAGCTGTGTCTTGAAAGTTGAAACACAACCACACTTTAAACTTTTGTGTCCATTCGGCATAATCTGGGATGCATGTACTGAAGCTGTGTCTTGAAAGTTGAAACACAAACACACTTTAAACTTTTGTGTCCATTCGGCATAATCTTTGTTTTATATGTGGTAAATTTAGTGTTAGTTGTACTGAAGAACCTTTAGCTTTATTGTCCGTTTGCTATTGTCTCCTTTTCATTTAACTCATTAGGTCTATTTTGAAATGTTTTTTATATAGTGTTTCATGAAATCTTGAGTTGATCTACTCGCGCGAAGCAGCTTTGACATGACATTTTGCAACACTATGTTAAGAGAGAAGATGCAGATAGCTGATGCCATTATTTTGCAGTTGTCATATTTGTTGTTCACTTGGAAGAATTTAATTTTCAATCTTAACCCGTTTCAACAGTGATATCATGGCTCTGGCGAAGAATGATGTTTACACTCGCATTGAACTTGAGCAAGTGACTGTGGAGCATGTATGTCCCTCCCACTTGCTTTTCAATTGTACTCATCACCTTTTCTTTGACATGTATACATATACAGAGATCTTGTATACATATAGGGAGACCTGCATTACGGTGATGTCTCTGATTTTCCATTTTGATGATCAGTTATATTGTTAGATGTGTGTTAGATAAATATATAACATCATAACACACAGCTCTGTTATGGTGTTCAGTTCATGGAATGTGAGAAGGAAGAAAACAAAGCATGGAAGTTATCTGGCCAGGCTGATGTCCAATGGCTCATTTAAATATAACTTCTGTTGCATTAATAATTGAATCAGTGAGGTTGATACCTCCACTTGAACACTGCAGCATCTTGATACACCATCAATCATTTGTCCGCTCCACTCTGCACTTTTGTTGCTAATGTTTTTGTATTTGTTCCTGCATTTTGTTTTTTGGATAACAGAATTTGCTCTCTTTGAGATAATGATTTCACTCTATCTTTCACTCTTTTTTAGGCTTTGGAGCTGCAGTACCAGGTGAATGGCCGAAGACAGTGTCATACCTGCTTAAGCACGAGTACCTTGCTTGAGGTGTTGGAGCAATTGTCTATTCCAGGTACTAGTTTGTGACAGATGCATGTGCATGGTCATACAGGGAGCAAGTGAGGATTGCATATTACATGGAACCAGCCATTATAAATTTGTAATTTTAACATAAATTTGGCAGATTGGTTTAAAGTTCTGAGTTATGACATTCCATGTGCCTTTTCAGGGGTGCGGCGGCTTGTCATTATTGAACCGAGGACTAGATTTGTGGAAGGGATAATCTCATTGAGGGACGTATTTACATTCCTCCTCGGATAACATTGTGTAGCCATTCCATACATGAAAGCCTGTTGTATCTGATTGGGACAAAATAAAAGAAAATGTTATTTCAGCAGATGCGGGTGTTCTTCAATCTTTTTACTTTGAAACCTATAATACCATGAATTATGCACAATTGCATCATCTTGAAAAGAACAGACAATGCCTCGGGAGTACGAAGACTGGACCTATTGCATCCAGTACTGCCGCAACCTTCTCTAAGAATGCCGATGTTAAAAACATGTGGGTGATGGTTATCCTGGATTCGTGGGGCATGAGGATCATTCCAGCTTTGCACCATTGGAATGCTTCAAGATCAGTTGGGAGAGTTCATGAGGGTTCTCCTTGGCTAATATATGGGGAAAAATAATCCTTGGATTGAGAGCTATAAAATCAGTTTGAAGATTTGGTTGGTGAGAATAATGTGTTGTGCATTACTGCATTATTCTTGTCTCCCTGTTCCCATTGGCATGCTTTGATTTGTACTGATGACCTGCAGCAACAAATCAAACAGGGTCGAGAGTTTCGGACTTGCGTCCCAGCAAGTAACTGAACGAACAAGCGAATGCACTCTTGCAATAAAAAAACCAATTCAAACCAGGCATTTTAACCCGAAGGAATGCAAATTAATTTTATGATCCGCTTGTTTTCAAAAGAAAATTTATGCTCTAAATCAGCCAATTATTCATGATATGTACATCACGTGATGCTAGCAATTAGACGATAGATAGCAAACTATTTTTGTTAACAGCTTCAGCGGAAACTTTCGTTTTCTTATGTCTACATGGCTCAGTTAAGAGCTGCAAGACCTTCACACAGAGCCCGCTAGCCCACGCCAGCTCTGTCCTCGTGCCAGACCCGGCCACCTTTGTCTAGCTCTGACCCATGGCGGCGCCGTCGCCCTGACGCCGCCGTCGGTCCGCACCAGCTTTACCCTCCTCACGCTAGACCTGGCCGGCTTCGACCCATGTGGCCATGTCGACGCTTCGCGCCGCTAGGTTGCACCAAAGCCGGCATCTACGCCCCCAAGCTCTACGTCGGTCACCACCGCTGCATTGCCCTGGCGCCGACTCCGCCCCATGGTGCCCCTCCAAGCGCGAGGTCCTCTGCTAGCACCACGAGCTGCGCACGCTGTGTAGAATGAACAACTACCGGTGCGCTGCATGGTGCAGGTGCTCTTCTCAGAGCACGACAGCGTGTAGTGGATACTCCTATGGAGTTTGGTATTCACCTTCAGCCTATCGATGGTGAGCCTCTCGAGGATTCCACTTGCTACTGCTATCTGGTTGGGAGTCTTGTCTAATTTGGGATCACTTGCCCTAACATCTCTCACCTAGTTCACATCCTGAGTCAGTTTGTCTCTGCTCCCACTCAACTCCACTATAGTCACCTTCTTTGTGTTCTGCGATATCATCGCGGGACCATCACTCGTCGCCTTTTCTTTTCTTACTCCAATTCTTTGTAGCTTTAGGCATACTCTGATGCAACTTGGGCTAGATCACTTTGATCGCCGATCTCTTTCTGCCTATTGTATTTTCCTTGGTTCCTCTTTGATTGCCTGGAAGACTAAGATGCAGACTGTCGTTTCCTGCTCGAGTGCTGAGGCTAAGTTGAGAGCCATGACGTTGTTGACAGCTGAGATCACCTGCTTCGATGGCTACTTGACGATCTCGGTGTTTCCGTTTCTGCACTAACTCCTCGCTTATCAGATAGTACTGGTGCGATCATCGTTACTGAAGATCCCATGAAGCATGAGCTCACCAAGCACATTAGAGTCAATGCTTCATATATGCAATCGCATATGCAAGACAACGTTGTTGATCTTTAGTATGTGCTTTCAGAGTTTCAGTTAGCTGATTTCTTCACCAAGACATATACTAACCTTCAACATAGCTCCTACCTCTCCAAACTCAGTGTTGTTGATCCACTATGAGTTTGAGGGGGTGTTATATGTATATAGTCTAGAGTGTTATATGCAAATGTACATGTTACTTATTGGGCTCTTGGCATATGAGAGTAGAGTAACTCCATACTTCCAACAGACATCACAATTCACAATGATATAAAATTATATGGGTGGGAAATCTTGAAAAATCGAAATTCTCGCACTGAAAAGTTGATGACTTGGAAGCCTTGTCATTGATACTCCCACTAGTCCTCTTCCTGAGCCACTTTCTACTCTGCAATGATGCCTTCCAAGTAGAGGTCTACACAGATAGCATGATGATGCCACGATCAGCCCAGCCTAGGGATGCCATCTTTGTGCCCCATCGTAATTGAACTGCAACCGACATTCCTCCTACCAATCCTTTCGACCCTCAATTTGCTAATCCTCACAAGATCCTCCCACGTACCAGCATCTGCATAGATCCCCGCCATGACATGGTATACCCCGCTGTCGTTAGAATTCAGCTCCAGCAAATGTCTTGCTGCAACCTCCACCGCCTCCACATTTCCATGCATTCTAAAGCCAGCGAGTATACCTCCCCCACACGTAAGTGTCCCCTTCTATTGGCATAATGTTAACCATCTCCTTTACTTCCTCGGTAAGCCCAGCTCGACCAAGGAACTGTTTATACAAATAGTATTATAGCTATTTTTTTAAAGTTGGCATTCGGATGTCCGTTTTTACAATTCTAACTTCCTTCCCAAGCTCGACAGCCATGACAGACAAAACATATCGCCTGCCACGCTACAGTAGCTATGTAGATCCTACCAAGTGGCCCGGTAGATTCTGCCTGCCACAAGTACTTGATTAACTTAAGCACGATTATTACTAATTAAACATCATTAGCCCTAATTAAAGTATGATTAGTACTAATTAAATAGCTGCCGCAGCCGGCCAGCTTGGCACATCGTCCCGCCTAGCTCAGTAGGTACATGCCGAGCCTAATGAGAGGGCTAGATTTACAAAATAGGTATCAGAGAACCAAATTTGAAAAAAAATGACTACCGTACCATTGTGTGAACAGTTCTCGAGCAAGCAGGTCATCCATGCACCCATAATGCTTCAGCTTTTGAGGCACGCCGT
This sequence comes from Dendrocalamus sinicus, assembly GCA_036346575.1. NCBI lineage: Eukaryota > Viridiplantae > Streptophyta > Magnoliopsida > Poales > Poaceae > Dendrocalamus > Dendrocalamus sinicus. The sequence goes on from CM070652.1 coordinate 17,442,054, forward strand.
GCTTGCCCTCCATCTCACAAAAGATCCTCCTTGCCATGTCCACAAGGCCAGCATGGCTGCGACCAATCAACACCCCCAAGAAAGTGACCCTGTCTGGCCGAACCCCCTCAGCCGGCATCCGGTTGAAGTACCCCAGTGCCACTATGCCATGCCCATGCATCGCCAGCCCGACGATGAGTGCATCCCACGTGGATGCGTTCCGCTTGGGGCACGCCTCGAACACCTCCATTGCAACCTCGACGCGCACACGCTTGGCATACAGATCAACAAGCCCTATGCACAAGAACACATTTGGCCGGGGCCTGCGCCGCCTCACATACTCATGCACCTCCCGCCGCTTCTCCAGCGCCCCGAGCTGCGTAGCACGATAGCACTGCGGCCAACGCGACATCGTCTGGCCTGAACACCTCGCCCCTCATCCTGTCATACAGCCCCACCGTCTCCTCGCACCGCGCAGCCTTCGCGCACCTGGCAACCACCGTGCCCCATGACATGGCGTCCCGCTGTGGTGTCCCCTCGAACACCTCCCGCGCGAACCTTACCCGCTTGGCTCAGACGTCTGGGGCGGGCATTCCGTCGAACACCCTGCGCACAGTTCCTGGGAGCGTGTTCTTGGCATAGAGGGAGACGAGGGTGCTGGCAACGCACGAGAATAGGAGAAGGCCATGGGTGACGGCGACAGCGTGGAGGGATAGTGCGAGTGGGAGGTGGCGGCAGGTGGTAGAGACAACGAGGGGGAGGGAGCGATGAGTGGGTGGCGTGGAGTGGCGGAGAGAGGAGCGAAAGAGGAGGAGGTGATGGTGGGCGCGGTTGCGCGAGAGGCGGGAGTAGGTGAGGAGGAGGGTGTGGGGGTCGGGTAGGAAGAGGTGGCCGGCGACGACGGCGAGGAGGCGGCGGATGGGGAGGCGAGCACGGTGGTGGTTGTGGAGGAGGTTGGGGAGGGAGGAGGGGTGGGAAATGGATACGAATTATCTATATTATCTGGTTATCATATTCGATAAGATATGAATACAATATTAATTTTCTATCCGATTAATAATTTCTCTCATATTCGTATTTGTAATCAAATTCGCATAAAAAAATGGATATGAATGTATTATGGAGTTTTACCATCCGAAATGTTATTTTATCCGGATTATTCATATTCGACAAAGCAATATACATATTTTTATTGCAATATGACTAATTAATTGAACAAGTTTTTTTAATTCAATGTTAATTCATGTTTCTTTAGATGAAGTAAATGAATTAGAATGATTAATCATAACTGTATACGGATAAAATTTCATTAATATCTTTATACCACCTAAGTTATAAAGATATCTGAATCTGACTGAATTGAATAGAAATTCAATTCGAATTCATATTCGTTACAATATTCGATTTGTATTCGCATTCAAGAATATCGAAATCATATTTGTTTACAAAATACGAATACGAATGGGGTATTCTCATGTGCACCTGCGCAAGACGGTGCACATTTTGTTTGGTCCATGTCATCCACGTGCATGGTTACCTCGGCTGACGTTGCACTGATAGCAACAGTGAAAAGGAGAGACGTGCAGTGCTCAGTGTTGACTGAAAGTGACATCTTTGAATTTTTTAATTGCTACAGTAACTTGCATAGTAGCTATAGTACCATGCACTGTTTGCTACAGTATACACGAAGTTTGTTACAATTCCAAAAATAAAAAAAATAAAATTTTCCCTTTGCTATCTTTTGTTTTTGTTTCTATTTTTGTTGTATTGGCAGGTTGGACAATCAGGAGACAGTAGATTTTTAAAAAAGTATCCGTTATGGATAACAATCATTCACCCTGTCTGATTGTCATCGATAATCCTACAAGTGGTATCAAAGCAGGTTGTGATGGCATCAGATCGAGATCATTTTTCAGGTAAGCCACCGTTTTTCAACGGAACAGATTATATCTATTGGAAAACATACATATATATTTTTCTACAAGGTAATGCTATTTGGTAAAAAGTTAAAAATCCATATGTAGTGCATCCTGTTGTTACTACTGAAAATAATGCTGATGTTGAAAATAATGCTAAGGCTAGAAATATTTTGTTACAAGGTCCAAGGAGAAACGAGTTTATCAAAATTGCTCATATTAAATCTGTTAAAAGTGTTCATCAGAACCAATTTAAAAAGGAGTACTCTAAATGTAAGATGAAACCTGGAGAATCAATAGATGCACTTTTTGATTGCTTCAATAAAATTGTTAGTGTTTTGCAATCTGTTGATATCATATACTCTGATTCTGACAATGCTCATCAAATCTTAAATGCTTTGGATAGGTCTATTTGGAATGTGTTAGTCAGTACTATTAATCATTCTGTTAACATGGAAATACTCATTTTGAATGATCTTTTTTCCAAGATAAAAACACATGAGATTGATATTTTGGCTAGGATAAACAAGTCTAATTCTTCGGATTTAGTGACTAATTAAGCTGACAGTTCTTCCAGTTCCTTTATTGTTTCTTTGTCTGCATTGTGTTCTATTTCAAATGAAGGTTACAAGAGATTTCAGAAGAGCAGCTTGTACTTTTCTCCAACAAGGTGACCAAGGCAATTAACAACATTAAATCAAGGCGGAGAGGAGGTCCAATTAGATGCTATGAATGTGGTGAGCTAAACCACATTAAGATGAATTGTCCCAAACTGAGGAGCAAGGAAATCAAGGATGACAAGACACCTCGTTATTCTCAATTCAAGATTGACTCAAGCAAGAAGCGCAATTGTCACATGGTGGCCAACAAAGTACTTTAAGCACTTAATGAAATTGATTTGAGTGATGTTGATTTTGGAAGCGACGAGGAGGACAATGGCAAGAAGGCAAAAGAGATGGACTTCACTGAGATGTGTTTTATGGCAAGTAGTTAGGAGCTCAACAATGATGATCTCTACAGTGATCCTGATGAGATGAAACTTTCTTATACAGATTTATCTCATGCTATGCTTAAATTGATAGAGGAGCTCAAAAAGTAGAAAAAAACTAAAAATTATGATCTTGTTGTTGAGAGCTTAAATTATGAAATTAATAGACTTAGAGCTTATATTTGTGATGATGAATCTTGTGAATCTTATGAAGTTTTACATTCTGAGTTGGAGTCTGTTAGAACGATTAATATACCAATCTTGGTTCAACTTAGTAATGTAACTGCTAAACTTGATGAATTAAGATTGACACATGACTCTTGTGATAAAAAGTTAAGACTTGTAAATGATGAAATTGAAAAGCTCAAGTTTAGTTCTTTTATATATTTAGAGCTAAGTATTTCAAATACTCAACGTAAAGCATACTCTAATTATGAATTGCTAAAAACTAGACTTAATTCCTCTCAGGAATCAATTCAAGAGATGCTTTATCATGCGATATCATCTTGCTCTAACTGTCCTAAAATTAGAATAGAAATAGTAATATTGACTAGACAACTTAATGATTTTGCTGAAAAAGATAGATTACCGCTGTCCAGTACTTCTAAGAATCTTGTGAATTAACCTATTAAATGCACAACTTGTCACACTTTAATTAAAGAAAATGAGTACCTTAAGGACACTTTAGAGATTTTTTTGGCAAGAAAAATTTGAATATGATTCTAGACAAGTCAAAACTGAGTGTCAAAAACACCAGGCTAGGGTTTAATACTGCTAATTATGCCAAGAATAATCCACCTAAGATTGTTAAGGTCATTAGAAGTGGGCTAATTGAAATCAAAGGTGAGCCTCATAAAACCGTGTTTAAATCTATTGGTTTTGTGCAAAGTTTATTGTGTAATGTTGTAGGTGCTAGCTCATCATCTCAAAAGAATTCTAATTGAGTTAAATTTCATTGCACCTACTGTGGAAGAGATGGGCACTTGCATGCATTTTGCTTTAGCGTGTTAAGAAAGAGAAGATTTTTCTTATGGCACCGGTACGTAGTGGAATTTTAAGACGTACTGAAAATGAAAGAAGAGGTAGAGGTCGATCAAAACGGACATGAGAGGAAGCAATTAAAAGAGAATTGACAGATTGGAATGTATCTAAAGAATTAGCTTTGGATAAGAGCGCATAGAAGTTAGTGATCCATGTACCAGAACGTAAATTTTTTGCTTTTTAGCCCAAATTTTGAAAGTTTTTTACATATGGACCCCTGGAGAAAAGATTTGCAAAAATAGACCCTTCACTCGGCGCCAAAGCATATGGCACCCAATGTACACGTCACGGCGCCACATGCTTTGGCGCTGTGTGTGGACACGTAGGATCCATGGTGGCACAGCACGGCGCCAAAGCACATGGCGCCGTGCCATACATATACGACGCTAATGGCCGTGGCGCCGTTTCCTGGGACTTAAGACCGAGCGCAGCCCCCGGCCCCCCACCACCCCTCAGTGCTCGCTCAAGGCATCGAGCAGAGAGCCTCCGCCGCCGCTCTCTCCTCCCAAATCCAACCCAATCCATCGAATTTTCTTGCGGTTTTGCTTCCAAACCGAGCAAGCAAGGTGAGCTCCCTCTCCTCCTTTGATTTGTCGCAGTAGATATGGATTATTTGAGGTACATTTCGTAGGGCAAAATTGGAAACCCTAGATGAAATTAGTTGGATTTGGGTCGGTTTTAGGTTCGATTCGCAATAGATATGCGTAATGTATTAGTAGTAATGTGTATAGATTCATTTCTAAGGTTTGATTATTGTACGTAATGATTGAGGTATGTTTTTTTGTTGTGCTATAGATGGATAAGGTTGTGACTTTGCACCATGGTGGTACTGTGAAGAGAGATGACAATGGGGGCGTTGATTTGGAGGGCATGAAAGAGAACACATTGCTATTTAGTTCACGTCCGTCGTAAGGTGAGGTCATTTATCGCTTGAAAGAGAGGTTGGGATGGACAGATGAGCATGGTGATGTCGTTATGCAAGGATTGATTGATGTTGGGTCGTCAAAGGGGCCGCGTATAAAGAGATTGGTTTCGATTGGCGGCGACGGTGAATGGGATAACTATGTGGCCATTGTTTTCGACTCAGAGGTCAGAGCACCTGACTTGTTTGTGCAGAGGGTGGTGAGAGATCAATCACCTCCTAGGGCTGCATTGGATCCCAATGACTCACCGTTGGTTGGGTCACCGGATCATGAAGAGGTCGAGGTGCAAATTGTATCCTCGGCTCAAGTATGTGAGGTTCCATTGACTCAGGTAGAAGCTGACTCTGAGGATGTCGATGACCGCTTTGTTGGTGGATTCGACGAGGAGACAGTGTTTGAGGAACCTATGGTTTGTGTAGCATCTAACAGGGTGGATGTACAGCTTGCGAGAGACGAGGTCGCTTATGAGGATGCGAGGGTCGTGGACTTAGATGATGACAGACAGATCCACAGTTTGACGTCTAGCGAAATTGAGATGTTGAGAAGAATGTTTCTGGCGTGATCCACTAGTGTTCGATTATAATGACTGAGCAACGCATATAGGGTCGTCGCGGATGGAGGGCAAATGCAGAGGGACGCGTACCTAGGCACAGGGCTAGTATCATAATTCAGAAGGGTCATGTCTTTGAGGATATGTCGGCATTGAAGATGTGGTTGAAAGAGTACTCGATCGTGCACAACCGTCCATACCGGGTTAAGAACTCATACGCCAAACGTCGGTACACCATCAAATGTGAGAGCACAGGGTGTGCATGGAAAGTCTGTGCCAGGAAGGTGAAGGGTACGGAGAGGTTTAAGATTACAACTGTGGATGGACCGCACAACTGTGGGTCTTCCAAGCCCAGCCAGAAACATCGTCAGTTGACTTCTCGGTTCATCGCAACCCGCCTGTACCCCATGATAAAGCACATGCCGACGATGCGCGTGGCAGCAGTGATAGAGGTCGTTAAACTAAAGTGGCACTACACAATCAAGTATGGGAAAGCATGGAGGGCGCAACAACGTGCTTTGAAGTTGATTTATGGTGATTGGGAGGAGGCGTATGAGCGTTTGCCGGCCATGTTGAACGCAATGAAAGTGGCCAATGCAGGAATGCAGTATGAGTACGTGCCTAAGCCCGATGTATGGGTTAATGGAAGACAGATTTTTTTTCGAGCATTATGGTGCTTTGGTCAGTGTGTCAAGGCTTTCAAACATTGTAGGCCTGTTCTGTCAATTGATGGGACGTTCCTGTTGGGCAAGTATGAGGGAACGTTGTTGATTTCTATTGGCTGTGATGCGGACAACTCGCTTGTGCCGTTGGCTTTTGCTTTGGTGGAGAAGGAGGACAAATCTAGCTGGGTTTGGTTTCTACGGCTTGTACGGATCCATGTGGTTGGCCCGGGGAGGGAGGTATGTGTGTTGTCTGACAGGCACGCTGGGATCTTGAGCGCCGTTAAGGAAGTGATACCAGACATTTACTCAGACATCATCGTTGGTGCACAAGGCACTTTGCGAGAACTTGTTCAAAAAAGATGGGGTGAAGGCCAACTTTGCACTTTTCGAGGAGGTATGTCGCCAGAGGGAGGTAAAGCTGTTCGATGAGAAGTTAGAGGAGTTGAAAACGAAAACTAATGCCGAGGGTCGTGATTGGATAAGGGGTTTAATGAGGGATGTGCACAAATGGTCAAGGGCTCATGACCCATTGGGAAGGAGGTATGGGTTCATGACTAGCAACATGGCAGAATGCTTCAACGGCCGCTTAAGGGGCACGTGGATTGCCAGTTACCGCAATTGCGGTGTTCACTTTCTACAAGTGTGTTGCATGGTTTGTCAACCAGCACCGAGAAGCCTCAGACATGTTAAAGGCACATGCACGTTGGCCACCTCGTCCTCACGGCTTCATTACCAAAGCGAATATGCAAGCCAATGAACAGGAGTACCACTGTTTTGACCATGTGACGGGCACGTATGAGGTTGTTGAGGGTGGAGGGACAACCGAGAATGGAGAGCTCCGAGAGGCCCAAAAGCATAAGGTCGTGATTACATCCTTCACATGCACATGCGGTGTTCCCGACAAGTTCCATTTTCCATGCTCCCACATGGTGACCACATGTAGGGCCCGGAATGTCGATGTTGAGACAAAAATCCCGAGACTATTCAGCGTGGATGCGTTGGTGAGGACATGGGCCCCACGGTTCGAGCCATATCGTGACGAAAGCGAGTGGCCACTTTACTCGGGTCCCAGGTACATAGCGGATGCGGGGTTACGTTGGCACAAGAGGGGCAGCAGGAAGCGGTCAAGGTACAAGATGGACATGGATCGGATACCTGGTCGCACCAAGAGGGGTAGGGCAAATCCCTTCGTTGAGGACCCACAGGAGACACACTGTGGTATGTGTGGTCTAATGGGTCACAATTTAAGGACGTGTCAACGTCGTTCCACTCAGGTTAGCGGCGTTAGGTCTAGAGAGCATAATTTTTAGATATTTTGTTATTCTTATCACTAACGTAATTTTGGATGCGTAGGATGACGAGGTACCGGCTGGTGGACGAGTTCTACAACAGAGAGCACCGCGGCAAGCTCACGATGATTCCCATACTGCGTCCTCCAACCCATGATGATGAGAGTTGTGTGTATGTGTATGTGTATGTGTATGTGTATGTGTGCATATATGTATGTGTATGTGTGCATATATGTATGTATGTATGATTTGAGATTTATATGTGAATGTATGCATCTAGACTTTATTGAGAGTTATGCGTATGTGTTTTATATGTGAATGTATGTATATGTGTGTATGTGTTTTGTATATGCAAAAAAACAGACAATTCTTTGCTGTTTTTTCTGTATGTTTGCGTAGCACGGCGCCAAACACTTCGGCGCCGAGGTATTGAAAAACGGCGCCAGGAACTTTGGTGCCAGTATGTGGCGCCAAAGTTTTGCGCGTCGTAGTTAAATATCTCGGCGCCCGAGTGTTTGGCGCCGTGATACTTTCATAGGGCGCCAGGGTGTTTAGCGCCGTGATTACTGCACTTGCATTAAAACTGCAATCTCCTAGTTGTTTCGTTCCATCCGCAGAAACAATACTAATTGACATTCACCAAATGAATAAGCACAGCCCAAAATAACATACTGAGTGCATACGTCCACATACATACATAGTCCACATACATAGTTTATAAATTTTCAAAAAATACATACGTCCGCATACATCAAACATTAAATATACATTGCAATAACCTACTGAGTGCATCGAGGCCACTTCCCCTTCCTCTGAGCATCAGGGTACTACTCAAGGGCTGCCTTGGCGCGCCGCGCTCTCTCTAGCTTCTTCTGCCTTTCTCCCTTGCGCTTTGCCGCGGCCCTCCTACGCTCCTCCTCACGGTGTTCCCTCGCGGCCTCCTCCTGTTTCTTCTCCCTTTCCCACCTCTCCTTTCGTTCTTCATCCCACTTCTTATTGGCGTCAAGATATTTTTTGTCATCCTCAGCGATCGTAGTGTCGATCCACTGCTCAAAATCACAAAGCGGTGGAGGCTCCTGCAAATGTACGCATTCGTTAAACCAACAGAATTAATACCAATTCGATTAATCGACAATACAACATACCATCTTGCCGAGGACAACGGCGGCACGTGGCGGATCGAACGCCCAGTTGGCGCACATCCAATACCTCTGCCTATATGTATCCTGATCATCCGACCTTTCCACTTTGCAAGGATCGCCGCAATAACACATCGGCACGGGAACACCGGATGGAGGTGGCAAACGAGTGAAGCCCATGACAACCTAAAATGCGAAATGAATAAGATTTATAATTTTTCTCGTTTCTAACCCTAGGTTAGCTAGTTACCCAAATCAAACCCTAATCCAACTAATTTCAACCTAAAAACGGATCTATTACTAATACATTACGCATATCTATTGCGAATCGAACCTAAAACCGAGCCAAATCCAACAAATTTCATCTAGGGTTTCAACTATTGCCCTACAAAATGTACCTCAAATAATCCATATCTACTGCAAAAAATCAAACGAGGAGAGGGAGCTCACCTTGCTAGCTCGGTTTGGAAGCAAAATCGCGAAAAAAATCGATGGATTTGGGTGGATTTTGAGGGGGGAGAGAGGGGCGGCGGCGGCTGTTCTCTGTGTCGGTCTGACGAGTGGAGTGAGGGGGCCGGGGGCTGCGCTCGGTCTTAAGTCCCAGGAAACGGCACCACGGCCATTAGCGCCGTATATGTATGGCACGGCGCCATGTGCTTTGGCGCCGTGCTGTGCCACCGTGGATCCTACATGTCCACACACGGTGCCAAAGCATATGGCGCCGTGACGTGTACACTGGGCGTCATATGCTTTGGCGCCGAGTGAAGGGTCTATTTTTGCAAATCTTTTCTCCAGGGGTCCATATGTAAAAAACTTTCAAAATTTGGGCTAAAAAGCAAAAATTTTACTACCAGAACCATAAGAAAGTTAGGGGCAGTGTTTTAGGCTCTTGGCTCAGATAGCAAATTGTTCAGCTTAGGGTTTTAGTATTCTAGGTTTTATTTCAAGACTCATATCACTTTGATCTTGAAAAGGTTTCATTCCTAACCTACCCCAACTTGTTTGGGACAAAAGATTTTGTTGTTGTTGTTGTGTTAAGAGAAGAAGGAAAGATTGAATGCTTTATGACAAAAATGTGCAACCTCTTTTGTTGCTAGAACTAATGCGAAAGCTAGGCTTTCAGAGAACTTTTATGATGGCTTTAAATATGCTTCACATGCTAGTTTTGGCGCTCTAATCATCCACGCGCACGTGATTTTTGTTCTAGTTTTATAGCTATTCATCCATGTCGTGTGTCTAAGTATTAGATTCTTAGATATTATTTCACTAACCCAGTACTGTGATACCGATATTTCTATGATGTAGGTACAACTAATGAGGGAAGGGAACATATGGCTAGAGGATTCAGGTTGTTCCAGACATATGACCAGTGAGTCAAGATAGTTCTGCTCCCTCACTAGCACTACAACAAAATGAACATATTAAGACGTTTTGTTTAAGACGTTTTGAACATTGTCTCTCTTTTTAGAACCACAATTGAAATAGAGACGCAGTTTGAGACGCTCTAAAGGGTTGCACGCTATTAAATTCTATTAAAACGGCTGCTGAGACGTTTTGGAGTACGTCTCATGTATAGAGACAAAATTTTAGATGTCTTATTTATCATTTGAGACGTCTTATCTATTATCTCCATATAAGAATATTAAAAAAACAAAATGGTGTAAGTAACGGTATATATATAAAACATAAAAATATCAATCTCAAAGCTCTGCCAAAAGGTCTAAAGCTATTCAGGGGTACAAGGAATCAAGTACGGCACATGACCTTGGAACTAATAAGGTATGTGCGATATGAGTCATATTTGCATATATTTAATCATCATTTTACCCCCATTATTTTTCGTATTTCAAGACCATTTATCGTCATTTACATAGTTTTCCTATATTTAATTGCTCAAAATGGACTATTTTACATTTTTCTGTATTTTTCAGTAGACCGGCGCGATCGAAGCGCATAAACGACAATTCTGGACTGCTCCGTACCGATGTGCGCATTGTCACGGATGCGTAGGATCAAACCGCGCTGAAACTGGACTCCCGGAGGGCTAGAACAGAAGAAATCAATTTGGGAAGGACTTCTTTGTAAACCCTAGAAATTCTGAGGGCTAATCTGCAAAATGGAAAATCCCCATCTTCTTTTCCATCAGCCGCCGCCAGGGGAGAACTTGAGCCCGGTCTTCTTTCTGCCCTTCGCCTCCCCCTGCTCTCCCTCCTTCTTCTCCACGCCCGGCCGCCGGCGAGCGCCTCTTTGCTTCTCCCCCTCCTCAGTCTCCGGCCGCCTCCCTTCTCCACCGCGCCACCAAGTTCCGCCTCCCGTCTCCACCGCCGGCCGCCCCTTCCTCTCCTTCTCTCTCGCCACAGCCCCTTCTCCTCTCCACTCCCTTCTTCTCACCTCCGCTTCTCCACGCACTGGTGCACCACCAAGCGCCGCCTCGCCCAAATTCTCACTCTGCCGCGCAGTCCACTCGCCAACTCGGCTCGCCACCGCGCCACCAAGCACTCTCCTTCTCCGCCTTCTCCACCCGCCGCTTCTCCACGCACCACCAAGCGCCGCCTCCGCCCAAATCCTCACTCTGTCGCCGCAGTCCACCTCGCCAGCTCCGGCTCGCCACCGCGCCACCAGCACCTCCCTTCTCCGCCTTCTCCACCCGCCTCTCTTCCTCACCGGCCGCCGCCTTGCTCTCTGGTCTCCGGCTTCCTCTCCTCTACCTCAACTCCCTCCGGCAGCTCTCCCCTCTGCGCCACTACTCCTTTCACCGGCCGCCGCCTTCATCAGCGCCGCCCCAGCTGATCTTCATCGCCGGATCTTCTTCAACCCCAATCGGCCGCCGCCTGTCTCCGATCACCTCTGCATCACCGATTCCTTCCGCCACCGCCACCACTTCACCGACGATCTCACCCTCGCCCGCTTCCCGACTCTCGTTATGCTGCTCGGTTTACCTCCAAATCCTCTTTTGTGCTTTTCTTAATTATCGCTCACGATAATTGCTTACTCATTAATCGACAATTACCATTGCATTGTGAATGTTAATTTGTGATTGTGATTTGTGTTCTGCTGGCAATGGTTTAGCAATTTCAGAATTGATCACAGTGATCTGTTTGGGCATTGACCGTAATGTTAGCCTTATTGTTGCGATCCTTGCTTTGTAGTTATTTGTGTTAGATTGATGAGCATCAATGCGCTGTTAGGTTAGATGTCAGTGTTAGCTTATGTGGATCTCCTTGTGTTTGAGAGTGTGCCCGATCTCACAATTTATATAACAAAACTAAATTTGAATTGCAGCAAGCAAGCATTGGAAGCTTGGAGATGAATATTATGGGGTGGCTATTCATGGTGTTACAAATATTGGTGATGAGAGGCTGCCTAGACCATTTGAAAAATACTGTACGGTAAAGGATGCAATTGGTTGTGTTGTTGCTTGGCCACGGTTCTACGTAAGATCAATTCTTTGAACTACAAGAATAATTTTCCTACCAGAAATATTTGTGTCTTGTTACTCATATAATATCTATTGCTTGGTAAAAAGCCTAAACGTTCTACTCGCTAGGTATGCCACTTCTAGTTTAATTAATCAACTTGTACCGTAAGATTTTTCATGATTGCTCATATATGATATTTTGTTGTTAATATTGCTATGTTTGCAGGATATGGAGGACTATGAAAAGAAATGCAGATTGGAAGACTGATGCACAATTTTCGATTGAAGAAATAGACTGATGATTTATTATAGCAGTTTAAAAAGATGTGTGTCAAATTGGAGGATGTTTTACCGACATGTGTTTATCGCATATTAGATTTTTATTTAGTTGTGAACTCTGTTGATTTAAATGGATGCTATAATTATTTGTAAACCTCTCTTATGTAAACTTCTTTGGGGTTTGGAGGGTGCAATGGTTACTAATTTGTCAATTGCCAATGGTTTGCCCAGGTGTGGCTTGGTTCCAGCTTGTAGTTGGTTTGCTTTTCTTATAACAAGATATCTGTTGTGCTACGCCCATTCCTTATATTTTATAAAATATGTACTCAATATTATGGTGCTACCTATAAAATTATTATATATACATGTATATATAATAAATATATGGAATACTATATTCTCATACGGATACGTATTTGTGTGTATAGAAGAAAATATATACCAATCAAAATAAAAATACATACTACATAGGACATCTTGAGACGGCACATAACGTCTCGACGCACGTGCCTATATTAATTGAGACGTGGTGCAGCCGTTTTTATAAAAGCGTCTCTAACTTTATAGGGATACCGTGCATATGTCTCTAATGAACGTCTCAAATAATATAGACACGTCTTAGATAGCGTCTCTATATTTTTGAGACGGTTCATGTAGAGACGTTTCTATAACGCTTTATAAAAGCGCCTCAGTTGTCTGTGGGAGACGAAACAAAATGTCTCTAACCTACAAATATGATGTCTCCCCACGGATGTTTTGTTGTAGTGTAGGGCATCCAGTAATGAGTTAGTCACTTTTGGGGATGCCTCAACAGGTTATGTGATGGCTAAAGATACAATGCGCATTAATGATAAATTCATTCTCAAGGACGTTGCTTTGGTAAGTAAATTGAAGTACAATTTACTTTCAATTTTATAGTTGATAGACGATAACCTTGAGGTAAGCTTTAAGATACATGCTTGTAGAGTTTTAGTTGCTTCTAGGGATCTTATTTTCGATATATCTTGATTGGGGAAGGTCTTATAGCTGATTTTAATAATTCATTTTACCCGATGTTAGATATTTGATAGCTTCTAAATCTAGAAATCTATTTTTTTGACAGCATAGGTTGGGACACATTGGTTTTGATCACCTTACACAAATCAATAGAATAGATCTCATTATGGGGTTATTTAAGCTTAAGGGTGGTAAAGATTTGGTTTGTTCCCTTTGTAGATATGGTAAAATGGTAACTGCTCCACATCCACCCCTTTCTATGATCATCATAGATGGCTCTGGTCAACTGTTGCACATGGACACTGTAGGTCCTTCTACAATTCAATTTGTTGGAGGCAAATAGTACATACTTGTAATTGTTGATGATTACTCCAGATATTCTTATGTTTATTTTATGATGTCTTAGGATGGGGCTTTTTGTCATTTTAAAGATTTATTTCTTAGACTTAATAATGAATTACTAGGTGCTTTAAAAGCTATAAGGAGTGGTAATGGTACTAAATTAAGAATTCATCATTTGCTTCTCTTTGCTCTGAAAAAACTTTAGAACAACAAAATACGGTTATAGAGAGAAAAAATAGAACCTTAATTGAGATGGCTAGAACTATATTTGACGAACATGCTACTCCTAGGAAGTATTAGGCTGAGGCTATTTCTACCACATGTCATGTTTCTAATAGAGCATTTTTTGAGAGCTTCATTGCACAAGACTTCCTATAAGTTGAGATTTGGTCGTAGGCCTTGTGTTTCTCACTTCAGAGTATTTAGGTGTAAATATTTTATTCTTAAACATGGTAGTCTTGATAAATTGGAATCTAGATATTCATATGCTATTTTTCTTAGATATCTTGCTCACTCTCGTTGTTATTGTGTACTCAACTTAGAGACTAAAAAAATTGTTGAGACCTGTGAGGTTACTTTTGATGAGGCAATGGGGTCCTGATCTTCCAATAGGATGCTAACTTCGATTTAGAGGAGAACGACTTTGACGATGCAGGTTTCTAACCGGTCACGACGAAAACACTAAGCAATCGCTAAACCATACTCCGAGTCATTATCAACCGTGTCAAGAACGCTGTTTACCTGACCACGAAGATCTATTCCCGCAGGCAACTGAAGAAAATGCAAGAATAAGATAACAATCAATATGAAATTGCAAATATTTATGAATTTTTGATAAGATTGGATTCCGAATAAGGATCTTAATCGGGTGGTCTAGTCAATACATGAAGAAGATACAAGTTGCAATGATCACAAACTAAACATAAACGAAATCCAAGGAAATTAGAGGGGTGCGGCCTCCTTAGATATGGGAGGGGAAGCGGCACAAAACTAAGAAATAATAGGGTGGTACTATTCATGGTACTATTCACGTAAACAGTACGATCGTGAATAGTAATGGCCAAGAGCAGGGTGCCTTCCCCTTGGGCCCAAGCATTACAAGGCCCAATTTGACCCAAACAGGTGATATAACACTTTATTTTAGTCATTTCAGTGCACACAGGAGGAATTTGGAGGTGAGACTAGATCCATTAGAAAGAGGACAATATAAGCTTTCCATCAAGTACTCATGGACCTCAAACATACTCCGTATGTGAAAGTTATGCACATTTAAAGTTTGACCTGTCAGGCTGAATCCAAATTGATCTGGAGGCCGAATTGGATTCTAAAACATGTCCAACTTGAACTCTTGCTTGAATTGGTCTAAAATTGATGTGGTGCTACAACAATATATATTTTCATCATTAGATAGCATCATATAGTTCATAACTCCTAAAAACGAGCTCACTTGATAATTTAAGTAAAGTATATGAGTTTTTGTAATTGGAATAGTAAGCATAGAAAATATGGTTGTATCCATAGGGTTCATGTCCTCATCATCCTGTCCTTCTTAAAAACAAAGCCGTCCTCGACTTTTGATAAGCTGAAAATGTAGTAACAAAGAAGTCAATGTGTATGCATGGTATATGTATAGTTATCCGTTTTAACAGTTCTTTATTGTTGCACAATTAATGTTATAAAACAGCAGCGATCATAAAAGCTCGTTGTATTATTAACCCAAGAGTAATCATATATGTTAATGTGCAAATCAAAATTTCTCACACAACAATTATTATAACTAGTTTTGCAAATGTAAGTGAAGCATTTATGCAATTCAAATATATGAAGTTGTAAACTTGTAGTGGTGGCACATATGGGCAAAGTTACAACTTTTGAAATCAAACAAAGTTTGTCCATATAATCATATTTCAATCGAGCAATAGTAAATTCATTTAGCACGAGTAAAGAGATTTGTAAGTTGTTTTATAATTCATCATCTTTATTCAGATTGTCCATACTGATGGTGCAAAAAGAGATGAACACATAGGTATTAGATGAGTACTAAATTTTACTTCCCTCTCATATTGCATAAGATTCAGCACACAAGAATTGATGTCCAAAATAACAAGCTTTAATTCATCCATGTGATCGCAAGTTATGCATATTCGATATATAAGAAATTGATTTTCTACACCATAATCTCCAATCAAATTAAACTTATACCTAGGGGTGTAGGCACTAAACAAGGATTTTGAACATACGAGTTCATAAATTTTTTCCATAGCATATGACAATTTCATAGGTAGATCTAACATGATGTAACATAACGAATTAGCAGGAGAAATTCTAGTCAAAACTTCTTTATATCTAACCAAAGCCACATAATCATTATGTTGCAATGAAGGCAAAGTAAATATAAATGAAATCTAAGGAAACTAGAGGGGTGCGGTCTTCTTAAATAGGGGAGTAGATGCCGCACAAAACTATGAAATAAGGTATACTACTATTTATGGTACTGTTCACGTGAACAGTACGGCCGTGAATGGTATGGGCCAAGAGGGGGTGTCTTCCCCTTGGGCCCAAGCATTAGAAGACCCAATTTGGCCTAAACAGGTGATGCAACACCTTCTTTTAGTGATCGCGGTGTGCACAGAAGGAATTTGAGGTTAGGCTAGATCCATTGAAAAGAGGACAAGATAACCTTTCCATCAAGTACTCATGGACCTCAAATAGACTCTGTATGTGAAAGTTATACACATTTGAAGTTGGACCTGTTAGGCTGAATCTGAATTGATCTAGAGGCTAAATTGGATTTCAAAATGTGTCCGACTTGAACTCTTGCTTAAATTGATCCAAAAGTGATGTCGCGCTACAAATATATATTTTTTCATCATTAGGTAGCATCATATAGTTCATATAATATAAAGGCACTCCTAAAAACGAGCTCACCTAATAATTTAAGTGCAGTGTACGAGCTCTTGTAATTTGAATAGCAAGCATAGCAAATATGGTTGTATCTATAGGGTTCATGTCCTCATCAACTTTTGATGAGGTTAGTTCTAATACTAGACCTGACATTTTAGGTACACAGATTCAAGGGAGTTCAAAAGCATATTTCTTGATGAAGAAGAGGATCTTGATTTTGGTGATATTTTTCCTTCTATAGCATCACCTGCAGCAGCTGAGGATTTGCACCTTCTGTTTCCACTTTTGCTGGAGACACTGCTACCGCTAGTGGGGCAATACCTCCTGATGTGCCCTATCCACTGATGGATCACCCGCAGAAAATGTTGGTAACATTGAAGCTAGCTTAGTACCTTCTGCACCATTGCATATTCAGCAGCGTCATCCCCAGAATTAATGATTGGTGACGTTCATGAAAGGGTAACACATTCCAGGTTTACTTCTCCTGACTCGCATGCTCATTCTGCTTTTGTTGCCTCTTTTGAGCCCAATGATGTAAGTCATGTTTTATCTGATAAGTCTTAGATCAATACCATGCATGAATAATTAGAAAAATTTGAGCATAATAAAGTCTAGACCTTAGTTGAACCTCCTCGTGGATATAATGTGATTGTAACTAAATGAGTTTTTAAAAATAAACAAAATTAGGATGGTGTTGTGGTTAGAAATAAGGCTGGACTTGTTTCTTGGGGGTTTATTTAGGTGGAGGGTCTGGATTTTGGTAAAACTTTTGCTCCTGTTGCCAGATTAGAAGCTATTCAAATTCTTTTAGCTTTTGTTGCATATAAAAGTTTTAAATTGTATCAAATGGATGTTAAAGTGCTTAATGGCTTTATTGAGGAGGAAGTTTATGTTGAGCAACCACCCGGGGTTATCCTAAATTTCCTTATCATATCTACAAATTGTCTAAAGCCTTATATGGATTGATACAACCTTCAAGAGCATGGTATGAAAGGCTCAAGTCGTACTTCTTAAAAAATCATTTTCAAACAGGAAAGGTAGACAAACCTCTTTTCACGCTTAGGCATAGTAATGATCTATTACTTATTCAGTTTTATGTAAATGATATCATCTTTGATGGCTCCTCTCATGCTTTGGTTTCCAAGTTTTTATATACTATAAGGAGGGAGTTCGAGATGAGCATGATGGGGAGTTAACTTACTTGTTAGGTTTGCAAGTAAAACAGACTAAGCATGATACTTTTATTCATCAAACCAAGTACACTAAGGATCTGTTTAAACGTTTTGACATGGGAACCTGCAAATATATCTCTACACCAATGGGGTCTACAACTGTTCTTGATCCATATGAAGAAGGTAAGGCGGTGGACCAAAAAGAATACATAATCATGAATAGGTCCGTACTTTACCTTACTGCTTCGAGGCCGGACATACATTTTGCTGTGTGTTTGTGGGCTCGATTTCAAGCTTCACCTCATGCATCCCATCGTCAAGCTATGAAAAGAATTTTCAGATACCTCCAATCAACTTTAGATTTCAGACTCTTGTATTCTTCTTCATCCTGTTTTACCTTACGTGCATATTCAAATAGTGATTTTGTGAGTTGTAGGATTAATAGAAAGAGTAATTTTGGTACATGTCACTTTTTAGGCACATTATTAGTTTCTTGGTCTTCTAGAAAATAATTATCTGTTGGACAATCCACTGCTGAAACTAAGTATGTAGCTGTTGTTAGTTGTTCTCAAAGTTTATGGATTTCTGCTATACTCAGGGATTATGGGTTAGAATTGAGTAGTGTTCCACTTAATTTTGATAACATTAGTGCTATTAATATTGCTAAAATTATAGTGCAATATTCTAGGACTAAACATATTGATATGATATTTCACTTTCTAAGAGACCATGTTGAAAATGGTGATCTTGTTCTACACATTGTTGAGTCTGATTTTCAGATTGCTGATATTCTGATTAAGTAGCTTGATACTTCTCAGTTTGTTCGTTTACGGAGTGAGTTGGGGATATATTATCTAATGGGATTGTTCTGAGGGGGAGTTCTTTTGTATAACTTTATGAAGGCTTGTTTTTATTTTTTTTATTTTTGAGAACTTGAATTATTGTTTAAGCCAATAATCATGAAACAAATTATGATGTGTATTTTGAGCTTTCTCGATCTATATTTTACATGTGTGGCTTAGCAAAACCATAATTAGCTATTTATTAAATTTTGTCAACTTAAACAAATAATATGGAAATGCTAAATTCTTTGGCTAAGTTTTGATTAGAGTGATTACTTTTTGAGATATGTCATGTTTAAATACCTAATTAAATTCTGATTCTAGGTCAAGTCTAAGTTTGAGCCATTCTAGTTCCTTCTTAAATCACTTCTTGGCTTTTCTAGAAATACATGAAGCAAATTAGGGTGAAATTGCTAATTATGTATGCATCTCAATAATTCTTTTTCACGAGACGGCTTGTCATTGCACTAAACATGAATTTGGAGGAGTTTTGTATGACCGAAATAAAGAATCCTTAAGCTTTTTGGCTTGGCATGATCGAAAAGTAAGGCTTGAGATGCTACAATGAATGAAATGTGATTCCAGTTGGCTCAAAAAGTTATTTTAAATGTGCTAAAATTAATTTAGACTAAAGCTCAGGAGGTCGTTGTAGATGGCTTCTAGTCTAGGATGTGCTTTATTGAGATAAATCATAATCAAGTGTCAATAATAAAGTGTTATGTGTTGAGTTATGTAAATCTATGTTAAATTTTGTGCTTCAGTTTGGCACTTGTGGCTCACTTTGTTCTTGATTCTAGCATCTAGATTTAAATATGTATTTTTAGATAGCTATCTTCTTTAGTGAGATTTTTAGTTTAACTGGTCATTTTTGTAAAGGTCTACTATGTACATTAATTTGCATAATCACATTATAAGCTTTTTTGGCCTGCTTTGTTATATATGCATGCTTATGATTAGGCAAACTTTATAAGAGCATGACATCGTACACATCAATTCAATTGGTTTACATAATCTTTTAAGTTTTCATAGTGTGTTTTCTTTTAAAAAAATTGAATTAATGATACTTAGTTGTGAGTTCTCTCTTTGTTGTTGATGCTTACATTGTCAAAGAGGGAGAGATTTGTAATTTGTGGCTCAAAATACTAAAAGCTTTTCGGTATACTTTGTGAGAGATTTGTGACTTGTGGTTTAAAATGCTTTTTCAGCTTCAGTTCTTCACTTTGACCTATTTGAAGTCGTGTTGTCTTGATCCGTTGTCAATATATTTATGAAGAGAGAGATTGTTAGACTATGTGGCTAGGTCTAGAATATTTATGATGATGAATAATTGATAATGTAGCTTATTGATGTTATTTGAGGCGGTGACGTGTGTGGACTCATGTTGGTCAAGTTGAAAAGAATTTGTACCGGGAAAAGATGTTGCTTTGGTCTTTGCATGTGCAGGGTAACTCGGAGGTGATCGTGATCTACGGCGAGAATCGGGAGATGGTTTTGTCGTAGGGGTGGCCCCCACCTAAACCCAGCAGGCCTGGTAGGAGATTATAAGGCCCAGAATAGGCTATGTGTAATGACATAACTACCCCCAGAGGGGATAACCTGATGTAAGGGTATAAGCGTAAAGCACTCCTCATGTGTATGTATATATACGAGCAAGCCATGGGAGGACCTGTGCCATTACACTTATCTTCATCACTCTCCACTACCATCTCTCTCTCTTTGGTCAGAGCCACAACAGCTTGGCGCCGTCCGTGGGAGGACGAAGACAAGCTCAAGACCAAGGAAGAAGATGGCACCAAAAGCTTCACCAGCGGCGAAGGAAAAGAAGGCGGCGGCTCGGGCGTCAGATGAGTACGTGGCCGGCATCGCAGCGGCGGACGCGGTGCCGATGCGCGCGTAGCCGGAGACGCCGACGTTCGCGGCGGCGACCAACCCCGCCACCGGCACGCGCGACGACCCGCCCCGCCACCGGCGCGGGGACGGGCCTCGCGGTCGAAGACGCCGACACGGCGCAGCGACAACCGATCCCGCCGACGCAACGACAACCGCCCCGCCGCCCCATCGCAACCCTCGCGGTGGCGCGACCAGCGGCGCGAGGTAGCCACGACAGAGCGACCGCAGTTCGGGACTCGCGACGCGGTCGTCCCGCGCCGACCGCTTTGCGGGGTACCGGCGACCCGCCGCACCGGCGATGGAAAGTGCCTGCGGGCGGTTCTCAATGCATTCCAATGGAGCTAGGGGACCTTCGCGGAGCCGCCGAGATATGCAGGAGGCTCGAGTCGAGGCGCGCCGCTGGTCGCGCCCGAGCCCACGCCGAGAGGGCGGACAGCCGCGGCCCCCACGCCCAGCCGCGTGCCGCTGCGGCGTGTGGATCCGAATCCCGCCGGGCGGGCTGCAGCAGCGGCGTGGCCCAAGACTTCAAGTTCCTCGCATCACCGACCCGCATAAAGGCGACACGGATCCTCGCGAGTTCGTGCGCGCGTGTATGAAACCGCGATCGAGGCGCGGGCGGAGACGACACCGCAAGGCGAAGGACTCCCCGCGCCTTCGCGGAGTGGCGCTCTCTTGGTTTTTACCATAGAGCCGGCTCCATCTACGCGTGGGAGCAGCTTCGCGA
Organism: Dendrocalamus sinicus; assembly: GCA_036346575.1. NCBI lineage: Eukaryota > Viridiplantae > Streptophyta > Magnoliopsida > Poales > Poaceae > Dendrocalamus > Dendrocalamus sinicus. The sequence continues at coordinate 17,463,111 of CM070652.1, forward strand.
CCGCCCGTAGCAACTTTCAAGGACATTATGTCGAGCGAATCGATGCGGACCAACTCTTCGCTGTGAAGCAAGGACCCTCGAGACGCCCGGGCTACTTCAAGCGCCGCCAAGATTCGCCGTAAGCGATGTTAACGAAACCACGCCGTTAGTGCAGCCATACAGGCCTTCGCCGCCCAATGGCCGAATACAACGCGCGGAGGCCAATCACGACAGTCGCCAAGCTCTTCGACAAAATGAACGAGTATGCGCGGGCGGAGGAGGATGCGCGAAGACGCAGCATCACCGCCCTCGGCCTCGCCCGTGAGGAGCGCCCCCCGCGCGAGGTCGGGGCGGGTGGTCCCTCCTCGAAGCCGAGCCATAGCCGAAAGCCCCGAGGAGGCCCTCCCCGAGGCGGTGAGGCCGAGGTACAGGAAGGCTCTTCACGGTGCAGGCCTAAACCTCGGCGCCGTCAGCGCCGGTCGCAGGCGGCCCACCATGTCCTTGCCACCGAGAGCGCCCGACAAGGACCCGACCCCGCCTCACGGAGGGGAGACCGGGGATCGGAGGGCGGATTTGACTGCGGCGGCCAACCCCACGCAGAGCAAGAGCTCCTGCACTATGGCAAGTGGTGCGAGGTACACGGCTACGGCGATCATTACACAAGGGCATGCATCGCGGTGATGGAGCTGCGGAGGGTGACGGCCGGATCTCGGCTCCGCCTCCTCGGCCCCGTCGGCCCACGTGGGCACCCAAGGGATGGCCCCATACGGGCCACCGCAACGGAGGGCGCGCAGCATCACACCGTCAACGTCATCACCGGAGGCTCCTCTTCAAAAGCCCCCGGGGAGCAGCCGCAACTGTGGATGCCGCCCCGCAACATCACCTTCGACTTAAACGATGCCGGGCGTGGAGTACCTCACCAAGACCCTCTAGTCATCCGGCCCACATAGCATGTCGCGGTTAGGCGCGCCCTGTCGACGGGAAGCTCCGCGAACATCTTATTCGCAGAAGCCCTCGACCGCATGGCAATCCCCGGCCGCTAGAGCAGCCAGAGCTCCACTTCAAGGCTTCGAGGTCAACCGCTGCAGCCCGGGCAAGTGTCCCTTCCCGTCACTTTCCGTCCGAGGGTAACAAGGGTAACATCCGACCGAGCATGTCACCTTCGATGTCGTGGATATCCCGCACCCTACAACGCCGCATCGCGACCCGCCATCAACTCTTTCGAGGCAATCCCGCACCACGCCTTTTGTGTGTAAAGCTCCTGCCCGGAGGGTGTCATCACCATCTTCGCGACGGGACTGGCCGATGTGCCGGCGGCGGCCGCGTCCGCATCGCCGGCATGCCCTCTCCGGCGCGCCGGCGATGGGCCCTCCGCTCCCGGTGGACGCCAAGCCTCGCCCGGCGGTGTCAAGAAGGTGCCGCTCGAGCGGAGGGGCGCTTGTGTCCATCGGCGAGGGCTCCCACGGGTCGAACGGAGCTGCCCGAGTGCTTCGTAACAACGTTGACATCTTCGCATGGTCCCCGGAGGACATCAAGGGCGACCGAGCAGAATCGAGCATCGCTTGGCGGTCCGCCCGACGCCAAGCCGGCCAAGCGAGGCTCCGCGTATGTCGATGGATCGGCAGCGCGCCAAAGCGAGGTGGCAAAGCTTTTTCGCGGGGTCATCCGCGAGGTCCACCATCCGAATGGCTCGCTAACCCGGTGCTAGTCAAAAGGCACGGGCTCGGCGCATGTGCATCGACTTCACGGCACTCAACAAGGCGTGCCCGGCGACAACTACCCTTGCCGCGCATCGATCAATCGTTGATGCCATCGCTGGTGCGAACTCATGAGTTTCTGGGCGCTATTCCGCTACCACCGGTATACATGGCGAAGATGACGAGGAGAAAACCGCTTCATCACACCACTTGGGACGCTCGCCGTCAAAATGCCCTTTGGCTTGAAGAACGCAGGTGCTACCTTCACCCGCCTCGTCGCCATTGCCCTGGCCGCCCAGCTCGGGAGGAACATTGAAGCCTATGTCGATGACGTGGTGGTCAAAACTCGGCAACTTGCTCTACACGGCCGGGACCTCCAGGAGACCTTCGACAACCTTCGGAAGGCGGGCATCAAGCTCAACCCGACAAGTGTGTCTTGAGTGCAGCGGCAAACTCCTAGGTTTCCTCGTGTCCGGGCGGGGCATCCAGGCGAACCCCGACAAAGTAGACGCCATCCTGGGTATGGAACCGCCCAAGACAACGAGGGAGGTCCAGAGGCTCGCGGGCCGCATGGCAGCATTAAGCCGCTTCCTATCCAGGGCGGCGGAGCGGGGCCTGCCGTTTTTCAAGACACTCCGCGGGTGCGATGGATTTCGTTGGGACGGAGACTGTGCGAAGGCCTTCAACGAGCTCAAGCAACGACTTGGCAAGCCTCCCCACTCGTCGCCCAAAGACCGCAGGCTCCTCCTCGCTCTATTCGGCGCGTCGGCCACGCGGTCGCCCGCCCTCGTTTTAGAGGAAGGCGCCATGCGCGCCCGCCTACTTTGTCTCCGGCCCTTCAAGGCGCCAAGACAAGATACACGGAGTTTGAGAAGCTCGCCTATGCGCTGGTCATGGCCTCCAGAAAGCTTCGGCATTATTTTCTGGCTCACCCGATCACAGTGCCTTCCTTGTTCCTCCGCGAGATGCTACACAACAAGGAGTCCACAGGCGACGGTAAATGGGCCGAGCTCGCTCCCTTCACCACGACGATGCTTCACGGACGGCAATTAAATCCCAAGTCCTGGCGGATTTTCTCGCCGAATGGACCCCGCCGGCCCAACTCGGCCAGGCGCACGATGATCCCGTCTGGACGCTTACAATCGACGGAGCTTACAGCGTCGCCGGCGCGGGCGTAGGGGCGGTGATTATTACGCCTGAGGGACAGCGCTTGCTGTACTCGACGCGCCTTGCCTTCCCCACCACCAACAACACGGCTGAATACGAGGCACCGCTTCTTGGCCCGGCGGCTCAAGGCGCGCGGCGCGAGACGGTGCCGTCCGCGACCGACCGCGCTTGGTGGCCGGTCATGTGGACAAGTCATATCAAGCCAAGGACCCCGAAGTTGGCTGGTACTCGCGGCGGTGAGGGCGAGGGAAAGGCACTTTTGGGTGTCACCGCAAGGCCATCCCGGGCGGAGAATGAGCAAGCCGACGCCGCCAAGGCGGCCACCAAAGAATCGCCCCTCGAGGGGCATTCTACGAGGTGTTAGCAAAGGCGGCCATCGCGCAGACAACCGAAGCGGCACTTGTTCACCGCATTGATCGCCGTGAGATTGGCGAGCCCATTTTCAATTTCTTACAAGGCCTCGCCGAGCCGGAGGACCTCGCCGAGTTGCGACGATTGCAAAGACCGCGCACGGTCCTTCCAGTGTTCAAGGACACTCTACAAGAAAGGGTTTGCGCGCGCTCTGCGCGCGCTCTCGACGGAGGAGGAAAGGAGCTCTTGGCGGAAATCCACGCGGCGTATGCGATCCCACCGCGCCAAGGTCGTTGTCGGCAAGGCATTCGACAAGGCTTCATCGCCGATCGCCATCACCGACGCCAGACCTCGTCCGTCGGTGCCAAGGGTGCCGATGGATGGCGCACATCATCCGCAGCCCCGACAAGCCTCAACCCAATTCCCGGTGTGGCTACTAGCGCGGCCCGGGTCTCGATATAGTAGGACCACTTGCCCGAGCTCCAGGGGACCTCCGGTTCGTGGTAGTCGCGCTGGAATATTTCTCCAGGTGGTCGGAAGCGATCGCTCTGGCCAAAGTAACTTCTGCGGCTATACATCGCTTCCTATGGCAAAACATCATATGTCGCTTCGGGGTGCCTCGGGAGCTCACGGTCGACAATGGCCTGCAGTTCGATGCCACCCTCTTCAAAGATTATTGTGACAACATGGGCATCACCCTCCGATTCGCCTCGGTAGGGCATCCCCAGTCCAACGGGGCGGTCGAACGGGCGAATCGCGCCATTTCTGCCGCCATCAAAAAGCGCCTGGTTGGATTGCCGGCGGGCAAGTGGCTGCGAGCTTCACAAATGTTCTATGGTCACTTCGCACAACGGTAACACGCCCGACGGGATTCACGCCGCTTAAGCTCCTTTTTGGTGACGGCGGTGACGCCGAGGAAATCAAGGCCGGCTCGCGGAGGGTCCTCGCCCAAGCACCAAGAGGAGCGCCGTGTGTCCTGGACCTCTCGACGGATACGGCGACGCAGCCCACCATGTCGAGAAGTACGCACGCGGCGGACAATGCGCACTGGGACCGCTCTATATGCCCGCGGGGTTCAAGCTCGGGATCTCGCCTCGAGTGGCGCTCCAGCGGAAACCGTTGGCAAGCTGGAGTCCGTGGGAAGGCCCGCACATCGTAATGCAGGCATTGCCGGCGGGCGCGTACCGCCGCCACGCCAAAGGACAAGCCTTCCGCACACATGGAACGCGGACAAAGTTGCGGCGATACTACGCCTAGAAGCGTGACAGCGGCGTAGAGCCACCAGCCGCTGTTAGGCGATGCTCGCCGCGCAAACGGAATTCAATAAAGGTTGCTGTTCCCGAACATCCCCGTCCGCGCTGAAGCGTAACAAAGTCCACGGACTTTAAATAAGACGTAGCGCCGAGCCTAGCTCGCACGCGAGAGTCTGCGGACTATAAATAAGACGTGGCGCCGAGCCCAGCTCCGCACGCACCACCCACGGATTTTAAATAAGACGTGGCGTCGAGCCCAGCTCCGCACGTGAGAGTCTCGCGAATATAAATAAGATGTAGCGCCGAGCCTAGCTCCGCACGCACCACCACGGACTTTAAATAAGACGTGGCCGAGCCTAGCTCGCACGCACGATCCACGGACTTTAAATAAGACGTGGCGCCGAGCCCAGCTCGCACGCGAGTCTCGGACTATAAATAAGACGTGGCGCCGAGCCTAGCTCGCACGCACCACCCACGGACTTTAAATAAGACGTGGCGCCGAGCCTAGCTCGCACGCGAGTCTCGGACTATAAATAAGACGTGGCGCCGAGCCTAGCTCCGCACGCACCACCCACGGACTTTAAATAAGACGTGGCGCCGAGCCTAGCTCCGCACGCACTCTACGGAGTATAAATAAGACGCAGCGGGGACGCCCGCGCGCACTCGACGGAGTATAAAGAAGACGTGGCGCCGAGCCTAGCTCGCACGCACTAGTCCACGGACTTTAAATAAGACGAGCGTTGAGCCTAGCTCCGCACGCCGAGTCCCCTGACTATAAAGAAGACGTGGCGCCGAGCCCAGCTCCGCACGCACTAGTCCACGGACTTTAAATAAGACGTGGCGTTGAGCCTGGCTCGCACGCCGCGAGTCCCGGACTATAAAGAAGACGTGGCGCCGAGCCCAGCTCCGCACGCACTAGTCCACGGACTTTAAATAAGACGTGGCGTTGAGCCTAGCTCGCACGCCGCGAGTCCCCTGACTATAAAGAAGACGTGGCGCCGAGCCTAGCTCGCACGCACTAGTCCACGGACTTTAAATAAGACGTAGCGTGGAGCCTAGCTCCGCACGCGCGAGTCCCCGGACTATAAAGAAGATGTAGCGTCGAGCCTAGCTCCGCACGCGCGAGTCCCCGGACTATAAAGGAAGTCGTAGCGTCGAGGTTCGCCTCCGCACGCGCCACTTCACGGAGTATAAACAAGATGCACAAACCCGCTCTCCGCGTCCGGCGGCAGGTAACACCAAGCGTAAAGTACTACTTGGTCCCATTGTAAAAGCAAAGGGGTTACATGGTCACAAGCGTAAGAACTCGCGCATCATCCCCCTACCCTACCCGACCAACCGCTCAGCCTTGGCGCGGTGCGGACGAGCCCGCGCCGTCGCGCCGCGCGCGAAGGACCCTTCAAGCCACCGAGGAGGTCCTCCCCATGCAACGCCTGCTGCTGCACGGCAACTCGCCGCACCTTCCCGGCGCCCCTGCATCCGTTGGTGGAAGTTCTGCGAGCTAGGCCCGATGGAGCGGATGGCGTCCGACATAACCTCCGGTGGTCGGGAGGATCGATTGAGGATTCGCTAGCTCATGGGTATGCCTACACTCACGAGTATGAAGCGGCGGCGCGGCACGCACCAACATAGCTGCAGTGCTCGCCAAAGGTTCTAGCGCCACGAAGAGCAACGCCGCCCCTCGACACCCGGCGTCTCGGCAGGGCCTCCGCCTGCGGCGTGGTATCCGGCACCGGACGCACGATCTCGGCGGGCCTGGTTCAGAGACTCCATGGCCCGCCATGCCGATATGGACGCATTTTCCAAGGCAAGGCGGTTCTCGGCAGCAGACTCGCCACCGGCGTTCTCCCCTCTAGGCGGCGACCGCTGCGGCGGCGGCGCGCTCCTTCGCCGCGGCGCTCGAAGCTTCCGTGGCCGCAAGTTGTGCGCCATCGTGCGCCTTCCAGCGCACGAATTTCTTCATCCTTCACGGCGAGCGATGTTTGCTTCATGAGGTCGGCTTCGAGCCCTCCGCTCGAACGCGGCCTCGCCAAGGGACCGGTGAGGCAAGCGTCGGCGAAGCAACAAATCAGCGGCCCAGCAGCCTTACAAGCGAAGCACACATACTTACCTCATCTCGAGGCCTGCAACGCGAGCGCTAGAGGTCCCCGCGCATGACGACACCTCTCGGTTGAGGCCGTTGTCGGCACGCTCGCGCGGCGGCGGTGAGGTCGTAAATACCTCCGGCGAGGGAGAAAGTCCGAGCGAAGCGAGCCCGCCCCAACACGCCAGATTTATCGCGCCACGCCACGCCGCCAGCAGTGGACACCGCGGGCATCACGCACGACTCTCCGACTTTGCGCATACCTCCGCCGCCGATCCTTCGCCACGCACGGAGACATCGCCTCGCCCGATGTCGCGAGAATGAGCGAGCAGATCGAGAGAGTCTCGCGGTCGTGAAGAAAGGGACTCACACCTACCTCCCGCGCCTCGCCACGGTAGGAAGTGGCGCCGGTCGACCACCTGAGGGGAGGCGCGCCTCGACGGTAGGGAGAAGGTCTTCGGCGCGCCACCGCGAATCCCGCGGCAAGGCCCCGCGACAACAGACGACCCCTCGTCGGCGGCGGGATCGCGTCGGCGTTCGCTGTGAGGGGCACAGCGATTCTTCCGCGGCAGCACCAGCCCGGCCACCGCCGCCCCACGGTTCCCCACAGGGGCACGCCCTCGTCGGGCGCCGCGGTTGATAACGCACCGTCCCCCGTGGTTTGCTCGCCAGGAACGATGCCACCCCCCGGGTTGACGGGTCCCAACTCAACGATAGTCGCGAGCCCAAGCACGGGCTCGTGGGCGTCGGCAGAAGGTGCCGGGGATCCGCGCGGGCACCCTCGGCGGTATGGCTGGCCCACCGCGGTCGCGCGCCCGCCTCCGTGGGCTAGCGCGGAGTGGCTGCCGGGTCGCATACGGCAGCCGGGGAACGGGCCCGACGTCGCAAGGACAGCCCCCCGTAGGGCTATCACCGTCCTGAGCGCCTGAAGTCCCGGCAGAAAGCTCTTCCGGCACCACACGCCGGGCACGGCAATGCCTCTGACCTCGCGGTGCGGTTTATCCGCCGCTAGCCGCTTTGACCGCGGCCTCGCGAGCCCGGTGCTCCTTAAGCGTGTACGGGCCGAGGAGCACCGCAACCGCACGCTCTGCATCTTCTAGCCGAGCCACTGCGCAGGAGATCACGTCGGTTAGGCGAAAGCCAAACAGATGCAATGGCGCGCTGGGCGACTTACAAGGAGCGGAGGGCGAAGCGGTGAGACACGGAGGATCAAACCCATCCTCGCGGGGCCATTCGCACAACATACTTCCCGGGGAGAGTGGCGCCGCCCATGCATCGTGAACTCCTCGCCTAGGTCGCGACGCCATTCGACGGCGACACCAACGAGGCTTTGCGCTTCGCGATCGTCAATCTCCGCCTTCGACTCGGCGTCTTTGTTAAATGAGATCGCCCGCCGCATCGCATTCGCTCTTCTCGGTCACGGTGTAATAGAACCACCACCGCGTCACCGACGCCACCGCTCGACGAGGCGCCATGAGGAACAACGTCGCGCAGACGCCGAGCACGAAGTCCACACCGCCGGTTGGACACCGCCCGCCAACCTTTCGGGTCGGCGGTGTGCGCCGCGTGCGGTGGCGAATAAGCTCGCATCGGGCGCCACCCCTCGTCCGCACGCCCACGTGAAGACACTAGGCGGAGTATCGCGTGGGGCGCCGGTTGGGCTAGCTCCAACTTATAGGCCCGCAGGACTTCGCCACAAACAACGTGGAGGGCATCCAAGGCGGCATCAAGAACGCGACGAAAACAATTGCCTCGGGCCCGGGCCGGCTCGCCTCGCCCCACCGGTAAGCGAGCCCCATCGCGATCCACGATCTTCCTCATCCACGAAGTCGCTGCGCCGCCCTTCCGTCATGCGGCTCTTCCCAAAGACGCGGAGCAGGAGCCTCCGAGTGCTCCATCGCGTTCCACCACTTGTTGGCGCGAGCTCCCCGCGCACCGCTTGTACTCTTGGGAAGGATAGGTCACCTCGCCTCAGCTAGGCAAGGAACCGCAATGGGTGGTAGGTGGCGTCGTGCTGGCTAGCCATCGCTCTTGCGACGAGAGAAGAAGAAGAAGCGAGCAAAGGAGCAACCGGTGTGACAATTAGCACGGGCGCAAGCGAAATGGCGATCAAAAGCAAAGCGAAGAAAGGGTGCCTCCACCTCAACACTAGCACCTTATAAAGGCCGCCGCCGCCTTGTAGCTCAAAGCACGCAGACGGATCAAATTCCCAGCGATTCGGCTGTCCAAGATTTAGAAAGAAGAACCGCTGGGGTCTAGAGGGCCACGCCTGGTAGGTGGCCAAACAGCGCATAGCGCCCCTACCTCTTCAACACGCGTCCAACTTCTCGGGGGACGAGGTGAACGGCCGCGGTCACGCAACCGCTCACATCCCACGCGCACTGGGCCGTGATTCGCCACGCGCCCCACTGCGGATGGCGCATCGCGACGACGCGACACCCGACTTTTGCCAGACGGCGTCGGCGTAATTCCACCGCCATTAAAAGCGCACTACGAGACTGCAAGGTCACAACAGCCCCGGAGCGCAACCATACCGGCGCCAAGCTCCGATCGCAGTCGCTGCCACCCGTTCGAAGGGTAGGGGACGGAGCGCGCGCGCCTACTTCGACTTGGGCGCCAGCTTCACTGCCACCCGTTCGAAGGGTAGGGGACGGAGCGCGCGCTCTCATTCGACCAGGCGCCACCGCGCGCCACCCGCTCAAGGGTAGGGGACGGAGCGCGCGCGCCTCGCCCGACTTGGGCGCCACCCTTCGCGCCACCCGCTCAAGGGTAGGGGACGGAGCGCGCGTCTCGCCGACCAGGCGCCCGGCCGCGCCACCCGCTCGAAGGTAGGGGACGGAGCGCGCGCCCATTGACTTGGGCGCCAGCCACGCCACCCGCTCAAGGGTAGGGACGGAGCGCGCGCGCTCACTGACCAGGCGCCACCTTCGCCACCCGCTCAAGGGTAGGGGACGGAGCGCGCGCGTCGCCTGACTTGGGCGCCCACCACGCCACCCGCTCAAGGGTAGGGGACGGAGCGCGCGCGCTTACTTTTCCGACCAGGCGCCACCACGCCACCCGCTCGCAGGTAGGGGCGAGCGCGCGCCTCGCCGACTTGGGTGCCGCCGGTGCCACCCGCTTGAAGGGTAGGGGCGGAGCGCGCGCCTCGCCGACTTGGCGCCACCGCCGCCACCCGCTCAAGGGTAGGGGACGGTGCGCGCGCTGCCCATTTTAACCAGGCGCCACCGCCGCCACCCGCTCGAAGGGTAGGGGACGGAGCGCGCGCTACTTTGACTTGGGCGCGGCAGCGCGACCCGCTCAAGGGTAGGGGCGGAGCGCGCGCCTCACCCGACAGGCGCCACCGCGCCACCCGCTCAAGGGTAGGGGACGAGCGCGCGCGCGCCTCGCTTCGACTTGAGCGCCACCGTTGCCACCCGCTCGAGGGTAGGGGCGGAGCGCGCGCTTACTTCGACCAGGCGCCGGCCGCCACCCGCTCGCAGGTAGGGGCGGAGCGCGCGACGACTTCAACTTGGGCGCCACCGTTGCCACCCGCTCGAAGGGTAGGGGACGGAGCGCGCGCGTCTACCGACTTGGGCGCCACCCGCGCCCGCTCAAGGGTAGGGGCGGAGGCGCGCGCCACTCGACCAGGCGCCGGTTCACGCCACCCGCTCGCGGTAGGGGACTGAGCGCGCGCGCCTACTGACTTGGGCGCCAGGCCGCGCCACCCGCTCAAGGGTAGGGGACGGAGCGCGCGCCGCCCGACCAGGCACCGCCGCGCCACCCGCTCGCAGGTAGGGGACGGAGCGCGCGCCATTTCGACTTGGGCGCCACCGTTGCCACCCGCTCAAGGGTAGGGGACGGAGCGCGCGCTACTACGACTAGGCGCCACCTCCGCTACCACCATACCAGACTTCGTGCCCCCAACCACAAGCTCCTGAGGAATTCACAGCCGCAGGGACGGAGGGGGCCAAAGGACTCGACGACATGGCTTCGGCCCCGTGAAGCCCTTCACCATGAGAGGCTCTGCCGTAGGGGTGGCCCCACCTAAATCCAGCGAGCTGGTAGGAGATTATAAGGCCTGAATAGGCTATGTGTAATGACATAACCGCCTCGCAGGGGATAACTTTGATGTAAGAGTATAATCGTAAAAGCACTCCTCATGTGTATGTATATATACGAGCAAGCCATGGGGAGGACCCAGGCCATTACACTTATCTTCATCACTCTCCACTACCATCTCTCTCTCTGTTTGGTCAGTAGCCACAACAGGTTTGATGCAAAGTCATAGTTCAGAGGGTCAAAGATACTGGAGGAGACGGTCGTGCTCGAGTTGGGGCATGTGGAGATCAAAGATAGATGATGTATGTTGGAGCTACGAAGGCGCGGTTCGGAGACTGACGTGATAAAAGTTAAAAAAAATCGTATTACGTAAGAGTTTTGGGTCTTTTATTTGTTGAAATTGGATAAGAAATCATGGTCTTAGGGATAAGATCATGATTTGGTCCCTAGACTATAAATAGAAATACGGTTAGATGCTAACCCTGTGGCTTGATAGATATAATTTTTATACTAGAATTTGAAGGATGCCAAGAATATACTTTATAGTAAAAAATACGATGATTCAGAAATAAAAATAATCTGAAAGACGACGGCGTCTTATCCTCGTAAGTGCATCGAGGGCAACGTTCAGCGAGTCGTCTTCATGTCCTCGGTCTGCACAAGCCAACGCGCGCAAAGAAAATCCGTGTGGCGTCCCCGATCGACCATCGTGCGGTCTCAGAGCAAGTACAATGATGCTGACTAGGTTATTTCTAGCGAAATTTATATCAACACAATTCTATGTGAAAGAGAGAGACAAAAGAAGAGAGAGACAAGCTGCTCCTCATGCAATAAGTGACCTCTAGCACATCATACGAGGACTTGGAGGCGATGCTAGTTCTTAGAGCAAGTACAATAAGGGTTAGAGTCGCCTCTAGCGAAATATTAAATATTTGAGTGCTTTAGTAGAGGTAATCTCTACTCAACTTATTGTATTAGCTACCTCTATATGAGCTATATGTACTCTTTTTGCTTGTTTGGCTAGTCCTAGAGGTGGCAACCACCTCTTCTATTGTACTTGCTCTTATACGCGCCCGCGTGACGCGACACGTGTTTTCTTTGGTCGAGGTTATCCGCGTGCGTGGTTACCTTGGTCAATGGTCACCGTCGCTTTACCTTGGTCAACGAAGCGCACTGGGTCTTGATTGTGTTCCACGTGAGGCATCAACAGCAGCCAGAGAGTTAACGAGAGAAAGAAGAAAGAGATTAGCCAGCAGCGTTTTGTCCTCGTATATGGTTTTTTTTTGTCTGCAGAGAACAGAAGAAAAAGCATTGATAGCAACAATGAAACGGAGAGACGTGCAGCGCTCAGCGTTCACTGAAAGCGCCGTCTTCGAATTTTTTTAATTGCTACAGTAACTTATACAGTAGTTAAAACATCTCCAATAGTGACTTATGAGCTAGCTCTAAGCATATTATTTCATATTTTAATAGAAGAGAGAGAAAAGCTGTCTCTTGATCAAGAACTAGTTTCATACACACATTCCAAGATTATGTGAGAGTGTCATGTGAGGCTATTTATGTTATGAGCTATGTGCTAAAAGTTAGTACTATTGGAGAAGTTGTCTTAGAGTTAGTAACTAGCTCATACTGTTGGAGATGTTTTAACAGTATCACGAGCTATTTGCTACAGTATACACACAGTTTGCTGCTGTGCCAGGAAAAATAAGCCCTGTTGCCATCCACGATCCTATGCTTCGTGTGGATGCTAAATCTTTCTGTGTTCTTCTGTACTCTGTGCATGAAACGACGCCTCAAGGAAATCAGCACGCGCATAGAGTAGCTACTGCTGCTTTCTTTTCTTTAACCGATTCCGGATTAGACATATAACGCAAATTGATCGATGGACGTTGTTTTGGGCTCGCACGTTTCTCGCAAAAGCTTCCTCTGTTTCTCTGTTTTTCTTGCTCCTTTTCGCTTTGCTGTTTTTGCAGCTTTTCTGGCTGATGATCGTGCAGGGGGAGCCTTCGCCCAAGCTCCCTCCCCGGCGCAAGAATTCTGGGAACTTCTGGGCCTGCGGATCAGTTTCAGCGTTGAGATTGGTTTTCTGAGTTTTTGTCATATATAGCATCCTTTCAATGCATATTTACAGAAATACTTGTGTACAAACAGTATTAATAAAAATAGTGCTTTTACCGTCCGGTCATCAGACGGTAGGCGCCTGCCGCTTGACCAACAGACGGCAGGTGGCCTGCCATCTGCCCACAAAACACAGGTGATTAGCCAGCTTAATCATCTACCTAAATTAGTAATTTTATATTATCATTTTTGGATTTGTAAATATAGCAAATGAGCTCAACAAATTACAATATTTTTAGTGAAGCTTCCTGAGGTATTATGGTAAGTTGTGTAATTTTTTTGCAATTTTTTGAGGCAATTTTCTACCGCTAATTTTTTTAGAATAACGCATAATTAACTAGACAATTAAACAGTTATACACCGCTCTAAGAATTTGTTGAGATAACAAATGATCGTGAAAAATTACAAACGTTTTTTAAAGCTTTCTGATATAGCGTGCTATGTTGTATAATTTTTTCGTAATTGTTTGCACCACTTTGCTACCTCTAAAAATTATTTGAGTGGCGCATAATTAAACAAGTGATTATGCACCACTTAAATAATTTTCAGAGATAGAAAAGTGATACAAAAATTATGTGAAAATTATACAATGTAGCACACTATGTTAGGAAGCTTTATAAAAAATTTGTAATTTTACACGACCATTTACTAATTCTAAAATTTTTTGGAACGGCGTATAACTGCTTAATCGTCTGGTTAATTATACGTCGTTGCAATAATTTTTAGAGATACCAAATGGCCTCAAAAAAATTGCAAAAAAATTACACAACGTACCACAATGCCTCGGAAAGCTCACCAAAAATGTTGTAATTTTTTGAGCTCATTTGCTATATTTACAAATTCATAAAATTATTATGTAAAATTACAAATTTAAGCAGGTAATTAAGCCGACCAATTAACTAGCTTAATCACTTGCCGTTTTGTGGGCAAACGGTAGGCCACCTACCGCTCATCGGGCGGACGGCAGCACTGCCGTCTGGCGGTCGACGGTAGGCCACCCATCGTCACTGGTCGGCGCGCAGCGCTCGCTGTCGTCTGCTAGTCGGATGACAGGTGCCACATGTTGACTGTTTGGCGCTACTGTCCGGTGACCAAACGGTAGAAACATTATTTTTATCAATATCACTTACATACGACTATTTCTGTAAATACGTGTTGAAAAGACGCTATATATATAGAGAGAGAGAGAGTAAAAATAACGAGTGCTCCTTGGTGCCCGGGTACCATAGTCTAAAATTGATATGTATCGTATGCGTAAAATTTTAAAATTTCTTGGATGTCAAGTTCAACTAGTTTACTAACTAGTTCAAACAAGTTTGAACTAAATTTTGAATTTTAGTATATATATACTCCTTTATATATATACCACCTAAACAAACTTGAAATACTCCTTTATCACTTTAGGTATACTTATATACTAATTATAAGATATTCCAATGTGAACAACACGAAAAAATTGCAAGGGAGTTCGTAGTTTTTAACGTATTTTGTAAATATCTTCATATACACATATAAAAAGAAGTATATCAAAAAAAATATACATACCACCTAGATGGTCTTAAATACTCGTATACTACACGTACATACCCTCCATTACGTGAAATACTCCCTACATTGTGAGAGATACGGCATAGGGTGTAATTACACTTGGGTGTAGAAAAGAGGCTTCCTATATATATTGTGTGCAAAATATTTTAGGATTTTTTGCAAATGATATTGGGTGTAGAAAAGAGGCTTCCTTAACTAGTTGAACTTGACATTTAACAAATTATATTTTTTGCATATGATATATTGTGTGCAAAAAATTTCAGGATTTTTTAGATGTCAAGGTTAACTACTTTACAAACTAATTCAAACAAGCTTGAACTGAAATTCCAATTGTAGTTGCATTTTTATGATAGTTTGATTATAGATATGTGCTAATTATACATAAATAAGCAAAGCATGTGATCTAAATTCATTCGAAACTTTGAAATCGTGTATATTTTTTAAAGGTATTCGTTTCATTTGAATTGTTATAGATGGGTATATACCTAAAACTGATATTTAAAAAACACCTAAATTTAGATTAAATTCGTGCATTTAAAATTATGGTGTCCAAACACCACGGTGTTATATTGCACGATCGACTCCACTACCAATATTAATTTGACCAATGGAAGTTTCGTTACCTCTTGTAATCAAGGGTTTAATTGAATACGCATAATGGCGACGTGTTCTTTTGAAGGAAAACACGTAATGTTGTTTTCTGTTAACTAGCAATCTCTTACGGTATATGTCCATGTCACTGTTAAATGTCTGATTGAATAATAAATAAACATTCTTCGATGGGGTTAAACTAATCATGTCTAACCCATTAGTGTCTGGCTCCTTTTTTAACTATCAACTAATCTTAGCACGAAGAAGAAAAGTCCACCGTATACATTATCACGATAGTCCACTTAACATCTAAATGCCTTGCTTAATCCCGGTCTTGTAATGCCTTGCTTAATCCGGGTCTCGTAAAACATGGTATTTTCTTTTCAGTTTCAAAAGCTATTTTTGATTTTTTTATAGTAACTAACTTTTAAATGGAGTATTTTTTAAGATGAGATACTGTAGCAACTTCATTTATATCGGTAAAAACTACATACGAGTTTATGTTACTCCTTACTTTCTCTCTCACGAACAACATAAAAATTATAAACCGTAGCCATAAGTTGAAACAAAAAATATGCCCATGATTTCATTTTCTCCTTCCTGGGCTCCACATGACGTGGGCCATGTGAAAAGGCCACGAAGCTCTAGGCATGCTGCCATTGCCCGTGCGAGCTTGCGTCTGGCCATGAGCACCACCACGTAGGAGCTCAAACTAGGCCACACTGTGGTGCGCGTACGAGCTCATGCTAAGCCACCGTTACAAACTTGGGCTTATTTATATTAATTTTTGCTGATGACTTTTGGTTTTAACTTATAAATAGTAATATCTTGTAAAGAGCTATACAGCAAGAGAAATTCGTGTGCGGTTTCGACTATTATAAATAAAGTCACTATAGTGTGTAATATAATCAACTAGTAGATTCTACTTTGAAAAGATGCTTAGTTTGAAAGCTAGATAATATAAAAAAATATTTACCTAAAAAACTTTTAGAAGCTAACATAAACAGAGCCATACCCTGCATGTCGCCGCCTGGAGCAGTGGAGCTACAACACGGGCGAGCTCCCAACCACCGGGTGGTCGATAAAATGGCCAAGGAAAATAAAGCGCAGGGGAAGTCTGATGGCTTGTAGAGCCAATGTGGCAAAAATAACCAGGTGTGATGGTAGTCACAATGGTAAAATCGTTCTTAAAACCAGCCTCTGGGTACGAAGTGATCCGTACAAATTACAAGATTGGAAGGGTTAGGGCACGGTTTCAAAGTGCTGGGTTTTTTTAGCTAAAATGATGCTGTAGTAGCTATTAATTTTTTATATATTTAATTAAAAAATAAAGAAAAATAGAAAAAAAATAATAAACACGGATAACGAAGAAAAAAAAGAAGCAAATACATTCCAAACAATTTTTAAGCTTTAGAAGATCAGAAGCTGTCGCTAGTTTGACGGGCCTTTGTAATAAGCTGTTTAAAAGTTTATAGGATCAAGTGGACCCTCGTGATACTTTACGATAGTAAAATGGAATTTTTTCCCCCCGCCCTAGCACATATAGATGCAATCGCACATCGCCCTGCTCGTGTTACCTGCTGCGAACGTGGAGAAGACGGCAGGGGCCGTGGTTTGCGAGATCAATTATTTGGAGCGAAACGCACCATGCATGGGATGTGACACGCACCGACCTACGTACGCCGCGGCTGAAGTGGACGGCGGGCGCGCCACAGAAGACGCAGGCGTGGCCGCGGGGTCAGCAGATGGCTCGGCGACACAGACAGGGAGATGCACCTGCCCATCTTGGCCTCTTCCTCCCGGCCGGCCAGACGTACGCCGCCGACTCCGATCCTCTCCTTGTCATGTTGCACTGCTGCACGTGCCCGGTTCCTTCTCCCGTTTCGTCCTCTTAAAATTTTTAATTTTTCCCCTTCCCTTGCTTATTCATTTATTCTTCCATTGCATGGAGGAGCTGCCTTCTGCCTCTTTCGCACCACTACAAACGGCTTTAGCTTTTTATTTTTAAAATTTGTTTTTTTTCTTTTTAGCTTTTTTTTCTTTGTATTGTCATAAAAGATTTATTGGTGTTTTTTTTATTTTTTTTTCTAAATGTTTAAATATTTTTTCTTATTTTTGACCATAAAAAAGTTGACAGCTGCTATGATAAAAAGTCTACATAAAAAAGCCGAAAGCCAGGATTTTCATTCTTTTAGAGCAGGCCCTTCATCTCTCATTGCGGCCAGGCCAAGTTCACCTCAAGAACGATCACCATTTGCCTGACTCGTGGCCCTTGTATATTTGTGAAGTTTCACATGGAAAAAACAAACAAATGCACCCTAAAGAACTTAGTGCTTGCTCAAAAGACACAGGAAACGTAAAACAGTTTTACACCAAGGATAAATCGATATCCTTGCAGAATTTCTGTGTTTCAAATGAAGCCTAGCCATAACTCTTTTAGAGAGAGAACATGAGGGTCGATCTCGGATGGCTTATCCTAGTACTACCACTACAAGCTTGGAGTACTACCTGTATAGTTGTATGTTTGTATCACTTTTCAGGTTATGTCTTATGATTTATATCTTTCTCGAATAAATAAACACGACGATTTCTTTATTGTCTTTTCGAAACGGCTTACTAGAATAGCTTTTTTGAAACTGTTTATCGGCTTATCAACATTTAATTTATTTACACAAACATTTACATTAAGACAAAAAATCATTAACCTAGTCAAAAAAGACCCACCTTACAACATAACATGCAAATGCCGCGCACGTGGCGGACGGATCAGCCGGAGGAGTTCCTGCACGGGAACATGCATGGTGGGCTGCAGGGCCGATGTTACCGGTACCCATGTTTCCGTCCGGCTAATTGTGCACTTCGTTTCCTCGCAGAAATAAAAAGTTAAGATTTGCAGTTTTGCACCAATGCAAAACTGGTTCGAACTTCGAACGACACAGAAATTTTGCATGAATTAGAGTGACTCCTTCGTAATTCAAAGGAAAGTTCGCCCGTTCCAGACGGGACCTAACTGTAAATTCAAATCCTTTCCTCAACTTCCCGTGCTTCCAAAATTTGGCATACTAATTGAGACCCTGTTTGTTTCTACTTAAGATTATTATAATCTAGCTTATAGATGGAGATTATATAAACTAGCTTATAATAAGTTGGTGGGAAATAAGCTGTCAGGTGTTGGTAGCCTGGATTATCAGAGTTATGGATTGTTGTATTCGAATGTTGAAAGACTACAATGCCCTGGGAGAGAGAGGCATGGGAGTTGGGGGTTGGATGAATAGCAAAGGTGGGTAATATTCCTAAAGTTTTATAGTCATTAAGATAAAAGGTGGATCTATAAGCTGAAATAAGCTCCTTTTTTGAGCTTATTAGATTATAATAATCTGGGCTATTAGATTATAATAAGTTACCTTATAATCTGGTCTGTTTGTTTCCACTTATGATTTATAAGTTAGATTATAATAATCTTAAGTGCAAACAAACAGGGCCTGAGTACTCCTACCTTCTAGTAATCTTTGTGACTCAGGGATATGCGCGAACGGAGGGAGCAGCACGTGTTATCCTGGACGGCTCGATCAGCACCAACAAAATACAGCGAATATATTTATTTCTGCCCTCAGAAAGATAAAAATTTGATCCTATATGGGTCGACATACTAAAACGATTGTTTTCTCTTGAAATGGCATCATATCATGCACAGATTATGCTTATCCTGAAATGTGTAACGGCCACACATATAGATAGATAGAGGCAGTCATATGACATATGTACAGAATACACGTAGAGATCGTAATTCCCCCACGGGGCGAAGACCCACCGGAAATTCCCCATGGAGGCGGGGGCGAGGATGGGGGACAAACTCACCCCGTGGGGGGACAAGGCCTGTTATCCTAGTGGGCAGGAGCAAGAGACAAACTCTCCCCATGGAACCCCATGAGGACTTGCTAAGATACTAAAATATTTTATTTTTATTTATATATTATAGTTTTGAATATAAAATATGTATTCTTTATCATATGTTCGGACTAAATGTGTGTATATATATATATATTATAAATTATGTTTTGAAGTTATAATTTAAGAAAAAAGTATACATAGATACTTATAAATTAATAAATGTAGCCATAAAATATTTTTAAAAATAAATATAAAACTATTTTTCAACCATCATAGAGATCTCCACAGGGGTTGGGTCCCCGCAAGGGACAGGGGGTGCACTCTCCCCCGTTAGCCTTCACAGGGTGGGACTAGGGTGCAGGGCTCCCCACCTCCCCCCAATCCCCTGTCCTCTTGCCATCGCTCGACATACTTCATCCCTGTGCATGAAGCATATCTAGGTTGGCACTCCTAGTGCACTTACGTCAATAGTTTTCATAGTGTTATATAGGATCAAATCTGATATGGAAGAAGAGTTAAAGAAGAGAGTAAACCTATATCTCATACAAGATACAACCCATTTGAGATAACCAAAAATATGAGAGGACGCAGATTAGGAGGAAGGAAAGAGAGGTGGTGGGATGGAAGAAAAGAAATTAATTCAATGGGTAGTTATTGGATACAGTGCATTAAGAATGATTGTATCTAGAGTTATTTCTGTATGATTAGAGTTATTTCTGTATGATCAGGTAAATTTAGAAACATGTATACACGCTGTGCATTGGGAATGCCTTATCCTACTGCTACTATTAGGCCTTATTTAGGTTTTTTGTAGCTTATAGTTTATTTTTCACTGTAGATGACGGTGGTTTTTTGCATAATTAAATTTAAAAAATAGATTAACCCATTACGGACATACAAAGAAATACAAAAAAAGAAAAAAAAATCAGAAAACTAAAAAAAAGACAAAAATAAGAAACTAGAAATCAGTCAAAAAATTAAAGCCCAACGAGCTGTTGTACGGTGGAGTAATTCTGGGTCCTGGATTTTGTGCCAATAAAACTGCCAACTTAACCGACACAGCCGGATGGGCTGAGGTGCAGCGGCCCCTGCACATAGCTATGTGCAGGGCCGTTCACGACGTGATACATGTCCAAAAAATTTAAAAAATACTTAAAAATCCAAAAAATAAAAATTTTTAAGTACTTAAAAAATACTTTTTAAGTATCCAAAAAATATTTTTAAAAAATACTTACAATTTTTTAAGTATTTTTTTTATTTTTTTGGACATAGTTATGTGCAGGAGCCCTTGCCCCTGAGCCCATCCTGTTGAAGACTTCAATGCTATGTACTTAGGGGTGGAAACGAGCTGAGCCGAGCCGGCTCGAGCCAAGCTCGTTGCGGCTCATGTGAACAGTAGGCTCAGCTCGGCTCGTTTTACAAACGAGCTATGAGAGAGGCTCGGCTCGGCTCGAAAATCGGCTCGAGCCGGCTCGCGAACCAGAATAGCTCGCAGAGCAGTTTTCACAGAGACAGTGTCACAGAGCAGCAGCATCTCACAGAGATATGAACAGCAGTAGCAAATCAATTCACAAGATAACAAACAGCAGCAACATCACAAATTCACAAGATAACATCTACTGGTGGCAGCATTCTCGAGCGGGCTGGGGCATCTCATCTGCCGGCGGCGGGCGCGCAGAGAGATGTGGCGGTGACAGATCGGGAGCAAAGGTCGCATCTCGGGCCTTCGTCCCGACTCCCGAGTCATCGCCGCCACACGGCCGCTGCCCTCGTCGCTGCCATCGTCCGAGCTGCCGCCAGATCCGGCCAGATCAGGCCATCACCGCCGACGCCCGAGGCCCCGAGCAGTTGACCAGATCGGTGCTTCCCGGGCCCAGCGTCTGACCCATCGTCACCACCGGACCGCCAATCCATCGGCTGCCGCCGTTGCAGCTCCATCGGCCGCCATCGCTGCCGCTCCATCGGCCGCCGCTGCCCTAGCTTGGGGGGTGAGAAGCACACGGAGGGGGAGCAGGGACCTTGGGAGATCTGCCGACGGGGACCAAGAGGAGCACACAACGGCGGTGGTGGGCATGGGCCCGGGGGAGCAGCACACGGTGGGGAAGGGGAGCGTGATGGGCGGCGCGGTGGACGGGTAGGAGCAGTGAGACGGGAGAGGATGGGAATGCTAGAGTTAGTGGGAGACACGAGGGATCTGGCTGGATGTGCTGTCGGCGCGCCTGTCGAGTGGAAGGGGGGCGGCGGTGATAAAGTAGGGGTAGGCCGCGGGCGTGTGAGTGCGGAGGAAGCGCCTGGGCCAGGTGGGCCTGGCCGCCTGGGGCCTGGGCCGATTGCGAACAGCGAGCCAAAAAGCTTACGAGCCAGCTCAAGCTCGGCTCGTTTTTTTTGCAAGCTGCGAAGGAGGCTCGGCTCGGCTCGAAAATTAACGAGCTCGAGCTGGCTCGCAAACCTCGAGCTATTTTTTCACCCCTATACGTACTTTACACTCCTCCAGAGGGAGATCCTGCAGTTTGCTTGGACGACTCCACCATCTGCCTATAATTTAAACCAAGCCGTCACCCATCCAAGATAAAGTATAATTAACCAAGCCATCAACTACCAAGATGTTCTAGCTAGGCGGCTAGCTTGTATGGTTCCTAAGTAACTCTATTTCTGTTCTTTCAGATAATCACTCGACTAGGCAACTCTCATCATCCCTCCATCAGAATTTCTCGTCACAGTAGAAAATGCATAGTCAAGGTCTATTAATCTTGTTCGCCAAATCAAAACTAGTATATATATCGTGAAATTTAACTTGTAATGTTATACCTTCTGTGGGCAGTAGAATTATGTCCTAACGGAAATCAATGGTCAAAGACTCAAAGTTGTGTATCAGGTACAGTAAAAGAAATAAAAAATGTAAATAATTTGTTGCCCTGACAGTATTTATTTACACACGTAAACAACAACAATAATAATAGACCGTGCATCAATACTTTGACACTTCTTTTTTGAAGGAACACGTGACATTTCTCCACAGGGGCGGAGCCAGGAATTGGATATAGGGGGGCAATATGGACAACAAGTAAAGTAGAACCAATGAACCATGCCAGATTTACCGATCCAATAGTCACATATCAGAGTAATATGTTTCACAAATTACAATGCAAAGAAAATTACATCTCTATTAACTCAAACTTAGCTCTACGACTAAAACAGAGTCTAAGCCGATTAAAACAGGGTCTCTAGATGTGATGTGAGAGCAACTACTGAAGTGTGTATTTATGGTTTTTGTTTACATTTTTCGATACCACAGTGAACGGTAAAGATATCGACGTGGACGGCTCATATATTTTTAGACTCGAGAAGTCATTTAAAAAAACTGCTTTAAAAACACTCTATTTATTTTGATTTTCGAAGAAATCAAAAAACAAATCCACGAGAACATGTCCATTGTATTGCCGTAGAAATTCGGCCAAAACATTTTCTTGGCTTTTAATTAAAGGTTCCTAGCGTTATGTACTCCACCAGCTAGTAGTGCTTGAGTGATCTTCAATCACACTTATGACTAGCTACAGCAGGTTGTAGTCAACTCACCAGCCTGCATTAATCATCCTAAGATTAAGAACACAAACATGCATATCCTACAGATCACGGTACGCACCACCTTATAACCCGCATTTACAAAGATCAGTAGATACAAAGCTAAAACAAGAAACAAAACAAAGAGGATTTGAGCTGCATATGACTGGGCTTTAAACATACTTTACATTTGGGCTAAATTAGGAGGGACCAAACCACTAATTAAACACATATAATTAACTACATAATGGAGGATTAGTAAAAAGTTGGGAGGTGCCGGGCCCCCTCCAGCCCCATGTCTCCGCCACTGTTTCTCCACAAAACTTATACCAAATGAGCCCTGGTTCCAAGCTTGTAGCTAAGCCTTTGTACTCATCGTGACCCCTAGGCCGGCATCGAATTACTCAAGAAGGAACTGAAATGGTTGTGTTTTTCTTTGAGTAAGTCGGTGTACGACAGCACTTGTTCATCAGTATTTAGTTGCATGTGAAAAAATAAAGCATGTACATGTACGGGCGCCAATGCTGGCTGCAGTAGCTAAATATAATTATGTATGGAGAAAATGTACTTACCGATCGAGTAATTGGCCGATAATTGTGTACTTGGATTTGCTCTTACTTAGTGAATTAAGGTATATTGTTTTGTTCTATTTTGGTATAATTATAATTAAAATCCAATGGAACTGCTCATTGTATGGCATAAGAACAAATTCCTTATTGCGGTGAGCCAGCAGTGTTGTTGTAATATACCTCTCGATGAAGGATGCATCCTCGCTGATGGTATATATGGCGACCAAGCGTGGGTCTAGGAAACCAATTGGTGATTTGGATGATCTAGCTTCAGTCACCATGTATCTATATATACACAAAAAAGCAACAAATTATATATGACATATATCAGTATTACATGAACGGAGACTGTGATTGTACACACTTACAACGTCCAGCATCGAACGAGTGAGGCGTCGAGAGTGTTGAGCGTGAAAAAAATAAAATAAATCCTCAAAGGTCACCGCGAAGACACAATCATGAAAGTCGTGCTGTAAATGATCTGACCTGAATTTGACAGTGATACCTGAGCGCCGTTCTGCCTATGGCTTATTGGGCTGTTCCATATACCAAGCGTGTAATCTCTGGCAACTAAGTCCTAGGGTTAGGAGGCGCTCTTCTGGGACGATCATCGGCTCGCCTAGTACGAATTTGCGGGCCAATGGCAGGTACGGGATATCATCAGTCTTCTTTGATTTGCCCCTGCCTCGCTTGTAAGTCGACTTCAGGTAGTCGACTGTAAAGGTAGCACCGGTGGAAGTTGCTTCACTGGGAATAGCACCGTGGACATGGCACCGGTGCAGGTAGCGGTGGTGGAGATAGGCATTGTGGAGATGACACCAGTGCATGTAGCTCTGGATCAGACTGCCCTTGTGGACATGCCACCGGTGAAAAAGCCTCCAGGCAGATGTCACTTTTGGACCACTGGATGCATATTCCAATAGCTTGCCTTAGAGTCACGATCTCGTCGTTGGGGGGGCTTTGGTAGCGGGACGACCTCGAAATTGTCATGCACACCATCCACATGAACTTTTTCGAAGCCTAGTGTTAAAGGGGTACGGTGCACCATGGCCCCATGAGCATACGGATATGCTTGGCCCCAAGCAGCGCACAAGGGAACGGATGCATATGATACAAAATTTGCTACTCCAATAGGCCTATCAACGGATCAAGCAATTCAAATATAATAATTATTACCAGGATGTCGTCCACAGGAAATCTAGCCTCACTTTCCGTCGTAGGATTGGACGCGCAACTATTCGGACGGTTGGGGGGCTGGCTAGCACAGGAGCGGCGGCGGCAGCCTGCTGATTTTCTGTATATCTTCGCATCTCATCTCTGATGTAATCAGTCAGCTCCTCTCTAAGAGATGCCTTGATCTCGTCTTGTAGCCACGCCTCACGCTCGGCTTTTGTTCTCTTCCTGCTCTGATACAATTCGAAGTTATCTGAGAAACCATGTTTCCAAGAAACATAAAGCCCAAGGCCTCTCATACGACCCGGGTGCTCCTTGTTTCCTAGGGCCGCGGAGAGTATATCTTTCTCCCTACTTGCCTGGAATGATCCCTGGGAAGATTCTACACTCAGCGCTTCCTGTAAGAGCCCGACATGTCATTTCACTTCCTATGAAGTTGTGGAGTAACTACAAGCTACGTAGTTCGATCGATATGTTACCAGGCAGTGGGACACTTCCTGGTCTACAGAGTTTCGGAAGGAGATGTCCTCCGATGACGTGGTAGATGACCTCGCTCTAATCCAATTTCGAGCGCGCTCATCCGGGATCGTGGCAAATGGCGGGGCTGTGTCCCGCAGAATTGCCTGTTCGTCCTCCATCCTCCACTGCGGGATTTTGCCCGCATACCCAGATGTGCCAAGTCTGTGGGGGTGTGTGTTGTTTGCCTAGAGGGTCTTGTGCGCCGCATTTGCACTTCTAAAATCTTCGGTTGTCTTTATCACCTTAAACTCTTCCCATTGTGGTTCCAGGAATGGGTACTTATGAAAGGGCGTTAGATCCTTCTCCACGAAGTTCTTGACAAGCACGCTCTTGAAGTTCTTCCATACTTTACACGCCGCTAGCAAGGCATGTCATTACATGGAGTCGTGGTGTTCTTCTGGGATCTCGAACGATGCAAATATTTCTGTCAGCAACTCATGTTTCCGAGTCTCAATCACGGTCTTCCATGAAGCGAATGTGATCTCAATTCGTTCTCGTGCAACTATTCCAATCATTCTTTGAAATGCGCATGCTGCTCGGCGAGGAAGGAGAGGGGTCCCAGATCCATCGACCTCTGTGATGGTATATCGACCCTCAGGCTTTTTTGATAGTCCTCTTCCTTGTCATTTTAATTTTGGAGCGGACACATCCGGTGATGATGTTAAAGAATGCGCGGATGACATGTTGGCCTTCTCATATATGAAAAGCCCAAACAAGACAAATTGGATATAAAGATGACTTCTTCAAGATATAAACAGGTGGAAATATAATTGCATTAATATTGCTCTCAGAATAGAGTTGCGCAAGATTTTAAGTCTTGGCCTTCTCATGCTAATGTTGAAGCTCTGCACTGATAATCTAAACTCTAGTGACCAAGATGTGAGCTCTAAATAATGTTTCCACTGTCAAAACTTGCAAATTCAATGAACAACATATACCAGAACAGACACATGCAGCATATACTAGAACAGACACATGCAGCCTTATATGACAAATAGTAAAGGAAAGAATCTGATCTACAATTACAAACAGCTACTGCACGGTATACATTTCAAGTACATGTGAACAATTCAAATCAGCCAAAGGAATCAGCTCTGACCAGACAATGAAAACAATCTAATAGAGCTCAAATCTAGTCCTAGTAGTTAGATCAATCTCAACATTCAACTAGTTCATCACAGAGCATACGAATCAAGCCCACAAGCAAACATATCATCTACCAGTTCTTGACCTTGAACAGAACTCAAAGAACAAGTACATCCGACAATGTTTGCAGAGAATCAAAAGAACTCACAGTGCAGACGGTACTCAAAACCGTCCAGAAGAATACCAAGCCGATGAATAACAGAAAAGCGCAATGTAGAACTCATAGTGCAGACGGCGACTGGGGAGGTCTAAGGAGGCGGCAGCGACGGCGTGGACGGGGGTTGACAACGACTGGGGAGGTCCGAGGAGGAGGCGGCGATGGCATGGACGGGGGTTGACAACGATTGGGGAGGTCCGAGAAGGCGGCGGCGACGGCGTGGATGGGGGTCGACAACAACTGGGGAGGTCCGAGGAGGCGGCGGTGACGGTGTGGACGGGGGTCGACGGTGACTAGGGAGGGGCAGGAGAGGAGATATTACTGCTAGAGGAAGAAGAGGAGGGAGAAAGGGGAGGAGGAGGGAGTGTGTTCACCAATCACCATGGCTAGGGTCGGCGGAGGAGGGAGATCCGAGGAGGCGACAGCGACGGGCTCGATCGGGAGAGCGGCGATGTGGATCTGGTTGGTATAGCACTTAACTGCAGTAGTGCACGTGCAAAACTCTAGCTTGAGGGTATATATAGGAAGGATATTACAGATGGTTCTATTTGAGAACCGTCTGTGATAAGCTCCCCTTCCCACATGCTGGAGTTATTACCTACACCAACCAGCAGACACTGTAATAAGACCTCTCACAGTGTATTAATAAGACCTCTCACAGTGTATTTCTTTACAACAGCCTAATGAACATAGAGATACATATGTATGACTCATTCTCAAAATTCACCTATATATCACACATTTTCACATATACATAAATGCAAATTCATAAGTACATCACACACATGCATTGTTATATACATAAATGCAAATTCACAAATACATCACACGCATGCTTTGTTATACACATAAATGCATATTCACATATACATCACATACATGCATTGTTATATACATAAATACAAATGCCCACATATATATCGCACATTCTCATTCCACTTGCTTATTTCTTTTAAAAATTAGCCCTTCATCTCTTTGATGAACCCATAGTACGAGTTCTCAACCCATCGGTACTGAGCGCATCTATGCGGACACCGCTGTTCTGGTTAGTGCTCTTTATATCCTGAGCTTGTGTATAGAATGTGTACCCATTTATGTCATATCCTTGCCATGTCACAACTATAAATATTGGCCCTTTTGCCAACTATGTCAGCATCTCACTTGGCGAGCTCGTAGCGATTTGCTCCTTCAACCATTGGTTGAACCGACTGTTGTGTTGCCTCATGATCCAAACATCCGGCCGCTCCGGATTCTGTTGCCGAAGCACATCATTGTGCTGGTCGACATAAGGCGTCACTTCAGTCATGTGTTGCAAGACCGTGAAATGGGCTTGAGCATACGCGGCCATATCTGGAGTGATTGCTTTCCTTCCGATGGTTCTGATACCCTTGAGCCTCCCCTCATGACGAGATTGAGGCACACCTATCGGTTGAATCTGAGCTATATAATCGACACAACTCAATGACCTCTTTGCTTGCATAACCTTCGACGATGCTGCCCTCCGGCCAAGATCGATTCCGTATATAGGACTTGAGAATTCCCATGAACCTCTCAAATGGGTACATGCTACGTAGGAATACGGGCCCGCACATTTTTATCTCCCACACAATGTGAACAATGAGATGGACCATGATATCGAAAAACGAAGGAGGGAAATACATTTCAAGATGACATAGAGTCATCACCACCTCGTCCTGCAGAGCATCTAGTACTTCGGGATCGATGAACTTTTGAGCAATTGTGTTAAAGAAATAACATAACCTCATGATTGTCTCTCAGACTTTGATCGACAAAATATTTCTAATTGCAATAGGGAGCATCTGTGTCATCAGCACATGACAATCATGAGACTTCATATCATTTAACTTCAAATCTTGCATCAAAACAATTTTCTTCATGTTACTGGAGTAACCAGACGGAACTTTGACACCATGCAAGCACTGGCACAGTTCTGTTTTCTCGACCTTGGACAGAGTGTAACACGCAGGGGAAGGTACGTTCTTCCATTATCTATTTTTGTCGGTGCGAACTCAGGCCTAATGTCCATATCAGCCAAGTCAAGCCGTGCGTTGACGCTGTCCTTTGTTTTATCATGAATGTTCAGTAAGAGACCAATCAAGATGTCACATACATTCTTTTCTACGTGCATGACGTCGATACAGTGTCAAACATCTAGGTACTCCCAATAAGGTAAGTCCCAAAATATTGATCTCTTCTTCCATATGTTCTTCTCATGAGCCCTCAATTTACGTCCCTTTTCGAGGACAACATCTAAATCCTTAACCATATTATAAACCACTTTTCCGCTTAAATGCCTTGGAGCTGAAACGTCCTCCTTCTCTCTGTCAAATTGTTTCTTCATCTTGCAGTATGAGTGAGCCCTCCGAAGGAACCGGCGGTGACGCATGTACACGGTTTTGCGTGAGTGTTTCAGCCACACACTTTCGGTACCATCTAAACAGTGAGTACAAGCTTTGGCACCTTTTGTACTCTGGCCCGACAGGTTACTAAGGGCAGGATAATCATTTATGGTGCAGAACAATAAGGAGTGCAAAGTGAAGTTCTCTCATTTGTATGCATCCCATACCTATACCCCTTCGTTCCATACTACTTTTAGATCTTCCACCAACGGTGCTAGGTACACATCATTATCATTTCCAGGTTGCTTTGGCCCTTGGATAAGTATCGACAGCAAAATATACTTTCACGTCATACACATCCAAGGAGGAAGGTTATAGATGCAGAGAGTCACAGGCCAAGTGCTATATCGGCCGCTCATGCTACTGAAAGTATCCATTCCATCTGTACTCAGTCTAAACCTTATATTTCTTGGTTCTACACCGAAGTCTGCAAAACTTCTATCGATGTTTCTCCACTGGGCGGAATCAGCAAAGTATCTTAGCATTCCATCCTTCTTGCGCTCCTCCTAGTGCGAACGCAGCAGTTTTGCCTCCTTTAGATTTGCAAAAAACCGTTTAAAACGGGGAATTATAGGAAAATACCATACCACCTTAGCAAGAGGTCCTTTCTTCACCTTTGTTCCCTCGCCGTCATCTGATTGATTGTTACGTTTGTATCGGGATGCGTTGCACACCGGACATACATGCATGTTTGTATACTCTTTACAGTAGAGGATATAGTCGTTCGGACATGCATGTATTCTTTCTACTTCCATTCCCAATGGACAAAGAACGTTCTTGGCTATATACGTGGTTTTAGGCAACTCATTTCCCTCCGGAAGCATGTCCGCTAAAAGACCTAGCAGCGTCATGAAACTCTTGTCGGACCAATCGTTACTTGCCTTCAATTTCAACAGTTCAAGCACGACCGATAACCTCGTGTACTTTGACCTGCAGCACGTGAACAAAGGTTTCTCCGAGTCCTCCATCAAGTCCCGAAATTTAACATACTGTCTCTCATCATAGTTCTCTTCTACATCACGAAGCACCTGATCCAGATTGTCATCGTGCAACCTATCCGAATCCGAACAACAATTGACATCATCCGGCGACATATCATTCACTTCACCGGCAATGTCATCCGGCGGCATATCATTGACTTCGCCATGACTGGTCCAACACGTATAACCCTTTTTGAAATCCTTCCGAATCAAGTACGCTTCAATCTGCTCTCGGTTCTTAAATATCTTTAAATTCTCGCAGTTAGTGCATGGACAGTACATATATTCCACCCCCTTATTCAACATATCCTCCTCGGCAGTTCTTGTAAAAACAGACACGCCATTAATGTACTCTTCACTCACACGGTTCGCGGCATACATCCAGCTTCAGTCCTACGTTATGCATATATATAACAACTTAGTATTAAAAATTAAATTAATTCATTATTACTACATATATACCACATGCATTGAGGCTTTACTAGCTTAATTCATATTATAAACAACACAACTATTTCTCCAGCGATCGCTGAAGGTATATAACCAACAATTTTGACAAATTTGGCCTCCCACATGACAGGAACTGATCATGTATGGTCAAGTAGATGCAAACCATCTTCAATAACAGTCACCAAAACTTAGATCCAAATTGTAACGCAAAGAAAAATAAATTTCATTACTAACCATATCTAGGGCAACCAGGATCGTATGAATCTTCAAAACTCTAGGTGCATGTCACATCCCAAAAATTTGCTTTTTGGAAAATTCAAATTCAAGTTAATTATTTTAAAGTAATTGGATTTTATTTGGCTTTTATTGGATTTTCTGAATTTTCTGGAATTTAAAACCCATTTTAAAAATTAAAAGGTAATTCAAACTATGAAAATTAAATACCAACAGTAGTTGGAAATAATTTTATTCAGTCCAAAATGTCCCCAGAAGCTTCTGTGAATTTTTCTGGAATTTTTGGAGGTATTTTCATATTTTTCTGAGGCCTAAATAATTTTCTAGCCTTTTCTGAAATTAGAAATACAATTTTGAAAAATAAAATTTCCCCTCTCCCTCCAGCCGACGCGTGGGCGGCCCAGACCGCCACGTCGCCACTCGGCTGATCCAGCCGCTCCTCTCCCTCGGCGCCAAGCGGGCGGGCCCGTCGGCGACCCCGCTTCCCTCCTCCCCGCTTTGGCGCGTGGCGGCCAGATGCACGCCACGCCATCCCGGCGTCCATCCGGCCGTTCCTCCCACTTGCGCGCCCGCCGCCGACCGCTTTGGGTTGCGTGGCGCCATCCGCACCGCACGCCACTCTCGGCCGATCGCGGCCCCGCTGGTCGGGCCCGTCGTCTCTCGCGGACGCGGACTCCTCCTCCTTTCTCTCTCTCCGAAGAAACCGGCCTCTGCCTCAATCTTCGATTCGTTCGAGGATTTGAATTCCGGGAGATGCGCTCCTTATCCCCTAAAGCGGGAGCTCGCGTCGACTCACGGCTCATCCCAATTCAAACCGAACCCGGCCGCGACCGGCGAGGAATTCCCGCCGCCTCACCCCTCCCGAGCTCTATAAATAGCCCTCGACCTCCGCCTCTCCCGCACCATCACCCAAAGCACCTCCATCTCTCCTCCGAGCCTCGAGACGCCCGCGGCGGGTTTCTCTCCGCGAGCCCCGCCTAACTCCGGCGAGCTCTCCCGCGCCTCGGACCTCCCGGAGCCCGTAGCCGCCACCTCTGCTTCTCCGAGCATCGGGAATCTCTGAGCACCTCGGCCACCTCTTCCCGTCGCCGGGCGCCGTCGTCGAGAGCACCCGCTACCTCCGCTGCTCCTCGCCGCCGGCCGTCTCGTTCATCCGGACCTCGCCAACCACTCCAACCGAACCCCCTTCGCACGTAGATTACAATCTACGCAGCACCCGAGCACGTCCGGCCTTCCCTCGCCGCCGGCGCCGTCGCCTCCGACCATCGCCGCCCGGGCCACCCGAAGGTACCCCTCAAAGGGATTTGCTACCCCATATGGGTAGGCAAAGCCTCCCCCTCCCCCCTGGTTAACAGCGCGCGCTCTTAACTCCCCGGTGCGCGTTCGAGCCCTCGGCTCCGCGCGCTGGGTTGAGTTTTTCGTTTATTTTCCGCGCTGACAAGTGGGTCCCACCCGTCTGCGTCAGCATCTGACAAGTGGGTCCGATCGATGGGTCCCACCGCCGGTGACCAGCAGATGAGGACATCGGCAGAGGGGTCCCACATGTCGATGACCGCAGAGGGTCTCTTGTTCAGATGGGTCCCACCTGTCAGGCTCTCGGAATTAAAATAAAAGATTAAAATTGAATATTCGATGGGCCCCACCTGTCGAAATTTCTTAATTTCTGGATTTATTCAAACTGAAAACTTCAAACAAGCATAACTTTCTCATTTTAACTCCAAATTCAGCCATTCAAATTTCTAAATTCATCTAAAATCATGACCTATCCAACCATGGCCTCCATCTGAATTTTTGAGTTTGTTTGAATTTTTATTTGAATTTATTTGTTTTGTTGCTTTTCCCTCGTGCGTAGAATCCAACGTTGAAGAAGATCTCTCCACTCCTCAACAAGAAGACCCCGAACCCCTGCAAGAAGGCAAGTCTCCTTTGATCATCTTGAACCCATGATTTTGAAATGTTTTTAAATAATTTAAATTATGTGCATTGCTATTTACATCAAACCTTAGTTCAAATCTTAAGGTGTTAGCTAATCCAACTTTGTTATACCCTCCTTCGAGATTGAATGCCATGTACCATTGTAACCCTAGAAGTTTCCTTTGTCTCATTAATGAGATTATTATAACCACTTGTGAATAGTAGTCTGGTAGTATAATGCTTAGTCATGCTATCTAATACATTGGAAATTCTTGAAAATGGGAAATTATGGTTTATGAAACCCTTGTGTTTACAAATGTAGTGGTAATTGGAGTTGCCACTGGTCTTTTAAAATAAAATAAAATGTGAAAGTTGGTTTAGATTAGGGTGGATGGTTGGTTTGGCTTGGTGCAGTTAGCACGAGATCTTGTAAAGTGTATGTTCCACCCTAGTCAATTAAGGACCGACGCTTGTGTTTGTCCGGACTAAGCACTCTGTACAACCACAAGTCTATATGGGTACGACCTAGGTGACTAACTTATGATAGTCTAGTTTAGGTGCCACCGGTGGAAAGTGGGTGCGAGGATGGACCGGTTATCCACAGTGAGGGACAGGATTTCTTGTACTCATATGGCGCAAGAGGGCTTGGTTCGGGCGGTTAGCCTACTGCGGTGAAACCTCGTGGGTGGTATCTAGCTAGGTTAGAGTAAGGTAAAGGCTTTGTGATATTTTATCCGGGTCTCATGCCAAAGGAAGCGTGTTGACTTTTAGGATAATTTATCTCTTGTGGGTAAAGTTGTACAACCTCTGCAGAGTGTAAAACTATTCGAATAGCCGTGCCCACGGTCAAGGGCGGGCAAGGAATGCATTCACATGGTAGGTTTCTGGTTTTGGTTTTAAAATCAAAGTTTTGTATTCCGAGAGTGGAGGAACTCTCGGAAGGGTATCTGGCGGATGGAGCAGAGAGGGTGGAAGTAACTGCGATATTAACCTTGTTCAAGTTGTTAGTGTTGGTAGATGGAACCTTCACTAGAGAATTAATGTTACTTTCGTTAAAGCATTTACTTTATTAAATGGATGCCTTGAAAATAATTAGTAGTAATTGAAATTTAAAATGTTGCTTTGTGCAAAAGAACCATATAGCCTTCCTTGTTAAGCCTTGCATCTATGCATTTTTCCCAAGACTTGCGGAGTACTTTATGTACTCACATGCTACACTTAAAATAAACCTCGGAAGAACATGAAGCTCAAGAAGGTGTTTACGACTCTTTGCTTCGCTTTGTGGCTGTGATGGATTCTTCCCGGAGGACTAGGTCGCGCTTCCCAAGTCAACCGCTGTGGCATATTGATGGGTCTGCTTTGAGTTTTCTTTGCTTCCGCTGTGTTTGGATTGTGCGAGGTCTTGAAACCTCCAATGTAATAATGAGACCTTGTGGTCGATGCTTTAATTATTGTAATAAATGCGTTGTTGGTCATGAATCATTTCTGTTTAACTGTGTGCACTAGCTGTGATCTGGGACTAGTGCGGTATTACACAGAGGGTCCGGGTTCGGAAATCCGGGGTCCCGACAGTGCAGCACCGGCTAAAATCCACCAAATTAACTGGCCTAAAAATCCTTGCCTCCTCCGCAGCACCGGCTAGATCTGGATCGAAATGAGACAGATGCGGTTCTGAGCGGCGCAATAAATATATAGCAGGATTATCACAGACGTTTTTATTAAAAATCGTCTGTGATAATTCTCAGATTATCACAGATGGTTTTTAATAAAAAAAACCGTCTGTGATATTCCAGTATCACAAATGGTTCATTAGTAAGAACCGTCTGTGATACTCGTTTTTTCCAACGCCAACAACACAGACGGTGTCCAAATTAAAACGGTCTATGATAGTGTCTGTCCCAGACGGTTTTATCAAACCGTCTGTGATTTGGCGTCTACTAATACTATTTCTGTAGTAGTGACGCCTTAAGGGCACTCCCAATGAATTCTACATTAGTAATGTCTATGACATTAATTAGCCTGTCAAGTATGATTAGTGTTGAGGTGGAGAAGTAATTAAAGAAGAGAGATAAGCAGTCTCTCCTCGCCGCCTCCCTCGCCACGGCAAACGCCTCTGGACACAAAAAGTACAAACCGACGCATCAGACCATAACCAAATCAAATGAAACGCCCAAAACGCTGCAATGCAGCTCTGGACAATAATAGCAGCAATACCAACCTAGACGTCGACGAGAGCGGGCGCGGCCCAGGCGGGCGCGGAACCCCGCCATCTTCCCATTCAGTTGCAAAGATGCATAGCCCGCTCAGACAAATCAAGAAACCATCAGGAACCAAGAATTTGGGAAGGCGCCGCGCACCACCTGTTCGTTGGAAAGTCTCCGAAGCGGTGGCTCAAGCACGCTGACAGCGGAGACGACGTGGTGGTAGTAGCGCACCACCCAGGCGTTGAGGCTGCATAGGTAGCCCCAAGAACCCGCCCTAGCCACAGCGGCGATGGTGGCGGTGCAGGATAGAGGAGGAAGCTTCTTGGTCTTGGTCCTGGGGTTGGCTCTGGGACTGGGTTTGGAATAGGGCAAGAGGGGAGGGAAAAGGGTGGGGAGGAGGAAGGTGGAAGCGGAGAGGCGTTCAAACTTGGCTGTGCGACGCTTATTTTTTTCAATCTAGTTCTCGCTTGGAGCGCGGCAGCTAACACGTGCTAACATGTGCTGCTACAAGAGCTCGGCAGCGGCAACCATGGCGCTGCCGAGGCCAAAAAATGGGCAGCGATTAGGGTTCCTGATTAGTAATAATTAAATTCAATTAGTACTATGTAAATATAATTAGTCCTAATTAAATAGGATTAGCATTAATTAAAATTGGTTGCTGGTCAGCATCTGCACTGCCGAGCTTAAGAAAGCCTAAATTTGTAAAAAAAAGTGTCTTATATCAAATTAAAAAAGATGGCTATGGCCCTGTTCTTTACAGCTTCTAAAAGTGGCTTTTGGTTTTTGCTACAGTACCTAACTTTCAAACGGAGCGAGTATCTCTCTCCGTAATCTCTGTCACAAATAGCTAAAATTTAAAAATTTCAGCCAAAAACCGCAGCTATATCAAACAAGCTCAGTCCGATTTGCGTGAACAGTAGGAGGGGGAGAGGAGAGAGCGAGATGGGGAGGAAACCTGGGGAAGAAGGGAGGACTTACATGTGGGCCCATGCCAGGTTGAGGGAGGAACCATGAGCTTTCGCATCCATGCTCATTGAGGCCTATTTGCTCCCTCAAATTCAGTTCCCAGAAGCTATGATATATCAGTCATCATCCATGAGTGAATTGATGGGATTACCAGCTTTGTTGCTAGCTTGCTTGCTTGCTTGCTCATTGGTCACGATGGATGGGTCACTGGCATTCGACATTTCAACCATAGGCGTCGATCGCCAATTGAATTTTGGCTATCATCTGTGGGAGATGTGGTCATCAAAAGTGATAGTATTGCGGTTCATGCATCAGCTAGTTAATTCAAAAGTTTAAACTGATGAGAAAAAATAAACAATATACTTAAATACTCTCATCACGTGTAGACTTCACAAAACCTAAGACATGGACTTAGAGTGAGCCACAATTATTTTTTTTGCAAATGTTGCGTTAGCCAAATTTTGAACCCAGTACGTATAGACTTTTGATACCATATTAAGTTTTATACACCAATCAATTCATCCCAAAACTTAAATAATGAAAATAGTGAGCTATATACTTCAATTAATAGATAGAAAAGCGTGTCAGAGCTAATTCCGAAGAAACACAGATGGAACTGTAGTTTATCTTGATCACATTTACAAAATGTGGACACTATGATCAAACCAGAAATGAAAGAATTGTAATTGAGACCAATGTAGTCCGCACGAGATAGGTTAATTTGGTCCCAAGCAAGCTCGGCAACCCGTACGATAGGCATGGCGCGATGTTGAGGGGGGATGAACGTGCATGATGGGTACATCATGTGTCCTTGTGTGAGATGAAAGGGGATAATAATACGGGCTGTTCTTTTTGGCTGAAGGTTAAGGTTTTTGGTTATGACTTATGGCTTTTGGATTGTTCGTATGAGATATTATAGAGTAATAGAAATTCACGTGCGGTTTTTGCTGATATAAATGAAGTCGGTACAGTGTGTACTAGAATTAACTAGTAGACCTTATCTTTAAAAAAATACTCCGTTTAAAAACTAATTAATGTAGAAAAATCGAAAAATAACTTTTAGAAACTGAAAAGAATAGATGCATAGTCATTAAGGTCCCTTATTATTCATGACTTTGATTGTGTCGGCCACATGGATCTTGATCTAAGTACTCCATTGTAACGTCACAAGCGCCATCATCCGGATCGGCGAGATCACGGATCGTACTTAGCTGCCGTGCATGCCAGCCAGCATGCATGGATGCCTTAGATAGGCTAAACATGGCTTCTCTTTAGATCGCCGGCTAAACATAACTTGCCAAGCACAGGTACTGTTTAATTACTTAGGCAGTAAGCACACGTGCTCCGTAAACAACTATTGACAACAGAATTCGTTTAAGAAAACAATTAATCACAGAAATCCTGGTAAAACACACACACGAAACAACAGGCACAAGTAACGTACGTACTAGTTGCACAGTTTTTAAGTTTGCTTAGTTTGTGAATACGGATGTCGGCCCGGCCGACAGTACCAACCGGCCATGAACTCTTCTTCCATAATTTGAGCCCTCCTGCTGCGTGCATGTCTTAATTCTTCCGAGTAAATATCATGTGGAAACACTTCATTTCCGTGCAAAGTGTAAACTACTAGCCTCATAGACGCGGCGCCACGCCGCGCCAGCCACTGTGTGTACTGAAGTAAAAGAGGCGATGATCCGCGAGGAGTTTTTAAAAAAAACCGAGAGCACATGCGTATTTTCGAAAAAGCTAAAGGGTTTTTTCGTAAAAAATCGAGGACCCGTATGTAACGAAACAAGGACCCGTACGCAATTTACAAAACCGCGGGGCGCTATCCTGCAAATTGGAGGGGTTTTTTTAGGAAAAAGCACCGCAAGAAAAACAGGTAGGGACCTTTTCGCGAGGAAAAAGGACCTGTTCGTGAGAAAAAAGGACCTTTACGTAATTTTCGAAAAGCACAAGGAAACTGCCTCGGCCGGCCGTACCGAAATTCCCGCGCCACGCGCCGGCCGGGGCGCACGCGCGGGCGACGTGGCGGGGCGGAGGGCACGGCGTTCCCCCGGCTTTGTTTAGGGGATTATATATACGAAAACCAGGTTTAAACGTTTCGAAAAATTCTCAAAGAAAAAACATTTAGATATAGGGGAGGCCAGGAGGGGATGTTCAGTGGCCATGTAACAAATTTTAAAATCAAACTCAATGGTATTTCAGAGGTATGAAAAGCAGCGAAAAATCACTATGAGTGTGTTTGGTTGAGCTGTGGCTTTTGAAAAAGCTCTTTGTGAGTGTGAAATGTGGAAAAGTCTCTTTGAGGTTGTGGGTGTGGAAAATCTGTAAGCTGTTTGGTTCAAACAAGTATAAAACTTACCTCCTATCTCTATTTTCCTTGAAACAACTGTGAAACAACTCTCTATTTTCACCATTTCAAAAAGCAGAAAGCCAAAAGCAGGGCCCAAGGTGCTTTCAAAACTGTACTACCCAAAAGTAACTACTTCTGAAAAAGCAGCTTCTGGTTTCCACCCTTTGGTTGGCTTTTGGCTTTGTGGAAGCAAAAGCAGCTCTCAAAAGCTCAACCAAAGGCACCCTATATTCGCGTAGAACTTGTCTTCTTTGCATACTTGCAAACGCGATTCCATATATTCCTTAATGAATTACTCTTAAATGATGATGCTCGTAATTAATTATTTCTAGGGACAGCACGTAGCCCACTGGGTCCTCTATAAACAAACGCAGAAGTCAGAGTAAAAACAACAAGAAACAGGTAACGTACCTCGGTACCTGCACGTACAGTTTAGGCTGCTTAATGTGCAATACGATCGATGTCTGCCCGGCCGCAGGGGACTAATTAACAACATTAGAGCAAGTACAATAATAAGCTGCGATCATTGTGGCTTCGCTGAGCTTATTTGGCACTATTTATAAGTTTCGTCTTTTTCTGAATTTTTAGCTTTTTGTTGAGCTTTTTTGCCGGTTCTTTTTTTCCCGTATTTGTTTGTATTATATGTAATGGGCTAACATATTTTTTTTTATTTTTAAATTTTTTTAAATTTAATTATGCTAAATAAGCCTCTGTCAGCTACAGTGTTTTTTTCAGCCAACTACAGTGTTTTCAGCCATAAGCCACGAGCTTTTCAGCCGAACCGATCACCCCCATAGTCTTATAGCCAAGTTAGTCAGCACTTTTGCTGATGTGGAGGAGAGAAGAGAGGAGAGATATGAGAGCTTGGCTCTCATGCAAGCAACAAGCTGGGCACGGGAGCCTATGCAGTGGTTGGTCAAGATAATAAATGTATGTGAGGATAAATAGGAAAGAGAATGTGAGACATGGTACCACATAATAATAAAAAACCTTTTATAGACAAATAGAAGACAAATTATTGTATAACTTGGCTCTTATAACTTGACTTATAGCCAAACACTTGGCTCTATTATTGGACTTGCTCTTACAACAACCTGATGGATGATGCTTAATGAATTCTGCTGCTTATTCCATAATTTAAGCCCCAGCTGCTGCTTATGCCTAAGCATAGCTGTAGCGGTAGCTTCCTGCGTCTGTGCCCAGGCTGCATAATAATTAAGCAACTAAAATTGATCACGAAACTGAAAAGCTGTGGCTTATGGCTGAAATTGCATTGTAGCGGCTGAAATTTCACTGTAGCTGAAGGTGACTTATTTAGCGTAATTAAATTTAAAAAATTTAAAAATAGAAAAAATATGCTAGCTCATCACGGAAAACGCAAACGAACACGGAAAAAAAGAACCTGCAAAAAAGCTCCAAAAAAGCCAAAAGTTCAGAAAAAGACGAAATTTATGAATAGTGAAAAATAAGTCAGAAGTCAGAAGCTGAAGCCGAAACGAGCGGGTAGATTAAGACTGTTGCTGTTATTACGTGAAATGATCATTATGTAGTAGCTGTAACTGTCTGATGAAAGGTGGTTTTTTTGGCTATAGAGGATAATTTATAATATTAAATTCTAATACGAATGTTTATACGAGTAAAGTGATTGGAGATAAATTGATGGTGAAAAGACCGTGATGTTGGTTTGTTTGGAGGAATGCACGAGCCATTCGTCGAAACAAGGGGTGCGCTGTAGGAGCCCCGACATGTGGAATCTCTGTTGGTGACACGTTGTTCCAGCAGCCTCTCAACCAGCAGTCACATGTACGATTGGTGCATGATCGATCGAGCATGGAGCCGACCCATGCGTCCGTAATATCTATAGGCAGCTGCATAGGCTGTGGTGTTCTTGTGGTTCAGCTCAATGATTGGACTCTTGTGGTCACTTCACTTATGCAGCAATAAACACATCGGAACTGCAGTAGTAAGATCAGGATTCGGGTGGTTCGTCCGCATTAATGTGCTCGGTGTACAGTAATAAAGGGAGATTTCGGAATTCCTGCTACTACAAAAATAGCCCTAATATGTATGTATGTATGTATGTATGTATGTATGTATGTATGTATGTATGTATGTATGTATGTATGTATGTATGTATGTATGCTTGCATATGTGTGTGTATATTGACACACAGAGACACGGAGTATAACCTGCTTTTTTGACCCATAGCAGCGATGGAACTAACAAACCAACCAACCGGGCGGCCTGTACACACTATTGTCAGCAATTTCCAACTTTGAGACTCTACTCGGTTCAGTTATATATACTGCACACACTGCCCTACTATTATCGTTCGTGTCGGGTGTGTGTACACACAGTCTTTTTCGTACTCTTAGGAGTGCATATTTCTACTTCTAATATAATACTTAAATAAATATTTTATATCTCTTTATCACTTTTGATATACTTAAATACTAATTCTAAGATACTTCAGTAAAACTTAGTTGAAAAATTTTCATTGGAACACTTTATTTTTACTATATACCTTTTTACATACATAAATTATGTTATAAAAAGTGGATTTTTATAAAATTTTTCATGTAACTCAATTTTAGAGCATTTTATAATCATTATTAGAGTATGATCAAATAGATAAAAAGGTATAATAACAATACTAAAGCGGTATATGAGAAGTAGGAGTACATACTCCCAGGAGTATGGAACCATTTTTCTATATACACACACATACGATAGCGCTATTCTGCACGTGCGTGTATTCTACAGGCAGTTGCAAGTTATCACTGGTTGTGTGTAAAGTTATCATCAGCTGTGAAAAAAGTTATCACACTGTGAAGTAGGGGTGCAAACATGTCAGGTATTTCCTGACTGATCTGGTACCGAATACGGTTGATATTGAATTCAGGAAGTGGGTTCGGTATCCAGCCGGTTTCGGATTCGGAACCGGATATTTGTAGTCGGATTTGGTAGCGAATTCGGGATGGCTACACTACTACAAAACAGTTTAAACTGGACGCTTACATCATAGAAGGTTCCTAGGGACCGTCTATGCTGTAAGTATCACAAACGGTTTATACGAATAACTATCTATGGTATTTTCACAGAAGGTTATTTATATGAATCGTCTGTGATAATACAAGATATCACATACGGCTCTTGATAAGAACCGTTTGTGATAATGGCAGACATCACAGACGATTTGTATTAAAAACCGTCTGTGATATGTTTTTCGCCTCGTAATTCCCCCAAAATTTCTTAATCTCCTGCTTGAGTCCAAGTAGAATTCAGTTTTGAGACACCTTTAGTAAAACGGATATAACTTTTGCATACGATGTCCATTTTCGATATTTTTGTACTCGTTGGAAAGCTAACGACAAGCCCGATTCGTGTTTTGCCATCTTTAGCACCAAATTCGTGTTTTAAGTTTTTAGTTTCTATTTTTGCCAAAAAATTTTATCTTCCCTTTGGAATTTGGTTGTCGCCTCAACTGTAAAGTTGTAGATCTCGTCGAAACCTTTTAAACGAGTATATATAAGTCATATAAAATTTTGATATTTTATCTTTTGAGACTAGCTATTTATATTGTACCGATATATTGTCATTGTGATATCTCTTATTATCATAGACGGTGTTTGTTATGAACCGTCTGTGATGTCCTGCCATGTCACCGATCCACGGCATATCCTCTAGGATCCCTATTTCACCCATCCATTCTCTCCGCATCAAATAGCAAGCACCATTCTCCTCTCCAACTCTCGTCCCTTATTAACCCCCTCCCTACTCGAAGAACTAATACCACTAGTACTAATCCAACTCGTTTGTGCGCGGCAAGAGTGGGAAGGGGTTCGGCAAAAAGGCAAGATGGAAAGGAAGAAGGCAATGGCAAATTTGCACTATTCTAAGTCGTCGACATAGAAGCTGTTGATTTTGTCACATAAGCTAAAAATGGTGTTCGTTGCCTTTTTGTTTCTGCTACTTGAAAATTTTTCCGCACCACTTGTTTTTGATTGTAGTTTAATGAAGGATGTGTAAGTGTAGTTTGCATTAGCTTGAAATTTCTTGTAGTGTAAGCATTTTTTTTTGAATTTGTAGCCGTGAAGTTTATCTTTGTAAAATTGTAAGTGTACTCTTATGTATGCAGTGCTATGTGTAACCTACTCGATATCTTGTGATGTTGTAATAGTGGATTTTAATCTTAATGGAAATAGAATGTGTTGCTATATTTGTTTGTTTTCAAATGATATAGTTAACATTTCCTGAGACTAGCCGAAAAATAGAAAAAATTTAGGTATAGAATGAACTATCATAGATGATTTTATAGTACAAACCGTCTGTGAAGAATTATCACAGACGGCTCAAACCACAAACCGTCTGTGATGGGGAAGTATCACAGACAGTTCTATATACCAACCGTCTAGAACCGTCTATGATAGTGTTCTTCACAGACGGTTCTAGTTATAAACTGTCTGTGATATATTTATCACAGACGGCTCACAAACCGTCTGTGATAACTTCTGATTATCACTGACACATAAATTCAGAGGGTTCAAAAAATCGTCTGTGATGATAGTTTTGAACCGTCTGTGATGATCTTTTTTGTAGTAGTGCTACCATCCGACCGAATAGCACTCGGTAACCGGTTATTAGAATACTTACTATTTGGATATTCGGATACTTACTATTTGGATATTCAGATACTTAACTGGTATGATTTTGTCTGATGTCATTTTTTGCTATTGTTTTCTTTAATATTTTTTGCTTCGAGTAGTTGTCTTTGATTTGTTCTACTAATATTTTTCATTCGTTCCGCTAATATTTTTAATTATTTCATTGAATTCTTGAATTATTCTATGAACATGTTTGATTTATACCACTAATAATTTTTATTTCCTCTAAACAACGTCAATGAAGCCTTCTTGTTTGCATACTAGATCACTACTAGTATTTGCATCAGTATAGCATATCTCTTCTTATTTGCATACTTGATCACTAACTTTATCTCTTCAAACATCATCTGTATTCTCACTAATTGTGTTATATTCTCACAAAATGTTATTTTTTATGTCCTTGTTATCTGCCTGTATTATCCGTTTCCGATCCGAAACCGTTATGTATCCGTCCCAACGGTACCGTATCTGAAACTCCGAATACTCTGAATTCATATTTGTATCCGGCCTTACCATATCCGGCTCTGAATCCGGGAGAAAAATATGGGTTAGGTTACGGTATAAGCAATATCCGTCTGAATCCGACCCGATTGCACGTCTAGTGAAGGTTTAGCAATAACTTCATTCAAAAGTGCCAGTAACTTTCTCACGTAGTTTACACTTGCGCACAGGTTAGTATTTTTAATATATATAACATCTTTTTTACTCTAGGTGTAATTATACCATATGTCGTATCTCACAGTGTAAGGAGCATTTAGCGTAATGGAGGATATGTACGTATAGTATACGAGTATTTAAGACCATCTAGGTGGTATAAACAATTTTTCAGAGGTGGTATGTATATTTTTTTCATATACTCCTTTTTATATGCGTATATGAAGATATTTACAAAATACGCTAAAAACTATGGACTCCCTTGCAATTTTTCATGTGGTTCGCATTGGAGTATCTTATAATTAGTATATGAGTATACCTAAAGTGATAAAGGAGTATTTCACATTTGTTTAAGTGGTATATTAGAGGTGGGTGTAAAGGTATTTTTCATATATATATATATATATATATATATATATATATATATATATATATATATATATATATATAGTATAAATAACAGGGGCACTATGGTTTTTAGGTTCCATCATTAAGACTTTCCATCCATGATTACTTTCTTTCCAAATTGATGCCCTTTTGAATTAATGAATGCTAATGGGTTTGCCTGATATATTATATATCATTACACTTGCACGCATCTAAAAGTAATCCAAAGGTAGAGAGACCTGATATATTATATTATATGTTGTCTTTATTCTTTTTATATTACTAATGGAAATAGTGTAGATAATAAACGGTATTAACAACTGTAGAGGAAAACGTAATGATTAGGTAAAGCTAGAATACGTAAGTAATATGTGTTTTGTTTGTAGAAGACAGTATATGTTTTAGAGTATGAGAAAAGTGAAGGAGAGTAGTGTATTTTTTATTTTAGTGTAGCTAAATAGTAATAGATTTGGTAGTAGAAATTGGCATATTTTTATTTTTGAAGAACATGTAGTGTATTGTATTCGAATATGTACTAATAAACATGATAATGAATAGAATGATAGTTGATGTGTGCTGGGAAGCAGTAAGCTTATATGGTATGAAACACTGTAGTATAATGATTTGTTGATGTTATGGTTGTTGCTTAGTTGTAACCATGTGAATCAAAAGCGAACATACCAAAGTTCAAAAGTTCTCAGGTATCATGGTGTAGACTGAAGAAGAAACTGACAGGAAGTTGAGAAGAAATATGCGGTAAGAAGAAATAGATGAGTAATGAAAAAGCAGAAA
The DNA here is from genome assembly GCA_036346575.1 of Dendrocalamus sinicus. NCBI lineage: Eukaryota > Viridiplantae > Streptophyta > Magnoliopsida > Poales > Poaceae > Dendrocalamus > Dendrocalamus sinicus. Next base: position 17,506,973 of record CM070652.1, read on the forward strand.
CAAAATAATGTAGGGGTGTTAGCATCATAAGTAGATAATTTTACGTTTCTAAGCATTGTAGCTGACAGGAAGTGCTTTTCTTAGTACAATTATGGAAAATTAAAAGCGTAATCAAAATTTTGTTGCATCTAGTTGGTGTAGCCTGGTGGTGGTGGCAGCGCTGTTCAGAATGTAAATGGACAGAATTTGCTGGCAGAAGGAATATTGGGGGATTCTCTAGTAACTGACATTTCACCTGCTTCAATCATATGGAAACGCTGAAGTTCTTTTGTGAGCCGTTGCAGTTTTTGTTGAGCTGTGTGAAGTTCATAGTGTAGATTCTCGTTTTCATATAGTGTTCTTGAATATAATTCCTCTTGGTCAACAATCTATTGTGATGCTACTTTGAGGTGCGGATCATAGTGTTCTGCTGGTTCTTGGATAGATAGATACGTTGCTTGATGTGTTCTGTGGCGAATAAGATCATATGGGGACTGGCTGAATTCTTCGTTGTAATAACGCCAGAGATAATGAATTGCTTTCCTTGCAGCGTCTTGTATGGCATCTTTCTCTTCGATTCTGTTGCCATAGAAGTGTTGGGGTTCATCTGGGTGGACTGGTAATGGTTCTAAGGTTACCCATGTTTTCCATTCATATCTTTGATTGTCTATATACTGAGTAACTGAGTGGAAAATGGGTCTGTGTTTCTTAGCAGCTCCAAGGTATTGTTGCATTTTCCATAAATGCATGGGTAAACCTGGTAGGTCTTCTGGTTTTGAGTGTACAATATGAACCATCTGTTTAACAATGAAAATTTGAGGAAAAGCAAAAAAACAACAGGAAACATAAAGAGTATATGGTACAAATGGGATAGCTAATGTGGAGGAAATTGAGTGCATAAAGAAGATAGGTATGAGAGAAAAGACTAACCGAGATTGCGTAAAGATGGAGTGGTAGAACAGTGAATTGAGAGAGTGTTTTCTTGATGTTATATAAGGTGGTCGACAGTAATGGTGCAGAAAGGTGTGTTAGTCCATAATAATACTTGCATTTAGGAGAGAATAAGAAAGTATTATTAAAAGAACGTGTAATTAGTTGATAGAAGCAGATAAAAAGCATCGGCATAATATGAAGGAAGGTTTCTTAATAATAGGATGTAGAAAATACCGTGAGAGTTAGCTAAGTGGAGAGGCGTAAGATTGTGAGGCTTTCTGGAAGCATTGTTGTAAAGCATTCAAAAAGTTAGGTATGCAAATCTGTTTAGAACTATGCAAAAAGCATAAGTAAACAAAAAGGAAAGCAAAGAGGGATTGTATGTATGTATGTATGTATATCGCAAAAAGTTGTTGTTATTTTAAAAAAATTGGGATTTCAGTATATCAACGGTAAGAGAATAGTAAGCAATACGGTGTGTATGAACAAAGATGAAAATACAAAGCAGCAGCTCTGGATAGAAACGGAGAGAAAAGAGTTGGAGTAATGCTTACGGGTGAACGAAATGAAGAACATCTAAGTGAAGAGCCGGATTGAGAGTGTGAAGAAACTAAAAAATAAAGTATGTGAGATGGAGAAGAAGCTAGACGAAAAAGTAAGCGGACGTATGAAATGTGAAACGGAAGATGTAAATTTGTCTGACAAAGTTCGGGCTTCATTTAAGCAAACAGCGCAAAAAACGATGAGTGAAGGGAATGAAACAAGGGGAGGAATACTAAGCGATCCAGACCCATTTTGTCAGTGATTGGGTAACAAATTTTTTTTTCGAGTAGATTTCTGTTGGGAAGCGTTTTTTGATACAACATTTTTGTGCTCAATACTTGGATGAGAAGGCGAATGAGTTGTGTTGATCTATTTCATGGGTAGTAGCGTTTATATAGGCTGTTTGTGTGCGTAATTGTATATGTGTTAGTTTTTTTATGTAGTTATGTAATGGTTTATATACATGAATTATTGAACGTGATTTATTGTTTGTTGATATAAGGATGGAACCTTTTTTGTATCGTATATGTTTTGTTTAGGGATTGGCTAATTTTTCTACTCTATGTGTTTTTTTATCAAAGGTTTATGCAACTGAGATACATTAGGATTTGCTTTTGTGTGCGAAGCCAAAAAGAACAAGATATGATATACTTGTTGCAAGAATTAGTAGATCTGTTTTAGCAAAGCAACGAAGCGATTGGGTATAAGTATTTAATTAGATATAGAATAAATTGGTGAGATTAAGCTGGGCATACTGATAAGATAAAAGTGATGAATTGTGGGAGACATTAATGGTTGTGGGAAAAAAACATAGCATAGTGTTGAAACAAATTGCGAAGAGGAAAGCAGTGAGCAGGTAAGAAGCGGTATATGTTGTCGAAGACAAAGCAAGCGAAGAGCTTTCTGGGTATGTTTAGGTAGGCAACATTAGAACACTATTTAGTCATGGCGGGTTTGTTGGGGGGGGGCAGCATGACTAAAAACAGTTTGTACAAGAAAACGTTTTTTCCACGCGAAGGAAGTTTCGCTTCTAGCAAGGAGCTTAGCGATATTAGTGCAGTTTGTAGTAACATACATGCACCGTTGTAATGTGCTGATGTCAGCACGAAATGTAGGTTATGATGCGAACAAAATATGGGGCCTCCCTGAAAGAAACAGATGATCCAAAATAAGTAATGCGTGTTGTGTTATTGTTTTGTTTTGAGTAGCAAGTAGGTGTATTAAAGAACAGATTAGTATGTACCTATGATCATGTCTTACTGTTTTCCACCTGGGAATACCTCCTTTGTAGCTCTGCTTTTTTTTTTTTGGCAGATCGAGTTACTATGCAAAAAGACATCGAGAAGAAGAATTATAGACCTAGAATATATGTTTTGTTATTTGTTTGATAATAGTGCTAATAACAATGTGTTATGTCGAAGGAGAATACTTTTTGTTTTCTTCTGTGGATGAGGTTGGTAAGTCAATTCTGGTAGGCATACATGTGGGATACAGTGTTTTCTGACAGTGCAATGGCGATGGTATTTTGTAATGGATATGTAAATGGTTAGAGATGAATAAATATATGTAAGAAGCATCATGTATATAAATTGTATAATGTATGTAGAGTTGTTGGAAAGTAAACAGTTATGGTATGTATTTTTTTTACCTGTGGGGTATGAGTAGTCACTACTGTTAATGGAGTAGTTATCTCTGCATGTGTAGCAGCAGGAGGTGGTGGCGTTGATGGAACAGGAAGAAGGTGTTGCTCATGATGTTCATAGCTTTGTGTTTTTGTAGATGGCAACAGTGTATCCTCTGGTTTGTTTGTCAACAATAATATATTTTGATCTGGCCGAGCTGTTATTGATCGTACATGGAATGTTGGGGCATCATTTTGTAAGGATCCTTCTGACATCTAAACAATAACTTCATACTTTTGGCCAATAATTGTTTTGATCTCAGCTGGAATACGGTTTGGTTGACCTTCAGTTGCCGCAACTAAAAGCATAGGGGGTTTTTCAATTAGTTGCTGGCCTATGTCACCAAAAAACATAAACTCTACATGGACGCGTGTGTTTTCCTCATTGGTGTCAGGATCAGTGCCGTAGACATTTATTTTGTACCTATTGCAAAATTTGAAAAATATGTTATGTACTATATGATTTTGATTAGATAAGCACTAATAACAATAAGAAGTTGAAGTGTGCAAGTGTGTGAATATTTGTATACCTTGGTTCTGCTGTTGTGCCATTACATCTTCGACATTTGTATCCATCTCCGTTTGGGAAAGTCTTTTTCCAGCATGCAGAGCATGATATATACCACCATGATTGTGTTGGTACTAAGTCTGTGATAAGGATGGTAAGTTTGTATCGCTGGCGCTATATGTAATATATTTGAAAGGCATAAGTTTGTAGTCTATAAGAAGGTTGGGTTATAAACATATGTTTGAACTATAGTTTTTTGCCGTACCAAAACTTCGTGAGGTATGAGGTCTATTAGTTCACGCACTGTTGTGAAAATTGGAATGCTATGATTTTGAGCATCTCCTTGCCATTCAATCTGGTGTGAATGGCTGGCAATTCTGCACACCACATTATTAATAAAAGGAAAAAGAATGTAGAAAGAGTATTTTAAAAGCGTTTTATTTGTTCAATAACTGGTTAATTGATTGGAGAAAGGATGATGAATAGTACATGCTTTGTAGAGCGTGGATTTCTGGTATTGGTATATTTATATACCACTTTGATGCTGAACTGGTTTGTAATGCGAGCTGACCTGATCATACATATAAAATAAGCAACATGTGTTGGCGATGCAGGGGGAAGAAAAGCAAAAAAGCTAGTTTTTGTTTGTGTATAATTGATAAATGAAAGAAGCTATGATATAAACCTGAGTATGTACCAACAGACATGCCTACAAGTAAAGCAATGATCGGTGTGCTTTGAGAGTTGGTGAAGAGGAGTTCAGCATTAAATGATTCAGCATGCTTGGCCCATAATGTTATAGTTCCTGCCTCACTGTGAATCAAATATAAGGTGTATTGTTTTATGAAAGCTGATGTGGTAACGATACTGGTATAGATTATCAATAGTAAGAAAATTATCAAGAAGTAAAAAGCTGCAGAAAGTTTATATACCTTCCATCCATTATTTTGACAGTGCGTTTAACTATTGGACCTAACTTTGTTATTATTTGCATAATCGGTGAGACAGCAGTTATGAGGACAACAACATCTTATACATATGGAAACTAAATGAGTAGACAAAAAAGAAGACAATGTAAATGTATAAAAATAGCATATTAATTGTATAACTATAGGCGTAGTTATACATGATAGCAAATCTTTTTTGCCGACACGATTGTTTAAAACAGAAAAAGGCACTACATCGTATGCATAAAGGGGAAAATCATCTGGTTCTGGTGATATTTGGTTAACCCTAGTATACTTTGAAAACCGAGCAGAAATGGTATTATCAACTGCCTTATATGTCTGCTTTGCTTCAAAAAGCTCGAAATATTCAAATTCGTAAATAGATCCTTCCTTTAGCAAATATGCAAATTTATCAAGCCATCTTTGGGGGACCACTCCTTCCATAAGATGTCCCTAAAAAGGATTGTAACTGTTTTTAAATGATAAGAAATAACTCTATTGTATGTACAGGAAAATAGAATGAGAAGTAGTAATTTGATAGTAATACTATGTATATTAAGGAAAGAATCACTGTGAAAGAAAAAGGGATACAGTTTGTATAGAGGAAATAGGTAAATGAGTTGAGAATTAAAAACCTGTTCATCGAGCATGACGAAGTCTAGATGGTATACATTTGTTGGAACCTGTGGATTGCAAAATTCCCAAAGCCGTGCTAGACGAACAAGGATTTTCCATTTGTGTGAACTTCGATTGATACGATTTAGTGGTGTATACATATTGTAAAATCTGCATAAGAGATGAGGTTATAGAGCAAGTATTATAGAAACAGATGTGTATTACAAAATGACAGAACATATGTGTATAACAGACTGGTAAACAATAAAGTAAAGAAAGAAGCTATGCTATGTATGAGCAAATAAATATGCATATATTGTGTTTTTTAGTAAAAGATACAAATATGAAACCACTAAAGCCCACCTGTGTTGAATTCTGTTAAGAACACACTGAAGTAGTAGAGAAGTCCACACAACAGGAAGGAGGGGGTTTATATTTATGATAAAGTATGCACATATAGATTAATATATGGACTACATAAGGAGAGATTTATTTGTCAAACAGTTTTTGTATAACTGGTGTGGTTATTCTATATGAAGAGGCTTGGGATAATTTTTTGAAGGACCAAGGTTAAATAAGAAGGGGAGGAAATACTAATAGCAAAAAGTATTATATAGAAGTGAGAACTTCTTTGTATACTACATTTTTAGTTTTAGTACAAGCAGCACCCATGTGGTCTTCAATGAGTATCTTCAAGCCTGAACGTGATGTAATGCGGGATATTGCCACATTTAATTGTCCATGGCAAAAAACTGGGTTTCTTAGATAGATGCCAACTTTGTTTAAAGTCTGCCCTTGACTTTTGTTTATAGTCATTGCATATGAAAGCCTGATTGGGAACTGCCGCCGGTGAAGAGTAAAAGGCCAACGAGGACTTGTTGTATTTAGAACAATTCTAGGAATACAAATAGATTGACCAATGTTAGTGCCAGTAATTATACGTCCTTCAAGCACTCGGTCACCAAGTTTTGTTACAATCAACTGTGTTCCATTGCAAAGACTCATAGATTGATTTATATTTCTCAGCAGCATCACTGGAACACCTATTTTCAAGGAGATAACATGATGTGGAAAACCATTGACTGTTATAGAATTCAAAAATTCAGGTGGATATATCAGATCAGCATCGCCAATATGGCTGTCAGATTAAGAAATGGAATCAAAACTGAGATATTCTCTTGTATGGCCAGGAATTTTGGTAAAAACAGCCATGTTTAATTCATTAGCAACAGCATTAGTTGGGCAAATAATTGCACGTTCTGCAAGATACAGACTATTTTGGTAGTTGATAGAGAATGAATCATAGGTAGCGTCCACAAGTGCATCTACATTGTTATTAATTGGCAATAAGAAAAGATCTTTTGGAATAGTTATCCAAGATGGTTGAATTTCTCCTTGTTTTTTTGTCATTGGTATTTGGCCATTTCCAATATCAAGTACCCTCTGAGCAAAAGCAGAAAGAGCATCACGTTCTGTAACTGAAAGATTTGGATTATGAAGCCTCATATTTGTAGATAGATTTAGTATTTCAACATGCTGCCAGAGTGAAGATCTAATAAGTGATGCTTCAATAATTTCTGTTCTAGTACCATTTTCAATGACAGGTAAGATTTGTCGGAAGTCTCCACCAAGAACAAGAAGCTTTCCACCAAAAGGTACAGTCATGTAGGTAGTATCTTCAGTAGACATAAGATCACGTAATGTTCTATCAAGTGCTTCAAAACAATGTCTATGTGTCATAGGAGCTTCACCCCAGAGAATTAGAGAAGTTTTCATAATAAGTTCAGCTAGCATTGTTCCACGTGGTATACTACATAAACTTCTTTCATTAATATCAAGAGGTATTCTAAAATGATAATGAGCTGTGCGACCACCTGGAAGTAAGAGTGAAGCAATTCCAGATGAAGCTACAACAAGGACTATTTGAGCTCTAGCTCTTAGAGTTGCTATAATAGCGTTCCAAAGAAATGTTTTCCCAGTACCTCCATGCCCTGACACAAAGTAGAATCCACCTTGATTATGAACAACAGATGATAGAATCTTGTTATATATAGCAGATTGTTCAGCATTTAGTTTAGCATACATCATTTCGGCTTCTGTTGTCAAAACAGTGCGATCATATGCTAACTCTTCGGTTACAAGTCAATTACCAAAGGTAGGATCACCATGTGCTAATTCACTGACTATATTATATGTACCAAAGTTATGACCATTCTTTGAGAACATAAGAAATAAATCCTTTATCAGTTGACACTGTAGGTAACTATCTGGTATTGAATATGTTCGATTCTGTAATCCTTGTCGTATTTTGTATGCTATATCGTCAGCAAGAAAGGTCCAATATCTATCAAATAAGTTTTGAGGATTAATTATACTATAGAAAGAGAGCACCACCATAAAAAGATGCCTAAGTTGATGTGGTGTAGCCCAAACAACTACCTTATCAAATAGCATATACCATTCTATATCATCACCAACTAAACCACGAGCTCTGCAAGCTTCTTTGAAAGTAGGATAGCGTACACCATTGAAAACTCTAACATCTTCATAATTTTGTGCTCCACAGACAACCATCAAAAGCATTCTCAGATAGAATAGTTCACCAGTAGTTGGATGCACATTATATATTCGACCGATCTTTGAGGCTGCTCGTTTTCTTTTTTTCCATTTTCTATTAGTAACGTCCCATGTCCATCTTGATGGAAATTGATAATAAGTATAAGATCTTGCGTCTTCAAATTGTTGATAAGCAACAAACCATTCAGTTAGCGTAGTTTTGTAAGCCCTTGGAGCACCAATAATTTGTTCCAGATTTGTTTCTTCATGATACATAACCTTGTTCATACCAGGCATATGCACAGCTAATCGCTCAACAGAAGGCATTCGACCATGTATCTCAAATTCGAGTAATCGCCAAATTGCTTCGTATGAAGATAGATATCTATATTTTTAAATAGGGAAATATTAGTTTTTAGTAAGAAAAATCTGGATGAAAATAAATCTATATAGTTTCATGCAACAAAGCATCAGCACAACATGGGAAAACAAGTGTAATGAAAACTAAATTGTATATAGGTAAACCTGTATAGATTCATATAAGAAAGCGCTAACAAGAGATGTAAAAAAAAGAAATTCTAAATAACTTGTTGTAGCAAAGTAAAGTCCATTAAATGCATAAACAATTACCTGCATTTAATATAATCAGTAATTTCATCTATTCCTTGTTTAATTTCTGAATTAGGTAAGTTTGATGGTTGGTTAGCACTGGAGAAATTCATCTTTGCTCTATCTTGGCCTTTAGTAAGGTATTTAAATAAATACTTCACAAGATTCATTTTATTGCACCATTCAACGTTGATATGAGCTTGGAATTTTTTGAGCAAAGTAATATTGTATGGAACAACCCATCTATTGTCCAATTTGATTCCATTCTTGACAATGAAATGACCATCATCTCATCGACGATACACTGGAAAACCAGATTTATCAATCGTTGTTTCTAGGTTGAATTTTTTAAGATATCGTTTTGAGCACAAGCCATCTGTCATACATGGACATTTCTTGTTTAAATATCCAAGTGGGTCAACAGCTAGATCAGGAATTTCAGCACATATAAGGCTATCTATATACTCAGCAGTTAAGTCTGTGTCATGATGAGCAAGCCATATAAGAGTATGAACATGAGGTAATCCTCTCTTCTGGAATTCAATAGTGTATAAAACTATTACACACACAAAAAAGTACTTAGAGTGCAAAAAAAATGTATTACTTTTAAGATGGAAAAGAGTATATGTATAGAAAAATAACAGACTAACCTGCTCGCACAGGACCAAAAGTGTGGCCAGCTTTAATGTCAGAAATATACTCGGTAAGCTTCATATGAAACACTCGAGTTACAATATCAGAATGATCAATATATTTTTGGCCATGCTCGTATTTCAGTGCGTCGACAATTTCTGGCCATCGTGAATTGCATGTGAAAGTAGAAAACAAATCAGGAGCACCATCTTCACGGCAGATAGCCATAGCGTCTTGATAATTGAGTGTATTATATCGAGGTCCACCAGTGAAACTCGCAGGAAGCAAAATCTTGACTCCAATGTTTTTGCCTTGCGATGTGCCTTCACCAAGTGCGTCTGAAATACCTTGATATGTTTCTGATCTTAACACATCTTGGTTGAAAAAATCAAATGAAAGACGGTTTGCTTCAAGACATGAATAACAATCGACTTCTATCTGATTTGAAAGCCGACCATAACATGTATAAGGATTTGGTTCATTTCGTCGATAATGACATTCATAGCAATAGTATTCAAGCATAGATACTTCATCTCTGGCTAAAGATACACTGTCATCAGTTTCTTTATATTTGATACCAAGATGAAATCCCTTTCCCCCATATGGAAATAACAATGGATATTGAAGAGACATAAGACTGGGATTCAGAGGTGAAATATGCTTTAGTTCACTGTAGTGAGTTTCAACAACTATATCAAATCTACTATTCTCTAAAGATAGGTCACCTACGACTAAAGCAGCTAGTTCAGGAACAGTTGGCAGAGAATATCTATCACCATGATTATCAGATGAGATAATAAGCCAAATGTAAACCTCTGGGTTTTCTTCAGAAAATAACCGATCACGTGCTAGTCTGAATTTTTTGACTAACACTTTGCAACAGTCAAGCATGCTAATCAAAGCAGCAACAATATTAGGATCTACTTCATCCTGTGCATTATCTTCTTTACTGAACAAAGACAATCTGTTGTCGATTTTGTTAAACGTGTCATAAATATATAGCTGAGCATACTGAGGTTTTCGTCCTTGAACTGGAATTAATGAACCAATACGATGATGAACGACGCCATTTATACGAAAAACATAAGGACCTTCGCCAGTGTTAATGGTTCTATCAACATCTACGCCTAAAGAGGTGAACGCAAACAAGGAATTGTAATGGCGTATCAAACACATAAATTCATTTGAACGGGGACCTTTATTAAAACCAATAAGGTCTCAAAGTGGATGTGGCAATTCTTTATGTGGTGGAAAGGAGACTTTTCCACCTCGGCAACACTTATTATAAACAATTCGACGATGTCTAGAGGAACTCCTATGCTGAGACCTTTCTTGAAACCAAAAAACAGCACCACACCTATTACATTCGTAATCTGGACCGCCATAATATGATCGATTGGCATACATGGCTGAAACAATATAAGAAAAAGTCTACTGAAAGAAGGAAAAGAAACAGATGGTATAACAATGCAAAACACATAGAGAGGCTACGGAGGAGGAAAAAACAAATGAAAAACCTTTTAGGTTAGAAATTTGTTCCTTAAAAAGAGAAACGCCTGGCTCTCTAGGTGAAATTCGATTAAAAGGGTACATGCTACATAAAATGAGAACAAAATGCAGTAGAAACTATAGAACAAAACATGGTGAAATTTCTATGATTAGAACAAAGAACAGAATAAAGAACACAAGAATTAGTCAAAAAGAAAGACAAATTGTGAAACAAGCTATTGTGAAATCTCTATGGTTCCAAATAAGGGCAAAATAGAGAATAGCATGCCAAAATCTCTATGATTCAAGGAAAAGAAAAGCACCTATTCTAACAACATTGCGCAGCAAATTGGATAACCTCCTTTTTTTCTATTATTGATTGCATCAATAGAACTAACCAACGGTGAGAAATGGTCTCCTATCATGTTGACAGGCAGAAAACAAACCGGTAAAAAACAAGAATATAAAGCACAAGCTTTAAAAAAATAGAAAACAAATAGTTATAAAGAATGGACATAACTATGTTGATGCCTCCATGCGAAAAGTGTATTAACATCTGTGCAAAGCACTATAGAGCAGTAAACGAAACAAAAAAAGACAGTAAGGAATGGAAAGTATTTAAAAAACTTGAAAAACAGAAAGGATTCGGTGTACACAAGTTATGCAATGGTAAAAACAAACACACATGAATCACATGTCGCTTGTGAAGGTGCTGGTGTAAAGTCATCAGGCAAAGCATTTATAAAAGGGATCAATGAAATTGTCGAGACAATTGGTTGTTTTCCACGTAAAATTTCTTCATGGTGGGCCTTAGCAGAGGCTGATGAATCCATAAAATAAAATAGCAAGAACTAACACACAAATAATGCAACCAAAAGCCAATGAGAACAACAGAATCATAAAAAGATTTATAAATACAATAATAACTAAAAACATGTACATAGAAACTATTCATCAATCACATACTATTTATATATGGGATGCTAACAGGTGGGCAATCAGTAAATCTATGTAATAACTACAATATGAAAAGTGTTTAAAAAACAGCTAATCTAAAAAGCTATGTATTCTCATGTAAAACTTTTTCACAGTGGGCTTTAGGAGAGTGGAAGAAATTAGTAAGATAAAATAGTAAAACACGAGAAGAAAACAATTTAATGAAAACAATAACATCCCAAAAGAAAAAACTGAATAATTGAAAAGAATATCGTTAAAAATAGTAGAATCGTAGAAAATTGTATAACTATATTAATACATACAAATGTTAACCTAGAGTTTTTTTTGCTGATGCATAAACAATACTAAATACTATACATGAACCAAGATACGAATAATATGTCCAAGTATATTATATAAGAGAATATGTATCAACTATACCAGATTCTGTAAAAACACTAATGAATGCAAACAAATAAACATTGAATTTTTTTGGCCGATGCCATACTGCAATCTAAACAGCGTATAAATAATATTAAAAGTTATATGCGAACCAGAATATCAATGGCATGTTTAGATATCTTACATAAGACAATATGCATATTCTATTATAAACTACATGCTAACATGTTCAGATATCTTATATGAGAAAATATACATGTTCAATTGTAGGCTATACGTAAATCACAATACGAACAACATATTCAAACATCTTATATATCAGAAACAAAAGCGTATCAAAAGTCACGCTTACAGAGTGCACAATGGAGTGTTGTCCTTCTGAATAACAGAGCGCTATGCTTCAGCAGCGACCTAGTACCAGCGCACAAGAATACTCCCGTGATGTGATCTCAGCCAAACTATGCATGTTCTATTATAGGCTGAAATAAACAACAGTAGAAACTATAGGCGAAAACGCGTGTTCTATGATAAACTACATGCTAACATATTCAGATATCTTATATAAGAAAATATACTCCGTGCTATCCTTCCGAACAACGGAGCGCTATCCTTCAGAAGCGATCTAGTAGCAGGGCACAAAAACGCTCCCCTGATCCACTCTCAGCCAGGACAAGCGAATCGCCAATAAGTATCTGCAAAAATATGCAGACAATGTCATAAAAACAAAATAGGAGTATGGAAAAACAAGTATTCTAATCTAAATACGATGTCATAAAAACAAAATTGGAGTATACAAAAACAAGTGTTCTAATCTAAATACGTAAATCATGAGCCCAGATGCTAATTGAGACTAAATACGACAACAAAAACTGTAAATCCAAAAAACGTTTTACAACCATCAGAAACAAAACGTAAATCCAAAAAGCGAATTACAAGCATCAGAACCAAATGCACCGACTAGCTCGCCCTTTGCCTAGAAGCTTTCACCAACAGAATCTACGAACACGAAATAAGAACACCAACGAAAAGTGCAAGAACGAAACAGAAACCAAGAAACAACAGGGATCGTAAAAACAACGCCAAACCGCCTAAAAACATGAGATGACAAAATGCACCAACCGGCTCGCTCTTTACTTGGAAGCTTTCAGCAACAGAACAATGAATAGGAAGAAGCTTTTGGTAACAAAACAACGAACACGAAACAATACCTTCAACGAATAAAGTCCACCCAGCAAACGAGGAACACTGGCGGAAAGCGCAAGAACGAAACAAGAACCAAGAACAAACGGATGCACCACACCAAATGAAAAGCAAAACGAAAAACTTTCTGACAAAATCTGCAACCCGTGCGCACTATGACAATAAAAATAAGAGGAAAACGAAGTGCACAACGGAAAAGCTAACCACAACAGAAACCAAACAGGCAGGATCCAAACATCATAGACTAACCCATCGCTAAACCGCGTAAAAAATGAAGCCAGCTCGCCCTTCGCCTGGAAGCTTTCAGCGACGCTGTTTCTCTGGCGCGGAAGAAAAACACAACGAATGAACGCAAACCGAACCCGCGCGTCGCTATCGGTGCGCAGCGAGCGCAACCAGCCCGCACGCACAGCGCACACCCACGCGTCAAGCAACGAGCGCAGCACGCACACGTGGCACACTCGAGCGAACAGGAATCCCCCCAACTTTGATATATGGTAGATGTGTTTACAGTAAGGGTCTGTTTGGGAGAGCTCCAGCTCTGAAAAATCAGATCTGGAGTACCAGATCCACCGTGGAGCAGCTCCACCATGGATCTGGGATCCCACTAGTGCTGAGAAAACCGTTTGGGAGAGCTCCACGGTGGATCTGTTGGACCAGCCCAACAGCCAGTCAATTCTTCATCTTCTTTCCTGGGCGGCGTGGGAGAGGGGCGCGCGGCGGCGGCGAGCACGGCGCGGCGCGCCGACGGCGCGAGCGCGCGCGCGCGCGCCAGCCGGAGAGACCGCGGCGGCGGCGAGCCGACGTGGCGAGGAGGAGGCGCGAGGCGGCCACCGGGCGCGGCGTGGCGCGGGCTCGGCCAGCCGGGCCAGCGCGCGGCGCCGGGGTTCTGCGCCGGCGGGCGATCGCCGGGGCCGCGCGGTGGTGGTCGGGGCGCGCGAGCGGCGGTGCGTCCGGCGCGCGAGGACGAGCGTGAGGCGGCCAGCGGCGAGCGCGCGCGCGCGCGCCGGCCAGGGCAGCGCGGCCGGCCGGGTTGCGCGGCGGGCGGGCGGCGATCGCCGAGGCCGCGCGGTGGGTGGCGGAGCGAGGCGCGAGGGCGACGGGGAAGACGACGGGAGAAAAAAAGAAACCAACCATTTTCTTGTGTAATCAGTGGCATGGTGGGTAATTTTGGCCAACTCCAGGAATCCATGAGTTTTTGGAGCACCCCTTGAGGTGCTCCAGGAAATACATGGATCTGGCCCCCAGATCTGGAGTTTTGGTGGATCTGAAGTCCGTGGAGCTGAGGTGTTTGGGTAAAAAAAATTAAATCTAGAGCTGTTTTTGGTGGATCTGGAGCATTTGGAGCTCTCCCAAACAGGCCCTAACTCTCTCTCTCTCTCCTCAAGTGCTCCTCTATGCAGGAGCATTCAACATGGCCTTAGGATCTTCTTTTTGGCTTTAGAAACTGACTTTTGATTTTTTTTTATAGTACCTAACTTTTAAATTGAGTATTTTTTTAAGACGGAGTCTATAAGTTAACTGTAGTACATATTAAAAGCCTAACATCTGTACTATCCAAAATCACAAGTGAGTATCTCTCTCTGTAATCTCTGTCACAAATAGTTAAAATTAAAAAAATTTAACAAAAAACTAAAAGCCACAGACACAAAGGACAGGCCCTTAGTGAGGTCTAACTGGACACTTGCAAGGTCCCTGTGAGGTTAAAAAAGGTTGCATGATTAAGCCCTTAATGCCTCCTTTATGAAAAAGTTTCAAGAGCATGAAATCGATCGAATCCCAGTGGGCTAGAGATAGACATGCGAGCGAGAATCCACCTCAACATGGCAAAGAATCCACCATTCCCAATTAATTAATTATGTAAACTCCCCATAGACCAGTTGCTCATGGAGACTTTAATGAGTAGTTGCTAGATTTGCTACGACCAGTGTCTACATGAGGAGAGGCTAAGCACAGGTTAGGTGTATCATTAGTTGTTCTAACCAGCATCAGCAGTGGCCGTAGTAGGAGTGCCCAAGCTGGAGCGAGATGTGGAGGCAGAGGGCTGAGCAATACTACTCGCGGATGCAGTGGTACCAAGTAGTACTAGTACTGCAGCGATGCAGGAGGAGAAGAATCTGAAGAAGAAACAAGGCAAGTCTAGTGATCGGCAAGGGAAGGCCACGCCTTTCTTCCAGGTCTCCCTCGCTTCCCTGTGTAAGTAAGGGCCTGTTCTTTAATAGTTTTTAAAAACGGTTTTTAATTTTTGCTATAGTATCTAACTTTTAAACGGAGTATTTCCTCAAGATAAAGTCTACAAGCTAATTGTAGTACACATTAAAAGCCTAATATCTGTATCAACCAAAATTGCAAGCGAATATCAATTTCTTCGTAATCTCTGTCAAAAATTGATAAAATTAAAAAATTTAAACCAAAAACATAAATCGCAGCCATATCAAACAAGCCCTTATGCCTATTGCCTCCGGAGGCTGAGGATTAGGAGGAGGGGGCTTAATTCTCTGGTGGAACAGTGCTCTAGTTTTAGTTTACCATTGCCATCAATTATCCAGCCATTCGCGGTCAGTGTGGTGTGCGCGCGTCAATGATTCGTCCAATGTCCAATCGAGTGTGCGCCAGCTTATTATCTCTGATTACTTGATGTAAGCTAGATTCTTGTTCTTGCAGTGGTGATCTGTCAACTGTGATGCTATTTGTTTGCAGGTAATCGAACACTAAAGGCAGGGGAAATAACATGTCCTTTTTAGTTACTAATGACATGTTTGGATATGCTTCGATTAGATCCAGTATCCTTCGGACGGGCAGGGACATAGGTACGGATTAGGCTCCATAACCCTGCTTCTTTTTTTCCGGGTAGTTAGTGGTCTGGCCAAACGAGCCATCGCTTGGAATTTTTTTCTTGATTGAACTTATGGAAAGACGAAAAAACTCATATATGGTTGCTTGTACACAAAGTAGCTAGGAAAGGAACCGTTGGACTCGAAACGAAGTACGATTGTGTACTCTTCACGGAAGACTATTTATGTGCATGTTGACTCGGATCGAAAAGCGCAGTCGCGACGTGAAAAGGAGGCATAGACTAACCTTTAGTTTCTACCTCTCTAAATTCAATATTGTTGATCTGCCATAAATTTGAGAAGGATGTTATATGTATATAGTCTAGAGTATTATTTGTAAATGTACATGCTACTTATTGGGCTCTTGGCATATGGGAATAGAGTAACTCCATACTTCCAACAGACATCACAATTCAGAATGATATAAAATTATATGGGTGATAAATCTTGAGAAATCGAAATTCTCACACTGAAAAGTTGATGACTTGGAAGCCTTGTCATTGATATTCCTAGTCCTCTTCCTGAGCCACTTTCTACACTGCAATGATGCCTTCCAAGTAGAAGTCTACACAGATAGCATGATGATGCCACGATCAGCCCAGCCTAGGGATGCCACCTTTGTGCCCCATCGTAATCGAACTGCAACCAACATTCCTCCTACCAATCCTTTCGACCATCAATTTCCTAATCCTCGTAACATCCTCCCACGTACCAGCATCTACATAGATCCCCGCCATGACATGGTATACCCCGCTTAGGGGTAGATATCGAGTCAACTCCACGTCTTATCGAGCTTTTTCTAAAAATGATAAAGTTTGATTTAATATCATTTTATATATAATTTAAAAGTATTTTTAGAAACGAGCTAACGAGCCGAGCCGAGCCGAGCCGAGCTTTAGCAAAATTCAAATTCATTTGAAACCAACTCATTTTAATGTTTAACCAATTAACAAGTATAATTGAAGCAATTTTGAACCGAGCCAACGAGCCCCACTAACGAGCTTTTTTTCCAGCCCTAACCCCGCTGTCGTTAGAATTCAGCTCCAGCAAATGTCTTGCTGCAACCTCCACCGCCTCCACATTCCCATGCATTCTAAAGCCAGCGAGTATACCTCCCCAGACGTAAGTGTCCCCTTCCATTGGCATCATGTTGACCATCTCCTTTACTTCCTCTGTTCCTCGGTAAGCCCAGCTCGACCAAGGAACTGTTCATACAAATAGTAATATAACTATTTTTTTCAAAGTTGGTATTCAAATATCCATTTTTGCAAATCTAGTTCCCTTCCCAAGCTTGATAGTCATGGCAGACGAAACGTGTGGTGTGGAGTGGCAAAGGGAGGAGCGGAAGAGGAGGAGGTGATGGTGGGCGCAGTTGCACGAGAGGCAGGAGTAGGCGAGGAGGAGGAGGGTGTGGGGGTCGGGTACGAAGAGGTGGCCGGCGACGACAGCAATGAGACGGCGGATGGAGAGGCGAGCATGGTGGTGGTGGTGGTGGTGGTGGAGGTTGGGGAAGGAGGAGGGGTGGAAAAT
Organism: Dendrocalamus sinicus; assembly: GCA_036346575.1. Classification (NCBI taxonomy): domain Eukaryota; kingdom Viridiplantae; phylum Streptophyta; class Magnoliopsida; order Poales; family Poaceae; genus Dendrocalamus; species Dendrocalamus sinicus. Next base: position 17,524,367 of record CM070652.1, read on the forward strand.
AGATACGAATTATCTATATTATTTGGCTACCGTATTCGATAGAGTATGAATACGGTATCGATTTTCTATCCGATTAATAATTTCTCTCATATTCGTATTTGTAATCAAATTTGCGTAAAAAATATGGATATGAATATAGTATGGAGTTTTACTATCTGAAATGTTATTTTATCTGGACTATTCGTATTTGACAAAGCAATATGCATATTTTTATTGCAATATAACTAATTAATTGAACAAGTTTTAAAATTCAATGTTAATTTGTGTTTATATAGATGAAGTAAATGAATTAGAATGATTAAGCATGATTGTACAAGGATAAAATTTCAATAATATCTTTATACTACCTAAGTTATGAAGATATCTAGATCTGACCGAATTGAATAGAAATTCGATTCGAATTCATATTCATTACAACATTCAATTTGTATTCGTATTCAAGAATATCGAATTCATATTTGTTTACAAAATACGAATACAAATGGGGTATTCTCATGTGTGCCCACGCAATGCGGTGCGTATTTTCTTTGGTCCATGTCATCCGCGTGCATGGTTACCTCGGTCAACGTTGCACTGATAACAACAGTGAAAAGGAGAGATGTGCAGCGATCAACGTTGACTGAAAGTGACATCTTTGAATTTTTTTAATTGCTACAGTAACTTGCACAGTAGTTATAGTACCACGCACTGTTTGCTACAGTATACACGCAATTTATTACAGTTCCAAAAAAAATAAAATTTTCCCTTCCTTTGCCATCTTTTGTTTTTGTTGTATTGGCAGGTTGGATAATCAGGAGATGGTAGATTTTTAAAAAGTATCCGATGTGGATTACAATCATTCACCCCTCTGATTGTCATCGATGATCCTACAAGTGATATCAGAGCAGGTTGCGATGGCATTAGTTCGCAATCATTTTTCAGGTAAGCCACCGTTATTCAATGGACCAGATTATATCTATTAGAAAACACGTATAGAGATTTTTCTATAAGTATAAGGTAATACTATTTGGTAAAAAGTTAACAATCCATATATAGTGCATCCTGTTGTTAATACTGAAAATAATGCTGATGCTGAAGATAATGCTAAAATTAGAAATATTTTGTTATAAGGTCTAAGTAGAAACGAGTTTGTCAAAATTGCTCATATTAAATCTGCTAATAAAATTTGGACTACTCTAACTGATTATCATGAAGTTTCTAAGTCTGTTAAAAGTTTTCACCAGAATCAATTTTAAAAGGAGTACCCTAAATTTAAGATGAAACATGGAGAATCAGTAGATGCACTTTTTGATTGCTTCAATAAAACTATCAGTGATTTGCAATATGTTGATGTCATATACACTGATTCTGACAATGCTCATCAAATATTAAATACTTTGGATATATCTATTTGGAATGTGTTAGTCAATTCTATTAATCATTCTGTTAACATGGAAACACTCACTTTGAATGATCTTTTTTCCAAGATAAAAACACATGAGATTGATATTTTGCCAGGATAAATAAGTCTAATTCTTTGAATTCAGTGACTAATCAAGCTGTCAATTCTTCCAGTTCCTCCATTATTTCATTGTCTGCACTGTGTTCTATTTCAGATGAAGGTTAGAGGAGATTCCAGAAGGGCAGCTTATGCTTTTCTCCAATAAGGTGACCAAGGCAATTAACAATATCAAATCAAGGCGCGGAGGAGGTCTAATTAGATTCTATGAATGTGTTGAGCTAAACCACATTAAGATGGATTGCCCTAAACTGAGGAGTAAGGAGATCAAGGATAACAAGGCACCAATTCATTGTTCTCAATTCAAGATTGACTCAAGTAAGAAGCGCAATTGTCACACAGGGTGGTCAACAAAGTACTTTTAGCATTTGATAAAATATATTTGAGTGATGTTAATTTTGGAAGCGACGAGGAGGATAATGGCAAGAAGGCAAAAGAGGTGGACTTCACTGAGATGTGTTTTATGGCAAGCAGTGAAGAGCTCAACAATGATGATCTCTACAGTGATCCTGATGAGATAAAACCTTCTTATACATATTTATCTCATGCTGTGCTTAGATTGATAGAGGAGCTCAAAATGTAGAAAAAATTAAAAATTATTATCTTATTGTTGAGAGCTTAAATTATGAAATTAATAGACTTAGAGTTTATATTCCTAATGATGAATCTTGTGAAGTTTTATATTCTAAGTTGGAGTTTGCTAGAACGATTAATACATCAATCTTGGTTCAACTTAGTGATGTAACTAGTAAACTTGACGAATTAAGATTGACACATGACTCTTGTGATGAATAGTTAAAACTCGCAAATGATGAAATTGAAAAACTCAAGTTTAGTTCTTCTATACATTCAAAGTCAAGTATTTCAAATACTCAATGGAAAGCTTGCTCTAATTGTGAATTGTTGAAGCTAGACTTAATTCATCTCAGGAATCAATTCAAGAGATGCTTTATCATGAGATATCATCTTACTCTAACTGTCCTAAACTTAGAATAGAAATAGTAGCATTGACTAGACAACTTAATGATTTTGTTGAAAAAGATAGATTGCCTCAGTCTAGTACTTCTAAGAATCTTGTGAATGAACCTATTAAATGCACAACTTGTCCCACAACTTGCACCAAAAGGACACTTTATAGATTTTCTTTTGGCAAGAAAAATTTGAATGTGATTCTAGACAAGTCAAAACTGAGTGTCAAAAACACTGGTCTAGGGTTTAATGCTGCTCATTACGCCAAGAATAATCCGTCTAAGATTGTTAAGGTCATTAGAAGTGTGCTAATTGAAACGAAAGGTGAGCCTCATAAAACTGTGTTTAAATCTGTTAGTTTTGTGCAAAGTTTATTGAATAATGTTGTAGGTGCTAGTTCATCATTTCAAAAGAATTCTAATTGAGCTAAATTTCATTGCACCTACCGTGGAAGAGATGGGCACTTGAATGCATTTTGCTTTAGGTGTGTTAAGAAAGGGAAGAGAGAAAAATTGAATGCTTTAAGACAAAAACGTACAACCTCTTTTGTTCCTAGAACTAATGCGAAAGCTAGGCTTTGAGAGAACTTTTATGATAGCTTTAAATATGCTTCATATGTTGATTTTGGCATTCTGATCATCCATGCGCACGTGATTTTTGTTCTAGTTTTGTTGCTATTCCTCCATGTCGTGTGTCTCAGTATTAGATTCATAGATATTATTTCACTAACCCCAGTACTGTGATACCGATATTTCTATGATGTAGGTACAGCTAATGAGGAAAGGGAACATATGGCCAGTGGATTTAGGTTGTTCCAGGTGTATGACCGGTGATTCAAGATGGTACTTCTCCCTCACTAGGGCATCTAGTGAAGAGTTAGTCACTTTTGGGGATACCTCAATAGGTTCTGTGATGGCTGAAGGTACAATACGCATTAAGAATAAATTCATTCTCAAGGACGTTACTTTGGTAAGTAAATCGAAGTACAATTTGCTTTCAGTTTCACAGTTGATAGACGATAACCTTGAGGTAAGCTTTAAGAGACATGCTTGTAGAGTTTTAGTTGCTTCTAGGGATCTTATTTTCAATATATCTCGATTGGGGAAGGTCTTATAGCTGATTTTAATAATTCTTTTTTACCTGATGTTAGATATTTGATGGCTTCTGAATCTAGAAATTTATTTTTTGGCACTGTAGGTTGGGACACATTAGTTTTGATCACCTTACACAGATTAGTGGGATTGATCTCATTAGGGGGTTACTTAAGCTTAAGGGTGGTAAAGATTTGGTTTGTTACCTTTGTAGATATGGTAAAATGGTAACTACTCCACACCCACCCCTTTCTATGATCATCACAGATGGCTCTAGTCAATTGTTGCACATGAACACAATAGGTCCTTCTAGGGTTCAATCTGTTGGAGGCAAATAGTACATACTTGTAATTATTGATGATTACAAGTATGTACTATTTGGGACGGCGCCGGCACTCTGCCTCGTATACCTTCTGCTCCCTTTCTTTTATGCGCTGTGCTCTCGCCCCCTGTGCTGTCGCGCCTTTCCTCATCGCCGTCTAGCTCCCAGAGGACAATGGCCCGTGGCGAAGAACATGTTCCTCGAGCCAGCAGTGATGCCCCATCCCGGTGATCGTCGTCGATCGAGGTGGAGTACATGCTCGAGGGGCGCGAGCCATCGCTGGCGAACAAGCGGTGGGTAGCGATGGAGAAAGTGGAGGGTCCATGCTCCCGCGTCTTGGGCCCAACTCTCGCGACAAAGGAGACGATTTGGACTCTGTTGCGCGAAGGGAAGCTGTCGGACTGCCGCGAGATGCGGTTGCCCGTTAACGACGAGACAGAACCACACCTGGAGAAGTCGGAGGCGATCGTCTTCGTCACTTATTTTGAAGCTGGTCTTCTCATCCCGGCGGCCATGATCGTCGGTGTTGTCTTGTGAACCTTCGGGCTGGAGCTGGCATAGTTGACTCCAAACGCGATAGCCCGCCTTGCCGTCTACAGTTGGGCACTGCGTACGGAGGCACGCTAGCCTAGCGTCTCGCTGTTCGCGTTCCTCCACAACGCACGGTGTCAACTGAAGAGGCTGAGAGGGGGGACATTTTTCAACTTCGGCAACGTCAACTTCGTCCTGCAGTCGCAGTGCGGGAAGATTTTCCCTGCCAACTCGCCCAGACGAAGTGGGAACCGAACTGGGTGAAACGGTGGTTTTACCACCGTGTGGCGAGCAGCAGTGGCCTTGAGTGCACGGGCCGACCGGTGTCGTTCAATAGCTCACCAGGCATGCTGATCGACGACGAGGACAGGCGAAGGGCGCGGAGGCTTGTGGGGATCACCACCCACTTTAACATGCGCAACCTCGCCGAGGAGTTTGTCATGTATGGTGTGGCACCACTTGCCGATGGGTGGCGCATCATACCTGGGGGCCTTCGGCGCGACAATGTCCACCCGTCCGTGTCCTCGCTGCCGAGGCCCTCCAACCCTCATAAGTCTTGGCGGAGCCTTGCTTTGCCCCCTTCCTTTTTTTTGACCTCCGCCTCCTCTCGCCTATAAGGCTTCTCCTGGGGATGCGGAGCGTGCGGTGACCGTGTTCTTTGGACCGTATGTGGCCAAGGAGCACAGCCTGTGCGACGCTGCGACCGCGGAGGCGAAGTTAGGGCGGATAAACTGGGTGTGCGAAGCTCTGGGCATTCACGTGCCAGAGCGCGCCACTCCGACCACGAGCCAACCTTGCCGCCGACACGACAATGGCAAGGGGAAAGGGTTGCCGTCTCGATGGAGGGCTCGGTCCTCCGCGGCCGTACCTGGTGCATCGGCTACCGCTCCTGTCAGCTCTGCTGGGGGTGATCTTTCGATGGACTCCGACTCGGTGAAGTATGCCGATTCGGACCTTGAAGCAGGTACGGAGGCGATTCCAGGCGAAGTGTCCCTGGGCAGCGCCACAGACCAAGGGTGCGGCGCGGACAACCAGGAGGGTGAAGCGCCGCCACCTGCGCTGGCTGCCGAGGTGGAGGAGTACTTGCCCCGGTCTCCGAGAGCGAAGCGGCCGCGCACACGGTCGCCCTCACGTTCGGAGAAGGAGTTCACTGTGGCGACCGGGGTCAATTGGCTATTGGAGTCCGATTCCGACACCGAGGTCCCCTGGCTTGGTATCCCTGCAGTTCCCTCTAAGGTTGCGGCGACTAGGGTCAGGAGTCTGTTGGAGTCAGATTTCGACACAGAGGCCCCCGGCCCAGGGAGCCGGCTTCTTCCGGGGGCGCTGGTATTCCTGCGATTCCCTCTAAGGCTGAGGGGACACCCTAGTGGAGCCCGCCGGTTGATGCCGAAGGTAAGCTCGATTCAGTTCGTACAATCCTGCGGTGTTATCTTCAGCTTCAGTTCTTCACTTTGACCTGTTTGATGTCGTGTAATCTTGATGCGTTGTCAATGTATTTATCAAGAGAGAGATTGTTAGACTATGTGGCTAAATCTAGAATATTTATGATGATAAATAATTGACAATGAATATTTATGATGATGAATAAATGACAATGTTGCTTATTGATGTTATTTGAGGCGTGTGACATGTGTGGACTCATGTCGATCATGTTGAAATGAACTTGTGCTGGGAAAAGATGTTGCTTTGGTCTTTGCATGTGCAGGGTAACTCGGAGATGATCGTGGTCTACGGCGAGAATCGGGAGATGGCTTGGTGCAAAGTCATAGTTCAGAGGGTCAAAGATATTGGAGGAGATAGTCATGCTCGAGTTGGGGAATGTGGAGATCAAAGATAGATAATGCATGTGGGAGCTACAGAGGTGCAGTCCGGAGACTACGACATGTGATAAAAGTTAAAAAAAACCATGTTACGTAAGGGTTTTGGGTTCCTTATTTGTTGAAATTGGATAAGAGCTCATGGTGTTAGGGATAAGATCATGATTTGGTCCCTAGACTATAAATAGAGATGTGGTTAAGTGCTAACTCTGTGGCTTGATAGATGTAACTTTCATGTTAGAGTTTAAAGAGTGCCAAGAATACACTTTATAGTAAAAAAATGTGATGTTCTAAAAATAAAAATAGATCTAATAAAAATGGGACGACATCTCATTCTCGTCAGTGCATCCAAGGGCAACGTTCATTGAGTCGTCTTCGTGTCCTCGATATGCACATGCCAACGCGCGAAAAGAAAATATGTGTGGCGTCCTCGGTCGACCATCGCATGGTCTCATGCATGCTCGCGAGACGTGACACGTGTTTTCTTGAATTTTGGAGTTTCTAACACTGTTTGAACCACAAATTCCAAGTTTAGCCCCCTGAGCACAAAAATTCAATTTTTGGCCCCCGTTCCGACCGCGGGGCTGTCCAGCGTCGACGCGTGGCGGGTCGTGCGGTTCGTGACCGTACGACTGCACTGTAGCGCGACCTAGCTACAGTGCTAGGTGCGGTCGGGAATACACGACCACACGTCTGCCTCACGCAGTCCCGCGCTCAGGTATAAAGTCAGAATCAGAATTACCGTGCTCAGGAGCTAAAATTGAACTTTATAATTTAAACAGTGTTAGATATGTTCAAAAATCCGTTTTCTTTGGTCGAGGTTATCCGCGCGCGTGGTTACCTCAGTCAGCGTCGCTTTACCATGGTCAACGAAGCGCACTGGGTCTTGATTGTGTTCCACGTGAGGCATCAACCGCAGCCGGAGAGCTAGGAGAGAAAGACAAAAGAGATTAGCCAGCCGCGTTTTTCTCCTCGCCTGTGGTTTTCTGTCTGCAGAGAACAAAAGAAAAGCATTGATAGCAACAGAGAAACAGAGAGACGTGCAGCGCTCAGCTTTCACTGGAAGCGACGTTTTCAATTTTTTAATTGCTACAGTAATTCGTACAGTAGTTACAGTACCGCACGCTATTTGCTACAGTATAATCCAGTTTGCTGCAGTGCCAGTAAAAATAACCCCTGCTGCCATCCACGATCCTATGCTTCATGTGGATGATGTGTGCATGAAACGACGCCTACAGGAAATCAGCACGCGCAGAGAGTAGCTACTGCTGCTTTCTTGCCTTTAACCGATTCCGGATTAGACATATAACGTAAATTGATCGATGGATGGTGTTTTTGAGGTCGACGAGCTCGCACGTTTCGCGCAGAAGCTTCCTCTGTCTTTCTTGCTCCTTTTCGCTTTGCTGTTTTTGCCGCTTTTCTGGCTGATGATTGCAGGGGGAGCCTTCGCCCAAGCTCCCTCCCCGGCGCAAGAATTCTGGGATCTTCTGGGCCTGCGGATCAGTTTCAGCGTTGAGATTGGTTTTCTGAGTTTTTGTCATATACAACATCTTTTTAATATGTATTTATAGAAATAGCTGTATACAAACAGTATTAATAAAAATAGCACTTCTGCCGTTCGGTCACCAGATGGCAGCGCCCAACAATCGAAACCTGACGCCTGCCGTCCGGTCAGTAGATGGCAGGCGTCTGCCACCCAGCCAACAGACGGCAGGCTACCCACAAAACACAGGTGATTAGCTAGCTTAATCATCTGTCTAAATTCGTAATTTTATATTATAATTTTTGAATTTGCAAATATAGCAAATAAGCTCAACAAATTACAATATTTTTAGTGGAGCTTCCTGAGGCATCGTGGTACGTTGTGTAATTTGTTTTGCAATTTTTTGAGGCAATTGTCTACCTCTAAAAATTCTTGGAATAACACATAATTAACCAGATGATTAAGCAGTTATGCACCGCTATAAGAATTTTTAGAGATAGCAAATGATCATGAAAATTACAAAAAATTTTGTAGAGCTTTCTGATATAGCGTGCTATGTTGTATAATTTTTACGTAATTGTTTGCACCACTTTGCTACCTCTAAAAATTATTTGAGCGGCATGTAATTAAACGAGTGATTACGCACCGCCAAATAAATTTTAGAGATAGAAAAGTGGTACAAAAAAATTATGTAAAAATTATACAATGTAGCACACCACATCATGAAGTTTTATCAAAAATTTTGTAATTTTTCACGACCATTTACTAATTCTAAAAATTCTTGGATCGACGTATAACTGTTTAATCGTCTGGTTAATTATGCGTCGTTCCAATAATTTTTAGAGATAGCAAATTGCTTAGAAAAATTGCAAAAAAAAAACAAAACGTACCACAATTCCTCGGGAAGCTCACCAAAAATGTCATAATTTTTTGAGCTCATTTGCTATATTTACAAAATCATAAAATTATTATGTAAAATTATGAATTTAGGCTGGTAATTAAGCTGACAAATTAGCCAGCTTAATCACCTGTCGTTTTGTGGACAAACGGTGGGCCATCTGCCGTCTGCTGGTCGGACGACAGGTGCCACATGTCGACTGTTGGGCGCTACCGTCCGGTAATCAGATAGTAGAAATGTTATTTTTATCAATATCACTTATATACAATTAATTTTGTAAATACGTGTTGAAAAGACGCTATATATATGACAAAGACTCTGGTTTTCTGATATGTGCGGGCTCAGTACAGGGGACTGACGGCGATCTTTCAGTGCGTCCCAGCTAATTGATGGCTACCCGATATTGAGAATGACACGACTGTGCTTGTGAGGGAAAGGCCGATTAGTGTGCGATCGAGAGGTTAACATGGAGAAAGATCAGACTAGCTGCAGATATGCCAATTCGGTGGCCGGCTCACAACGGCAATATATAGTGCAGCTGGGAATGTTATGTTTGTAACATTCTAAACTGATTCTTTGGGGGTGAAAGTAGAACCAGAACCACCACAAAACGATTCTTTCTTCACAGCCTACGGAATTAAAGCGACAAGAACTAAGGAGATTCGTTGACTTCTCCTGAGCGCATGAAAAAAAACATATAACAGGATTGCCCATTGACATGTGTCCATCCATCCAATGCGCCTCAGAAGATCCCACACTGACCAAGAAAAACATTAGCTTAGAGCAAGTCCAATAATAGAGCCAAGTATTTAGCTATAAGTCAAATTATAAGAGCCAAGTTATACAATAATTTATCTTCTATTTGTCTACAAAAAGTTTTTTATTATTATGTGGTATCTTGTCTCACATTCTCTTTCTCATTCCTCCTCACATACATTTATTATCTTGGCCGACTACTGCATAGGCTCCCGTGTCCAGCTTGTTGCTTGCATGAGAGCCAAGCTCTCATCTCTCTCCTCTCTTCTCTCCTCCACATCAGCAAAAATGCTGATTAGTTTGGCTATAAGATCATTATTGTACTTGCTCTTAAGAGCATCTCCAACAGTATGAGCTAGTTAGTAGCTCTAAGATAACTTCTCCAATAGTACTAACTTTTAGCACATAGCTCATAACATAAATAGCCTCACATGACACTCTCACATAATCTTGAAATGTGTGTATAAGACTAGCTCTTGATCAAGAGCTAGCTTTTTTCTCTCTTCTATTAAAATATGAAATAATATGCTTAGAGCTAACTCATAAGTCACTATTGGAGATGCTCTTAGGGCGTCTCCAATGCAAGAGTAAAGCTCTTAGATGGATGGTTCGAAAAAGAGAATAGTAAGACGTCATTCTAAGAGCTCTTCCGATACATCATACATGTATGTCGTGCTGGCCAGTGGTGTTCAGTTGGGCTTTTTTTTTGTGGTTTATAGCTGAAAATACTGTAGCTGGCTGAAAAAACACTATAGCTGACAGAGGCTTATTTAGCATAATTAAATTTAAAAATATAAAAAATATAAAAAAAATATGTTAGCCCATTACGTATAATACAAACACATACGGAAAAAAAAGAACCGGTAAAAAAGCTCAACAAAAAGTCAAAAGTTCAGAAAAAAACGAAATTTATTAATAATGAAAAATAAGTCGGAAGCCAGAAGCTGAAGCCCAACCGATCGGGCCCAGTCTCTTCAACTTGTACAGTTAAACACAGCTCTCCCCTAGCGTTGACCTCCTAACCAAACTACGATGCTATAATTCTAGCTTCTTTCTTATCCAACGTGGCTACAGTAATTCTCTCTTTCCTCAAGCGCCCCTCTACGCAGGAGCATTGAACATCGCCTTAGGGCCTATTCATTCGGTTTTTGAAATCGACTTTTAATTTTTATTATAATACCTAACTTTTAAACGGAATAATTCTTTAAAACGGTGTCTACAAGTTAATTGTAGTACACGTTAAAAGCCTAACATCTGTACTATCCAAAATCACAAGTGTATCTCTCTTCTAATCTCTATTGCAAACAGTTAAAATTCAAAAATTTCAACCAAAAGTTAAAAACCACTATCACAAAGAACAGGCCTTTAGTGGGGGTCTAACTGGACACTTGCAAGGTTTATGAGGCTAAAAAAGGTTGCATGATTAAGCCCTTAATGCCTCATTTATGGAAAAGTTAAGAGCATGAAATCGATCGAATCCCAGTGGGCTAGAGATAGACATGCGAGCGAGAATCCACCTCAACATGGCAAAGCATCCACCATTGCCAATTAATTAATTATGTAAACTCCCCATAGACCAGTTGCTCATGGAGACTTTAATGAGTAGTTGCTAGTAACTTGCTACGCCCAGTGTCTACATGAGGAGAGGCTAAGCACAGGTTAGGTGTATCATTAGTTGTTCTAACCAGCATCAGCAGTGGCCGTAGTAGGAGTGCCCAAGCTAGAGCGAGATGTGGAGGCAGAGAGCTGAGCAATACTACTCGCGGATGCAGTGGTACCAAGTAGTACTAGTACTGCAGCGATGCAGGAGGAGAAGAATCTGAAGAAGAAACAAGGCAAGTCTAGTGATCGGCAAGGGAAGGCTACGCCTTTCTTCCAGGTCTCCCTCGCTTCCCTGTGTAAGGGCCTGTTCTTTAGTGGTTTTTAAAAACGGTTTTTGATTTTTGTTATGGTATCTAACTTTTAAACAGAGTGTTTTCTCAAGATGAAATCTACAAGTTAATTGTAGTACATGTTAAAAGTCTAACATCTGTATCAACCAAAATTACAAGTAAGTATCACTTTCTTCGTAATATCTGTCGTAAATAGTTAAACTTCAAAAATTTTAATAAAAAATTATAAGTTGTAACCATATCAAACAGGCCCCTATTGCCTCTGGAGGCTGACGATTAGGAGGGGGCTTAATTAAGTCTCCGGTGGAACAGTGCTCTAGTTTTAGTTTACCATTGCCATCAATTATCCAGCCATTCGCGGCCAGGGTGGTGTGCGCGCGTCAATGATTCGTCCAATGTCCAATCGAGTGTGTGCCAGCTTATTATCTCTGATTACTTGATGTAAGCTAGATTCTTGTTCTTGCTGGAGTGTGTGACTGCAAAATGTCCTGTGTTCATGGTTGCAGTGGTGACCTGTCAACTGTGATGGTATTTGTTCGCAGGTGATCGAACACTAAAGGCAGGGGAAATAACATGTCCTTTTTAGTTTCTAATGACTTTGTTTGGATGTGCTTGGATTAGATCCAGTATCCTTCGGACGGGCTGGGAGATAGGTACAGATTAGGCTCAATAATCCCTGCTTTTTTCCCCGGTAGGTAGGGGTCTGGCCAAACGAGCCATCGCTTGGAATTGTTTTCTTGATTGAACTTATGGAAAGACGAAAAACTCATACGTGGTTGCTTGGTCACAAAGTAGCTAGGAAAGGAACCGTTGGACTCGAAACGACGTACGCTAGTTATGTGCATGTTGACTCGGATCGAAAAGCGCAGTCGCGACGTGAAAAGGAGGTTGCAAAATACGTGGACATCTCAACCATACGACAGACCAAAAACATGCATAATTGCATACATGCTAGTAGCTAGAGCACGCAATAGTAGTTTGGGAGTGTCTATGTATTATCCGGATATTTTCTTCTTAATTATCATCCAAATTTATGACCTTTGGATTAGAGATCAAATGACTCCTTGTTTTTAAAGGAAAGAGATTTTTTTCAAGGAGGAGTGGGTAGAATTCAAGAGGGAGTAGGGAGAATTCATGGCTATTGGATCTCTAATCCAATAGTTCTAAATCTGGATGATAATTAGGAAGAAAACATCCGGATGATGTTTAACAAAACCCTAGTAGCTAGAGCACGCACACATTGAGACCGAAGAGTCCGTGGCCAAAAATCATCTAAGCTCGCTAGGAGAGACGGGGCGCGGAGCGGCCGGGTCTAGGCTGTAAATGAGTCGTGCTGAAGTGAGTCTGGTCTTCTAAACTAAAGATCGCTAGACGCTTAAGTTAAGCTCGAGCGAGTCTAAGTTAGGGTTCAAGTTTGAACATATGCTCGAACTCGGCTCAGCCTAAACTTGAGTAAGCGTGAGCTTGGCTCGAATAAGCTCGATAACAACCAAAATAATTTAACATGTACTGATTTTCGATAATAAGAAAAGCTCAAACTTAAGGTCGGCTCGAGTAAACTCGATAATAGGTAAAACAATTCAACATGTACTAATTTTCAACAGTAAGAAAAGCTCGTGCTCGAGCTCGAGATCGGCTCAAATAAACTCGGTAAGTGTTAACATCCATTAATATTCAAGTCCGAATCGAGCCATAACGAGCTATTTGAGCCTAACTCGTTGAAGCTCATGAGCTCGAAATCAAGTTCAAGCTCGGCTCGTTTAGAGTTTGAGCCAAGCTCGAATCGAGTCTAGAGCAAACCGAGCTCAAGTAGCTCATGAGGTTTGAGTTTTTTTTACAGCCCTAGCTGTGGAAACTGAGGCGTATCTATAGAATGCATAATTGGTGAATCCAAGATAAAAATAGAGGAATGGCTTAAAACGCTAAGCTATTTTTTTTTACCAAAAACCAAACAGAAGTGAGCTAATGTAGGATCAGATGGCAATAGAGGGGAGGTAAATGGTGCCTCACAAAAATCTTCTCTAAGTATTCTCAACATCTTTATTCTAATAGGTACAAAGGTATGAAGATCAAGATTGAAAACCTAGGCCAAAGCAACAACCTCAAGAACCAAGGAGGAGAACTTCAACACTAGAGCGGTACGACTGGCTACAAGGTGCAGTCTGACTGGTGGTTACATAGTGGTCTAGCTAGCGGTGCCCTAACAGCCTGACTGGTGGAAAGATAGTGGTATGACTAGGCCAAGAAGCAGAATGACCACACTCTTATTCTCAGAATAGGAAATCAACCCTAATCCAAACTACTGTTGCACTCTAAAAATTCATTACCAAATGAGATAAAACTTTGCACACACCGTGCTTAGGTCTCAGGAACCTATTCCATTCAAAGCTCACTTGAATCCTTGACAAAATTCAAACCTTTCTCAAGAATAAGTAAAGTTACACTAAAACCAAATAAAAACAAAAAACTTGAGATATGACTTGCTCGTGAGTAAATGATGGCCAAGATGGCTCTAGATATATTTCCATTGATCATAGTAAGCAAGAACTCTTAAAGATTCGAAGCAAACATGTTGATATCAAGAACCTCCAAAATTAGGCTAAAACCAAGCAAAACCGGGCGACATCAAAATCATTCGAGACTTGATGCCTAGATGGATAAGATATGATCTCTATGAGTCATATCCATCACTTATACGTCCTTAGCATATAGTAAGATAAAGAAGGGAAGATAGGAAATGAAAATTAACAAGAACAAGAGCAAATCAACTAAAACAAGGAAACACCATGAGAGATGAACAAAATTGATATATTGCTACTTGAAGATGAAGATTCTATGACCGCTCCATTTGAAGGATAAGAGAGCACACCATAACACTCACTATTCTCTAACCCTAACTCTAGAATACAAGGTTGGAACGAGAGATGATTGGATGGTTAACATGCATTTCTCCATCCCAACTTGTTAAATAGACGAGGTAATCCACCAACCCTAATAAATATTATCCACTAGCACATTTAGGAGAACCCATTAATTCCATATAATACAGGTTTTATTCACATACTTAATTCATGCATCCTTTTTAAAGCACATAACCCCGAATCTGCTAAGTTCTTAGCCTTTGATCCACTTGATCTTCTCAGCATCTCCTTAATATAAACCACTTTAATCCAACACACATGAGCTTAACATTTTCATCTCGGGAGCTCCAATACACCTCGATGGCTTGGTTTTGGTGTGGTTCAACTCAGCCTTGGCAGCTCTGCCTCAATGGTGTATCCTCGACTAGGGGCTCCCGCTAGCTCAATGGATTCACCTCAGTGAGCTCCAACACGCCTTGATGGTTTGGCCTCAGAGTAGTTTGACTTAGCCTTGATGGCTTTTGTCTCGGTCAAATCTTACTTCACCTCGATGATGTCTCCTCGATTAGGGGCTTCCCCTAGTTGGACAGATTCACCTCGGTAAGCTCCAACACAACTTGATGGCTTGGCTTCGGCATGGTTCACCTCGTCCTCGATGGCTTTTTCCTCGGCCACCACACACCCACCCTCTCAAGGTCTGGTCAATGACCACTCACCCTCCGAGGTCGAGTCTTCACCACCTTACACCCACCCTCCGGGGTCAGGTCGACAACCACTCACCCTCCGAGGTTGAGTTTTCACCACCTTACACACACCCTACAGGTCAGGTCAACGACCACTCACCCTCCAGGGTCAAGTCTTCACCACCTTACACCACTCTCCGGGGTTGGGTCAATGACCACTCACCCTCCGAGGTCGAGTCTACTTCACCTTACACCCACCCTCCAGGGTCAGGTCAACGATTGCTCACCCTTTGGTGTTGAGTCTTATCGCCTTACACCCACCCTCCTGGGTTTGGTCCACTACTGCTCACCCTCAAGAGTCGATTCTTCACCACCTTACTCCCACCCTCCAGGGTCGGGTCGATGTTTGCTCACCCTTTAGGGTCGAGTCTACATTGCCTTACACCCACCCTCCAGGGTTGGGTTGACGACCACTCACCCTCCGGGTCGAGTGTGCACTGCCTTACACCCACCTTTCTAGGGTTGGGTCTCCAACAAGCGCTAACCTTTTTTCATAGGGAAGATGGTGGTGTTCTTGCCTCCCCGATCGAGTTTCATCTCGAGTGCCAAGTTTCTTCTGATGGGAGTGACGATGTTCCAGCCTCCCGACCAACTAGCTGCTCACAAGCATCATCTCAAGTGCCAAGTTTGTTCTGATGGGAGACGGCATCATCTCGCCACCTCAAACGAATAGACACTTGTGATCTTCATTCCGAGTGCTAACTTTCTTCCAATGGGAGACGATAACATTCTCACCTCCCCAACCGATTGGCCACTCGCGAGCTTCATCCCAAGCACTAAGTTTTTTCGATGGGAGACGATGACATTCTCGCTTCCCCCGATAGACCAGCTGCTCAGGAGCTTCGTCTTGAGTGCCAAGTTTCTTTCGATAGGAGACGACAATGTTCTTGCCTTCCCGATTGATTAGGCACTCTTGGGATTCATCCTGTGTACCAAGTTTCTTCTGATGGGAGACGACGACGCTCCCGTCTTCCCAACCGATTAGGCACTCTCGAGCTTCATCCTGAGCATCAAGTTATTTTCGATGGAAAACAGAGGTGTTCTCACCTTCCCAACCGATTAGGCGCTCACGTGATTTGTCTCAAGCGTCAAGTTTCTTCTAATGGGAGACGGTAGCGTTCTTGCCTTCCCGATTGATTAAGCACTCATAAGCTTCATTCTGAGTGCCGGGTTTCTTTCAATGGCGGACATGGTAATAGAATACCCCCTAGTAAGAAGCAGTGGATGAACTTCATTTCAACATTAGGCAAGCAACAATAGCACAAGTCTAGTAAATGATACAAGCAACTATATTCCCTTAGCATCATTGCTAAAGAATGACAGGTGGCCACTAGAGGAAGTAAAGGCATCCGAACACTGTGCCACATCTCACAATGTCTGAGCCAACATCATTCCTCTCACAAAAATGAGTCCTAACATGGGGTACAAAAATGAGTCCCAAGAGCCAAGTTTTTTCTGATGGCACTGTGCACTGTTGTCCGGGCTCAATGTTTGCAGTGTGCCACCATCCCAGCTTAGATCAACTCCGCTGCCGCCACTGCTATTTGAGCTTGACCCGACAGGATCCACATGCAATTGCCTCGGGCACCACCTTTGCTTCAACCCTGCCATACATCATGTGCGAGTCCAGGCTAGGGATAGTAGACCTAGCCATGGTATTGTTGCCTTTCTTGTCCTCCAGGACATTGTCCCCCCACACCAGGTTTGCACTGCGCCAAAGACAAGCTTTGCATCACACCCAAGAAGATAGCTCACTACGCCTACTATCTTAGCCCTTCTAGTGTGTTGATGAAGATTTTCAAGAGTCTTGAGAGCAATGGCTTGACCCTAACGTGGTTCGATCGGTCTTGATGGCTTTTCCTCAGCTGAACTTCGCTTCACCTCGATTGTGTCTCCCTAACCATGGGCTCTCTCTAGCTCTATGGAGAACTAAATGATAACCAAATCATCTTCTTCTGTCGAGGGCCATGCCCAGGTTTGTTCCATACTCTTTGCCTCGCAGTTAATGCCTCGATGAGTCGATCATGCAAGCCTCGATGAACCGACCACCTTGCGTTTGGGTCATAGCTCCTCACCTCGAAGGCTAGCCCTTAGTGAGTCAAGAACTCCTCGCGAGGTCTACCTAAGGTGAGTTGAGTATCCAACACTTTGGTGCACACCCACGCGCACCACAGGTGACCTATTGCACTACTAAAAAAAGGTCATCCTGGACATCTCATCAAAGACGATTCAACACAAACTGTCAGTGATAAAATTACTACACACGATTTTACAAGATGGACCATCTAAATTCACCACGATGAAAAGAACCGTCTATGATGATCTACTTATCACAGATGATTTTTATTTTGAACTGTCTGTGATACATCAAAGACGGTTCAAAACAAAAACCGTTTGCGATGTTTGTACTTATCACATATGGTTTTTGTTCTGAGCTGTTTGTGATTTATTACAAATGATTCAGAACAAAGATCGTTTATGATGACCTATTTATCATAGATGGTTCTTTACTTAGAACCGTCTGTGATAATATTTCAACTGACCTACTCTCACCGAATTTGAATTTTCCGCTCATCTCGTTGGATTTGCTCTTTAAAATAGTAGGCTCGGTTGTTCTTCTCCTTATCTCTCTTCTCATTTCTCCTCCATTCCTCCCCCCATCTCCTCTTTTCTCTTCTTACTTCTCCTCCTCCACTTCTCCTTGCCAAATTTGCCCTTAAAAATAGAAGGCTAGGTCGGTTCTTCTTCTCCTCTTCTCTCTTCTCACTTCTCCATCTCCACTTCTCTCCTATCCCCTCCTCTTCTTCAATCTCATCCATTTGATTTTTCTATAACTTGGATGCACAAAATTTTGGCTAAGTTTAGATTTTTACCGTGGCTTGGATGTTCAAAATTTTGGCTAAGTCTGGATTTTTACCGTGGCTTTGATGTCCAAAATTTGGCTAATATGTATTTTTACCGTGGTTGGATGCTCAAAATTTGGCTAAGTCTCCATTTTTACCGTGGCTTGGAGATTTAGCCAAATTTTGGGCATCTAAGCCATGGTAAAATTACCTATTTTTATCTCTGGTACAATTATCACAAATGATTTTTACCAAAAATTATCTATGATAACTGACTATTATAGACAGTTCTAGTTTTGAACCATCTGTGATAATGGACGATCACAGATGGTTCTAGTTTTGAATCATCTGTGATAACGGACGATCACAGATGGTTGTATTCCCAATATTTTGTGATACGGTTTTCACAGATAGGTTAAAAACCATCTGTGACAACACCTATTATCAATGACCCATTAAGACAGATGGTTTAAGGAACCGTTTATGATGACAGTTTCGAATCATCTATGATGACCCTTTTTTTGTAGTAGTGCTGGGAGTTGGCTAATAGGCACTTCGGTCATGCCTCCTTGCCTCATAGGCAACTTATCAGTCCCTAGTATTTCACGCCCAGTGTACTCTTAGTCGCTAGGGTAGTTCGCCTAGCAAGGGGCAACACTTCACAATGGCTTCACATCTATATGATACAACTTGACATACAATGGATTCGCTCGACCAAGCTCAGCTCGATCTATCGTCATCTCCTTAGTTGTGCACGCCCGTTAGATTGATCGCTTTATATCGACAAGGGCTAACACGTCACCTCAGCGCGGTGTGATTAGCCTTGAGGGCCCTTCCTCAACAAAATGTAGCTTCACGTCAGGCACTTCTTGCTTCATAGGCCATGCCTCTGTAAGCCGATCACATGGCACGCTTCTGAGCTTCTAGCGTCGTGTCTCGATGGGTCAAGTAGGCAATGGGTTAGCGTGTTACCCTTTACCTTGAGGGTCAAGCCTCATCAGGCTAGTCCTAGGTACGCTCACCGACCTCTCATATCTCAGTGTGTTGGCATGCATCGATTGATCATATCTCAATATGTCATTCACTTAGTGTCACCAATCGAGCTCACGCGTAGGGGTGCGTACACCCCAGTCGGCCTTATAAGCCTTCGCCACTCAGATGCGATGGGTCGAGAACTCAACTCACGAGGTATTTATTTGGGCTAAGTCCTAGCTCCATGCCTCCACATAACTTCAACATTTAGGCTACCACTGCTTGACTCTATAGTTGTTCACGACCCCACGTCCTTCTATGTGACAGTGAAGGCCCCGATACGACCTAAAATTGGCCAAGCGGAGCAACGACCCTTTGATGAACACTAAGAGAATCCAACTCAGAGGAGCGGGCACAACCTATCATCTAAAGTTCACACAAGAACTAAGGTATTTTAACGTGTTGTCAGAATGCATTGTAGGCTACCAGTGGAATCATTGACCTAACGCTGCACGTTGACCCCTTTTGCAAGTCAGTGCATCGGCCTGGGTGGGCAGTTGCCGGCTACTGTTGAGGGAGGGTCCTCATGCTACCTCGGGGCCATGACAACTTTGATATGGTGTCATGCATCGGGGAATCCACCTCAGACGAGGCTTGTGGACCAGACAAGATCTGAGAGCCAACTCAAGATGAAGTCCAGAAACTAACCTCAGGTGGGGTCTAGAAGCAACCCCGCACGAGGTCCGCGAGCTGGCCCCCTAGTCCCTTGGACACGATGGGACCCACATGGCGTGAAGGATGAAACTACCTTTAGGAGTAAGCTGGGTCCTAAGGGCAAACTTATAATTTCACTGATCCCCTGCTCTCACTCTATCAATAGGACCCCTTTTAAGTGGGGAGGAGGTCATTTATCCTAAACACCCATATTGAATAAACTTGGTCATTCGTATGTGATTCTTGTTGAGTCCCTTCGCCGTATGTGATTCTCGTTGAGTCACTCCATAACCTCGGCGATTCTCGAATCCGATTGGGGTGTATATAATTGTATTGCCCGATCTTGTATTGATGACAGCTGGTATTTGAACTGAAAGGATGTTTTGATCCCTCAAACTCTAAACTTGTTTAAATATCTGGGCGGGTGGTAAGGAGTGCTGGTGCGGATAGAGCACGAGAGTATGGTTTGTGATAAAATTGTTTAGAAAACCTCAAGGATCGAATTTTGTGATGATCTCTAATTATAAAATAGTTAACTATAAGTCTATGATAGATAGAATCTAACTTATTAATTTGCATCGTTCCATGCAGGTTACACTACCCGGTGAACGCGGGTTGAGGGCTCAAACAGTGTCAACTTAAATAAAAGTTCGATAAGATGGGCATGTGGCTCGATATCCACCGTACGTAAGACCACTGGTAAACCGGCCCAACTAAGACAATAAATACTAAATGACAGTACCGCAAGCTGATGATTAGCGGTAACGTCAAGCATGTTTCCCATGGTACGTCTATGTGGTACTGTACTTAATTACCGATCCAATCACCCTCACAGTCGGAGGCCATTAAATTAACAGAAGCATGGCAGAAGCGATTGCGTCGTGCCACCAGATAAGCATGCACAAAGCGGTGATGTTTCAGTAGTATTAATAACTCCATCGCACCAACCACGCAGTCACCCGTCTGCTTCCTCCTTGGACGGAAGCACCAGCCGTCGTACGCCCTCTAGCTAGCTAGCTAGCTTGTAATCGAAGGCTTCTCGGTGAAAGCACTCGCAGATAGGACCAGGAGGGAGAAAAAGAGCAGGCAATGACGCAATCGGGTCTCGGCAGGGCTAAGGCTAAGCCACGATCACTGACCAAGACGTCGACGTCCATGCCGGACTCGCCGTGCGTCCATTTCCACTCTTTGACGTCGTAGCTAGCTAGCTAGCTAGCTCCGAGCAGAGCAGGCCAACTGCTGGGATGTGATCCGGCACCAGATTCCGGCGATCGCTCGCCATCTTTCTCGCGATGAGCAGTACTGCACCTATGCACCCGGTCAATTTCAAACGATATTCAAGGCCAAAACCAACCAGGAGTTAACCCGGCACCAAATGTTGGCAGGCTGTCTCTGCTGTGCCCTGGCGCATGATGGTTAAACGGCAAATATAATACTCGCCTCGCTGATCAGCTAGTGCACGCCTCCGCTTTATCTTGCTCTCTCGTCCTGCCTGCTCAGCACCTGCGCTGGTTCTGAATTGCAAGGCTGCGCTGGTTCTGAATTGCAAGGGTACTGATCGCTCTTGCTCTCTGCTTTTTTTCTCTGGTTTTATGTATCCAAAGGCGAGAGAGAGAGAAAATGCAGAAACTTGCATGGGCATGCTGCATGGTCAAGCTAGCACTTTGTTGCTTTAGACGAGGATGATCGGCCATGCGACATGCATGATCTATAGAGGAGAGACGTTATGTAGTGCTGAAACATTCACATGCATGCGTTCGTGTTTGTTGATTGCGGTTTGATCAGATTTGTTCGTGCTACAATATGTGCATGCTTGTGTGCAGATCGATGCCGAAGGTGATCATCACGGTGGACGCGCAATGCTGCCGCTGCCTCGCCAAGATCCAGAAGATCCTCTGCTGCCTCAAAGGTACTACCACCATATCTCATCTTCTGCTCCGTTTCTTTCCTCATGGCCGCAACTTTTGGGTGCATTCGAGTGCAGAACAAGGTGAGTTCGACATCGAGAAGATCACGTACGAGAAGGACAAGGTGATCGTGGAGGGGCCGTTCAGCGCCGAGAAGTTCTACTGCACGATCTGGTGCAAGGCCCGCAAGTGCATCAAGAACATCGAGGTCGCCCCGCCGCCCAAGAAGCCCGAGCCGGCCAAGAAGCCGGAGCCGTGCAAGGTGCCATTGCCATGCCCGTACTGCCCGAACCCATGCGCGCCGTGCCCCCCGACGTGCCTGCCGTGCGGCTGCCCCCCACCGCACTGCATGTGCCCCCCCAAACCACCCAAGTGCCTGCCGTGCGGCTGCCCCACACCATGCTGCATGTGCCCCAAACCACCACCGCCCAAGGAGGAGAAGAAGGAGGAGAAGAAGAAGGAGGAGAAGAAGCCCGAGCTCAAGCTGGTGCCATACCCATACCCATACCCATACCCATACCCGCAGTGCCCCCCGACGTGTCTTCCGTGCGGCTGCCCCCCTCCGTACTGCACGTGCAAACCATGCAAGAAGGAGGAGAAGAAGCCCGAAAAGAAGCCCGAGGAGAAGGAGAAGAAGCCGGACCCGTGCAAGCTGGTCCCATGCCCGTACCCATGCCCACTGCCGTGCGGCTGCCCCCCTCCATACTGCACATGCCGCTCCAATCCGCCACCTTGCCCGCAGCCACCGCGGACGTGTGGATGCCCGACGTGGCCGTGGTGCGGCTGCGGCTCCTACCGGCCGTGCCCGCTGCCGCCCATGCCGTGCCCGCCGATGGTCGTCTGCGACGAGGGCCCGCCCCCCTGCGCCGTCATGTGACTGCAAATCAAAGCAATAACTAAACCGCCGCTGTTGCACCGTACGTACGTACTATTGCGTGCCGGTTGATTAGTTTCCTCTCAGGTCGATCTCAGTTCTTGATCGACCCGCGTACGTCAGATCGACGGTATAGTATTGATGTGATGTCTATCTAATTACGTGTACGACAGTGATGTGTACGTTGTTGAGCGTGCTGCGAATAAAAATGATGTGATGATGGAAATATCGAAGGGAGATGCGTGTCCAATGTGTTACCAGCTAGATACTGTGCTCGTGGTATTTCACTTTCCCTGATGTAAGCGAAGGATGGCCCAGGATTCCAAGTTTTGGTTGGGCTGAGTGTAATTTTCTGCATCTTCGTTCCCTGTTAGTGTGCGGTCCTTGCTTTCTCCGTAGTATCATCAGGGACCTTGTGAATTTGGAGCAATGTTTTCTGTGGAATAATTGAGTGATTGCTATATAAATAGTGTGTTGCTGAATACTGTTTCATGGTTGTCAGATTTAGAAAATTACAATCGAGCCTACAAAATTCAGAGCATGATCAGATTTTTTTCCCCTTATACCACTACTGAATAGTGGAGGACCTAAGAACATGTAGTGTGCTTTGCTGTGCTGGTGATAGAGCCCGCAACTATAATTAAAAAGCAGAAAACTCCCTACTCCAAATGTCATCTATCCCAACCCTACTCCAATTGTCATCGTCCCAACTAACAGGTGGGGCAATGCAAATGTTTTTATTTGTTGGAGCCTGTCTCTAGCCTTGGAGCTAACTCTGTTTGGAGGCTGCTCTGTGCAGTATTTAGATGCAGATTCTTCAAGGGCTTATCTCTTCTCTTGTAGGCCATAAATCGCCAACACTGTCGATGCCTGGACCTTTCTCTGATTCATTCTGTGAACAACCGTGCCTAAAATATTTGGAGAACAGTTTGGAGCATGATTCAGAAGAGTGCTTTCTTTAGTGCTAAAAAAAGAGTAGATATGCTTTGTTTCCTAGGCAAAAGAATGCTTCCTTCCTTGGAGAACTAAAGGAAGAAGGGAAGAATGTTGTTGGATGGACATCATGTTGGCAGAACCTGTGACACCTCATGCAACTTTTGCAAGTACATCAACTAGTGCCACCAATGCAAGTTTCGCAAAGCATAGCAGAGTGTAGTGACGATCCAACCTAGCTTAGGATAAACTAATAAGAATGAAATGTAAATATTTCTAAATGCACCGGCATGTACTGAAGGAAAAAAAAATTCCGCAAAACGCTTTTATCACAGAGAAATTTGTAATAGCTAACTCAACAATTAACACAATTCAGTGTTATCGCAAGGAAGCCCGTAGTGCAATTCCTACATGTGTAGGCTGGTCTTAGGAAGTTTCCGCAGATAGAGCAACTTGCGCAGATTTCTCAAGAGAAATTCATATTCGAAATGAACTTCTGAGAGGAAGATAAGAACACGAGAAAATCAAGAAAAATCGGAGAGGACAAGGCGTGAGAAGGACCCCCAATGTCCTGCACACATGTAGCTATTTTCCATCCCTTCCTGTAGGTTTCAGAACCCATCTTGAAATATGAACCCTCGAGATGAGATCTGACGGACCAAACGCAGCATGACACGCAGCATCGCCATTTTTGGCACGCTCCGGCGTACCCAAAAACATAAGAAACGCAAGGTTCTCACACCTCTGCTCCATCCCCTCCATTTCTCCTCTCCCCTGCCTCTCCCCTCTCTACTCATCGGCAGCATTCCATCAGAATTGAAAGGTGAGCTGAAATCCCCGGTCTTTTCCTTGATTTAATTCTTGCTGTACTCCTTGTACTAATCCTTGTGCTGACCAACATTGACCTTTAGTTTTTCATAGCTTCAAATAACGATTAGCTCGTTACTGAACAGCTCAAAAATTCAGAATCGACCGATGTAGGAAACAGTCGGCAATAAATTTCGTTTTAATTTTCTAGGAGTAAAGTTAAGATGATAGGTCCAATTTATTTATCTATACGTTTTTTTTTTGGTTTGCAGATGCCTATATTGGTCATCTCGGTAAACCTGGAATGCTGCCGCTGCAAAGCCAAAATCCAGAAAGGTCCTGGAATGCCTCCAAGGTCCATGGTCTCTGCTTGCTCTATGGTGTTAGGAATACTTCTATTTTAAGCGCAAGTATAGTAGATACAATACAAGTATTCGAGTTAAAACCAGGGTTTGGAAACTAATCTGGTTCCTAGCTTGTGGTGGTGTTCAAAACACAAACCAAACAGTTTTTCTTATGGACAATTGTATAAGAAATACGGCCTGTTTTTCCTCTCAAGTATGAAAGTATCTGCTTGTCTGCTTCCTAAACTAGTAAGGCCCTTCTCTGAATTTCGCCGTCCTGAAGGAATTGTGGATGATTTGGACTGTTTAATTTCCTGCAAATTAAATTCCTATGAAACTTAAAGTGCGACTTGCTTATGTTTAGTTGCGCATAAGTAAATTAATCGTGCTTAAACATACAACGCAGAGGAGTATTGCATCGAGAAGATTGAGTACGACGAGAAGATCAACAAGGTGATTGTCCGCGGCAAGTTCGACGCGCAGAAGCTCTGCAAGAAGATCTGGTGCAAGGCCGGCAAGGTCGTCAAGGAGATCAAAATCGTCGAGGTATGACCGCCGAAACCACCTGAGCCGCCCAAACCAGAGTGCAAGCCGGTGCCGCTCCCGTACCCGTTGCCGTGCCAGTGCCCGCCGCAGCAGTGCCACTGCTGCCCCAAGCCTCCGCCGCCGCCGGAGCAGTGCAAGTGCTGCAAATGCAAACCGCCTGCGCCGCCGTGCCACTGTTCAAAGCACGAAGACTGCGGCTGCGGCAAGCCGCCCGAGTGCCCACCGACCTGGCCGCCGTGGTGCCCGCCGAGGCCGCTGCCCGCCTGCGGCCCGCCGTGGTGGGTGCTTGTCCTCGAGGACAACCCCTCCGCTTGCTCCATCATGTGATTATCGTCGTTCTGTTTACTACTAACACTGCAGTCGCTTCACGTGAATTTTGGACTAATCTAGACCCTTAATTACCAAAAATTCCATTTTTGGCCCCAAACAAAAAAAATTCCACTTCTGGACCCCTCCTGAGCGCGGGATCGCGGGACGCCACCACGTGGCCCGGTGCGTGCGGTGTGGTACCGCCGCGACCGCATTGTTCACGGTCGTGCGTACCACCACACCGCACGACCGCCCTGTGCATCGCCTCGGCGCGCGTCTCCTCGCTCGACCGCACAACTCCGTCCCCCGAGCGCGCGTTTGTCCTCCCGACCGCACGAATCAAAGCCGGGCCGCACGTCTCGTCACCAGCGCCAAAAGCAGAGCAATGCATCACGAGCTGCTCTTTTTTCACCTCTACGTGGACACGCGTGCAGGGGAGCTTTGCATGGCCCCTCTTCGTATTCTCATTCAGCAGCCTTAAAGAGGTTGAATAGCAGCGCAAAGAAACTCCTTTGCAGTTCGCGGTGGAGTTGAAGTGAAGACAGAGCGAGAGAGCGAGTGAAGGGAGGGAAAAAAAAAGAGAGTGGGAACTTAGGATTTTGAGTTGGTTTTGTTTGGAATCAACGGATTTTGCAAATACAAAAGTTGTAGATCGTCTCGCGAGCTTCAAGAAGAAGTAATTTTTGCCCCCGTGCAAGTAATTTTCTGCGAATGTCATTAGCCCGTAATTAGCAAAACCGTGTATCATTAATGTTGTTATAAGCCAATCTTTGATACAGTGTGTATGTGTACGTAAACATGCACACATGGTTCATGATTTATTGTAGTGTAAATAATGTCGTATTTTTCTGTTGAAGTTACGTATTGTAATGTAGTGAGGTTTTGTTGAACATTTGTGCTTACATGTGTAGGTGTTGAAGAAGTAAATATTTATGTTGGAGCATTTGTAGGTGATAGCAACAGCAGTTAGATTATAAACAATTTGTATAATTAGTAGGCTTAGTGAATGACCGTAGTATGAAGGTATAGTAAAATCAAATTACCTGGAAATTAGTACGAAGGTGCTGTAAAATGAAATAAACTTAGGACATGAAATTACAAAGTAGAATTTTTTTATTTATGTATAATTTCGGAAGTGAAAGCGGCATTAAGTGAAATATAGAAAAGAATGGAAGAAAAGTATGTAATGGGAATTTGGCATTAATCGATTTATAAGTAAAATAGTTAGAAATAAACTTTAGATTTACACATACAAAACATATACTAGTAATGTTAGGTACTAAAATGGGTAGGTACTGTTAATGTAGTGGGAAATTAAATTTGGCATGCTGTGTACTAAAATGGTTGATTATGCACTTATGGTAGGTACGCAATGGCTGACATTCAACAAATGTTCGTGTTTTATGGGAGTGGTCTCGTACGTGATGGGCCGTATGGGGCGGACCTGTCAAATTGCGAGAGAACCGTGATCCAGGCACCCGGTCTGAGCGCCATGAGCTTGTCTGAGCTACGGAGATGTGTTCGTTCGGCGTTCGATCGACACACCGCAAGGAAGAAGTTAAGGATCGAGGCAGTCTATGCCTCAATGGTGGGTGATGGAAGGGGGAGCATATGGCAACTTCTGAAGGTGACCAATGACGCCTCATGGGCGAACTACATGGAGGTCGTGTGCAACCCTGATGCTGCGATATATGAGAGGCCAATGGTGTATGTCGAGTTCGTGGAGAGGGCAGAATCATCAGCCATGGTTGGTTCAGATGCCGCTGGTGGAGATGTAGTGGATGGGTTCAGCGGTCATGAAGACGCTTCAGTGGGAGAACATGTGGGCGAGGAAGTGGGTGATGAAGACGACAGGAGGCGTGCGGAGAATTTCCGGCCCAACGAAGGTGTGGACGAGAGGTGCTTGGCCGCCGTATTGGTCGTCATGAGTATCACGGGGACCAGTGGAAGAAGAGGGCAGCGAGGAGGATGAGGAGGTGGAAACAGCGATTCGGAGAGGACGAGGATGGCGGCTGCAATCGGAGGGTGGTAGGTCGTGTTGTGACGACGGACGGTGCGTACGTGTCGTCCAGACTGGATGACATCGCAGCGGCAGCCCTAGTTCTGCCACAGGGGGAGGAGGGAGAATGGGGGTTCAGCAAGGGCGCACTCTTTTTTGGGGCAGTGCTTCCGTAATAAGAGTGCTGTCCAACAGGCTATTGCTAGACATGCCGTCAACATAAGCCGGACGTATCGAGTCCACAAGTCAAAGCCGGACACGTACGTTGTGAAGTGTGTCGACGGGTTCTGTGGTGGCAAAGTCCGTGCACAACGGTACAAGGGCGTTGGCACGGAGTTCCGGATAACGGTGCTGCAAGATCACAGTTGCGAGCTTGCGGGCCCAGTACATAGACACCGCAACATGACATCATCGTATGTTGCGGAGTTGGTCACGCACCTCATCCAGGCGGATGTGTCAATTACCCTGAAGGTGCTAATGGCAGAAGTAGCGAACACGGCGGGCTACGAAGTGAGCTACAAGAAGGTATGGTGCGCGAAGCGAAAGGTGCTGCACCGTATGTATGGGACGTACGAGGAGGCGTACGACCTGGTCCCAAGAATGCTGCACCAAATTCCGCAATCAAACCCAGGAACTTACATAAACAAGCAGGAGAGGGTCCATCCTACGGAGGGCCCGAACTGTTTCATTCTTGACAGGGTGTTCTGGGCCTTCCATCAGGCGATACAAGGGTTCAAGTGGTGCCGTCCAGTGCTAACCGTAGATGGGACGTTCCTATCTGGTAAGTACAAGGGTACAATTCTCACCGCAATTGCAGCCGATGCAAATGACCAGTTACTCCCAGTGGCATTTGCAATTGTGGAGAACGAGAATACAGATAGCTGGTTTTGGTTCCTTTGCAATTTGAAGCATGTCGTAGTGCAAGAACGCCCTGAAGTGTGCCTTATCTCCGACCGCAATGCAGGCTTGCTGTCTGCGTTGCGAACGTTGCAGAATGGGATGCAGCCCCCCTTCCAATGGACTGATGTGAAGAACCGCTGGTGCATGAGGCATATTGCAGCGAACTTCCACAAAAGGTTCCGTAGCAAGGACCTAATGAAGATGTTCAAGAAGCTATGCATGCAGAACCAGAAGCGGAAGTTCAACACCTTGTGGAGGCAGCTCGATCAGGAGGCTACGAAGCATGTGCATACAGAAGCAGGGGCTGTGGAGGGGGGCTCCACAAGAGTCGGGGTATTCTCACAATGGGTTCAGTCCAATGCACCTGACTTGGAAATGTGATCTTTGTTGCACGACACCGGTGGGGCAAGGTATGGGATCATGACAACCAACATGTCCGAGGTTTACAATGGTGTCTTGAAGGGCGTCAGATCCCTGCCGATCACGGCAATCGTGGCCAAGACTTGGAACCGTATCGTCGGGTACTTTGTGAATAGAGCCATGATGGCGCAGAAGCACCTTGAGGAAAACAAGCAATACTCTGAGGTCATGCAGGCCTTCATGGACAGGAAGATGGAGAAGGCACGATCCCACATGGCTCAGCACATTGCAAGCAGGTATGCACGATTGGTGATGAAGCATCTTGCACCTGCAACAAGCCCCAGCTTCTGCACAAGCCATGCTCCCATGTGTACGCGGCCTGCGCTGTATGGAACCAGGCGTCGACACAGTACATCTCCAAGTACTACGACATGCAGCACTTGTATGCAACCTGGAGTGCAGAGTTCCATTCCTACGGGGTAGACATGCACTACAGGGAATTATGGCCGGGGGAGATAAAGTGGGTGCCCAACGATGCACTGAAGCATGTCGGTCGTGGAAGACGACAAAGCCGTCGCATCCGCAACGACATGGATGAAAGCCAGTGAGGGGATCGTGTTCGGCGCCCGAAGTGTAGGCTATGCAAGACGATTGGCCACTCCCTCAGTCAGTGCCCAAACAGGCCGGCATCAAGCAACGCTCCGTAGTACCAACCACAATCCATATGTAATGTATTATTCAGGAGGTGTACGTTGAATTGTTGGCTCGATGTAGCTATGTCTTGCACATTACCATGTTATGTATGTTTTCGCACATTCCATATGTTTCCTTGTCGTGTGGGTCATATTCGTGTGCACATTTTATGTATGTTTTGGTACATTCCGTACGTTTCCCTGTCATTACATTTGTTGTTAATTATGTTGTTATTTGTTGCACATTTTGTTATAATGTACACTAACTTGTTATCCTTTTTGGCAGGACATGGCGTTCGAGCTGCTAGACCCCCGTTGGGACGAGCACCACCGATGCCATGTGTGGTTGTCTGGAGACGCACACGGGCCTCCTTGCTTCGTCCTTAGGGGCCCCCGAGAGAACTGGCATCTCGACCAGCGGTACATCCCACTACTGCGGGACACCGGTGTGCTGCCCATTGCCCGCATGTTGGATCTACCGCATGGGTTCCAGTATGATGCGCCACTGCTGTCCGCTCTTGTTGATTGATGGAGGCCGGAGACTCACACCTTCCACTTCCGGTGGGGGGAGATGACGGTTACTCTGCAGGACATCACGATGAATACAGGTCTACCCGTCCGTGGTGCTGCTGTGGTGCCACCCCCAAAGGCAGCAGATTGGAAGGTCCGTCTGGGTCACCGGTTCGGTCATCCGATCCGAGACAACGCAGCTGGGGTGCCACATGGATGGCTTCGTCGCTACATGACCTGTCCTGTAGACGCAGATGAAGACGTGGTGTGGACACACTTCGTTGCATACCTGCTATATCTGTTCGGGTGGATCTTGTTCCCTAGCACGACTGGAGACTCCGTGCAGCCTAGCTACATACAGCTAGCCGAGTCCTTGGCGGATGGTCGCTTTGGTCGGCGACCACAGATAGCCGGGATCAGCAGTTCTTAGCACCACATACCGAGGCTTGTGTGACGCCTCGTAGCGTAGCGCGGCCAGCAAGTCGGTCCTAGCCGCCTGCTACCTTCTCCTTCAGTTGTGGTCATGGGAACACTTTCTCGTTGGCAGGCCTTCCTTTGGTCGTGCTGTGCACCCTTATGACCTCATCCCGCAGTTGTACGGCTTTGATGATGGCGACGACCCCGTTGATGCGCCCACAATGGGTACACGTTGGACGCATGGTCAGTTGAGGTGGGCGAGGAGAGACCGAGGCGTGCGTGCAGTTTCCACCAGAGGTTCGAGCTTCTGCCGTTTTGCGACGTAGTCTGGTGGCCATGGTCTCAACGGTTCATTGCAAACACGGCCCCCCACGGGTTGTCATCTCAGTGCGAGCAGGATCACAGGTACTGGATGACGACCTGCCACTTGGTGTTCGCGCACTGCGTCGAGCCATACAGCCCACACCGAGTCATGAGACAGTTCGGGCTGTACCAGCAGGTCCCTCCCATGCTAGGACGCCCTCTTGCGGATATCACCCACCGGTATGTCACTACACCCCAAATTTAATTACTGCATTAGTCTCAATGTCACTACCCTAGTAATTGTGTAATGTCTCAATGAACTTGCAGGCAATCGAGGAGAGGGCGAGCGACAGAAGACTAGAGAGCCACACAGCGGATGTGGACAGACATGTGGCGTGACCATGCGGATACAATGGTTGTGGATGAGACACGGCCGGACGACCCCGCGACGTATAGGGCATACCTTGAGTGGTACGCTCCACGCAGCCGCAGTAGGCTTACAGGGGAGCCGCCACATCCTCCACTTCAGGCTGTTCATGAGGCCGTTATACAGGACAGGAAGGTCCAAACCGTCATCTAGCGGCACGGGTCGACCAGGCGGTACGAGATTACTATGTCATTACGCAGTGCAGGATTACGCTTGAACTGACTGTTTGTTTCACTGCAGGTGGATTGGCTACATCATATCGAGGACGAGGCTGATGATGCTATACGACGTAGGAAGTCAAATACCGAATCTCGGTGGGTAGGTTATATGCGCACCATCATCGATAACGCAAGGGGTGCGATACGGGCCTTGAGTTGTGGTCGCCACCGAGATGACGTTGTTGCTGCACGCGGTGGCGGACGTGGCCAGGGACCACCACCTCCCTCCACGCCGCCGTCAGCACCACCATCAGCACGGCCATCGACGTCGCGTCCATCCCAGTCCGACAGTCTGCCCAGCTACGCTCGCTCGGCCTCCACGCGCTTCGGACCGGCGGTTCGACAATTGCCAACTATTTTTGATCGGCTTATTTACCATTTATGTGTAACCACATGTTCGTCTTGCAGCAATTGCGACAGGATAGCACGTTGCTACGGAGGGCGACGGAGGAGCGACAGCGCTCTCCAGGCCGACGGGGGCCCACTCCAGAGAGCGATCCTGACTCGCCGCACCAACTAGAGGGGCCTTGGCCCAGCTGCGCTCGATCAGCCTCTACGCGCTTCGGACCGGCGGTTGGACATTTGCCAACTATTTGTTCATCCACTCATTTACCATTTATGTCTAACCGCATGTTCGTCTTGCAGCAATTACGACAGGATAGCACGTTGAGACGGGTATCGTCATCACGGAGGGCGACAGAGGAGCGATCGCGCTCTCCAGGCCGACGGGGGCCCACTCCAGAGATAGACCCTGACTCGCCGTCCCAACCAGAGGGGGAGATGCCCTCGTACACCCCTACCGTGCAGTCCAACCTAGACGACCGGGACAGGTGGTTTGGGCAGACGTATCAAGGCTTGACAACGCAGGAGTACATGCACGACTACCCATCGACATCCGCTGTTCAGGGTACCCAGGTAAATGCCTTGTGATATTAGTACTCGTTATGAACAATTTTTGTACTTTCCATTGCCTAATTCAGCTGTACCATCTAAGCAGGACGTAGACACCTCCTCCGACTGGCTGAGCTCTATGATTTTTGGCCAGCCGTCGCAACTCTCCACAGAGTTGTACCCTCCACCACCGCCTCGGGCGCAGCCCTCGCACTACGATCTTCGCGATGCACCACGCTCCCCTAGTAGGTTCACCTTCTCAGAGGATCATATGCGCCGTACAAGGTGGCGACGAGGAGATGATGAATGAATTTTTTAATTGTGCTTTTGTAATTTTCGTGATGTTTTTCAAGCGCTTGATGGTTTGATGTTCAAAGATGGTTTCCTGTATAAAAAGGGTTGCTCTTAGTTCTTTGATTTACTAGGGCATACATCCAACAGAGAGATGACAACACGGGACAACCCACATAATAAGAAGGCATGAGGCAATGACAACATGAAACAACACATACATTGCACGTACCTGAAATGTAGCAAGTAGTACAACCACCAACACACCAATGAACACAACAACTAAAATACAACACAACCGTACATAAAACATTACCAAAAGAGCTTGACGACAACATAGCATAAAACATTGCCAACATACACGAGGAGAACCTCCAGCACTACAACTTGAGGATAACAATAAACACAAGAAACAAAATAGCACACAACATTAAATTTATCTTCCACTCTAGTGCAGTCGAACGATGCGCATCCGGCGGGTCGCAACCCCACGACAACTCTCTCACGGCGAACAATGTCTGTCCTATTTCCCATTTCATCCTCCCACACCCAGAATCGGCAACCACCAGCAGCTTCCTGCGATTCCATGACAAGACGATTTTTAAACATACCACCACGATTTGAATGAACCCGAAACAATCTGACTCACCGAGTGATGGGGGCACTTGTAGTAGTGTCGCCCAGGATTCGCGGCCGTCTGTGATGTCCTACGTCTAACCACCGTGTTGTAATTTGGGCACATCACCGTGGGTGCCCATGAAGACTTGCTGAGCTGACTCATTGTCTAGTCTGGGGGAGTGAGGACGAAATAAAACTACATAGATTGCGAACAACTAACTCAGGAGGTGACTGATAACATGGCAAGGGAGTATGTGAGGGATGGCTCCGTTTTATAGGCTATGTGATAACAAGGCAAGGGACTAGGTGAGGAATGGCTCCCTTTTATAGCCTGTGGGGGGCAGCCTCACGCACAAAGGCCGCAGAATAAGAAGGCATCAGGCAATGACAGCACGAACTAGCACATACATTGGACGTACACAAAATATTGAAAGAGAACACAAGTCTGGACCCCACACCATGCTTAGTGCGGAGACAAAACATGCCAGCTTGGCACAGTGACCTCAGAAAAAGGGGCAGCTTTGCTCAGTGACATGACAAAAGAGGGCAGCTTTGTTGGATTACATGACAAAACGGGCCAGCTTTGCCCAGTGACATGACAAAACGGGGCAGCTTTGCCCAGTGACTTGACAAAACGGGCCAGCTTTCCGCAGTGACATGACAAAAGAGGCTAGCTTTCCGCAGTGACATAACAAAAGAGGCCAGCTTTGCCCAATGGGATGACAAAACGGGGCATCTTTGCTCAGTATTGCATTTTTTTGTGGCTTGTGATAACAACTCCACGAAGATAACAACCAATCCATCACATTCTTAACAACGTTGCACATTACATCGTTACGGAAAGAGGCCACAGAACATGAAGGTCACAGAAAATGAAGGCGTCACGCACTTACAACACGAAACAACACATACATTGCACATACAGAATTTATGGAAAGTAGTACACCCAACAATTTAATTCAACGCATACATGAACTAAAATACGACACAACCATAACCCTCGTTACCTACATGCCAAACGAGCCTCGTGGCACCCACATGGAGAATTGCTGAGGGGGCCGCCTCGGACGTGGCTGGCCGTCGTGGTAGTGGCATGCACATATGCAGCTCGGGTTCGCGCAGCAACATGTGGGATCATAAGAGCTTCCTATATTCACGACCTCCTCGTTGCCCCTCTCGCGTTGCATCTGTTCGCGGAGGTCGTTGTTCTCCTCAGTGAGACTCTCCATTCGGTACTCCAAGTCTCATATTCGAGCCCATAATGTATCCACATAACGATCAACATACCGTTCATGAGGAGGGTCGATCCAGTGGGAGAAGTCGCATTTTGCCATCTGCAAAAAAAGGACGGTAAACTTCGCGGGTCCATAAGCAATAAAAAAATGTAATATTACTAAATTGTACCCCGGAGCGTGAGCATCGGAAGAAACGTCGCCCGCCATCGTTCGGGGAATCCAAGATCTGGACGACCGCGTACTCATTGTGTCTGCATTTCGGCCACGCTGGTTGAGCACGCCGACTTGGTATCAATCGATACTGTGGACCGAACATATCCCTCTTTTCTAAGGGAATGTCGTCCTTTGGTGACCCAAATCCCACTGGCCCCTCGGCTTCCGACATGGTATGTTTCACCACGAAAGAGAGGGTACTTCTTTGTTCGATTTACAATGTCATGGGACCCCAACCGTGCTACTTATAGCAAAACAGGGCAGCTTAATGCAGTGACCACAAAAAAAGATGACAGTTCTGCGTACATACTTGACAAAAGAGGCCAGCTTTGCACTGGGACGTGACAATAGAGGCCAGCTTGGCACAGAGATGTGAAAAAAGGGCAGCTTTGCTCAGTGAGATGTCAATAGAGTGCAGCTCTGCTCAGAGACATGACAACACGACCCAGCTTTGCTCAGTGACATGACAAAAGAGGTCAGCTTTTGCTCAGTGAGATGACAAAAGAGGGCAGCTTTGTTCAGTGACATGACAAAATATGCCAGCTTTTCGTAGTGAGATGTCAATAGATGCCAGCTTTGCGCAGTGAAAAGCCTTCATAGGGACTGTTTCCTGCAAACGACTGAAAAGACTACGTTGTACCACATACATTGAATGATCCAAGCTATGAATTTATTATGAGACTACAGGCTCTGAAAAGCCTTTATAGGGATATTTATTGCTACACTGGAATCCTGACTATGCTCAAAAGATTCCCATGTCGTCCTCTCCATGGACTATGCCCACTGCACCAGATAACCTGCCTACATAAAGGCCTCCCGGCTATGTCTTCCATACCACATCTCCTCCTCAAGGCATCACAATACTACTACACAATAATGTCTTCCTGGAGGTCCGACCCATTTGGAGTGCCGGAGTGGCATGAGCGTCCGAAGTGCCATTGCGGCTTTAGGACGATGTTGTGCGTATGGACGGATCGATCACAACGAGCCAACTACGGCGCGGGTTCTTCAAGTGTCCGACACGGATGACGACTTCGTGGTAACGACGACAACTAAATCCTTTGTTTCTCGTTATCGTTTTTCAACTTGATCCATGACATCTACCACGCCACACATAGCCTTGCAAGTTCATCGAATGGGTGGATCGGGTGCCGTCGGCATGGCCACGGAACCGGCCAACGGAGGTGGAAAACAAAGGACAATACTTTGTTAAGATGACTCAAGCTCGCGAGGTGGAACGACAGATGCGGTTTGAGCAAGAGCGCCGCGTGAGGGTGGACCAAATCCGTCTGAAGGGCAAGGAGGATGAGCTGCACAGGAGGCGGGAGCAGCTAAGTCTGGGTGAAGCAGCCATCAAGCGTCAGGAGGAAGAGCTTCAAGCTCGTGAGGCAGCTCTCAAGACCAAGAATGACAGGAAGAAGGATGCAGCGGAGCCATCTTCAGGGCGCGAGAAAAAGGGGAAACAACCACGCTACACCCAGTAGACAAAATGTAACAGACCCAGCAAGTTATATTCCCTAAGGCATGCATGTTAGGACTAGTGGTGGAGTTCTGAACATTACAAGTACAGAGTTCCACACATGCCACATACCTGCCATGTCAAAATATCACTAACATTCGAAATATCACTTACCACTTTATGTATCGACCGTTCTACGGTCAATCGTTCCTAAAAAAAATTTACCAAATTGTTTTATGCATCTACGACTTACAATGAACATAAACTTTTATTACAACTTTATCTGATTTTTACCCAGTTTATAACTACAAAATTGCCAAAACTTAAAACAATCACGGAGATTGCAAACCCTAAAAACAGCCCAAACCCTAAAATTCACTTACTATTGTATGCATCGATATTTCTACGCTCAATCCTTCGGCAAAAAAATTTAGCATAATTTTTTTTGCATGTACAACTTGCAATGAACATAAACTTTTATTACGATTTCATCAGATTCGTTCCCAGATTACAACTACAAAATTATCAAACCTTGCAAAAACCACGGGAATTTCAAACCCTAACAGCAGCCCAAACCCTAACGATCCCCGTCTACACTGTGAACGCACGCTCGGGAGGCGATTCGTGCGGTCGGGCGGGAGGACGCGCGCTCGCCCGTTCGATCGTGCGGTCGGTGCTGGCGGTCGTGCGCTCGGCGGGACGATCGTGCGGTCGGGCGACGAGGCGCGGTCGTGTGTGCAGTACCGCGACGACCGGTGAACAGTCGATCGTCGATGCAAGACTGCATCGCACGACCGAGACAGGTGGCGGCAGCACGGAGACTCGCGGTCGGGAGGGGTCTACTTTTGGAATTTTTTTCAAAAAGGGGTCAATAATGGAAATTTAATTGTTTAGGGGTCCAACAGTGTCCAGATTTCGCTTCACGTTGATGTGGTGTTACGTCCGCAACCGTGCCTCGGAGATCGGAATAATACGAGACTGACGCAAGTCCGGTTTCATCTGTGTACTGTACACGTACAGTGTGGTTACAACTCTTCTACTGTCCCAAATACGTGCAGGAAGATATGTAACTAATTATGATATCCTATATGTGATTTTTTTTGTTAGTTTGTGTATGAGATTTTGTTGTCTGTATTGATTCGTCGTGCGTAATAATTGTACAAAGTTTTGCCCAGCTTTCGTAAAACATTAACTGATGACTTGGAGATTTAAACGAGATTAATTAAACAAATAAATGAATAAAACTGTAAGACCATTATTTCCTTAAATGTACAGCAGACCAAATCGAAACATAAATAACATTGACTAAGTAAATACATTCAAAAATGCCATTTTACTGAATAATTCAATCCAAATCACAAATTACAAATCTATATAATCTGAGTACATACAACGGAAGTACATGTCCGTACGATCCATACGGGGAATGCAATTAAATAAAGTAATAATTGTTACCGAGATTGGTAGCTTTAGAATGATTCGTAACAGCTGAAATCAAGTAACTGCACCTCTGCTCCATCACCTCCATTTCTCCTCTCTCCCCTGCCTCTCCTCACTGTACTCATCGGCAACATTCAATCATAATTGAAAGGTGAGGTGAAATCCCCAGTCGTTTACATTGACCTTTAGTTTTTCATAGCTTCAAAGAACGATTAGCTCGTTACTAAACAGCTCAAAAATTCAGAATCGACAGATGTAGGAAACAGTCTAAATTTCCTTTTAATTTGTTAGGAGTAAAGTTAACATGATTGATCCAATTTGTTTATCTATACGTTTTTTTGTTTGCAGATGCCTATATTGGTCATCTCGGTAAACCTTGAATGCTGCCGCTGCAAAGCCAAGATCCAGGAGGTCCTGGAATGCCTCCAAGGTATATTATAGTATGCATGAATCCAGTGATCAGTTATGATGTTATCTGCTTGTTCTATGGTGTTAGGAATACTTCTTTTTTATGTGCAAGTGTAGTAGATACAATACAACCATTCGTGTTAAAACCAGGGCCTAGAAACTAACCTGGATCCTAGCTAGTGGTGCTATTCAAAACAGAAACAAACATGAAGCATCATGTGGAAAGGTCCAAGGTTTAGTTATAATGAACCATTGCCATTTTAGAAGAGTAGGTATTTAAATTTTGTAAAGATTGTATTTTATCAGGTTAATTGTCATGCTGCCAATCGGTATGGTGACGATCAAACTAGTACCGTAGATTACTTGATGGTTGCACTCTACTTGATGGTTGCAATTTTGCAGAGATGCCTAGTTGTGTAGTGTTTTAACGGGTCTGATCCGTCTGTGGTTGGCTGTCAGATCGGCTCCGGTAGAAATTTCTTGAGATTTTGGAAAATTTAGTCAGGATTGATTTGGTTGATCTAGAGTAGTGCATATGTATTCTTCAAACCATGAGGAAGCAATGGCTTGTTCTGAAAGGCCTTCTTATTTAAGCTTGTGAATTGTGATAACCTCATCTACTGGAGCTGCACTAATAGGTGTATCAACAACTGAGTTTCCATTTTCAGTTATTTCCATAACTGAACTGTTGCTTTGAGTGCATTTGATCCCATCATGGTACACCTCTGGCCTTGGAAGTGGTGGTGAACTGCTGAGTGCTGACATTCTTTACAGGCACACCTGAAGGAACAGCAGCTCTAGTCTTATTTACATTCTCAAGGACACCATTGTTAGGAGAAACATTGGCAGTGGAAAATCCATTAAACAGCACCGGCCCATCATTTGTTATGCTAGATGTTTCAGTTTCCTTCTTATTACTGCATGCATTATCCTTTGTAATGACTTTGTTCTGGCCATCTATTGATTTGCAGGGTCAACAACACCTTTAATAATAGGATTTGATGTTTTTTGTAAACTTAGCACTGAAAAAATCGGCAACCCAAACCGGATCTTAGGTAGTTCCCATGTTTTCTCTGCACTTTTAGTATTACTTATACCAGGATGTCTCAAGAACAACTTAGTCTCAGCATCTGTAAGGACCCAAATAAGACAACCTGCATTACAGGAACAACTATATGATGAGAAAATCAGGACCACTTGAACAACTATAAGCATTAACATAACTTGTGGTGCATCGAAACAACAACTATATTAAAACATTTGCATTCGTAACCTTGCCTCTATAATGCTACATGTAGGAGAGCTGTATGGGTTTAAGAAAAAATTAGTTTCAACTTTGAATTCCAATCAAACTAATATTTGCTCCGTATACCTTAAAAGCAACAACAGTTTAAGCACTGATCAGATGCTTAGCCCCTAAACTGAGTCGATATCATCAGTGATATGTTATCTAGTGTCCATCATAAATTAGTCATGTGTACAGTCATGAAGTTTTCTTCAGAAAATGAGTACACACTAATCCAAGAAAGCAGCACAACACAAGGCCTGATGGTGAGCTGGTATTAGTATTGCAAAATTTTCGAATTTCTCATAACTCAGTGTATAACTGTACTATGCGATGTTTGCGTTGGACATTTTCAGTTAAAAAAAGGGTTTGAAGTATCATCCAAGATTTTGATGAAGCATGATCATGTCATTTATTCATTCTGGATGGGAGCATGATTTAATCTGAACTTTGCCTTGGTTAGTCCCTACAGCTAGGCGAGTGCCACGTTGTACCCAACCCACGAAACAAACAGTGTCGTCCACCCCCAAATCGTAGAGCTTGGTGACCTGCGCAGCAATAAACTTGGTTACAATAGCTCTTAGTCTCAGAAAAGAAATAGTGAAAGGATGGCATCGGTTTCTCACCTTGTTGCTACATGCATTCCACAAGTAGACGCAATTCCCCAATCCGACCGCGAGGACATTCCACTCAGAAGGATTTTTGTGAGCAATCTACTGTGACGTAGCTTGCAAAATTCAAGTTCAGCAGCAAAATGTCCAAGGCAATTTGATCAAGGCATCCACAGCACTGCATCATAGAAACAGAAATTCAATATCTCAATTTTCTTGCCAATTTATTGCGAGGCAACTTGCAAAATTCCTATTATGCATGAAAATACATAATTTAGTACAAACTCGAAATACCTTTAAATGCATCATATCATGCCAACTTCCAAACAATAGAACAAAGCCATGAAAAATTGTACAGAAAAATAAGTTTTGTGGACCTTATATTTAGGGGAGTGCGGTTGCCTATCTTACAAAAACAATTTTCTACACGATAAACTTAGCTGCTCCTAAAAAGCTGTGCCATTTTTTAGACCTTTTATATTAGAAGGCACTATAATCATATGAGAAATACTCGATCTCTAGGATTAGCATACTATTATGCAATGGTAGTATTTTAGAAGCACCAAAAACACTCAACTCCCACTTCCATCCTTATTCGCCCAGAAGCACATGCAGGAAGCTAGTGAGGGAGACTGCTTCAGTCTAAAATGTGCATTTGTTTAGCAATCAACATTTTATCCAATGACATTCATCTCAGCGGTAATTATCTACCATGCATAACAGCTAATGCGACAAGAAGGCCCATGGCAGTAGACTGCCCGGTTGAACTCAATGACACGACGCTATCTGTGCGACCACTACAAAAGCATTGGAACTTATTCAAAACCAGGACACAAAGCAGGAACTTACCTGAAGACCTACATGTTTATGCCAACTTTGATATGGGGGCTCCTTCTGGTTTTCGTTGCTGAACATTCTGTAATAACACACATGCCAATCATTCAGTAAAATCAAGATATGTTTAGTATGTGGGAGAAACTTGCAACCCATCCGTAGGTACTCTGTTCTCGTGACATTGTCATGGAATGCCTTCTACACCTCTGGATGGTTCAGTTATGCGTCTGTGTAGACGGTTGTATAGAGGTCGCTTGGGGATATCATCCTTGGTTGAGATCCCAATCATTTGTGTGCCAATACCTTGCTAAATTAAAATTGAAGGATTAATTTCTTGAGAACAAATCGAAGAGCACTTGTCGATTCCAACCTTGACAAGAAAACTGACTTATCGAACTAACATGCCATGGAGTCAGCTCATTGCGTAGTAGCATGTAGTCATGTAGATGTCATTGATCCCTTGCTTGATGAAGTCTGCATGCTAGAGCTTGTACTCCCCCAATGGGTGAATGGACTTACCAGCGCGTACCTGGCAATTGCCAGAGCAACCACTGGCCAGATTCAATGAATCTGGATGGGCGAAGGCTCCAAACCACGTGCAGGCATGGTAGTGTAAGTGTGCCGTTGCCATCGTAGTCGGCCCTGCAGGGAGCGGCGGTGGGGGTGAGGCTCAGAGTCACCATCGGTATCCAGGTGGAGAGGAGATTGGTGGCAGGCTCGATCACCAAGGAAGAGGTCCACCTGGGTGCGCGAGGAATGGATGAAGAGGTCCGTTGCCATTGGTGTCCATCAGTGATGTAGCCAGAATTTGTAGCTATGGTGGTCTATTGTTTAAAATTTATTTAACCGCTATAAATTTAACATGTCGGTACACAAGTATATGAATTACGAAATGCAATTAAGGTAAAAAGGACATACGAACTTCATAAAATAGACGAATATAGCTTTCTTAACATAGAATTGAAATATTACATACCCATAGTAGTTGAAGAATAGTACGTCACTACTTCTTCTTCTTCTTGTCAGCCCTGCGCCTTCTAATAGCCATGAAAGTGTTGATGATTTCTTCTTCACTCAATTGTAAGAAGATATCCCGCTCAATAAAAGTGACTAGATAATCATCCAGAAGGCTATCACTCATCTTATTTCTCAACTTATTCTTGATAAAGGTCATTGCAGAAAATATTATTTCAACACTTGCGGTAGCCACCGGTAGAAGCAATACCAATTTGATAAGTAAATAGACCCAATGATAAACGTTATCCCTCTTTGTTTCAACAAGTTTTACTGAGAGGTCAACAAGATTATTTAGGCCTTTGAACATTTCATCTTTTCTCATGTCATCAATAAAGGTTTCAAGTTGCAAGTCGAGTCTTAGCAAGTCAGAGCTTGAAAAATCATTAGGGTAAAATTCAGCAAGTCTATGTACCTTGTTTGCATCAAAAGAAGCGAAGGAATCCGCTGGATTCAAAGCAGCCATACAAGTAAGCAACTCCATATTTACCTCATCAA
Source organism: Dendrocalamus sinicus (assembly GCA_036346575.1). Taxonomy (NCBI): domain Eukaryota; kingdom Viridiplantae; phylum Streptophyta; class Magnoliopsida; order Poales; family Poaceae; genus Dendrocalamus; species Dendrocalamus sinicus. The sequence continues at coordinate 17,566,100 of CM070652.1, forward strand.
ACCGACTGTCAAGCTCTTGACTAATTTTATCAATGACTCCAATATATACTTCTCTTCCAAGTGATCATCATTTGTTTGGTTACGAGCAAAACGTCTTGATCTTCCATACGGCACATAATTATGTTGCATTGCAGAACTTGAATGCCATGTTTGTTGCAAAATATTGTAACCCTTTGAAGAAATGAAACCCACCCTTCGACCTCATTTGCTGCATTTTACTCTTTGCCAAATCCGACAAGTGACATTGCATTAAGAATATCTTGGTCTCTTCTTTGCAAACACTCAGACAATTCATTTGTGTGTCCAAGAATCTCAAGCATCAAATGAACACTAAAAATAAAATCAAATGACTCAAGCACTCCAACCATAGTATGTATTTTTGGCCATTCACCCCTTTGTGATGTATCTTCTCCAAGAGCTATGAGTACATCACGAATTGTGGGATATATAGCAATCATATTTACCACAGTTTTATAATGAGAGCCCCACCAAGTCTCACCAGGTCTAGGCAGCCCCATCTCTTGATTTAACCCACTTCCAGATTCTAGTATACCACACTCAAGTGCTTTCATGACATTATCATATTGGTGATGTCGAAGCATGCCATGACGCTTACAAGAAACACCAACAATATTTAGTAAGAGTGATACTTGATCAAAAAACCACACACAATTATTATTTCCTTTTGCAACAGCAACAAGAACCAATTGGAGTTGATGTGCAAAACAGTGTACATAATAAGCAGAAGGTGATTCTTTCATGATCAAGGTTTTCAGCTCTTTAATCTCTCCTTTCATGTTACTAGCCCCATCGTAGCCTTGACCACGGATTTGAGTTATAGTCAAACCATGACTAACTAGTAAAGATTGAATTGCTTCCTTAAGTGATGAAGAAGTAGTATCATCTACATGAACAATTCCAAGAAACCGCTCACATGGCCTTCCTGATTTATCAACATAACGCAAGCAAAGGGCTAGTTGTTCTTTATGAGAGACATCACTAGACTCATCAGCTAAAATTGTATAGTGATCTTCACCAATTTTCTTAATGATTTGATCTCTAGTCTCCATAGCACAACATTGAATAATTTCTTTTTGTATGTCTGGGCTAGTCAATGTGCAATTACCTGGAGCATTCTTCAAAACAAACTTGTCTACCTCTTCATTATTTGCTGCAAGCCACTTCAAAAGTTCAATGAAGTTCCCTCTGTTGCTAGACTCTTCACTTTCATCATGCCCACGGAATGTCAATCCTTGCTGCAAAAGAAACTTCAAACATCTAAGTGAATAAGTCAACTTTGATCTTGTAGAGACGTCGCTCCTCATTATCCACCTTCACAATTTTATCATCAATTGCTCCATGGGAGTCATAAATAAGTTGTATCTTTCTTGAGCTGCGTTGTGAGCACTTGTTACACCACCCACATGTAAATCAAGTGCATCATTTCTATTCCAATTTCTCCAACCACCTTCAACAAATGCAGATTTCTTAGTTTTCTCCTTTGCAAACAAGTAGCACACAAAGCAAAATGCAGCTTCCTTCTTGATACTATATTCAATCCAAAGATATTTATAAAAACCATATAGGATTGAATTGCCTATCCCTATTTCCGATTTTTCTACTTTCAAATTCATGTGCATAAGGTTGGAATGGGCCTTTAATAATATATGATCGTCGAACTGCATCTTGATCATTGACGGGATAATTTGCAATAGATTGCCTCTCCCCTGGATCAAGTGGAAGCCGACTGATATCATAAACCGGTTCTTTTTCAGCGACTGGAGGTGGACTTGGAGGCATTGGAGTTGGAGTCACATTTTCTTCAATCACTCTATCTTGATCCGATCCACCTTCTTGTTCTTCAATTTGCTCTTCTGGAACAGCTGCAGTCACGGAAGGAGATGGAGAAGAAGCCTTCTTCTTTGATGCATATTTCTGAAAAAGAGAGGCAATATCACCACTCCTCTTCATGTTTTAACAAATCTGCAAGGGAATTATATAAAGTTTCAATTTACCAAACCAATAATCTAATACTGCAAAAAAACATATAATTGAGTTTTTGGCTTAGGCTTAGCAATTGAGTCTTCATCTTAGGATTTTGATCAGTATAAGTCCTTTAATTCCACCTCATCTATGAAATGCATGAATCTTCCCATGTTTCTTCTATTCAGATTAATGTTCTTCTTGTCGGATGCCAAATAAATCAAATCCGATCACTGTGATTGAATGATCTCCAACTAAAAAATTTGATGTATGTACCTGCGCCGCGCCGATGCTCATGGAGTCGCCGCGCCCGAGCTCGCCGTCGCTGCATCGCAGCGTCGCCCGCCCCCCACGGCTGCTGGCTGCACCGCACGGCCGCACGGAGAAGAATACGAACGGCCACGCGAGCGCAGTCTGACGCGAGCGGCCACGCGAAGTCGCGAACTCTCAGTGACTCGGTCTCACGCGATGACGCGAACTCTAGACTCCAGTGTCGTGCGGACTCAGGACTCTGGTCTCTGGGCTTTGGGAGCGCAGGGTGGTCCGCGGCCCACAGGGACCACCCTGTAGCTCCGCCCCTGGTGTCCATAGGGAAGAGGAGTTGACGAGATGGCTATAGACGGTGGAGTAGGAAGGGGAGACGGTGGTCACGGCATAGGCATTGGCGGGCTGGTGGTGAGGCGGCAATGGGATTGGGAGATTTGAGACAAATATTGCTAAAGGAATATAGTGTGATATGCCACTTCTGCTATCTATTTCTTGCAATCCTCTTGGCCAACCCCTTCTGTATTTTGTATGAAGCTCTACCATTGAGATCTAGCTGGCAAAGGAGGAGGCCCTGTGATCGGCGACTTCGCCCTCTCTACTGGTCACTGGAGCGGGCAGAGGAGGCAGCACACCAACTGACATAGCTGGATTTGTTGGGTACGTAGAGGAGCTGGAGTCTCACCTTCGCCTTCGGTGGTGAGATTTACATGCAATCCAAGGCGAGATGAACAAAGAGGAGGTGAGGAGATGGGGAAAGTCGATGAGGAAAGTTTGCAATGGTAGGCAACAAACTTGTAGGTGGTGGGCGTGAGTGGTGGGTGGTTGGAGAGGAGCGGTTGGGGTGCCTAAGGTTGCGAGCAGTTCGGGGAGCGAGTGAGAGGTTGACGATCATCAATGCCAGGGATGTCTGATCTAGGCATCGTCGTTGCCTTCGGTAGCAAGAGTGAGGGGAAGAGGCGGCGACGTTGGCGTAGAAGGGGGATGATGGAGGAGGAAGGCGGCGTGGGTTGCTGGGGAGAGGTCCAAAGCGGCGAAGGAGAGGGGGAGCAGGCGGGGGTTGGAAAGGAGGGGCAAGGCAGTGGAGTGGCGATAGAGGAGGAGCAGGAAGGGGAGAGGTGAAGACACACTACACCATGGAATAGTATTAAGGGCAATCAAATTGTCCGAAAAACTACTTTGGAAAGCAAATTATCTGCCAAGAATGTTTCCCCCGGCACTTATTGCTTGCCTGGTAAAGTGCTCCTATTTTAATCTATACCGTTATAATCTAGAATCACCAAAATTGACAATGTGGATCGTTATCTTTTTTCATTGCTTAACGTGAGAATTTCTAGCGCTTGAGTGCGAACGTGGTGACTTCATTGGCCCTTGCTTTAATAATATAATAAATGGGATTTGCCACAACAAGCCAAATTGGTGGCTTGGCTTGGGCCAACAAATCAGGAAATGATAAAAAGAATGTAGTAATTTCATGGCCTCTATATGTGACATTGTCCTGATTATCTGCTTGAGTAATTACTTTTTTTAAAAAACTAAAACATCAAAAAGAGTAGTAATCAAGAAAATGAGAGGACAATGAATTATGAGGGCGAGATGTCTTCTTGGCCAACTAGTCCTTGTCTTGCCATAGGTCTTTTGAAAAAAAAAGGAACTTAAACTTCAGCAAATATTATACTGATAAATTAAAGAATAAGCAAGATCTTTTCACCTCTTGGTCCTCACCAACACCCAGAACCTCTTTTCCTCTCACTCGACACCTTACATGGGCTCCTTTTTTTTATTCTACACCGTTAAAATCTAGACCCACTAAAATTGATGGTGTAGATCTTTATTTTTTCCACCACTAAACATGAGAATTTCTAGCCTTTAAAAGCGAGTGTTGTTGCTTCCTTTGCCCTTGCTTTAATAATAAAATGTTTACTGGGATTCTTATACAAACCCAAATGCTAATTTTTGTTTGATTTTATCCTAAATTATATTTATTTCAGCATTTTTACTTAGAAATTTGTATGAAAATCAAATTGGTGATTACTTATTTCTAGATTGTACCATAAATAGGCTGTTATTTTAATCTATACCGTTATAATCTAGAACACCAAATTCATGGTGTAGATCTTTATCTTTCTTCACCACTTAATATGGGAATTTTTAGCCTTTGAAAGTGAACGTAACTTCTTTGACCTTTGCTTAATAATATAATAGATGGGATTTGCCATAATAAGCCAAATTGGTGCCCTGGCTTGGGCAAACAAATAGGGAATACGGTAAAAAGAACATAGTAATTTCACGACCTCTATACGAGACGTTGTCAGCACCACTAATTTGCTCCTTTACCTGATCAGCTGCTTGAGTTATTATTTTTTTAAAAAATAAAATACCAAAAAGAGTAGTACAAGATAGGAAGACATAAGAAGGACCAAAAAATCAAGAAAAAGAGAGGACAACGAATTATGAGAGCGAGATGTCCTCTTGGTCAAACTTTTCCTTGTCTTGCTATACGTCTATTTTAAAAAAGACCTTCAAATTTACCAAATATTGTACCGATAAATTAAAGCACAGGCAAGATATCTTCACCTTTCAGTCCTCACCAACTCCCACAACCTCTTTCCTGTCACTCTACACCTTACGTGGGCTCTTTTTAATTCTACACCATTAAAATCTAGACCCACCAAAATTAATGACGTAGATTTTTATCTTTTTCCACCACTTAACATGGGAATTTCTATCCCTTATAAGTTAGTGTTGTGGCTTCTTTTCCCCTACTTTAATAAAAAAATTTAATTGGGATTCATATATAGATTAAATCATCTAAATCCTCGTTATTAACCTAGAAGACGGATATGCCATCTTCTGAATAGCAGACTTAATATTTTCATATCTATTAGTCTAACCATGCAAATATATTGAACTATGACTTTTTAAGAAACTAAAAGAAATTATCTACCACTTTCTAGATATACCCAAAATTCAGTTATCTACCACTTTCTAGATATACCCAAAATTCAGTTCTACCATTTACTAAATTTAATATTTCCCACGACTATGTCCCACAACAACTGGTTCTAAATAGTAGTATTCCAAAATTCATAACTTTTATTTTACTTGTCCAAAAATTATGTTCTTTGATTCTATGGAATCCTTAAGAAATTACTTACCCTTTTCATTTAGATCAAAACCCCAAATTATTGCATCTAATATTTTTAATCTACTGTTTAATTGTACGGCCATCTAACGACAACTAACCAGACAACAAACTTATAAAAATCATAACTCAAAATCTATTCATCTAATCAACATGAATAAATATTCTATAGAAAGCTACTAAAATTCTCTACAACTTTCTAGTAGATAAAATTACCAAGTTACGCACAAACGGTGCCTGAATTCATAGAGGAAATTATAACAGATTAAACCGATTTAATAATCATCCTCTAACGAACATGCGCTAACTCTCTCTATCTCTCTAGTCTAGATTTCAATATATAATTAAACTAGTTAGAGACCCGTGCGTTGCAACGAAGTCATAAAAATAATGAGGCGGAACTTACTGCCTGACCAACTTCACATATCAAACATTGGAGAGCAAGCAACAGAGAGAGAAAGGTGGCCAGAATGCGCGAGGAGATGGGGAAAGTGGAGGGGGTGGGCGGTTGTATCCTGAGAGAGAGGAGGAGGAGAGAGACGAATGGTCCAGATCAAATCAGATTGAAAGAGGAGGGAGAATGGACCAACCACCAACTCACATTTTTATAATAGTAAATATAAATAAAATAGAGGAGAATAAGTAGGTCATTAACAAGTGATGATAACCAAATCCCCGACCTAATCCTCACTTTTCGCTTCTCTTTTCCGTCCCAAAATCTTCCGCGCTGTCCGCGCTGTGCTCTTCCTTTCTTTTCCTTGATAATTCCTCGTGTTCTCTTGTGCACCCTCTGCAGCCCCGTCATGTTCACGTATGCATGCAACCATGCAACAACAGCATGCAAAAACTAGTCGCTTGCAATCAACTAGTCGGTAGCACAGCAAGCAGTATGCAGCCTCGGCAGCCGCTTCTAGTCGGCCTGCGAACGCAGGATTCAGGCGGCCGCACACGAGCAAGCGGGCAGCACGCACACGGCGTGTGGCGATGCGCTGGCGGGGACTTGCATTGACCAACGCAGTAGGCGGACGACATGGCGATCGACGCGCGACGGGCAACCGGTGATGTGGGCAGCCAAGCGAGGTGATGTGGCTGCGGGCAGACGCCTGATGCGTGCAGTGGTGGATTCAGAATTCCATCAAACCTCGGACTGAATTCTAATGACAAAAACTTATACTAAATATAACCATGAAAAACATAACAAAATAGTATAGCGCAAATGTATACCAAACTGATATCTCATTTCCCCTCACAGATCATACCTGAACATGACATAGTCCATCGCATATGGCATACCTGAAGAACCATAGCTGCTCTGTCAGTAAAACTCAGAGGTGACATCTGAAGGAACTGCTATAGCCTTATTAAGCCACTACAATTACCAAAATTTGCACAGTTCTTAGCAGGAGTATAGAACACAGTTTGAGTAGGAACACTGCATTCTTCACCGGAGTCGAGATTTCCAAAGAAAGAGCCAGTCCTGGGCAGATCTCTCTCATGATTACCACTGCAGAAATGCCCATTTTTTTTGTAGCTATTAGACAATAACACATGGGCAAAACATTAGGAAATTCTAAAATGAAACACTAAACTAACCTACCAATCATGTATGGTACAGTCGAAGCAATTGGTTCGATCTGTGTAGTAAACTGATCCCACTGCGACAAGTAGCCATTCGTGTAGCAAATGTCCCCGATGTTGACCACCATGTCGATGTTGTCTAAGTCTAATGATCTGGTAAGTAGTGTTCAGTGAGCCTAGCTAGAAGTTATTGAACTCATTAGAACCATCTGCCTCTATCTGAAGAAAAATGTCAGAAAGAAGAATCACTAAAATTGCAAAATGGCTAATTGTTACATGAAAAATATTAAATAAAACTAATATAGAAATGAAAGAACATATGTACCTTTCCCATGTCACCAAATATGGCAACTCGTTGCAAAGAATCTTGTCGAGGATAAGGTGATGCTTTGAAGCTGTATGACTTGCTCCAGATGAGGGTACAGTTCATTAACTTATGGGCAAGCCTGTAAGTATACCTGCACTTTTTCAAAGTAACCATTGCTTAGTAGCTGGATGTATCACACTATCAATATAGGTTAAACAAGCAAGATATGAAGGCGAAAATATGCTGTCAATACAACTTGCATTAGGAGTTGAGCTCAGCTAGAAGAATCCTATGAACAAACAACACAACAGGTACATACAACTATTCTAATCACCCCTGTAAATTTTGACAACAAGGTGTTTGGATCACAGGTGCTCAATCATGATCATTGGTGCTCAATCATCCAGTTATCCTGCGAGATTGCAGGTGCTCAATCATTCAGTTATCACGCATGATCGCAAGTTCTCAACCATACTTTGAGCCATTGGTCAATATGGGCATAATATATGTTGTCATGGCCATAGCTATCCAATATATACTATAAAAAGCTTAAATTATGACAAATTTTAAGAATGTGTTAGATGCATTACCATTGAAAACACCTCCAGGGCACCGGGGCAGTGCAGGCTAGGAGGCGGGTGGCATAGGCCAGGAGAAGGGGCGCTGGGGTGGCGCTAGCTGGGAGCCGGCAGGGCCGGAGGCGTGGCAGCGCCGGAAGGAGGGTGGGTCTAGTGGGCGGCGCTGGCTGGGAGACGGGCGGCTCAGGCCGAGAGGGGGGCTGGGGTGGTGCATGCCGGGAGGCGGGCGGTGCAGGCGAGGATGGCAGCCGGCTGCATCGTGCAGGCAAGGGCGGCACAGTAGTGGGGTCGTGCAGGTGCGGCCGTGGACCGCGGCGTCGTCGTGTCAGGAGCGAGGGGCAAGACGGCGGCCAGTGGACGCGCGGCGCGCACAGGCCAGGCCAGCAGCGTCGTGAAGGACTATAGGTGAGGGTGGCGCCGCAACGGTGTCGTGCAAGCGAGGCCGGCGGACGGGGGATTTTATTTAGGGTTAGGGTTCCTTGGTGGGTGAGGGCGCGCACGGTTTGGGCTGCCGCTGAGGCATATCTTGCTGGTTTGGTGGGCTGAGGGCGCGTGGCCACTTGCGCGCTTTGGGCTGCCGGGCGGACATGATTTCAAGCCTCGGGCTGGGCCGGTATACTATATATATTATAAAGGTAGTACTAAATAGAGATATTACTAGTAGAATTACTGGGCCTCGGGCTATAACCTACCCAGCCCGAGGCCCAGTTCTGCCCCTGGATGCATGGGCCGCACTTAGACGGAGTGATCGCGTGGAAGAGGGTGCATGTTGGGCCAGACCCTGATCAAAACATGTGTAAGCAATTTGAGGCGTGAGTGAATAACAGGAAGGTAGAAAATGGCGTACGTTGCCACAAGAAAAGAAGTCTTTCCTGTGTTTGTTCGTTCTTCCTACTCGTCTGCGTGTGTTGTTTCAAGGGAGAAGCATGTGTATATTTTCTCCTAGAGAGTAGCAATTGGAACTGATGAGATAGGTTCCAACAACAATGACGTGACGCGGTGTGGGAACGCAGGAGCGTGTCGGTAGCAACAGCTGGCTTTGGGCTCTGGCTACAAGAAAATTTTTGAAATTTGGACACTATTTGACCCCTGTGTATCAAGAATTCCATTTTTGGCCCCCTTTGCAAAAAAATTCCAAAACTGGACCCCTCTCCACCGCGGGATCGCCACACGCCGCCACCTGTCCCGGTCGTGCGGTACCCGACCGCCGACCCGCCGCGACCGCGCCACCGATCCGCCGACCGCGCGACCCCGTCCCGCCCGCGCGCCGCGCGTTAGCCCGGCCGACCAGCGCGTCCGCCAGCGACCGCATGATTGCCCGCCCGAAGCGCGCTTGGCCGGGACGACCGCGCGTCGCCTGGCGATCGCGTGAATGCCCGCCGAGCGCGCGTTGCTCGCCCGACCGCGCGAATCAAAGGCGGGCCGCACGTCTCGTCACCAGCGCCAAAGCGAAGAAATTTCTCGAGCTGCTCTCTTTTTGACCTCTACGTGAACACGTGTCTCAGGAGCTTTGCATGGCCCCTCTTCGTATTCTCATTCAGCAGCCTTAAAGAGGTGAATAGCAGCGCAAGGAGGCTCATTTGCGGTTTGCGGTGGAGTTGAAGTGAAGACAGAGCGAGAGAGCGAGTGAAGGGAGGGAAAAGAGAGTGAAACTCAGGATTTTGAGTTGGTTTTGTTTGGAATCAACGGATTTTGCAAATACAAAAGTTGTAAATCGTCTCGCGAGCTTCAAGAAGAGGTAATTTTTGCCCCCGTGCAAGTAATTTTCTGCGAATGTCATTAGCCCGTAATTAGCAAAACCGTGTATCATTAATGTTGTAATAAGCCAATCTTTGGTACGGTGTGTATGTGTACGTAAACATGAGGTCATATTTTTTGTTGTAGTGTAAATAATTTCGTATTTTTTGTTGAAGTTACGTATTGTAATGTAGTGAGATTTTGTTGAACATTTGTGCTTACATGTGTAGTTGTTGAAGATGTAAATATTTATATTAGAGCATTTGTAGGTGATAGCAACAGAGCTAGATTATGAACAATTTGTATAATTAGTAGGCTTAGTGAATGACCGTAGTATGAAGGTATAGGAAAATCAAAATACACGGAAATTAGTACGAAGGTATCAGTAAATGAAATAAACTTAGGGCATGAAATTACAAAGTAGAATTTTTTGATTTATGTATAATTTCGGAAGTGAAAGCCGCATTAAGTGAAATATAGAAAAAGAATGGAAGAAAACTATGTAATAGGAATTTGGCATTAATCGATTTATAAGAAAAATAGTTAGAAATAAACTTTAGATTTACACATACAAAACATATACTAGTAATGTTAGGTACTAAAATGGGTAGGTACTGTTAATGTAATGGGAAATTAAATTTGGCATGCTGTCTACTAAAATGGTTGATTATGCACTTATGATAGGTACGCAATGGCTGGCATTGAACAATTGATGGTGTTTTATGGGAGTGGTCTCGTACGTGATGGGCCGTATGGGCGGACTGTCAAATTGCGGCGGATCGTGATCCGGGCACCCGGCCCGAGCGCCATGAGCTTGTCCGAGCTACGGAGGTGTGTCCGTTCAGCGTTCGATCGGAGACCGCAAGGAAGAAGTTACGGATCGAGGCGCCTATGCCTCAATGGTGGATGATGGAAGGGGGAGCATATGGCAACTTCTGAAGGTGACCAATGACGCCTCATGGGCGAACTACATGGAGGTCGTGTGCAACCCTGATGCTGCGATATATGGGAGGCCAATGGTGTATGTCGAGTTCGTGGAGAGGGCAGAATCATCAGCCATGGTTGGTTCAGATGCCGCTGGTGGAGATGTAGTGGCCGGCGGTCATGAAGACGCTCGCGGAGAACATGTGGGTGATGAAGACAATACGAGGCGTGCGGAGAATTTCCAGCCCAACGAAGGTGTGCACGAGAGGTGGTGGGCGCCGTATTGGTCGTCATGAGTATCCGGGGACCAGTGGAAGAAGAGGATAGCGAGGAGGAGGAGGAGGTGGAAACAGCGATTCGGAGAGGACGAGGATGGCGAAGGTGCAACTGGAGGGTGGTAGGTCGTGTTGTTACGACGGACGGTGCATATGTGTCGTCCGGCCCGACGACATCGCAGCGGCAGCCTAGTTCTCGCCACGAAGCGGAGGAGGGAGAATGGGGTTCAGCGGCGCACTCTTTCTGGGGGCGGTGCTTCCGTAATAAGAGTGCTGTCCAGCGGGCTATTGCTAGACATGCCGTCAACATAAGCCGGACGTATCGGGTCCACAAGTCAAAGCCGGACACGTCGTTGTGAAGTGTGTGGACGGGTCATGTGGTGGCAAAGTCCGTGCACAACGGTACAAGGCGTTGGCACGGAGTTCGGATAATGGTGCTGCAAGATCACGCTTGCGAGCTTGCGGGGCCAGTACATAGACACCGCAACATGACATCACGTTATGTTGCGGAGGTGGTCACGCACCTCGTCCAGGCGGATGTGTCAATTACCCCGAAGGTTCGATGGCGCGATAGCGAGCGAGGCGGGCTCACGGTGAGCTACAAGAAGGTGTGGCGGGCGGCGAAGGTGCTTGCGCGCTATGTATGGGACGTCGAGGAGGCGTCGACCTGGTCCCAAGAATGCTGAATCAAATTGCACAATCAAACCTGCACTTACATAAACAGGGAGAGGGTCCATCCTACGGAGGGCCCGAATCGTTTCATTCTTGACAGAGTGTTCGGGCCTTCCATCGAGCGATACAAGGGTTCGGTGGTGCCGTCCAGTGCTAACCGTAGATGGGGCGTTCCTATCCGGCAAGTACAAGGGCACGATCCTTACCGCGATTGCAGCCGATGCAAATGACCGATTACTCGATGGCATTTGCAATTGTGGAGAGCGAGAATACGAATAGCGGCTTTGGTTTCTTTGCAATTTGAAGAATGCCGTAGTGCAAGACAGGCGAAGTGTGCCTTATCTCCGACCGCAATGCAGGCTTGATGTTCTGCGTTGCGAACGTTGCGAGATGGGACGCAGCCCCGTCCGTGGATGATGTGAAGAACGGCGGTGCATGAGGCATATTGCAGCGAACTTCCACGAAGGTTCCGTAGCAAGGACCTCATGAAGATGTTCAAGAAGCTATGCATGCGAACGAAGCGGAAGTTCGACGCCTTGCGGGCAAATGGATCGAGAGGCTACGAAGCATGTGCATGCAGCGGCGAGGGCCGTGGAGGGCTCCACAGAGTCGGGTATTCTCACAATGGGTTCACCCAATGCACGACTTGGAAATGTGGTCTTTGTTGCACGACACCGTGGGGCGAGGTATGGGATCATGACAACCAACATGTCCGAGGTTTACAATGGTGTATTGAAGGCGTCGAGATCCTGCCGATCACGGCAATTGTGGCGAGACACGGAACCGCACCGTCGGGTACTTTGTGAATAGAGCCGAGGATGGCGCGAAGCACGTTGAGGAAAACAAGCAATACTCGAGGTCATGCAGCCTTCATGGGCGGGAAGATGGAGAAGGCTCGAACCCACATTGCTCAGCCCATTGATGGCTTAAGGAGGAAGTTTGAGGTCCGCCTAAGGCGTAAGTATGTCATGGGTCAAATTAGAGGGCGCAAGCGGTATGCACGATTGGTGATGAAGCATCTTGCAGTGCAACAAGCCCGGCTTGCACAAGCCATGCTCCCATGTGTACGCGGCATGCGCTGTATGGAACCAGCGTCGACACAAGACATCTCCAAGTACTACGACATGCAAAGACTTGTATGCAACCTGGAGTGCAGAGTTCCATTCCTACGGGTAGACATGCACTACGTGGAATTATGGCGGGAGATAAAGTGGGTGCCCAACGATGCAATCAAGCATGTCGGGCGTGGAAGGCGACAAAGCCGCCGCATCCGCAACGACATGGATGAGAGCCAGCGAGGATCGTGTTCGGCGCCGAAGTGTAGGCTATGCAAGACCTTTGGCCACTCCTCGATCGGTGCCCAAACAGTAGGCATCAAGCAACGCTCCGTAGTACCAACCACAATCCATATGTAATGTATTATTCAGAGGTGTACGCTAATTGTTGGCTCGATGGTGTAGCTATGTATTGCACATTAGCATGTTATGTATATTTTCGCACATTCCATATGTTTCCTTGTCGTGTGGGTCATATTCGTGTGCACATTTTACGTATGTTTTTGTACATTACTTGTTGTGAGTTATGTTGTTATTTGTTGCACATTTTGTTGTAATGTACACTAACTTGTTATCCTTGTTTGGCAGGACATGGCGTTCGAGCTGCTAGAGCCCCGTTGGGAAGAGCACCACCGATGCCATGTGTGGTTGTCGGCACCCGCACAGGGGCCTCCTTGCTTCGTCCTTAGGGGCCCCCGAGAGAACTGGCGTCTCGACCCTCGGTACATCCCACTACTACGGGACACCGGTCTGCTGCCCATTGCCCGCATGTTGGATCTACCGCATGGGTTCCAGTACGATGCGCCTAGCTACATACCGCTAGCGGAGTCCTTGGCGGATGGTGGCCCGGTCGGCGACCACGATAGCTGGGATCAGCGGTCCTTAGCTCCACATACCGAGGCTTGTGTGGCGCCGCAGCGCACCGCGGCCGAGCCGATCCTAGCCGCCTGCTATCTTCTCCTTCAGTTGTGGTCATGGGAACACTTCCCCGTTGGCAGGCCTGACTTTGCTCGTCGTGTGCACCCTTATGACCTCGTCCCGCAGTTGTATGGTGGTGACGACCCCGTTGATGGGCCCACAATGGGTACACGTTGGACGCATGGTCAGTTGAGGTGGGCCAGGGAGAGACCGAGACGTGCGTACTCGGATTTTCACCAGAGGTTCGAGCGTCTGGCGTTTGGCGACGTAGACTGGTGGCCATGGTCTCCACAGTTAATTGCGAACACGGCCCCCCACGGGTTGTCATACCAAAGGCGGCGAGATCGAGGTACCGGCCGACGACCGCCACTTGGTGTTCGCGCCTTCGCGTCGAGCCGCATGCCCCACACCGAGTCATGAGACAGTTCGGGTTGTACCAGCATGTCCCTCCCATGGCAGGACGCCCTCTTGCGGAGGAGTTGCACCGGTATGTCAGTACACCCCAAATTTAATTACTGCATTCATCACAATGTCGATGCATCGATTGTGTAATGTTTCAATGGACTTGCAGGCAATCGAGGAGAGGGAGAGCGACCGAAGACTGGAGAGCCACACAGCGGACGTGGACAGACATGTGGTCTGACCATGCGCATACGATGGTTGTGGATGAGACACGGCCGTACGACCCTGAGGACCCCGCGCCGTACAGGGCGTACCTTGACTGGTACGCTGCACGCACCCGCTGTAGGCTTACTACAGGGGAGCCCCCACAGCCTTCACCTCATGCTGTTCACGGGGCGGCTATACAGGAAGGTCCAGACCGTCATCTAGCGGCACGGGTCGACGAGGCGGTACGAGAGTACTGTGTCATTACGCAATGCAGGATTACATTTGAACTGACTGTTTGTTTCACTGCAGGTGGACCGGATACATCGTATCGACATCGAGGCTAATGAGGCTATACGACATAGGAAGTCCAATACCGAATCTCGGTGGGTAAGCTATATGGCGCAGCATCGCGAAATGGCAAGGGGTACGATACGGGGCTTGAGTTGTGGTCGCCGAGATGACGTTGTTGCTACACGCGGTGGCGGACGTGGGCAGGGACCACCACCTCCCTCCGCGCCTCCGTCAGCACCAGGATCAGCACGGCCATCCTCGGCCTCCACGCGCCGGCCCAGCGGTTCGACAATTGGCAACTATTTGTTTGTGCATCGAGTGGCATTTATGTCTAACCACATCTTCGTCTTGCAGCAATTGCGCCAGGATAGCACGCTGCTACGGAGGGCGACGTCATCACGGAGGTCGACATCGCCGCACGAACCAGAGAGGCCGTCCGAGAGTCGGCAAAGCTACGGTCGCTCGGCCTCCACGCGCTTCGGCCCGGCGGTTCGACAATTCGCAACTATTTGTTCCTGCACTCATTTACCATTTATGTCTACGCACATGTTCGACTTGCAGCAATTGCAACAGATAGCACGCGCTACGGAGGGCGGCGTCATCACGGAGGTCGTCATCGCCGCCACGAACGAGGGGCTGTCCGAGAGTCGCCAAGCTACGGCCGCTCGGCCTCCACGCGCTTCGGCCCGGCGGTTCGACAATTCGCAACTATCTGTTCATGCACTCATTTACCATTTATGTCTAACGACATGTTCGTCTTGCAGCAATTGCGACGGGATAGCACGTCGCAACGGGCATCGTCATCACGGAGGGCGGCGGACGGCGACCGCGCTCTCGGGGACGCGAGGGCCCACTCCGAGCAGCGGCGGTGACTCGCCGGACGAACGAGGGGCGATGCCTCGTATCTCCGGGGCAGTGCGAACCAACCTATATGACCGGACAGTGGGTTGTGCCGACCTATCAAGGCATGACATCGCACGAGTACATGGGGACTTCCCGTCGACATCCTCATTTCACCAGCCACATACCCCGGTATGCACTAAATGTGTGTATTTCATTATGAACAATTTTCGTACTTTTCATTGTCTAATTCAGTTGTACCATCTAAGCAGGACGTAGGCACCTCCTCCGATTGGGTGAGCTCTATGCTTTATGACCAGCCGTCATAATCGTCTCTGAGTTGTACCCACCGCCGCCTCGGCCACACCCTCGCACTACGATCTTCGCGATGCACCCCGCTCCCTAGTAGGTTCACCTTCTCGAGAGGATCATATGCGCCCGTCTGAGGCGCGGCAGCGAGAGATGATGAATGAATTTTTTAAATTGTGCTTTTGTAATATTTGTGATGTTTTTCAAGTGCTTCATGGTTTGATGTTCAAAGATGGTTTCCAGTATAAAAGGGTTGCTCTAAGTTCTTTGATTTAGTACGCCATACAACCAACTGAGAGATGACAACACGGGGTAGCGGGAGAAGACATAGCTTGACGACAAATTTGTTTGCCTTCTGATAACAACTCCACGTACATAACAACCAATTCATCACATGCTTAACAACGTTGCACTAAATCATTTGTTTCTCGTTGTCGTTTTTCAACTTGATCCATGACATCTACCATGCCACACATAGGCTTGCAGGTTCATCGAATGGGTGGATCGGGTGTCGCCGACATGGCCACATAACCAGGCAGTGGAGGTGGAAAACAAAGGACAATACTTTGTCAAGATGACTCAGGCTCGCGAGGTGGAACGACAGCTGCGGCGTGAGCAAGAGCGCCGCGTGAGGGTGGACCAAATCCGTCTGAAGGGCAAGGAGGATGAGCTGCAAAGGAGGCGGGAGCAGCTAAGTCTGCGTGAAGCAGCCATCAAGCGTCAAGAGGAAGAGCTTCAAGCTCGGGAGGCAGCTCTCAAGTCCAAGAATGACAGGAAAAAGGATGCAGCGGAGCCATCTTCAAGGCGCGATAAAAAGGGCAAACAACCACGCTACACCCAGTAGACAAAATGTTACGAGCAGTTGGGTGGGTTAGTCGCATATCATGCTATATGTTATGCATGTAATAAAATTGTACGCAGCATGTTATGAAGTTTATTTCTATTCACATAAGGTTATTATCTCGTGTGTTCGCATTGAATGATTCAGATAGCAAGTCATTTAACAATATTAACATACTCTTGGTAGCAACACGAACAACTCATACATTTCACGTACATGACATGTAGCAAGTAGTACAACCACCAACACACCAACGAACACAAGAACTAAAATACAACACAACCGTACATAAAACATTATCAAAAGAGCTTGACGACAAGATAGCATAAAACATTGCGAACATACACGAGGATAACCTCCAGCACTACAACTTGAGGATAACAATAAACACAAGAAACAAAATAGCACACAACATTAAATTTATCTTCCACTCTAGTCTGTCGAAACGATGCTGCATCCCGACGGGGTCGCAACCCCCCACGACAACTCTCTCACGGCGAACACTGTCATTCCTATTTCCCATTTCATCCTCCCACACCCGAATCGGCAACCACCATGAGCTTCTGCGATTCCATGACAAGAAGATTTTTAAACATACCACCACGATTTGAATGAACCGAAACAATATGACTCACCGAGTGATTGGGGCACTTGTAGTAGTGTCGCCGGGATTCTTGGCCGTCTGTGATGTCCTACGCCTAACCACCAAGTTGCAATTTGGGCACATCACCGTGGGTGCCCATGAAGACGTCTTGGTGACTCATTGCCTAGTCTTGGGGAGTGAGCACGAAATAAAACTACACAGATTGTGAACAACTTACTCAGGAGGTGACTGATAACATGGCCAGGGAGTATGTGAGGGATGGCTCCGTTTTATAGGCTGTGTGGGGGGTAGCCTCACGCACAAAGACCACAGACAACACAAATCTTGACCCCACACCATGCTCAGTGAGGAGACAAAACATGCCAGCTTTGCTCAGTGACATGACAAAAGAGGTCAGCTTTTGCTCAGTGACATGACAAAAGAGGTCAGCTTTTGCTCAGTGACTAGACAAAACAAGTCAGCTTTTGCTCAGTGACTAGACAAAACGGGCTGCTGTTGAGCTACCGCCTACCGAGCTGCTTGATGACTATGCCTAGGCCATTACGACATATACATATTAGGCTAATACTTTAACTTGGCAGAATGACGTGTGGTACAATTTTCTACGTACACGTAAGAGAGTGAATGCACAAATTCCTGCAGGTCTTTAGGGGAGGAGCCTATCTCATCAAATGCATACAGGGACAGATGTACCTAATATTGACAATGAAATAAATTTTAATATTGGATCAAATAACACCTCTTACCGAATGAGGCCATCATCTTCGGTTCCCCGTGGCTTGAATAAGGAGAACATCATTTCTAGCTTGGGTGACTGGGTGTGCACTGATGCTCTGTATTTAGAGATAAGAGGCCATTGGCGAGAGCTAAACACCTAAACAATGCCAAAAGGCATGAGTATAGCCAATTCGTGATTACTAAAGAGAGCAGTTGTCCTCAGTGGGATGCAAAAGATGCCACTTTGGCGGTGACATTACTAAAGAGAGCATTTGTCCTCGGTCAAATGACAAAAGAGTCCAGCTTTGCTCGGTGAGATGACAAAACATGGCAATGTGCTCGAGACATGACAAAGCGGGCCAGCTTTGCTCGGTGAGATGACAACACATGCCGACTTTGCGCGATGACATGATAAAGCGGGCAGCTTTCCTCGAGACATGACAAAACGAGGCAGCTTTGCTCGGTGAGATGACAACGAGATGCCGCTTTGCGCAGCGACATGATAAAACGGGCAGCTTTGCTCGGTGGGATGACAAAAGATGCCGGCTTTGGGCGGGACGAGACTAAAGAGGGCAGGTGTGCTCGGTGACATGACAACAAGAGGTCGGCTTTGCTCGATGGGATGACAAAAGATGCCAGCTTTGGGCGGTGCCATAACTCTCATCTTTACTCATCACTACGACCACGCGGACCAACTTTACACGCATTTAGTAGAGACAAAACGGCCCTATAAATTGGTATGCATTCCATTTCCCGAGAGAACATTGCACATCCAAACCCCATACTCCATCGCGCTTCCTCACCCAACCGGGATGGACAAAGGCAAGAAGAAGCAATGGGACAAGATGGTGAAGGATTGGGAGGAGACCCGTGACATAGCACGGTCACCGCAGCCGCGATGCCGCACGCGATGAGAAAATAAGGGCGATACAGGCCCGGGTAGAACAAGCCCATCGTGCTACGATGAAAGGTCCCCCCAGAGCGCCCGCGTAGCAACAACCCCATCCCGGACGTCCCCACCGAGCGTTCGCCACAACTACCACCTGAGGGGGAGACACCTCCCCTTTGTTGGTGCGGGGACGTGTGCAAGTTCTTCAAGTCTAAGCACCGCATCGCCTAGGTATGCGATGCGGGGTTGCGCAAACTACTCCAAAGACTACCCCAACCGCTGCTTTGACACCGCAACCTATCGGCAGCGTGCGACCACATGCACCATTTTCCCTACCTTTTCTCCTTCACAACACGCACTAACAATATCTCTCTTTATTTACAGTCTCGAGCCCTATGTGCCTACCGCAAATGGATCGATCTTGAGATCCACCCTGAGGACCAATGGACCCTCGACTTCGAGGAGTGGAATGTCACAAAAGAGAAGGAGTTGCTGGAGGAGGAGCGCCGCAAGCACGAGCACACCCTGCGTATACAGCGCGAGACGCAAGCTCATCTTGAAGCGTGCACGCGTAGGGAGCGGGAGGCTCGCGAGATGGAGCGCGAGAGAAAGAGGGAAATTGCGGCTAAGGCAAAAGAGGCCGCGGAGGAGTTCAACGCCGAGCGAGCAAGGAAGGAAAGTGGCCCCGGTCCACACATGAGGTCGTCTGGCGATTGGGTGGGTTAGTCGCATATCATGCTATATGTTATGCATGTAATAAAAGTCTACGCGGCATGTTACTCCCAACTGTATTATGAAGTTCAATATCTCGTATTTTCGCATTCCATGATTCACGTATCACCTCATTTAACAATATTAACATAGCGCTCCTCACCGTACACGAATTCTCACTAACCTTCGAAATATCACTTACCACTTTATGTCTCGACCGTTCTACGGTCAATTGTTCCTAAAAAAAATTTACCAAAATTTTATTAGCATCTACAAGTTATAATGAATATAAACTTTTATGACTACTTGGTCAGATTCTTTCCGAGTTTACATTTACAAAATTGACAAAACATACAAATAACATGGTGATTGCAAACCTCAAAACGATACGAAACTCTAAATATCACTTACCACTTTACGAAACGATCGTTCTATGATTAATCGTTTTTTAAAAAAATTTATCCAAATTTTTTATACATCTGCAACTAACAATGAACATAATTTATT
This sequence comes from Dendrocalamus sinicus, assembly GCA_036346575.1. Classification (NCBI taxonomy): domain Eukaryota; kingdom Viridiplantae; phylum Streptophyta; class Magnoliopsida; order Poales; family Poaceae; genus Dendrocalamus; species Dendrocalamus sinicus. The sequence continues at coordinate 17,585,854 of CM070652.1, forward strand.
ATTGCAACTTTATCTATTTTTTTCTCAGTTTACAACTACAAAATTGAGAAACCATATAAATATTCACGAGTATTACAAACCCTAAACAGACCAAACGCGCTTGGGGCGCGAGCGCGCTCGGGCGGCCAGCGCCCACAGCAGACGCTTGCGCGGGCGGCGCGGGGGCGCGATGGCGCGGCGATCGCGCGGTGGCGAGGCGATCACGCGGTGGGGCGGGAGCTCGCGCGCTGAGCGCGCGCGCCGAGCGGTCGTCGCGATCGGTGCCGACCGCACGACCGGATGAACGATGCCACGTGGCAACCTCCGTAAACGCGCGCTCAAATGGGGTCCATTTTTGGAATTTTTTACTTTGGGGGGCCAAAAATGGAATTTCAGTGGGCTATGGGTCCAACAGTGTCCAAATTTCAAAATTTTTCAGTGCAGCGGTGCCACCAATAAAAACAAAGAGAAGATGACTAGTCTTATCTCTCCCCCACAATCCCCTTTCATCATGGCACAATAATGACTCAATATCCAACTCCCCTCATGACTCGTTCCAGGAAACAACTCCCTTTCTAAAAATCCATGCATCCCATTTCCCATATCTCATTTATGTTATTTACTAATAGATCCTTGAGAGGATTATTTTCAGAATATTACAGGTGTAAATCTTTACCTTTTTCCACAACTTAACACAGGAATTTCTAGCCCTTAAGAAGTGAGTGTTGTGGCTTCTTTTGCCCATGCTTTAAGAATAAAATTTTTATTGGGATTCATATACAAACCCAATTGCTAATTTTTTTATTTTTATTCTAAATTATGTTTATTTAGGGATTTCTACTTAGGAATTCGTTTGGAAACCAAATTGGTGATTACTTATTTTAGATTGTACCTTACATGGGCTCTTATTTTAACCTATATCGTTATAATCTGGAATCACCAACAATGACGATGTAGATCTTTATCTTTTTTCATCACTTAACTTGGGAATTTTTAGCACTTGAGTGTGAACGTGGTGACTTCTTTGGCCCTTGCTTTAATAATATAGTAGATGAGATTTGCCACAATAAGCCAAATTGGTGGCTTGGCTTGGGCCAACAAATCTGGAAATGATAAAAAGAATGTAGTAATTTCATGGCCTCTATATGAGACATTGTGAGTACAATTAGTTTTCTCCTTTACCTGATTATCTGCTTGAGTATTTACTTTTTTTAAAAAAAATAAAACATCGAACAGAGTAGTAATCAAGAAAATGAGAGGACAATGAATTATGAGAACGAGATGTCTTCTTGGCCAACTAGTCCTTGTCTTGCCAGAGGTCTTTTTCAAAAAAATGAACATAAACTTCAGCAAATATTATACTGATAAATTAAAGAATAAGCAAGATCTTTTCACCTCTCGGTCCTCACCAACACCCAGAACCTCTTTTCCTCTTACTCGACACCTTACATGGGCTCCTTTTTTATTCTACACTGCTAAAATTTGGACCTACTAAAATTGACAGCATAGATCTTTATTTGTTTTCCACCATTTAACATGAGAATTTCTAGCCCTTAAAAGCGAGTGTTGTTGCTTTCTTTGCCCTTGCTTTAACAATAAAATGTTTATTGGGATTCTTATACAAACCCAATTGCTAATTTTTGTTTGACTTTATTCTAAATTATATTTATTTTAGGATTTTTACTTAGAAATTTATATGGAAATCAAATTGGTGATTACTTATTTCTAGATTGTACCTAACATGGGTTGTTATTTTAATCTATGCCGTTATAATCTAGAACCACCAAATCGATGATTTAGATCTTTATCTTTCTTCACCACTTAACATGGGAATTTCTAGCCTTTGAGAATGAACGTAGTGACTTCGTTGGCCTTTGCTGAATAATATAACAGATCGGATTTGCCACAATAAGCCAAATTGGTGCCCTAGCTTGGGCAAACAAATAGGGAATACGGTAAAAAGAACATTGTAATTTCACGGCCTCTGTATGGGACATTGTCAGCACCATTAATTTGCTCCTTTACCTGATCAGCTGCTTGACTTATTACTTTTTTAAAAAATAAAATACCGAAAGGAGTAGTACAAGATAGGAAGAAATAAGGGGGACAAAAAAATCAAGAAAAGAAGACGACAATGAATTATGAGAGCGAGATGTGCTCTTGGTCAACTAGTCCTTTTCCTTGTCTTGCCATAGGTCTTTTTCAAAAATGACCTTCAAACTTAGCAAATATTGTACCGATAAAATAAAGCACTGGCAAGATGTTTTCACCTTTCATTCCTTACCAACTCCCACAACCTCTTTCCTGTCACTACACCTCACGTGGGCTCTTTTTAACTCTACACCATTAAAAATTAGACCCACCAAAATTGATAGCATATATATTTTTATCTCTTTCCACCACTTAACATGGGAATTTCTATCCCTTATAAGTGAGTGTTGTGGTTTTTTCCCCCTACTTTAATAAAAACTTTTTTAATTGGGATTCATATACAAACCCAATTGGTAATTCTTGTTTGATTTTTATTCTGAATAATATTTATGTCGAGATTTTTACTTATGAATTCACGTGGAAATCAAATTTGTGATTACTTATTTCAAGATTGTACCTTACGTGGGCTCTTATTTTAATGTATAAATTGATGGTGTAGATCTTTATCATTCTTCACCGTATAACATAGGAATTTCTAGCCCTTCAGAGTGAATATAGTGACTTCTTTGGCCTTTGATTAATAATATAATAGATGGGATTTGACACAATAAGCCAAATTGGTGGCTTGGCTTGGGCAAACAATTCGGGAATACGGTAAAAACAATATTGTAATTTCATGGCCTCCGTACAAGACATTGTCACTACCATTAAGTTGCTCGTTTAGCTAATTATCTGCATGTGTAATTACTTTGTTAAAAAAATAAAACACCAAAAAGATTAGTACATGAAAGGAGGAGATAAGGAGGACAAAAAAATCAAGAAAATGAGAAGACAATGAATTTTGAGTGCGAGATGTCCCCTTGGCCAACTTGTCCTTTTCCTTGTCTTGCCATAGTTCTTTTTAAAAACAATGAACTTAAAATTCAGCAAATGCTGTACCGATAAATTGAGGCACAGACATGCTGTTTTGATCTCTCAGTCCTCACCAACACCCATAACCATTTTCCTTATGCTTTGCACCTTACACGAGTTCTTTCTTTTATTCTGTACCGTTATAATCTGCACCTACCAAAATTGACGGTATAGATCTTTATCTTTTTCCATCACTTAACATTGGAATTTCTAACCCTTGAGAGCGAGTAGGAATTTTAGAGAAAGAGTCGTTTCCTGGAGCAAGGTGTTTTGATGAATTGGAAACGGATTAGGATTGATCCTGTGTTAAAAAGGAAACATGGGGGAGGAGCACCTAAACCCTAGTCATAATGTTTTTTTTTCCGGGCCGCTGGCGCCGTGTTGTCCCATCTCGCGCCGATCGCCACCAGAGCCATCCTCGCCTGAGTGGTCGTGCGCCGGCCGAAGTCAATGCATTGCACATCTGCGCGTTAGCCCGTCTCCTACCACGCGTCCGCATCAATTCGCTGCTGGCTCCCGCTTTGTGGAGGTAGAGGATTAAGTACTACTGCGTGCTGCGCATTTTGACATGGTGGCACAGTGCCAGGACGGGAGGAAAAAAACATGCAAGAAGAGTGAAAAAAGAAAGAAAGAAAGACCTGCTGCGCAAGATTGAGTTAAAGATCTAGTGAAAAAGTGACGAAGAGATCGTGATACGAGGTTTCGTTTCATGGGTAACGATCTAGCTTTCCCCTCTATTGTTTGTTTTAACTAGAGGTGAAAAATATTAGAGAGGGAATGAGCAATTTCTAATCGGGGGAAATCGAATAGTAGATCGGTTTGGTCTGTTGTATGATTATACTATTTTTACGGGTAGTGTATGGACATTTTATGAGAATTTTATCTACTAGAAAGTTGTAAAAGAATTTGATAGCTTTCTATAAAATTTTTTATTCATATCGATCGGATGACTAGATTGTGAGATATGAATTTTATAATCCTGCTATCTGGTAATTTTATTGTGTTTCGACAGCATGTGTTAACCTTTAGATTAAAAGTAGTAAATGAAGTAATTTGAGGATTTAGTCAACATGAACATTGTATGCAATTTATTAAGGTTTCCCGAAAGTCTAAGAACATAACTTCTAGATAAGTAGAATAGAAGTTACGAATAATAGGAGGCTGTTGTCTGGTATTGGGTTGTTGGACGCAGTCATAAGAAAATATTAATTTGACTCACTTAATGTCAGAATTAAAGTTTAGTAATAACTATAAAGTGGTAGATAATTTCCTATAAATTATGAAAATATCATAGCTTAACATATTTGCACATGTAGATAAAAGATATAAAACTATTAAATCGATTGTCCATAAGATGATAGATATGTCTTATAGGTTAAAAACGGGGATTTACATGATTTAATCTAGACATTTGACCAACTAGGAAATTGTAGAAAATTTTGTATAGATTTTAGGACTGGTTTGGTTTGCCATTTCTGGTAAAGGGGGGAAAATGGTGGATTTGGGAAGTATGTAGAATCATTGTTCAATTAGTGTTGTTACCTTGTATTGCAATGGCTGGTGTTGAGATTAAATGTTTACTATAGTAGGAGTAGCTCGAGTGTGTTGTCACCTTCAAATCATTTCGGTCATCGCAACTAGAAAGACAAGTGAATGGTAGAATGGTATTCAAGTGTTTGAGCTTGTTATTTGTTTAATCACTTACTTGCCATAATGATTCATATGATGATACTTGTTGTCAAATTGCTCATATGTTTATGGTTACAATGATGATTATGTCAATTGATTAATATTGTTAATTAACTATTGAGAAAGATAACCATTGCATTGCATATGAGCATTAGTGTTGCAAAGATCTACTTGGTAGGCACTCCACGGGAGTGGAGGTGAGACCCTGTATGAAAAAGGACAAAGCGAGAGTCTGTGTTGCAAAGACCTATTTTAGTAGGCACTCCACTGGAGTGGAGGTGAGACACTGTATAAAAAAGGATAAGGCGACTCTATATGAAAAAGAACAGGGCAAGGGTGTGTCATCAACGGGTGAACACTCAGCTATATCGGTATATGTAGAAGAGAAGTTGAGTCCCATGCATTGCATACATGAAAAGAGAAATGGGACAAGTGAGACATATGTATGGAACGTGATAAAAATGAGTACGCAAAAATGAGATAATAGTGAATGAAGATGAAACATCAAAATGATGCTTACCTTGTTTATTATTCTGATTTGTATTTGCTGAGTCATGGACTCACCCTTGCTTATTTGTTATTTTTAGGTGATCATTGAAGGCAGCATGCATTAGGTGGAAGTAGGATATGAATTAACACACTTTTATAACTCTTCACTCCACCTAGATATTCATCACTTGGTTTAGTTTATCCATGCAGTAATTAGATGCTTAATGGTTTTCCTTAGTTCCTTATAATGTTGCTACTTAATATTTTTTTGGTTTAGATTATCAAATTATTTCATCTTAGTGATTACCTGGTTCCTCTTAATCCCAATTTAATATTTACCATGTTGCTGAAATTTATAGTTATTATTATGTTGAATGTTTATTTTTGACGTCTAGATGATGTTAATGCTTATTTAATGCTTTAAATTGGTAGAATTAGTGGTTGTAGGTGATATCTTAGACTTTTGAGTAGCTAGGGTGTTACAGTTGGTATCAGAGCAGGCATTAGGTCTGTGGTGAATAATTCAAAAACTTACTTGTTTAATCAACTAAAAATTTGACGTAGGCTTGATAAACTAATGAACCTAATAATCCTAATAATAGAATAACTTAGGAAAAACTTAATGCTAAAATTTGACTTAGGATAATTAAATTAAAACTAAAACTTGACATATTGGTGCAATGTAGGATGGGATTGGCTTGACATATTGGTGCATAGTAGGATGGGATTGGGTCATTCACTGTATTTACGCTTCCGTTAGTTTGTTTAACTGTTAATGAAAGTTGAGATGTTGATTAATTGAGTATGATATGATTGATATTGATGTGCTTGAGTTGAGTTATTAGTTATTATTTCGGGTGTTTAGTAATGGTGAGAGGTAGAAGCCATGGACGTGGTGGAGGTCGTGGCTATGGTCGTGGGCGTGGTCCGATGGTGCCACCACCCCTGGCCAAGGAGATTGTTGGAGAGGCGGGTGAGGAGGTTGCTTCAGCTGCTCTGCCAATTGTTGGTGCTCAGGCGATGTTGGCCACCCTATTACAGGACCTTGAGAGGGAGGTCCAAGCTCTTCGTCAGCAGGTGCAGGTAGCTCCTCCTACTGTAGGTGCACCTGTTGCTGACCCTGGCGCTGCACCAACTCCATCGAAGGTTAGGATGAGCCTCTGTGAGTGGATTTTCCTTCGTTTGGAAACTTCTGACAGAGCAGGCAAACTGGTTCAAGTAGCAGATTGGCTTCGTTATATGGAGAGGCAGTTTGGAGATCTGGAGATGACCTCAATGGAAGGCTCGATTTGTGGCCTTTCAGCTGAAGGGTCAGGCGAACATCTGGTAGGAAGGCGTTCTGTCAGCTAGGATCCCCAATCAGGGAACGATCACTTGGGAGGATTTTGTCGTGCAATTTAGGGCGAAGTTCTACCCAGAGTCCTTCCTTGAGAGGATGGAGCACTCCCTGTTGACCTTCGTTTAGGGAAACATATCCGTTGTAGAGTATGAGGCGGGGTTTAATAACCTAGTCCACTTCGTGCTAGCCATGGCTGGCGATTATTGAGAGAAGGCTAAGAGGTTTCGAAGGGGACTTAATTAGGAGTACAGTCATGTCTTGAGGGCGATGGGTCCGCACGACTTCAACTCTATGGTTGATTAGGCCAAGGTATGGAGTTTGAGAGGGAGCTCACTAGGGAGAGGCAGGCTTCTAGTGGTTCCACTCCTTCTGGTGGTTCTGACGATAGCCAGAAGAGGAGCTTTGGTGACAGGGGTGGGATTTCACAATGACCCTTTCCCAAGAGATTCTAGGGGGCCAGTGTCCTCTGTCATCGACTTGGCCTTTTCAGCAAGGCCATCTTCTTCTTCGGTGCCACGCCCTCCTTCAGCTTTGCAAGCATTGCACCCTGTTCCTGGCTAAGACATGATCTACTTCAAGTGCGCAGGTGGACACCATGCTTCAGAGTGCTCCTGGTCAGGGAGCTGTCATTGTTGCAGCCAAGTGGGCCACAGGGCATTAGTGTGCAAGCAAAATCCCACTAGCATTATCAAGTGAGCCGGTTCCTACGATACCTTCGACCGCCTCTTCTTGGGGTTTGGTTCAAATGCTAACGGTCACTCCAGTGCCATAGTATCCTCTAGCTTGGGCTCTTCCTGCAACATTTGCTTCAATGCCTCCTGCTGGGATCTACTGGAACCCTGCAGCGTCTGCACCACCTCAGATTGCTGCACCTCCGGTAGCCCTTGCACTTCCACCACTGAGTGTCAGGGCTTCCGCTACCCCTAATGCCATTTGGAGTCTACACATCCCTACACCTGAGACAGTAGGCTGTCCTGACATGGTCATAGGTACTTTACTTATGGATTCTTATCAGACCTTTGTTCTTTTCGATTCTGGAGCTGTCTACTCATTTGTGTCACTAGAGTTTGCTAGGAGAGCAAACTTGGGTATGTAGTAGATCTCTCGGTCTGTTCTAGTCAGCTCTCTAGGGTGTCTTATTTCTAGTTCTATTGTTTGTCTGGGCTATTCTGTCATCATTAATGATGAGGATTTCACTGCCAATCTGATGGTGGCTCACCTAGCACCTTTTGATGTTATCTTTGGCATGGACTGGTTGTTCAATTATTGTGCCAAGATTTGCTGTTTCTGGAAGACTATTACCTTGTAGCCTCCATCCGGGGAGAAGTTGGTCTTCTAGGGTAGTGCACTATTAGATTCTCTCTTTGTGTTGGCCAGTATATTTCCTAGCCAACGTGCTTCGAGGATTGGGTTGCTTTGGTCTCTTGCCGTGAAGTCAAGTTCTTCTTTGCACATCAAGGAGATGCCAGTGGTATGTGTTATCCCAATGTGTTCCCTGTAGAGCTTCTAGGAATGCCTCTAGAACGGGATATGGAATTCTAGATTGATCTTGTTCTTGGTACTTGGCGTATTTCCTTGTCTTCATATTGTTTGGCCCGACCCTTCTAGGATGAGCTAAAGAAGCAGTTGGATGATTTGCTATCCAAGTGGATGATCTAGCCCAATGTGTCACCGTGAGGAGCACCTGTCCTCTTCACAGATGAGAAGGATGGGAGTTGGCGCATGTGTGTTGATTATCGTGCTCTAAATCAAGTGACTGTTAAGAATAAATATACTTTGCCCCAATATTGAGGATTTATTTGATCAATTGAAGGGAGCCAAGGTGTTTTCTAAGATTGACCTTCAGTCTAGATACAGTCAAATCCATATTCAGGTGCAAGATATTGAAAAATGGCTTTTTTCCACCAGGTATGGGCACTATGAATATAAAGTTATGTCTTTTGGACTAACGAATGTGCCTGCTATTTTTCAGGAGAAAATGAAAAGTATGTTGCATCAGTATGTTGATGTCATCGTTATGGTATTCATTGATGACATTCTAATCTATTCCAAGTCTGAGGAAGAGCATAAGCAGCATTTGAAGCTTGTTCTTGAAACCTTGAGAAAGAATCAGTTTTATGCTAGGCTGAAAAATGTGTGTTTTGGATTTTAGAAGTAGGATTTCTGGGTCATGTGATTAATCGGGGAGGCATTTTTGTTGATCCTAGCAAGATCTCTTCAGTGGTTGATTGGAGGAGGCCATCCAATGTCAAGGAAGTATGGACTTTTCTAGGCTTAGCAGGGTATTATCGGTGTTTTGTGGAGGGCTTCTCTATAATTACCAAGCTAATGTCTCAACTGACTCAAAAAGGTGTAAAATTCTAGTGGATAGATGACTATGAGCGCAACTCCTATACTTTGAAGGAGAAGTTAGTGACTGCTCCTGTTCTTACTCTCTCCAAGCCAGGGAAGCACTTCATAGTCTATTATGATGCTTCTCGAGTTAGGCTTGGTTATCTGCTCATGCAAGAGGGCACGGTGATTGCTTATGCGTCAAGACAATTGAAGAAATTGAGAAGAATTATACTACTCATGATTTAGAGCTTGCTGCAATAGTCTTTGCTCTAAAGATTTGGTGCTATTTTTAGTATGGCGAGACCTGTAATTGGCAGAGGAGATGGCTGTAATTGATCAAGAATTATGATCTCATTATCCAGTATCATATAGGCAAGGCAAATTTAGTGGCGGATGCTCTTAGTTGCAAGGTGACACCCCCTACTCTGGGTTGTCTTATTGCTAATTTTGAGTGCATGGATATCTCTTATTGCTTTGCTGGCATTGTTCAGCTTGAGACTCACTTGCTTGTTGAGTCTGTTATTCCAGAGCGAGTGCGGGAACCATAATAGCATGATCAGATGCTCCAGCAAGTGAGAAAGCGTCTGGATGAGAGTAAGGAAGGGGATTTCATCATAGATAGGTTTGGCGCATTGAGGTTTAAAGGCCACCTTTGTGTGCTCTGTACATTGTACTCTGTGCATTGTATATCCTAAGGCTGATATTGCTCTATACATTCTAAAGGAAGCTGATCATACTCTAAAGGCTAATATTGCTCTGTGCATTGAGGTTTAAAGGCTGATATTGAGGTTTAAAGGCCATCAAGTTAAGGCTGATATTCTAAAGGAAGCTGATCGTACTCTGTACATTGTATATCCTGGTGAGACCAAGATATATCGAGACTTGAAGAAGAGTTTCTGTGGAAAAAATGCGGGTTGATATTGCTCAGTATGTGGCTCCTTGTAGTGTTTGCTAGTAAGTCAAGGCAGAGCATAAGTGTCCAGCAGGATTGTTGCAGCCTTTGGAGGTTCCAGTGTGGCCATAGGGTGATACCTTCATGGATTTTATGGCTGGCTTACCTCGCACATAGCAAGGTAAGGATGCTATTTGAGCAGTGGTGGATAGGTTTAGTAAGTCCGCGTACTTTATTTCCATCCGCACTACAAATATGGCAAGCAATTTGGCTCCTATTTATGTTCAAGAGATAGTGCAATTACATAGTGTGCTTAAGACCATTATCTCATATTGTGATGCGAAGTACATGTCCAAGTTTTGGGAGAGCATGCAGAGTGCCTTGGGCACACAACTTCGTCTTAGCACTATGTTTCACCCTCAGACAAATGGCTAGTCTGAGCGCACTTCAAACACTTGAGAATATACTTAAGTCCTGTGTCTTGTCATGGAAGGGAAGTTGGAAGGGTCACCTGGCTTTGGCAGAGTTCGTCTACAACAACAGCTATTATGCCAGTATTCGAGCTGCACTATTGAGGTCCTGTATAGGCGAAGGTGTAGGTCACCGTTGTGTTGGGATGCCACTGGTGAGAGGGCAATTCTGGGTCCCGATTAGGTTCAGCAGGTTGTTGATAGAGTGGCAAAGATTACGCAAAATATGCTTGCTGCCCAGAGCTAACAAAAGAGTTATGCTGATATGAGGAGACAATTGGAATTTGTTGTTGGGGATCAGGTGCTCTTGAGAGTGTCTCCCACAAAAGGCATTGTGCGCTTCGGTACTAAAGGGAAGCTTAGCCCGAGGTAAGTTGGACCATTCCCGATCTTGACATAAATTGGGAAGTTGGCTTATGCTTGGACCTTTCTGAGTCCATGCGATGCATACACAATGTATTCCATGTCTTCATGTTGAGGAAATATCTGAGAGGTCCAGAGCATGATATGTCGTTGGAGCTGCTGATCATTGCGGATTCTGAGGGAGTCGGAGCGAGTTCTGAGGCACAAGACATTGAAATATGTTAAGGTGCTTTAGACGCATCAAACCAAGGGAGAAGCAACTTGGGAGCTGGAGTCTCACATGTGTGAGAAGTATCCCAAATTGTTCGCTTCAAGTATATGTGTGGTTTAATTTTCAGTTCAAATGTGTTTCTTAGTTAGAGTCGCAAGGCATAGAATTCAAGGCCAAATTCTGTTAAGGGAGGTAGAATGTAATATTCCAGAAATACCCTCTTAAGGACTCATGTGTAATTAGAGAAAAAGGAGTACGAGAAAACTGGATGAGTGGAAATTTTAGAGGAGTCATTTCCTAGAGTGAGTTGTATGGAAGAATTGGAAATGGATTAGGATTGATCCCGTGTTAAAAAGGAAACATGGGGGAGAGGAGAACCTAAACCCTAGTCATATTGTTTTTTTCCCAAGCAACCGATGTTGTTTGATCGCTAGTAGAGCCATCCTCGCCCGAGTAGTTGCGTGCGTCGATCGGATTTTTATTCATACCGATAGGATGAGTAGATTGTGAGATATGAATTATATAATCTGCTGTATGGTAAATTTATCGTGTTTCAACAAAATGTGTTAACCTTTGATTAAAATAGTGATTAAAAATGAACTAATCTGGGAATTTGGTTAGCATGAACATCATAGGTAATTTTTTAAGGTTTTCGTCTAAGAAAACAATTTTTAGATAAGTAGAATAGTAGTTACGAATTTTCGAAGGCTATTGTCCGGTACCGGGTTATTGCTAGATGCAGTCGTGGAAAAATATTAATTTGATTTACTTGATGATAGAATTAAATTTTAGGAACAACTAGAAAGTGGTAGATAATTTCCTGTAGGTTCTGAAAATATCATTGCTTAATATATTTGCAAATGTAGATTAAAAGAAATGAAATTGTTAATTCTGTTGTCTAAAAGATGACAGATCTATCTTCTGGGTTAAAAAAAATGGGGGGTTTAGATGACTTAATCTAGACATTTGACCAACTACGAAATCATAGAAAATTTTGTACAGATTCCATAATCGGTATGGTTTGCTATATTTCATTGTGGGAATTAAAAGTTATGATATTTTTTGTACCTAGACAGCAAGGGGGACTATCCGGTAAAGGGGGAAAATGGTGGATTTAGAAAGTGTATAGGAGTGTTGTCAATTAAGTGTTGTCTTGTATTCCAATAGATGGTATTAAGATTGAATGTTTACTATAGGACGACTAGCTTCGTGTGTGTTGTCACCTTCAAATTATTCCGGTCGTTGCAATTAGAAAGACAAGTGCATGGTAGAATGGTATTCAAGTGTTTAAGCTTTTTTGTTTGTTTAATCACTTGCCAAGATGATTCTTATGATGATACCTGTTCTCAAATTACTCATATGTTTATGGTTACAATGATGATTATGTCAATTGATTAATGTTGCTAATTAACTATTGAGAAAGATAACCATTGCATTATATGGGAGGATCAGAGTTGCAAAGATCTACTTAATAGGCACTCTACGGGAGTAGAAGTGAGACGCTATATGAAAAAGGACAGGGCGAGAGTCTGTGTTGCAAAGATCTATTTTGGTAGGCACTCTATGGGAGTGGAGGTAAGACTCTGTATAAAATCAAATGGGAGATTACTTATCTATAAATTGTAGCTTACATGTGCTCTTATATTAATCTACACTGTTATAATATGAAACCACCAAAATTAATGATGTACATATTTATCTTTCTTCACCATTTAACGTAGAAATTTCTAGCCCTTGAGACTAAACGTAGTGACTTCTTTGGCCTTTGCGTTAATAATATAATAGATGGGATTTGCCACAATAAGCCAAATTGGTTGCTTGGCTTGGGCAAACAAATCGGAAATACGATAAAAAGAACATAGTAATCTCACGGCCTCTGTACGAGACATTGTCAATACCATTAATTTGCTCCTTTACCAGATTATCTGCCTGAGTAATTACTTTTCTAAAAAAATAAAACACCAAAAGAGTACTACATTCTAGACATAAGGACAAAAAAATCAAGACAATGAGATGACAATTAATTATGAGAGCGAGATGTCCTCTTTGCCAACTAGTCCTCTTCCTTGACTTGTCGCAGGTATTTTTCAAATAATGAACTTAAAATTCAGCAAATATTGTATCGATAAATTAAAGAACAGGCAAGATCTTTTCACCTCTCAGTAGGCTCTCACTCCTCACTAACACCCAGAGCCTCTTTTCCTTTCACTCTACACCTTACATGGGCTCTTTTTTATTATACACTGTTAAAATCTGGATCTATCAAAATTAACGATGTAGATCTTATCTTTCTTCACCGCTTAACATGAAAATTTCCAGCCCTTGAGAGTAAACATAGTGACTTCTTTGGCCTTTGCGTAAATAATATAATATATGATATTTGCCACAATAAGTCTAATTGGTTGCTTGGCTTTGGCAAATAAATAGGGAATACGGTAAAAAGAATGTAGTAATTTCACAGCCTCTATACGAGACATTGTCAATAACATTAATTTGCACTTTTACCTGATTATCTCCCTGAGTAATTACTTTTTTAAAAAATAAAACACCAAAAAGACTAGTAAATGAATGGAAGACATAAGTAACCCAAAAAATCAAGAAAATGAGAGCACAATTATTTATGAGAGAGAGATGTCCTCTTGGCCAACTAGTCGTTTTCCTTGTCTTGTCAGAGGTCTTTCTAAAAAAATAGAACTTAAAATTCAGCAAATATTGTACAGATAAACTAAAGCGCAAGCAAGATATTTTCACCTCTCAGCCCTCACCAGCACCCAAAACCTCTTTTCCGTACACTCTACACCATACATAGGGTCTTTTTTTATTCTACACTGTTAAAATCTGAATCCACCAAAATTAACAATATAGATCTTCATCTTTTTCCACCACTTAACATGAAAATTTCTAGACCTTAAAACGGAGTGTTGTGGTTTTTTTGCCCTTGCTTTAATAATAAATTTTTTCATGGGATTCGTATACAAACTCGAGTGCTAATTTTCTTTGATTTTTATTGTGAATTATATTTATTTTGGGGTTTTTAGTTAGGAATTTGTATGAAAATCAAATTGGTGATTACTTATGTCTATGTTGTACCTTAAAAGGGCTCTTATTTTAATCTACATTGTTATAATTTGGAACCACCAAAATTGATGATATATATCTTTATCTTTTCTCACCGTTTAACATAGAAATTTCTAACCCTTAAGAGTGAACGTAGTGACTTCTTTGGTCTTTACGTAAATAATATAATAGATGGGATTTGCCACAATAAGCCGGATTGGTTGCTTGGCTTCGGTAAATAAATTGGGAATACGGTAAAAAGAATGTAGTAATTTCACAGCCTCTATACGAGGCATTGTCAATACCATTAATTTGCTCCTTGACTAGTACATGAATGGAAGACATAAAGAGGACAAAAAAAATCAAGAAAATGAGAGGACAATTAATTATGAGAGAGATATGCCCTCTTGGTCAACTAGTCTTTTCCCTTGTCTTATCGCAGGTCTTTTTCAGAAAATGAACTTAAAATTCAGCAAATATTGTATAGATAAATTAAAGCGCAGGCAAGATCTTTTCACCTAAAAGTCCTCACCAGCACCCAGAACCTCTTTTCCCTTCACTCTACACCTTACATATATGGGCTCTTTTTTATTATGCACTGTTAAAATCAGAACGCACCACAATTAACAACGTAGATCTTTATCGTTTCCCATCACTTAACATAGGAATTTCTAGCCCTTAGAGACGAGTGTTGTGGCTTCTTTTGCACTTGCTTTAATAATAAAATTTTTATCTGGATTCGTATACAAACCCAAGTTCTAATCTTGTTTGATTTTTACTCTGAATTATATTTATTTTAGGATTTTTAATTAGGAATTCGTATGTAAATCAAATTGGTGATTACTTATGTCTTCGTTGTACCTTACATGGGCTCTTATTTTAATCTATAATGTTATAATCTGGAACCACCAAAATTGACGATGTAGATCTTTAACTTTCTTCACCGCATAACATGGGAGTTTCTAGCTCTTGAGAGTGAATGCAGTGACTTCTTCGGCCTTTGTGTTAACTATATAATAGATGGGATTTGCCACAATAAGCCAAATTGGTTGCTTGGCTTGGGTAAACAAATCGGGAATACGGTGAAAAGAACGTCGTAATCTCACGACCTCTGTACAAGACATTGTTAATACCATTAATTTGCTCCTTTACCTGATTTTCAGCATGAGTAATTATTTTTAAAAATTGAACACCAAAAAGGGTAGTACATGAACAAAAAATCAAGAAAACGAGAGGACAATTAATTATGAGAGCGTGATGTCCGCTCGGCCAACAACTCCTTTTGCTTGTATTGTCATAGCACTTTTTCAAAAAAAAAAACTTAAATTTAGGAAATATTGTACCGATAAATTAAAGAATAGGCAAGATCTTTTCACCTCTCAGAGATGCAAACGGATCGAATACGGACGGATAATGTCTCTACCGTATTTATTTTCATATTTTTTCTCAGATACGAATACGAATACGGATACCTCGGATACGAATACAAATACGAATAATATCGAATACAAATACGGAGCAAATGCGAATAGAAACGAATACGATCACGAATATTTATCGGAACATGAAAAACCCCTTAAACTATACATCTAAAAACAATGAAAAGACATAAATAGTTTATCTTGTCAAAACATTCATGAAATCTAAACAAGCATAAGTATTTTTATCCACAATAGTCATACCATTGTATAGATATTAAATCTTTAAGTGACAGTTAATTTTTTTTCTAAAGTCCTAAATAATTCTTAATGGATTTATACCATTTACATATGACTAATAAATTAATTAAGTATTTAAATTTGCATCAAAATAATTTAAACGGGAGTACATCAATTTAATCGGTACAAATTTTAATCTACTGACAATACTAAATTTATTTTTTAATAAACATAAATATTTGCTAGTGGTGTTTGTAATTTAATATGACTAGGGAACCTAATGTCCAATGGTAATGGAGGCTTATGGTTTGGTTGGGCTAGTGGGCTGATGGCAGGAGAGATGAGAGAGGCTGGCTTGGGCTGGGTAATATTGGGCTGAAATCCCGGATATCTATTTTTGTATTATCCGAATAATCCGTATTCGTATCCGTATTCGCCGAATATCAGGCCTACTGTATTCATATCCGTTTCCGACAAAAAAATCCGTATTTGTTTCCGATCCGAGAATTATCCGAAGAAAATCCGATCCGACACAATCCGTATTCGTTTTCATCCGGATCGGTTGTAAACTATCCGATCTATTTTCACCCCTACTCACGAGCAACCAGAACCTCTTTTCCTTTCACTCTACACCATACATGGGCTCTCTTTTTTTTATTCAACACCGTTAAAATCTGAACCCACAAAAATTGACATTGTAGATCTTTTATCTTTTTTCACCACTTAACATGAGAATTTCTAGCCCTTAAAAGTGAGTGTTGTGGCTTCTTTTGCCCTTGCTTTAATAATAGATTTTTATTGGGCTTCGTATACAAACCCAAGTGCTAATTTGTTTCATTTTTATTCTAAATTATATTTATTTTGAGATTGTTAATAAGGAATTCGTATGGAAATCAAATTGATGATTACTTATGTCTATATTCTGGGACCACCAAAATTGACGATGTAGATCTTTATCTTCCTTAACCACTTAACATAGAAATTTCTAGCCCTTGAGAGTCAGCATAGTAATTTCTTTGGCCTTTGTGTTAATAATATAATAGATGAGATTTGGCACAATAAGCCAAATTGGTTGTTTGGCTTGGGCAGACAAATTGGGAATACGGTAAAAAGAACGTAGTAATCTCACGGCGTCTGTACAAGACATTGCCAATACCATTAATTTGCTCCTTTACCTGATTATCTGCCTGTGTAATTGCTTTTTTAAAAAATAAAACACCAAAATGTGTAGCACGTGAATGGGAGGACAAAAAAATCTAGAAAATGAGAGGACAGTTAATTATGAGAACGAGATGTCCTCTTCGCCACCTAGTCCTTTTCCTTTTCTTGTCATAGGTCTTTTTCAAAAAAACAAACTTAAAATTCAGCAAATATTGTACCGATAAATCAAAACTCAGGCAAGATCTTTTCACCTCAGTCCTCACCAACACCCGGAACCTCTTTTCCTTTCACTCTACCCCCTTACATTGGCTCCTTTTTTATTCTACACCGTTCAAATCTATACCCACCATAATTTATGATATAGATCTTTATCTTTTTCCACCACTTAAGATAGAAATTTCTAGCCTTTATAAGCGAGTGTTGTGGCTTCTTTTGCCCTTTCTTTAATAATAAAATTTTTTAATGGCATTCGTATACAAGCCCAAGTGCTATTCTTGTTTGATTTTTATTTTGAATTATATTTATTTAGGATTTTTTACTTAGGAATTCGTATGGAAATCAAACTGATGATTACTTATGTCTATGTTGTACCTTACATGGGCTCATATTTTAATCTTCATTGTCATAATCTGGAACCACCAAAATTGATGATGTAGATCTTTATCTTCTTCGTTGCTTAACATAGGAATTTCTAGCCCTCGAGAGTGAACGTAGTGGCTTCTTTAGCCTTTGCGTTAATAATATAATAGATAGGATTTGCCACAATAAGACAAATTGGTTGCTTGGCTTGGGCAAATAAATCGAGAGTAAAAAGAACGTAGTAATTTCATAATCAAAGTCACTTTTGGCACTCTTTCGCATCGTATTTAAAAAAATAACAGTATGGCGATCGTGTTGACAAAAATGTCGTTTTTGCCGTCGGTGGGCCAGGCGACAGCGCCCGCGAGGCGATGCATGGCGCTGTCGCCGGCGGCAGGCGCCTGCCGCCTGGGGGCTGGGCGGCAGCCAACGTGTCTAATTAGCCAGCCTAATTACCTGCCTAATTTTTTTCGTTTAGTGTTTGTTTGAATTTTTAAATATAACAAATGAGCTCAAAAAATTATGAAAATTTATGTACAGCCTCCCGACACAACGTTCCTCGCAGTCCAATATTTGGGGAATTTTATACGGTCCGAATTAGCCACGTTTGTTCGGATTAACTTAACAATGAATTTAACAATCGTAACACGTTTTTTTTTACAATTTGATACATTAAGAATTTGTATAATTAAAAGTAGTTACAGTACTATAAAAAATGCATCACAGGATGTGATATGGCTGACTTTTCTGAGCCACTACTATCTTCTCGCTGCGTTTGCCTGCCTGCACGTGGTCTTGTCTTCCGTCGTGCTCGAGGATGTCCCGTTGAGTACGTCAGTTGATCCGGAGGTTGCATATCGGGTCGAAGGAGGTATGGAGACCATTCTGCACCGATGGCGACGGTGGTCGATGAGATCGAGGTGCGATGACGCTGGTGCGGTAAGGGTCGAAGTTGTCCAACTAAGACGTGTCGAACTACGAACCGCCCGCAATAATATCGTTTACGAAGGACTCTAGAAATCCCCCTTGTGGTGCAAACGAGCTCTCGCCTTGACCGTACGACGTCGCAGCGAAGCCGGAGGAGCTCTGCCCATCGAAGTGTACAAACCCTGGGAATGCCGAGAACACTGAGCCTTGCCCTACGTACATTGCAAATCCTGGCGCCGTATACTGCTCTCTAGAAGCATCTACGAGGTCCATGTCGTCATCAGTGGACTCGTCGTACCTCCATGTTGAATTGGAGGCTGCAAGAAGAAACGATATTATTCACAACAAACATTCCGGATGTACAATGCAAATCTCACACCTCCCTAATGTGCAGCGAAAATGAACGACAGGGAGCAGTAGTCTGTGCAGCTAGTGCTGACGGCAAAAGGGATGCATCTTGACGACGGACCTACGGCGGGAGAATGCCATGATGTTAGTGAAACGCAAGGCTTAATAGGAAGAAACATGTAGGTTCATATATAAGTTACCTCCTCGTCGGTACGGCGCAGGGATGATCGGCGGCTAGTACTACGACACCATGCAAACTCAGTACATTGTGATGGCCAGCCAGACTCGCTAGGTCGCGATGACCTAGTGGGTGAGTATGGTGCCCTCACTGGGTGGCTCATATACGCACTGTGATCCGAGGAACGACTGCAGGTAAGGTTGTGAACTATTTTTTTGGCCTGCTTTAGAATGAAGTTCATAGTCTTCTGCAGGGCCGGTGGTGTCTCTGGACTACTGATGGCGGCCTCCGACATGCTTGCGATGTGTTGTGCCCGCTCCAACTGAAGTGACATATGAAACAGGTTCAGTAACAAGCAGTACGAATTTATTGAATGAAACGATAAGATATTTGAATTATCTTACGCTATCATGCTGCCGCGAAGCGTTGTGGGGATCGATGGAGCGGTCCAGATGTTCCTTGTGCATGATGTGCTCGGGGCGATCTGGTGGAGGAATGGTCAGTATGCTGCGTGACCACGGTACGTACCACGCCACGTACTCGTCGTACGGACACTGCTCCATGATGACATCGACGTGTGCCCTTTTCGCCCATGCCGTCGTCCACTGCTGTTGCATTGGCCGCCAGTCCGTACCATGCCGACCAGTCCTCGATTAGTTGCATTTCCAGAATCATCGATGTTACACAGCAAGACATATGAAAGTGTACACAACAGTGGAATGGAGTTTGACTCACTGGTGCACGGCATACGGTAGGAACCTGCCATCCAGAGGGGGCACGGCCTGGTGCAAACCCAACTGTCGTATCACGCACTGTGGCGCGTAAGCCTCCACCATGTACGAGAACACCAGATGGTGTGTCATTGTCCATTGCTCCCCGTCCTCCAGGCAATATAGGGACATCCCAAACGGTGATACAAGACGCACAAAATCTACTGTCTAGGGAGTCCATATGATATCGCTGTCGTGTAACGACTCGAACTTGTTGTGCCATAACAAATAGCACCTCGATGGTTTGCCCTTCGCCCACTGCAGATGGGCAGCAGTCCACCGCATGCTCATAGTGGGCCCGTCTATCAGGTCGTCGGTGAACTCGCCGAACGGGTGCACTGGCATCATGATCGTCGGACGTCCGACAGGGAAGTGCTCCCAACTCCACAGCTGCAGGAGCACATAGCAGATGGCCAGATTGGGTCGACCAGTCTCTCCTTCTAGTCGGTTGGTGCAGGGGCTGGAACAAGTGGGTCGCCTCCAAGCTCCGAGACGGAGACCCATTAAAAACGCGACGTCCTTCAAAGTGACTGTCATCTCACCCCAATGAAAGTGGAATGTGTGCGTCTCAGGTCTCCACCTGTCCACCAGTGCCGTGAGCAGGCTACCGTCAATGGTGAACTCATGCCTGGTGGAGACCAGCCTCGCAAAGGGCAACAAGCTCGTGGCCCGCAGGGTTGGCACGTAGCGATCGTCCAGCGCCCACGGATCCCTCCCCCCAGCAGCCTGAACGGCGAAGGGCCAGCCGCGTCACCCATCATCCATGCGTGGCAGCGGTGTTTCTCATCATATGAGTATTCTAGAAGCTCCGATAAAGCCATACCTACCAGTACATACGACAGATGAAATATTAATGCGAACATTAATAATTACTTCATAATACAATTTACATTAATTATGACTAACTAAATAACAGTAAATATGACTATAGGAATAACGTCGAAAGCATGCAATAAAAAATTACCTGTCTTTCGGGGGAACTAATCAGCATTACTGCAGCCTCAATGATTTACGCACTGCCTTCTCCAAATATTTAGGAACACACTATTAGTTTTGATAGTACCTTGCAACAAATGGGACAGACGGAATATTACTACGAATATTCATAATGACAACAACATACTACAAGTCAATGATTACATGCGTGCGCGAATACTTCACTACTTACCAATAATTTGATTACTCATCCAAAAAAAATGATGAGACCTTTATTATCGCCGTCCTTAGCACTAACTCATTACTTACCCCGAATTAACAAATTATGGGTACCGTATATACACAATAAGAGTACAAACTATGTCTAAATTACTACGACATACTTACTTCGTAATACAAAGTAGATTAATCAGGACTAACTAAATAACACTAATTGACTACGATTACGGTAATAACGTCAAAAGAATACAATAAAAAACTACCTGCCTTTGTAGGGAAGAAATTAGCACTTCCAATTTTGAGCTACGCACTGGCTTCTCTAACTAATGAGCAACGACCACGACAATGACCTTCTATGATAAGCGATTGGGACACTGCCTTCTCGATCGAATGAGCTACGCACACGCCAGAGGTGCATATTTATGCCCGAGCAAAAGAATCCATTATCACTACCAGCGCTTCGGGTGAGGGGGGACGCCATCGTAAGAATGAGAAATGTGCAAACGAGGGAGCGGGCAAGGGAGGACGACACTAAAATAATGACATTAGTGTGAACGAGAGAGCGCACAAAAGGGGCACATATAGAGAGAGTGATAATTGTGCGAACTGGATAGCCGCAAATAATATATACCACGATTGCCCGACACATGGCACTTCAAAACAAGCGTTACGATCGTCAAATTCATGGATAAGTTAATCTGAACAAACATGGCTAATTCGGACCGCATAAAATTCCCAAAAAAATTGCATAATAATTATTACTGCATCGGAAGGCTTCACATAAAATTTTGTAATTTTTAGAGTTCGTTTCCTATATGTAAAAACTCGTAAAAATATCAAAATTGTATGAATTTTTTAGCAATATTCGCCATGAATAAAATTCCCCAAAAATTACAGTGCAAGAAACGTTATGTCAGGAGACTGTACATAAATTTTCGTAATTTTTTGAGTTCATTTGGTATATTTAAAAATTCAAGCAAACAGTAAATGATAAAAACATAGGCAGGTAATTAGGCCGACTAATAACCGGCCTAATTACCTACCGCCTGCTCCCTAGGCGACAGGCTGCCTGCTGCCCAGCCCTTAGGCGGTAGGCGCCTGCCGCCGGCAACAGTGCCACGCATCGCCTCGCGGGTGCTACCGCCCGGCCCGCCGACGGTAAAAATGACATTTTTGTCAATATGGTCGCAATACTGCTATTTTTGTAAATACGGTGCGAAACAGTGCCAAAAATAACTTTGATTCATAATTTCACGGCCTCTACGAGACATTGTCAATACCATTAATTTGCTCCTTTACCTGATTATCTCCCTGTGTAATTACTTTAAAAAAATAAAATATGAAAAAGAGTAGAACATGAGTTGAAGACATAAGGAGGATAAAAAAATCAAGAAAATGAGAGGACAATTAATTATGAGAGAGATGTCCTCTTGGCCAACTAGTCCTTTTCCTTGTCATAGGTCTTTTTTCCAAAAAAAAAATAAACTTAAAATTCAGCAAATATTGTACTGATTAATTAAAGCACAGGCAAGATCTTTTCACCTCTCAGTCCTCACCAACACCCCGAACCTCTTGCTAATTAAAGCACACACTGCAAACTATAGAAGAACGTCGTTTGTCGTCCATGCCTCTTATGCCTTGCAGCCCACCTGTGCCGCTCCAAGCCATCGCTACTCCCCACATGGAGCCATGTTGACATGCTTCCGATCAGTGAGCCATCACTGAGAAGTATCTCTACACTTTGCACCTCGCTCTGATACCAAGTGTTGGCTTTGCCTCTAGGATCACACACATAATTTACCTGTGGATACACTACACGAGGAAGACAAAGTTAACATAAAGACATAGAGAGAACTTTTGCCAATGCGAACTCAACTTGCGTTGCTTTTCTTTTATCTCTTTTTATTTGACTGCCCTTACTCAACAGATTACATGACTTAAATAGATACAACCGGGTTACACATACAGGCCACTCACCCACTACAACCACACGACGTGGACTCTGACAACGACTACCTGTGATCCGGTTTTACTGGCCTCACCTTCCCACGACTTGCGCACTCCCCAAAAGACTCGGTCTTGCTGATACCAAGTCCGGACTCCTACGACTTATGACTGCATCCCTGCTATAGTACTCTAAGACTGCTACAATACATACGACTACTAACCGATCATTGTAACTCCAGGGTCTCTGACTCAACACTTCGAACACGGCGCCACGACCACTACTCCTCGATCACGTCTCTTCGACCACGGTTTCTCGACCACGGCTTGTCGACCATAACTCTTTGACCACGGCACTTCAACCACGGCTTCTCAACCGCCTCAACGCAATTCCGATCGTACCGCTCAAACAGAGTCGGTACTACAGGTCTTCGACCATGCAAATCTCCTGAGCACCAACTGGATACTATAGCTTACGATTACCCCACTAACAAGTATCAAGATAAACTCTAACATTGTCGTTGTTGCTCAGTGGGTCAGTTGCTTGACAGGTGCTGCCAAGCTACTGTAACATGCTAGGTGACACGTATCATCTATCACGGCTGCCGAGCTTAGGAAAAGAGCTAAATTTGCAAAAATAGACGTCTAGAGACCAAATTTAAAAAAATATCTATAATGCCAGATGTATCAACAGTTCAGCCAGTGTAGACACTAGCCGATTTATTCATACACGCTGTGAGGTTGCATTAATTAGGGCCTATTTGGTTGGTGCCTAAGCTTGCCATGCCTAAGCTTAGGCAATGTGTGGCTGCCACAGAAAGTGTGGCTAACAAAATCGAAGCCACACTTGTGGCAAAGTTTGGCAAGAAACTGAGTCTATGACGTGTGGGGCCGGGTGCTAAGAAAGTGTGGCATGCCATAGTTGCGTCAGTGAACCAAACAGCTACCTAAAAACTGTGGCACGTCTAACTTGTGGCTAGGCAACTTCTGGTCATTAACCAAACAGGCCCTTAACCTGTAACACCTAGCCCATGTGGACAGGCTCATGTGGCCTAAGTGGAGTTGCGATGGTATGATTAGAGTTATCTAAATGAGCTATAGTAGTATATACTGTTTTTGGGTCCAAACATATTATCTTCGAGATAAACCTTTTGCATAAAGTGTGAATAAAAGTGTAAGCGGAATGCTATACATACATAAACCCACCCTCACAATGGGCTTGGCATTTACTTTAATAATATAATAGATGAAATTTGCCACAGTAAGCCAAATTGGTGGCTTGGTTTGGGGGAAAAAATGGAGAATACGGTAAAAAGAACATAGTAATTTCACGCCCACTATACGAGACATTTTTAGTACCATTAATTTGCTCCTTTACCTGATTATCTGCTTGAGTAATTACTTTTTTTAAAAGAATAAAACACCAAAAATAGCACATGACAGAAAGACATAAGGAGGACCAAAAAAAAAAACATAAGGAGGACAAAAAAAAATTCAAGAAAATGAGAGGGCAACCAATTATGAATGCGAGATGTCCTCTTGGTAACTAGTCCTTTTCCTTTCTTTGCCATAGGTACGGTCTTTTTAAAAAAATGAACTTAAAATTCAGCAAATATTGTACCTATAAATTAACGCACAGGCAAGCTCTCTTCACCTCTCAGTCCTCACCAACACCCACAACCACTTTTCCTCTCACTCTACACCTTACTAGCGCTACTTCAGAATCGAAAGGTTAGATAGCTCATGCATGTTGCCAACTGATCAACTGGTTTCTCTTGCTTCTTGCACGTAGAACAAAAGCAAGAAAGGTATTGAAAACTTGACCCCTTTTATTTTGCGAGCTTGTTGCACATGGAGCAACATCAAGAAGATGCATATTTCACAATCTTGGAAAATGTTACTACTACTCAATCTTGATAAATGTTTTGGAAGCTTCTATTATTCCGCAATCGCCTGCAAGGAGTGCGTGCGACATAGTGCTTTTTTCTTTCTTTCTTTCTTTCTTTCTTTTTGCAGTGGATGTTCACAAATTAGCAATTTCAGTTGGTTTTATGATCGGTATATTGATATACCTTAAAGTTTACTTGAACTAGTACTACAGCTATTGACAAAACTACTCTATTAGTTCAATATGGTATTTAGGCATGAATATCGTGGTTAACGTACTACATGTGCATATATATGATTGAATGCTTTTAATCAGCATGTTTTTAGTTTTTAATTCATATTAGGTGTGCTTTTGTTTGCAGATGTCCAAGTTAATCGTCACCATAAAGGAGGAATGCTGCGGTTGGCAGACAAAGATCCAAAAGGTGCTGGCATGCCTCCAAGGTACGTACGTACATACCAATTAGAACCAAGTTATTATTATTATTATTAAAAGTTTTGATAATAATATAAATAAAGACTGATACCTGGACTGCTTAACCACATAACTACTATGCTGCATGCATGCGGGTGTATGCAGGTGAGTTTAGCATCGAGAAGATCGAGTTTGAGAAGAGCAAGGTGACGATCACCGGCAAGTTCGTCGCCGATAACCTCTCCTGCAGGCTATGGTGCATGGCCGGCTACTTCATCAAGAACATCGAGAAGATTGACGAGGACAAAAAAAAGGATGAGGAAAAAAAGGAGCCTTCATGCCAGTTTGTGCCCGTGTATCCATGGTGTTACCAGCCGTGCCCGTACCCGTATCAACAGCCCTACGGCGCGTGCCCCACGTGGCAAGGGAGCTGTTCCTATCCTCAGCAGTACCGATGCCATTACTATTAGTAATATGCTCTATAAGTAATTATAGAGGTGATCATATCACTTCTATACTTATGATATTTTAAATAATATATTATTTTGTTGCATAAATAAATGTTTTTATATTGATCATAAGTATGTCATCTGTTCGTGGAACTCTTTATTCATGTTGTGATGTGATTCTAAATTATTCTTAGTCTTATGTCATTGTATGGGACAGTTATGATTTACAGATCAATATATGTATTGATTGATGATCATGTTTCATGGATCATGAATATAAGATATTAAATCAATAATATAGACATATATTAGAGAACATATAAATCAAGCATCAACACATATTCACCACATACCTCTAGGGTAGATTAATTCAGGATTAATTTCTAACAATGACAAAAATCACATATATATTCAATGTAACTTTCACAATCAATTAAAATAATCTACCGGAACCAAATATCCTAATTCATCTAACACAGATTGAGAATTTCTTAACACTAGTTTTATGCCCGTTCGTTGCAATGGAAAACAAAGCTTATATAACAATAAGCAAGATACATATATCCTCATATGTATCGTGCAGCCCAAGCGCCCACCTATGCTGCTCATGTGCTGGTGATGAACGGACGATGATGACCTGAGGCAAAAAAATCTCAAAGCAAAATTTCGATACAGAAGAGCAATAATTGACAAGCGCAATATAAGTTTACAGCATGAAGCCATTGAGATGATTCTAAGCAGGTCATAACACCTGCTAGGCTGTTAGTGTGCCACTAATTTCTGACGCTTCCTTAAGCAATCAAGCTGATATAAGAAAATGGTGATAATCTGAACGGTGACCAAAACTTGGCCCACACTTGAAGGCCATCATGGACACATCACGCATACACTTACTCAGGTGCACATAAACATAGCCATACAGATGCACAGTGTGAATCTAAGCAACGAAAAGTTTATATAGAGGAGGTAACATCAAATTAATAACATTGAATTTGAACAATGAAACACTTACTCACTACCCTTATTAATCTACTCTAAATTAAAGAATAGATGGATGTCTTAATCTGCTCTAAAACAAAGAATAGATGTCTATGAATTATCACGGACAGTTATTAATACGAACTGTGTGATAGTTGGAGACATCATAAACGGTTCATATTAAAAATCATCTATGATAGTTCATAGATGGTTATTAACATGAACCACCTGTGATATTTGCACACATCACAGACGTTTATTAATATGAACCGTTTATGATAGTTCACATACAGTTATTAATACGAACCCTCTTGATAATTACATATTACAGATGGTTTGTGGTTGAACGTTTCCTAGCGAACATCCTTTTAGAGGGAAATGTGTTGCTGAGAACCACCTACCAAGCCAAGAAGGTTTTTTATCCATTGAGAATGGAAGTAGAAAGAATACATACATGTCCAAATAATTATATCCTCTACTGTAAAGAGTATGCAAAATTACACATTTGTCCGGTGTGCAAAGCATTACGATACAAGCGTAAGAACAACTCTGATGACGGCGAAGGCATCAAGGTGAAGCAAGAATCTCCTGCTAAGATGTTATGGTATCTGCCTATAATTCCCCGTTTGAAGCATTTATTTGCGAAACGAAAGGATGCAATATTGCTGCATTGCCACTCGGAGGAGTGTAAGAAAGATGGAATGATAAGACACGTTGCTGATTCTACCCAGTGGAGGAACATCTATAGGATGTTTGTATACTTCGCTACAAAACCGAGGAATATAAGTGTGAGACCATGTGGAGGTCACCCCATGGTTGTGATGAGTAATTGACTTCTGCTTTACAGTTTGTGTAAAGGCTGAGTTTGGTTTTTGAGGTCTATGCAAAAGTTTGCAGGCTCTATGACCTCTGTGTTTAGCAACCTGTGTTACGACTTGGTGGTCGTAGGTGCCGTTATGACTATGGTCGTAGGTGGTGTTACGACTTTGTGGTCGTATGTGCTCTTTCGACTAGGTAGTCGGCAATCAATCTTATGACTTGGTAGTCGGCAGTCGCTTTTATGACTTGGCGGTCGTAGAAGCTTTTACGACTTGGTAGTCACAGACGGTTTTACGACTTGGTGGTCGCAGAGACTTTTACGACTTGGTAGTTGGCAGGCTCTGCGACTTCTGGTTTTACGACTTGGTGGTTGGCGACTTGGTGGTCGTCAAGTCTGGTCAGTTCAATCAGTTGAGTATGACTGAGTGGTCAAACGGTCTGATCGGCAGAACGACCATGGAGTGCCGAAACGATCTTGTGTGATTGATAGTCATAAGTCGTAGCGACCAGCTGCTGTGAGTGATAGTCGTAGTCCGCGGTCGATGGTCGTCGCCTTGCCTAGTTGTGATTGAAGTCATAGCCTGGTGATCAATGGTCGTAGCTTACTGCTTGGTCGTGATCGGCGGTCGTAAGCTATGTTGTTGGTAGTCATAGCTCTGCCTGTGTGATCGTAAGTCATAGCCTGCAATCGATGGTCGTAGGCTGTGGTGCTCGATAGCCATAGCGATCGGGTGTAGAAGTCGAAGCCTGTGTGATCGGTGATCGTGGCTATCGGTTGTGGTAATCATAGGTGGTAGCGACCTGGTTTGGTAAGTCGTAGCCGAAGTAAGTGATGGTCATAGCAAGCTGCGTGGTGGTCGTAGCAGTTTTATGTGTGGTCGTAGGCTGCTGGAAAGACCTTGTGGGCTTCGAGTACTTCTTTTCTTGTACATC
Organism: Dendrocalamus sinicus; assembly: GCA_036346575.1. Taxonomy (NCBI): domain Eukaryota; kingdom Viridiplantae; phylum Streptophyta; class Magnoliopsida; order Poales; family Poaceae; genus Dendrocalamus; species Dendrocalamus sinicus. The sequence continues at coordinate 17,613,941 of CM070652.1, forward strand.
CGAGTTCTCGTAAGTCATATCAGACCAGCCTTTGTGCTGTGTTTGTTCACTAGAATTATTGGTGTTTTGGTCAGGGTTGACCAGGGTGTTTGTTGCTTTGTGCACATGAGGTTACTGTTTGGTTCTAGGATTAGAATCAGTATTTTGGGTGCATACGTTTTGTTTGTGCTAATGGATGATCTTTATGTATGGTGCGGTACTGCGTGATGGTTTGCTTGTTAGTGTTGGCTATAGGACTTCGAAGCTAGGTCATGGTGAGGCGTGGAAGGACCGGGACTAAGCACAGGGAGGTGTTGAGGTCCAGAATGGTTAGGGAGACGCCAAAGATGATCGAGGCTGGTGAGGTGAGTGCAAACCAGGACAATGAGAAACCAGAGCGGGAGCTACCTGAGGTGGACATGACGGCAATGGCGAGGTGGACCAGGACTAGGCTCAGGGAGGGGTCGAGGTCTAGACGGTCAAGGAAGCGGGTGCCGTCATGCGTGAGGAAAAGGACGTGGTGCGCCAAGTTACTTGGTCATTTGCAAGCGAGGACGGTTCGGTGGTATCCGGACGCGTGAGAGGCTTGACAATAAGTCATTAGGCCACATGTAAGCTGCTTTGAGAAGCGTGCATGAGTAAAACCCGGTGTTAGGTGGGGTTAACGGGTTATCCCTGGTGTGGACTAATGGTTGGATCCATTAGGTCTAGGGTTCGCTTGTAAGATTATAAAAAGGGGAGGGGGGCAAGAGTTAGGTTTGAGACGGTGGGCTTAGCCTTGGTGGCTGGCGCCTCTCCCTCCCATGGGAGTTAGGTTAGGGAGTGAGTTGGCTCTAGGCTTAGAGTTTGGTCCTCCTAAAGAGAGTGGCTGTGAAACCAATCATCTTAGCAATACATCAATCTTCGACTACGTGTTTCGTGTGTCTCTTCTCTGTTTGAGTTTGCTCAGTTTCGATTTGGTTCTTCCTCTGCGTTCTTCGTTTCATTCCTCTCTCTTCTTGATCTGAAGGTGTTCTTGGCTAGATATTGATGTTCTGAATCACAGTGACATGTGGGATTATACTCCAAGCCATCTTGGCTACCCTTGACCCACGAGTGGTTCTGATTGTCTTCTTATCCTCTCGGATTCGGTTTGGGCATTCTCGATGAAATCTCGTGAAGCTCTCATTTTGGTTGCTAAGTTTTCAATTATAGATCAAAGCAACCTCCTGAGACCCTAACCATGTTGTGTGCAAAGTTTCTTGACTAGTTGAACTCTTAATCAAAAATTATTTGGATTCTGGATCTTGCGGTCGTGCGCCTCACTGGCTTCCTCTGTTCTTCCAAGTCCGTTACGACCACGTTCAAGTTTTCGACCGCCTCTCTATGCGTAACGCCACGCTCAAGTTTCGATCGCTGCGTGATCGTTGATTTTTTGTTCTAAACTGAAATAGACGTGATGTTTACAGTCTGAAATGTTGATTTCCTTTACGATCACGTTGGCTTAGTCCACGATCGAGTTCCAGCTCGTATCGCTCTGTCTTCGACTGCATTCGGTCTTTCGACTACTTCGCGTGTTTTTGACCACGTCGGTTGTTTAACCACCTGTTGGTTAATGACCACATTGGTTCTGACTTCGTTGATCTTTTGGTTGCAGTCTGGTTTTGACCACGTTGATTGTTCGACCATTCCATTGGCTTCCAACCACGTCAGTTCCGACTATACCCATCTTTCGATCACGATGGTTTCGGTATTGGTGGTTATCGACTACAATAACTTATGTTCAGTAGTTGATTTTCGACCAAGCTGTACTTCAACCGAGTAGTCAAATTTACGACCACTGTGCAAGCTATCAACCATGTTGTCGGACTTACGACCACATTGTAATTTCGATCACGTTGTCGTTCTTGATTTGATTTCTCCGATGCTACTGCTTGTTGTGACATGGGGGATCGTGCTCAAAGCCATTTTCGCTATTCTCTTCCCACGAGCAAAGATCTGCGCATCGTTCTTGTTTTTAGATCTGGTGGTCGTGCGCCTCATCTGGTACTTATAGTCGTTTACGACCATGTCTGCTTTTGTTCGCTCAATGGTCGTAGATCTTTCAGTCACAATCTGATCTGTTATGACCATGTACTGGTTTTCGACTGCACGTATTTTCTATCTGTACTTTGGTCATCGACTACGGTGGTGTCGACCACACATTAGTCTTCGACCACATAATTTGCGATCACGTCGGTCTTCGACAACACTGGTTTTCGACCACTCATTGGTCCTGAACCACACTGGTTTCGACCACTGTGGTTTCGACCACATTGGTTATGACCACGTTGGTTTCAATCACGATGGCTACGACCACGTTGGTTTCGACCACGTTGTCCGTTTCAATTACTTGTCTGTTTCGACCACGTTGTCTGCTCTTCGACCACGTTGTCTGAATTTCGACTACGCTGCTTTTCTCTGCTGACTGGTTGCGTTCAGTTTGGCTTACTTGTGCCTTCCGTCCAATAGTCGTTATCGACCGGGTTGTGTTTCCGAGCTCTGTTCTGGTCGTACGGAGCTCTGAGTTCCTCTGTTTTCAAGTAGTACACATATTCTAATCTTTATAGCTTTGTAGCTATTGGAGAAAAGGAATATGTGAATATTTGGAGGAAAAATTTCTAGGCACCATTCACCCCCCTCTGTTACCTGTCCAGTCCTACAATACGGTTTGTTTCGAGTATAGATGGAATGAATCCTTTCGGTAATATGAGCAGTCGACATAGCACCTAGCCCGTGAATGTATACATGTACAACCTTCCACCTTGGCTGTGTATAAAGCAGAAGTACATTTTGATGTCACTACTTATCCAAGAGCCGAAACAACCTGAAAACGATATTGATGTGTATCTAGCATCATTGGTGGAAGATCTTATGACACTGTAAAACGAAGGAGTACAAGTGTGAGATACGGACAAATGAGAAAACTTCATTCTGTTCGCCATATTGTTCTACACCATTAATGATTTTCTTGCCCTTGGTAACCTGTCGGGATTTAGTACGAAAGGAGTCAAAGTATGTCCGCACTGCTTAGATTATGCCAAGAGTGTGCGGTTGAACAATTCACGCAAAACGATGTACATGCATCACCGTAGGTTCCTTCCAAGGTATCACTCATACCGCAAGATGAAAAAATAATTTGACGGAAAAAAAAGAGAATGACTCGGCACCAAGGCCTTTTAGCGGGAAAGAGGTCTACAATATAGTCAAGGATATTAATGTTGTACTTGAAAAGGGACGTAAATTGAGGACTCGTCAGAAGAACATGTGGAAGAGGTCAGTATTTTGGGATTTGCCTTACTAGGAGCACTTGATTGGTCTCTTACTGAACATTCATGACAAAACAAAGGACAGTGTCAACGCACAGTGTGACTTGGTCGTTATGAATATTAGGACCGAGTTAGCACCGATAGAGACTGATAAAGGTCAAACGTACCTTCCCTCTGAATTGTGTCAGTGCTTGCATGATGTGAAAGTTCTGTCCAGTTACTCCGTCAGAATGAAGAAACTTATTTCTATGCAAGATTTAAAATTAGTTGGCATGAAGTCTCATAACTGTCATGTGATAATGACACAACTGTTTCCTGCTGCAATTAGAAGTGTTTTGCCAAACAAAGTTTGAGTGACAATCATGAGGCTGTGCTATTTCTTTAACGCAATTGCTCAGAATGTCATCGATCCTGATGAACTAGATGTTCTGTAGACCGAGGTGGTGACGACTCTGTCATCTTGAGATTTATTTCCCTCTGTCATTTTTCGATATCATGATCCATCAAATTGTCTACCTTGTGAAAGAGATAAAGATATGCAGTTCTGTGTTTCTACATCATATACCCGTTCAAGAGGTACATGGGAATTCTAGAGTCCTATGTATGCAATCGATCACGACCGGAGGGCAGCATCATCGAAGGTTATGCAACCGAAGAGGTCATTGAGTTCTGCGTCGATTACTAATAGGTGTGCTTGTATCTCATCACGAGAGGAGGCAAGAGGGTATCCGCACCATCGGAAGGAAAGCAATAACTCCCGATCTAGATACATACACTCAAGCCTATTTCACGGTCTTGCAACACATGACTGAAGTGTCCCCGTATATTAAAAAGCATAAGGACATGCTACACCAAGAGAATCAAGGCCGATCGAAGGTTTGGATCACCAGACAGCACAACCATCGGTTCAACGAATGGTTGAGGGTGCGATTCACTTGGAGGTTGTCAATTGAAACGCTGCAATGGTTCGCAAATATGGCCAAAAGTTACAATTGTGGCATGGCAAGGATACGACATTAATGGGTACACATTTTATACAATAGATCAGGACAGAAATAGCACAGTCCAGAACTCAGGTGTTTGCATAAATGCATTTTGTGATGAGCAATTCAGTACCGCTGGCCCAAGCACCTACTATAGGCTTGTAGAGAAGATTTGAGAGCTCGACTATGTAATTTTCAAGATCCCTCTATTTCGGTACCGTTGGATCCAACTCCCACAAGATGTAAAGGTCGACAAGTACGGCGTCACTATGTGGACCTCAAATGGGTAGGATACAAATATGAATCATTCGTACTCGCAAAGTAAGCTGTTCAAGTTTTTTATGTAACTAACCTGACAAATAAGAAATGTCGCATAGTTCTTCATGGAAAAAGAAAGATTGTCGGAATTGAGAATGTCATAGATAAGAAAGAGTATAATCAATTTGACGAGTTGCCTCCATTCGGAGACAACATCAGGCTCGAGGAAGAACGAAGCGATGAAAAAAGCTATATGCATGTCGACAATCATGAAAGGCTTTATTTAAAAAGGAAATAGCCAAGTATAAAGATCCCACATGGCGAACACCTATTTGAAAATTATTCCAATGTAATTATAAGAAACTCGACATGTAATTAACGAATTATTCCATTGTAATTGATTTAGTAATTAATAAATAATTACATCTATGATTGTATATTCTTGCATTTTTGCATAGGACATGGCTAACACTTCCTAAGACTAACCAAAAAATAGAATTTATTGTACTATCATAGACGGTTCCATAATATAACCATATGTGATACCAACATCACAGATAGTTCTATTATGGAACTGTCTGTGATATTGCTTATATCACAGACGATTTTATTATAGAACCGTTTGCAATATTAACATCACAAACCATTCTTTAATGGAATCGTCTGTGATAATTCCTTCTATAAGTAGGGCTCTACTAGGGTTTGCGCCCTGAGTCCTCACTTGTGTGCCCCTGTCGCCCGTCCGCCGCCGCCTCCTCAAGTGTCGCCACCTCCCTAATCACCACCTCCCACGTAGATCCGGCATCGCCTCCCCGTCAGGCTGCCTCCTCGCGCAAATCCACCGCAGCCAGCCTCTCCGTGTCTCCGTCTTCTCAAACCTCGGTGACATCGGCCTCTTCTTCCCCAACCACAATGATGCCTTCGCCACCGACGTCCTCAATCAGCCTTTTCTTCCCTAACCACAACGACATCTTCATTGACTTGCTGGTATTACTTCCCATTGGTATGTCATTCACGTAAGTCATTCAGCGCTTACGTTGCCCAGGGAGAGAGACACAAGGAATCCAACACCACACTGTGACACAGGACGCGATTTCCAGTACCAGCTACAACACAATAATCCTATATCACACTTCGTAATAATGCTTCTGAACTGACAATACATATGCACGTAATTCTATTTTTGTAGTGCACCAACAGTTATAGGGCAACGTATGTGGATTCTACGTTTGTCGCCATATGGACATCATAACCACTAAGACGAATAATCCAGATGTTTGTCAACTTGCCAATAATTATTTCGTGATTATACACACACACACTAACTACTTTAACACTCCTAGCGACAGCGTGAGGAATTCAACGTAAGTACATTCGATCTTGACAAACTCATTGAAATTCGAGGAAAACTCTCCCAATTCTTGATAGCGAAAGTCCTAAACAAGATTGGAGAGTTCTACCCCGACAATGAAGATTAGATACTAAAATATTTGATACAATTGTAATCACTCAATTATACTTAATCAAACAATTCATTGAAATGTACTTTATTTAGTTGTTTAATTTATTTGTGAGATCTGTGTAATGATTATCGTATGTTATATATGTAATATGTTTTCTTGTTTTCAGATGGCATGGCTAGCATTTCTTGAGACTACCCAAAAACAGGAAATAATATAGATATTCAAATAGTTATCACAGAACGTTTGTAGCAATAAACCGTCTATGCTCTATGAATATCACAGACAGTTTTTGGTATTAGCATCTATGATATGTAAGATATCACAAATGACTATGTTTGAGAACCGTTTATGATATATGACATACCACAGATGGTTTTTGGCATTAACCGTCTGTGATAATTAGCATATCATAGACGACTATTGTTGTGGCTACTAACCAAATAGCATAGAGGGAGGAGACTAGCTAGAGAGAGACAACGACGAGAGAGAGAGTGCTCGTGTATAGAATAAGTAGATCTCGTCCCTCGTATCCCTCTTAGAGGTTTATATACATGAGTGAGATTGAATGGAAAATCCTTACCCTACCCCTTAATAATTACAAAAGGTAGGGGTACATTGGTATATTCCTTTATACACATATCCCTATACTATTGGACCTATTACATATTGGACCAGATGCAAAGCCCCACCACGGGGTTGGGCCACCCCTACAACAATTATATTTAAGAACTGTTTATGATACCTAATTAAAGAACTGTCTGTGTTGTAATTATCACAGACGATTTGAAAGCGGTCTATGATAACCATCTATTATCACACACATAAATTCAAATGGGTTGATAACCATCTGTGATGATAGCTATGAACCATCTATGATGACATTTTCTGTCGTAGTGTTGTCTGGCCTGAGTACACGTACCGAAACTCCATGAAACGACGGGGACATATGGGGAAGTCGAAGGTCTATCCAGGTGTATTTACTAAGAACCTACTTTTCAAGTTCATGTAGAACTTGGACTGTAGTAACTAGAACATAGGCATTGCCATATCCATATCCGTTGGTTCGAAGCCAACGTTTGCGAAATCATAAACTATGCTGGCCCTAAGGATCTCATTATAATGGTCTACCTCTCTATGGTACGCTAGCTACCGCCTTCATTTTTGGTCCCTGTGTGGCATAAGTTGTGTAAGAAGAACAAGATCCAAAACAACCAAACTAACAATCGGTATTTTACACAACGTATGTAAAATTAAAATAACTTAGAGATACTATGGTGCATGACTCTTCTCAAGGTGAAAGAGAGTAGTAAAATGAAAGAGACCATGCAATTTAACGTGAATAAACTCATCCAATGCAATTCCAAAAGCAAAGATATGCATAACTATAGATTGTGTAACCATTCTGCTATTCAAAGACTGCCATACAACTTATAGAAAATGGATCTGCCAGGGCTACACCCTTTTGTTTTCATGAATCAAAGGACTGATTCTAGCTTCAGTTTCAAGTGCAGCTTGATCTAAAGCAGCAAAAGATATAACCTCAGAAAACAATAGAAAGTAATATAAAACATAAGGGTGTGTAACACAACAGAGCAAGTTGTAACATGCAAAGAAGCACTATTCTCTTGAATATGTACAGTATGTGATCGGAAAACAAAGTGCCCCCACAACATGAGATGGTCCCTTTACAGGTGTGTCAATGTCCTAGAGTTGTGATATATTCTGCAACAGATGCGTGCATTTAGTAAGAATATTTCCATCGTGTGGCAATGCTCTTGCTCAACCTTTTTTATTCTCAAAATTTATATTTTCATGTATGGTCCGTATTGAAGTGTCCAGCTTCGGTAGCAACCGAGAAGTGTCATTTACTATGGACCTTGGCAGCAGCCAACTGCTTTGTTGCACATCCGTTAATTCGCATTAGGTGTCAATTGTTTAAGCATGGAAATGTTGTTTTTTAATGCATTTGTAAGTGCAAATGTCATTCGATAGTTGTTCAGTGTCGTGATACTTGTGCAAATGCATGCCCCTGTTGTTTTATGACATAATTAATGTCTAGGACACTTGTTTTCTATTCTTAAAATATATGTTGCCTTGCATTCTAGGTGTCAGTGTGTTGGATCTCTTATTCAAAATAGGATACTGATGCTAAAGCGTGTCATGTTTTGATGTTTTCCTTCTTCACATACACTAAGATTCCTGCTTATGTTCAAAAGTTTAGACTACTTGCTGTGAACCGTATGTTGTTTTTGATACATCTTTAGTTGTTATCATGCCTTGACCATGAAGTACTTTTCATTGCCTATTTTTGTAGTATGTGGAATACAACAAAATAGTGGCCCAGCTGAAGCCCGGGGAAAGTGAAGAAGTAATATTGTCAGCGTGCCAAAAGCTTGCGTTGTTCTTCAATCACCGGCCTGAGCAAAAACAGATTTTTGTGTCACAGAACGGTTTCCTTCCGCTGATGGAACTTCTTGAACTTCCCAAAAGCCGTGTATGAAATTTTACTTGGGTTTTACAAAACTTATTTTGCTGGCTTTTACATTGAAACATGACTGCTTATTTTCTGCAGATTATATGCTCTGTTCTGTGACTCATCAACTGCATTGTAAAAGATAAAACAGGCTTCCTAGAAAATGCTTGCCTTGTTGGCCTTGTAAAACTATTGTTCCAGAGCAATAGATGACTTATAAATTCTGTTGACAACGTGGAATGGAAAATTGATATTTAAAATTTATTTGCAGATTCCAGTGGTGATGAACTTTGCTGTGCCAGATCGTGCAAAGGAAGTTCGGATGCAAGCATCCTTTTTTTTCTTCAACAGCTTTGCCAGGCCAGGTTTATTTTCTGACATAATTGATGGCATCTAAAGTCTAACTATATTTACATACAAGTCGATGTAATAAAAGGTTTTAGTGCTAATTTTCAGTTTTCCATCTCCAACACCTTGACATTGCAAATGTTCATTGCATGCCAAGGGATCCCTGTATTGGTGGGTTTTTTGGAGCCTCGTTATGCAAAATACAGGTAAGTTCATTCGTTGCTGTCTTGTCTATACGACATATTAACCCAATCAGAGCCAAACAACAGTGGAGGATTGTAGGAAGTTCATTTAGCTATAGATGCACTAATACTATGTAAGTAGTCGCAAGTAGATGAAACAACTTACAGCTTGATCTAGTAAAATTATGCGCAAGTTGTGAGATCCATAACAGTCTTCTCGTATTTGCGCTGCTCTCCAAAACACCTTGGCACGGACGATCCAGCAGGTCTAGTACATATGCTCCATCTCAACCTCATGGAACAACACCGATCTGCATTATATAAGACAAAAAAAATGGTGAGTGGAATAATCACAAAGGAATATAAACAATATATTTGGTGCAATGTAAACTCATGGAAAAACATCGATGATCTTAAAATTAAATTGGATATTAGACTCAAGGATGTCTGGAAGATGCTAGCAGAAGGCAAATCGTAATAATGTTCGACAATGAGCCAGCAATATGACCTTGCTGAAACAACAGCATTACATCTTCTCGAATATCAGTACTACCAAAGCTGCAAATCTCGGTTCGGTGTAAACTCTTAAAATAGCTATAAACCTGACAACTATACCGATGCTAACATATGTCAGGATTCAGAAATATCACGAATAATTATCAGGACAAAAAATTCCCATCACTTGGCTTTGTTTAACTACTGAAACTGAATATTACTCATCCACGGCCATTGTTTAATTATTTTATTGTATTGTCCAACAAAATCAGCAGTTCTTCATATCATTTTGAGCAGATATAATCTGTAGAGGCAAGAGCACTATATTCCTACATTTGAAATAAGCGCAAAATACCAAATGGATCAAAGGAACAGACCGGACTATATTGACAGCAACACAAGGATAGCAAAAATACCAATATTCAACGATCAGCACAGAAGAAGGAATTTAGATGGAACACTTATTTCTGTGTCCTAGCTAAGGAACAAACATTCAAAACAGCGAAGCAAGAAAAATACACGATTTTGTTCTTTTGATATTTCCGCAACAGCATCTTTGAAATGAAGTGAAACAAATGAACATGTACCTGTTGAAAATGGTGCTCCATCCCGATGAAGGATGCGGTGCGTTTACCCTCTCGGAGGCTTGAGAACGGTAGCCGATCACCATCTCAGGTTTTTGGTGGTACGTACAAGAAGAAAAGATGTGAGGGAGAAATAGCCAAGCAAATTTCGGTTGGCCTGGTTTGGACAAGAAAAGATTGGATACAAGTTTGTTAAGTTGTTGAAGAAGAGAGAAAACATTCGCTGTTTTTTTGGGACACAAACCTGAAGAGTTTGTTGCTGCCGAATCCGGCAACCCGCGGCCTTAACCACTCCCCCACGACTGGATCCGCCCTTCCCTGATGCTCGCCGTCACACGCCGCCCCCAACAAATGATTGCGGCTGCGGCGTCGTCGTTGGCTTAATGGACGCGGCGTCCTCATTGGTGGCAGATCGGGGTGTCAGCGCTTGGGGAAGTTGAAGGGGCGGCGCGGGGAGCCGATGGCCGGTAGGGGAGGAGGCGGTAGCGGCGGGGAAGAGAGGGGAGGCCATGGCGGCGCCGGGGAAGGGGACTGTGGGAGCGAGGCAAGGAGGCAGTCCCCGCGATGAGGCGCACTGGATTTACAGATCGGAGTGTCAGCGCCTGGGGAAGGTGAAGGGGCGGCGCGGGGAGCCGATGGCGGGTAGGGGAGGCGGTGGCAGTAGCAGCGTATGAACTGGCAGCTAGCAGTGTAGAATACGTCCTGTCATAAGCTACATTATGTAAATTCAATGGCAACCTATTCATACATTCCAGATTGGACTTGAGAAGATCATTAAAGTAACAGGGAAAGCATTCCTCGAGTACCACAGAATTCACATGTTCATCAGACGATAAACTCACAAGGATCAAACCAGGTCTTGGCAATGATCGATTGAAGAATTCAAACAACAATTTCAGACAACCCTCGGTAGCTAACTTTTGTTCCAAGTTATGAGACAAAATTAGGTCCTAATAAGACAATTTCCAGCAGGTACACATGATTAATTAACTCATTTGATACAACGACAGATCGTGTTTTGTTAAGTTGAGTAATAGATAAAGGCAGCAGGGTTTCGAACCTACAATGTTATGACAAAATGTATCGACTGAAAATCTGAGTAACTTGCAACAGTCAGTAGAAGACTGCTCAAGCAAAATATTCACCAAGCTGGAACTAAACTCGAGCATCCTAAGTGAAATGTCGACATGTGCCATTCTTCAAGGACATTGAATGGCCCCAAGTCATAAAAAATCACGAATAATTGTCACTTATATTCAATATTCAATAATTGTATCTTGCAGAATAAACATGTAAACATGTATTCCTTCTGCTTCTGGATCACTGCCCCATTGTAAGTACTGCGCCAACTGAGTTTGGTAAATTCTGTACTAAATAGCAGCATAAAATCAAAGCTGAAGCAAGTCACAAAACTCGGCGCAGCTCTCCTGTGAGGAGTGCAAACTTACGGTGCTGTGACAACACACATGGCGCTATCGGGCCTTTCTTTTTCAGGTCAGTTACCTCATCGAGGAAAGATGAGTTTTCCTTGGTTCCATTGAGTACTGCTTGAAGGATTTGCAGAGGGTCCCCATGGCTGACAATAAGAATTGCCAAGCTGCATGGAATTAAACATGTAAGACAAATCCAGCACGATAGAGGAAGCATCGGTTAATAAATGTTAAGCTGCATCTTGATACAGAACAATGTTTTGCATGTCTGCTGTAATGCTATTCGGCCAAAAGCATGCAAATTTACGAGTCTTGCGTCAAAGCTTCTAAATGAACTATTAGAACTTCAGCATCCTAGACCCCTATAGTTGATAGCTTGCCAAGGCACCTCTACAAACTTATCCTCTGTTAGTGGTCCACCAAGTTTCTGTATTTATCTCTGCTGTGCAGACTATATAAAATGATTATATGAATTTGTCTCTCTGTAATTAAATCCTGAAGATTAGCATTCATTCTAGATCATAGGTTCTTGACTGACAAACCATATGCCCTGTTTCAATTCTTGCCAGAGGACCAATAGCACTATCCAGGCAGGAGAAGTCAAATATCAATTCCCAATCATCCTAGCCACTTGGCCTTAAGGATTTGGAGAAACAGGCTGTCATAGGCTCATAGCATGGGTTCCACCGGCAGCAGCAACTGCACAGTAACAACTTACTACTGTACCTCAACGCGGTTAATGTAGCATGAGTTTTGATATTTTAGTTTGATTAGGGAGTTATGCTTACGAGTTTGAGTTAGATTAGATTGTTAGGGGACAAGGTCAAGTCAGCCCTATAAAAGACCACAAATTGTAACTTCTGAAATCAAGTAAGAAGAAATAATTGTCTTTTTAGAACCATTAGAATGGATGGCCAGCCTCTCGCTCTTTGTATCATCTGCTTTACCCCACAGCACAACATACAAGCGGACGATGATTGCAATAGCACCTAATATGCTGCACAAGAGAAGAATTCACTGTAATGAACAGCAAGGAGTTTGAACTTTGCGGTGCCAGTTTAAGTTCTGAAAGTACATACCTTCCAGTTTAAGTAGTGACTGAATGCAGATGGAATTCCAACTTCCAACAATGAAGGCCTTCATGAATTGACAGAAATAACATAAGAAGACCAATACAGGAAGCTCAGATGCATCGAACTCAAAACACTTGTCCTAAATATACGACTTATTCACCACTTCTTATCCAATCCGATTAATGGAATTCAAGCATATTCACAATTCAGATCATGATTTGCTTCGGTCCAGCTTGTCAAAGCAAAGCATACAAAATTCAAGGTGCAGTAGTGCCTTTGGTCTTTTTATGTGTAAAATTACTTTTGTAAGCCACAATACAGACCAAAATGTTTGAAAATACATAAAATGATGCAGCTAATCACAATATAACTTCATAAAGGCGTGACCCTATATTAACAAAAATAATAATTCAGTTAAAAAATCTTACACAGCTACATACACTATATAGACGCAAGTATACTCGGGACAAAAGAAAAGGTTGCAAGTTTGACGCAGTTCAAAAATCAATAATGAAATACAGTGTGCAAGGAAACAATAAAAAACTAAGATAAATGTATATAGTCCTCGTCTATGAAGTTAGAACTTCTATGTAGACGATGTTTTTTGTGAAGTTCCCATGAACCTTCCTAGAATTGCGCCGCTTGTCCTTCTCCTTATCTAGGATGACAAGGATCTTGATGTTGCCTCTAGCGGTGGCTCTAGATAGGGTGACGTACAACTGTCTATGAGAGAACACTCAATCAGGGAGGTAGACACTGACATTCGGGATAGTCTGGCCCTAGGCCTTGTTGATTGTCATCACGAAGCTTAGCCTGATGGGAAACTACTTCCTCTTGAATCAAAAAGGGAACATATCATCGTCGATAGGGCAGAGAGGTATACGAGGTAGGAACACCTACTTCCTGGCATGCTAGCCCAACACGATCTCCACTCCTATCGCATTCTTTTGGAACCCCCGGACCACCAACCTCGTCCCATTGCATAATCCATTAGTGGGGTCAATATTTCGTAGTAGTATCATGGGACAGTTAAACTTAAGATTAAGTACATGCGGAGGTAGCCCATTAGGGATCAAGGTGTTTAGGAACTTGGGGGGGGGGGGGGTAAAAGTTGTGGGGATCGTCCTCCGCTCGATTGAAGCTATGGTACACCATCTCCTCGCCGCCAAATAGGTTAATCATCTTCATACTGATCCCGTTGACATACTCGTTTCGGGTCAACAGGATGGCCCGAGATGTGATATAGTTTGGGTTTGAAAGATTCTCATCCAACATAGGGAACATGCTTCGTATGAGTTTATCAAGGACAATGTCCTTCCCGATATGTGGCACGCAGATCTCGTCTGGAAGCCATACGTAGCCGTACTCACTGGTCTCCTTGGCTCCATTCTGACCCGAAGTAGGAACTCTATGAATTCCAGATCGCTCTGGGCCCTCATGTTACGCACGAGCTTGAGCTGACGCATGCACTCCCATAGGTATGACATATGTAGCATCGTGTTAGTTATCTATGACCTCATGCCCTTGCGAATAACCAGAAGCACCTACCAGAAGTCCCCACCAAACACGACTATCTTCCCCCTGAACGGTAGGTCGCGTCGGCCCATCTAATGTGCATGGGAGACTAGCTCCAAAGCCCTTGTATGATGACGCTGCACACCTCAGGGCCCAAGGAGAAGTTGCGGGTGAACCAGTACATCACATCTACGATTTGAGCATTCTTATTGTTCAGGTGTACCAGAGTGGCTTATGCAAAACTGCTCAAGTCAACACCGTTCGAACCTTCACGAACAGTGCCGACACCGTAATACACTTTAAATGTAGTGGGTATCGGCATTGCTGATGTCTGCCTGCAAATATTTTCAATGTTGCTATTAGTCAAATCGCATCGCACAATATGGAGCTACTGCTATACTACAATTTACATTTCCATGACCATGCGCCTATCTTGAACTACTACAGTATCCTAATAGCACAAGCCCTCCTAATTCGCACCGCCACAGCTCTCTATCCTCTACCCCAATACGCATCAACTCCCTATCTGATCCATGCACACGGACACCGCTCATCTCTCGCTGCTCGAGCTCTCTCCTACTATAAATTATTTCTAATAGATTTCAACAATTTACATGGCATATTTAAATGCCAATATGCCAGTTCTAACATTACACAAGCATTTTCAATGTATTAATGACATTACATTCATTCATAATAAAATCGTAAATGTTATCTAATAATGTTTTGCATGAAGCAAACTATTTACTTCGTACAAAAATATTACCTAAATTTTCTACGACTACAATTATGTACGGATGCTAATTTTCTACGTATACTAATTTTGTGTATAATATTGGCTAATTTTTCTACAACTAGAATTTCCACATATGCTTATTTTCTATGGATCTAAACCCTACAATTATAATTTTCTATGGATACTAGATTTCTGTAACTATACTGACTAAATTTTTTATAACTATAATATTTACTAATTTTTCTACAACTATAATTTTTTACAGATGCTAATTTTTCATCACTATGTCAACTAAATTTTATACAACTATTTACTTCATAGCAAAGTTCTGTAACTATAATTTTCTACGGATTCTAATTTTTGCATTAAACAAACTATTTACTTCATACAAAAATATTGACTAAAACATAAAAATTATTTACCTCGCAGAAGTAGCAGAACCTCTCCTCTTCCTCTCCTCTCCTCTCTTTTCTTCTCTTTTTTCTTTCTCTTCTCTCCTTGCGTACGCTATACCGGAAATGGCCGCTCGGAGTGGGACTCGACCGAGCGGTCGATTATATATCACGTCCAGTCGCCCAACAATTGGGCGACAGCATCTGGTCATCCCACCATTCGGCGACTGCAATTGTGTCATCCAACGGCCTACTGACTGCATTCATGTCATGCGGTCATTGGGTGACAGGCTCAAGTCACCTAACGGTTAGATGATTGGAGTCTATTTCTATAAAAAAATTGCACAGGTATATTTCTATAATTTCAAATAAAAAATAGATTATGTAAAAAAAATTTAATGCTGTCGGACTGCGGGGCTAGCTGCATCTACTTCAGTATTCATCTAGGCTGTTTGGTTTGAGGCCCGCTAGGACGGGGTTGGTTCATGCACACCATGGGATCATTCCGTACTTTTGCGCAACGGCGGTCACTCTCATTTTTCTACTGGTGATCTTATGCTTTCGAGAGATGAGGTGACGATATATAGATCAATATTTCTCGAACCAAACAAAAAGATGAGAAATAAATTGGTGCATTTCCAATTAACTTGATCCCATATTCTATATAGTACTCCCTACTGTACAAGTATAGCAACTTCATCCATCAACAACAACGCAACCTGATCGATTAGTTCATCGGATTGAACATATATTGATTGTTCCCCAATTGGAACAGTACATGGTCATACGCAGTAATGCATTTCCCTATTGCTCACCTGTGTCCATCTTAGTGCTAGCTGTTCCAACTTGCAACCTGATCTCTTATCTGAGAGCTTACAATTCAATGTCAACGTACGTACGGGATGCACATGCATCCAAGCAACGAAAGGAGCCAAGAACAGATTGGTAAGTATGTGCCCAATGAACACCAGGGTGTGGCCCTTGTGCAAACGAGTAATGGATCGACCGCACAATATAATTGACAAAAACCCATGCATGTACGGTCGAGAGCTTGCAGGCCAGTGTAGAACTATTGACACATCTAGCGCAGTAGCAACGTTTTTTTTTTTGAAATTTGATCTCGGATATCATTTTTTTATAAATCCAGTCCCCTCTTTAAGCTTAGCAGGTACTTGTCAAGGTAGAGGGGCCCGATAGGCTCAGCAGGATGCCCACCAACCACACAGTGAATTAACTAATGTTAATTATATTTAATTAGTACTAATTATACAATATGATGCTTAATTAGTGCTAATCATGGTGAAACCAATCACCTTACGATGCATCTCGACAAAGTCCTGCCGTGTCTGTTGGCTTTGCCCCTAGGATCACACACATAATTTACCCGTAGACACACAACACGGGAAAGACGAATAAACACAGAGACACAGAGAGAACTTTTGCCAACGCGAACTCAAATTGCTTTGCTTTTCTCTTATCCCTTTTTATCCGACTGACCTTACTCAACAGATTACATGATTTAAATAGATACAATCGGGCAATACATGCAGGCCACTCATCCACTACAGCCACATGACTTGGACTATAACATTGACTATATTTGATCCGATTTTACTAGCCTCACCTTCCCACGACTCGCACGTACTACGCACTACCCGAAAGACTTGGTCACGCTAAGACCAAGTCTGCATCCCTACTACAGTACTCTAAGACTGCAACAATAACTTCCGACTGTTACAGTACATACGACTACCAACCAGTCACTGTAACTCCAGGGTCTTTGACTCAACGCTTAGAACACGGTGCCACGACCATGGATCTTTGACCACGGTGCAATGACCATGGCACTTCAACCACGGCTTCTCGACCGCCTTGACGCAACTCCGATCATACCACTCACATAGAGCCGATACTACCGGTCTTCAACCACGCAGGTCTTCCGAGTACCAATCGGGTACCGTAGCTTATGACTACCCTACTAACAAGTATCAAGATTAACTCTAACATTCTCCCCCTTAATCTTGATGCATTGACTCACAAGCCAAAGTCTAATCTCTTAACGCGTCTCTAAGGAGTTTTGCCTTCTTCTTGTTGACCATGCCGCCGGTTACACAACTTGCTAGCGTCTTTCACATCTTCACCGCCAGTGAACACCTTGCCGATGACTTCGATCACTTCCTCAGCTCTAATTGTCTTTCGCTGGTGACACAACTTGACGGTAACGGAGATCAAAGTTTACACACTCCTAATTACTAACGCTTTCTCATGGGCACAACTAACACCACAAGAACACACGCGAGTACTCTAGACACACATTTACAAAAACTCATGCACACTCACATGCATCATGCACTGACTCACCAACATGCATGACACAAATATGCAACTAAAATGCAAATACTAAGTCAAGATTACTTCCTAACAATTTCTCCCTAATCTTGACTTGCTACTTCTAATCCATATAGTTGCTGCCTGTCAACAAAGGGTACTGGAGGGACGCATTTCCCTTCTTTTCCTCCCTTCGCAACCATCTCTTACTGCCGGTGACACGACTTGCCGGCAACTCTAACCTTGACAACTCTAGGCATTCAACAACATGGCTCTTCTTGTGACAATGGACTCAACTGCATCATCACTACCTCTTTGACGCTAGGGACACAACTTGCTGGTGATCCCAATGTTGATCACAGCTCCAATTGTCCTTCACTGGTGACACAACTCAACGGTGACATGGACTCACATGAGAGCCTACAAACGTGAGAACTTGGACACACCAACAAGAACTCTCTCTCTCTCTCTCTCTCACACACACACACACACTTCGATGATGTCGCTGCCACTTTATACATCATCGTGTCCACAATGCCTTACACCATGATGCTACTAATGGTAGAAGAACGTTGTTTGCCATCCGCGCCGCTCGTGCCTTGCAACCCACCTGTGCTGCTCCAAGCCATCGCTACTCCCCACATGGAACCACGTTGATATCCTACTGATCAGTGAGACATCACTAAGAAGTATCTCCACACTTTGCACCTCACTCTGGTACAAAGTGTTGGCTTTGCCCATAGGATCACACACATAATTTACCCGTGGACGCAAACTGGACGCAAATTACACAGGGAAGGCAAATAAACACAGAGACACGAAGAGAACTTTTGCCAATGCAAACTTAACGTGTCACTTTTCTTTTATCTCTCTTTATCTAACTGCCCTTACTCAACAAATTATATGACTTAAATAGATACAACCAGGCTGCACATGTAGGCCACTCACCCACTACAACCACATGACTCAAACTTTGAAAACGACTACCTGTTATCCGGTTTTACTGGCCTCACCTTCCCACGACTCACACACACTCCCCAAAATACTTGGGCTCGCTGATACCAAGTCCGGATCCTATGACTTACGATTGCATTCCTGCTACAGTACTCTAAGATTGCTACAATACATACAACTACTGATCGGTCACTGTAACTCTGGGGTCTCTGACTCGACGCTTCAAACACGGCGTTATGACTACGGCTCTTTGACTACATCTCTTTGACCATAGTTTCTCGACCACGGCTTGTCGACCATAGCTCTTCGACCACAGCACTTCGACCACGACTTCTCAACTGCCTTAACGCAACTCCGGTCATACCGCTCACACGGAGCTGGTACTATCGGTTTTTGACCATGCAGTACTCCTGAGCACCGACCGGGTACTGTAGCTTACGATTACCCCACTAACAAGTATCAATATTAACTCTAACAATGTTGTTGTTGCTCGATGGGTCACTTGCTCGACAGGTGCTGCCGAGCTACTATAGCACGGTAGACGACACGTATCACCTGTCACGGCTGCTGAGATTAGGGAGGGAGCTAAATTTGCAAAAACAGACGTCCAGATGTCAAATTTGAAAAAATGTCTATAATGCCAAATGTGTCAAAAGTTCGGCCAGTGTAGACACTAGTCAATTTATTCATACATGCTGTGAGGTTGCATTAATTAACCTGTAACACCCGGCCCAAGTGGACGGGCTCATGTGGCCTAAGTGAAGTTGCGATGGTATGATTAGAGTTATATAAATGAGCCGTAGTAGTATATAATATTGTTTGGGTCCAAACATATTATCTTCGAGATAAACCTTTTATATGAAGTGTAGATAAAAGTGTAAGCGGGATGCTATGTATGCATGAGCCTACCCTCACAATGGGCTTGGCATCGAGCGGATTTTAGCCTTTGAGAGTGAACAATGACTTCTTTGGTATTTGCTTTGATAGTATAATAGATGGGATTTGCCACAATAAGCCAAATCGGTGGCTTGGCTTGGGTAAAAAATACGGAAATACGGTAAAAAGAACATAGTAATTTCATGCCCTCTATACGAGAAATTTTTAGTATCATTAATTTGTTCTTTTACCTGTTTATCTGCATGAGTAATTACTTTTTTAAAAAAGAATAAAACACCAAAAAGAGTAGTACGTACATGACAGGAAGACACAAGGAGCACAAAAAAAAAATCAAGAAAATGAGAGGGCAATGAATTATGAATGCGAGATGTCCTCTTGGCCAACTAGTCCTTTTCCTTTCTTTGCCATAGGTACGGTCTTTTAAAAAAATAAACTTAAAATTCAGCAAATATTGTACCTATAAATTAAAGCACAGGCAAGCTCTGTTCACCTCACAGTCCTCACCAACACCCACAACCTCTTCTCTCTCAGTCTCACTCGATCTGCATTTTACTAGCGCTACTTCAGAATCGAAAGGTTAGATAGCTCATGCATGTTGCCAACTGATCAACTGGTTTCTCTTGCTTCTTGCACGTAGAACAAAAGCAAGAAAGGTATTGAAAACTTGACCCTTTTATTTTGCGAGCTTGTTACATATGGAGCAACATCAAGAAGATGCATATTTCACAATCTCGGAAAGTGTTACTACTACGACTACTCAATCTTGATAAATGTTTTGGAAGCTTCTATTATTCCGCGATCGCCTGCGAGGAGTGCGTGCGACCTAGTGCTTTTTTTCTTTTTCTTTTCTTTTCTTTTCTTTTTGCAGTGGATGTTCACAAATTAGCAATTTCAGTTGGTTTTACGATCAGTATATTGATATATATACCTTAATGTTTTATTGAACTAGTACTACAGCCATTGACAAAACTACTTTATTAATTCAATATGGTATTTAGGCATGAATATCGTGGTTAACGTACTACGTACATGTGCATATATATGCTTGAATGTTTTTAATCAGCATGTTTTTAATGCATATTAGGTGAGCTTTTGTTTGCAGATGCCCAAGTTAATCGTCACCATAAACCAGGAATGCTGCCGTTGCCAGACAAAGATCCAAAAGGTACTGACCTGCCTCCAAGGTACGTACGTACATACCAAGTAGAACCAATTTATTATTATTATCGTTATTTATCTATCTACAAAATATTCTTAAGCTGAAAAGTTTTGACCATAATATAATTAAAGAGTGATTCCTGGACTGCTTAACCACATGACTACTATGCTCATGCATGTGGGTGTATGCAGATGAGTTTTGCATCGAGAAGATCGAGTTTGAGAAGTGCAGCAAGGTGACGATCACCGGCAAGTTCGACGCCGATAACCTCTCCGGCAGGCTGCGGTGCAAGGCCGGCAAGTTCATCAAGAACATCGAGAAGGTTGACGATGGCAAAAAGGATGAAAAAAAGGTTGAAGATGCATATTTCACAATCTTGGAAAGTGTTACTACTACTACTCAATCTTGATAAATGTTTTGGAAGCTTCTATTTTTCCGCGATCGCCTGCGAGGAGTGCGTGCGACCTAGTGCTTCTTAAAGTTTACTTGAACTAGTACTACAGCTATTGACAAAACTAGTCTATTAATCCAATATGGTATTTAGGCATGAATATCGTGGTTAACGTACTACATGTGCATACATATGCTTGAATGCTTTTAATCAGCATGTTTTTAGTTTTTAATTAACATTAGGTGTGCTTTTGTTTGCAGATGCCCAAGTTAATCGTCACCATAAACCAGGAATGCTGCCGTTGGCAGACAAAGATCCAAAACGTGCTGACATGCCTCCAAGGTACGTATGTACATACCAATTAGGACCAAGTTGTTGTTGTTGTTGTTGTTGTTGTTGTTATTAAAATTTTTGACAATAATATAATTAAAGACTGATTCCTGGACTGCTTAACCACATAACTACTATGCTGCATGCATGTGGGTGTATGCAGCTGAGTTTAGCATCGAGAAGATCGAGTTTGAGAAGAGCAAGGTGACGATCACCGGCAAGTTCGACGCCGATAACCTCTCCTGCAGGCTATGGTGCATGGCCGGCAACTTCATCAAGAACATCGAGAAGGTTGATGGCAAGAAAGATAAGGAGGAAAAAAAGGAGCCTCCATGCCAGTTTGTGCACGTGTATCCATGGTCTTACCCGCCGTGCCCGTACCCGAATCAACTGCCGTACGGCGCGTGCCCCTCTTGCTACCCTCAGCAGTGCCAGTGCTACTACTCCTGCAAGCCGCCGTCGTGTGCCTGTGCGAAGTGTAGCCGTTCTAGCAGCTGCTCCGGTGATCACCACGGCGGCGGGGATGGGTGTGGCAGCTCCAGTTCCTCCAAGCCTGTGCCGTACGCGCTCCCGGCTCCGTTGATCGTCTGCGAGGACAACAACCCATCCTACGCCTGCTCCGTCATGTAATAATTTACTGTTGTGTAAGTGTACAAGTGAGGTTCTAATTAAGGTGTAGCTATAGCCTATACGTACGTGATTATGCTCGAAATAAAGATGCATGCATGTATATATCTGAGCGCTAGCGTAAGTGTATGCCTGCATGATCGAATGTGTAACCATGCATGTTGTCTTAATTCTTCCCTATGTCAAAGGAGTACAAGGGCTAGTGTGCATATTTGTGTGGATACTTAATTGGGAGTGTCTATACAACATTCGACTGTTTTTTAGGCAAAAATAGTCAGATTTTGAGCCGTTAGATGGAGATCCAACGTTCTAGATTTTTTTTTTGAGGGGGTCATTTTTTTAGAGGGGGGCTTGTATGGGTGGATCCGTTGGATGGAGATCTAACACTTCAGATCAATCTAACTGTTTTTCTCCTAAAAAACAGTCGAATGTTGTATAGCATTACTCTACTTAATTTATGCAACTGCTTATGAAGGGGTGCATAGTGCATGCTTGGTAAATGCAGTAGCTAGGGCTTCATCTACTTTGAAGTCACCTAATTTGGCAATCCATTGGTACTGTTGGAAAGGAGGCACACGGACTTGATCTCATGCGTTGTGCACGAAGCCAAGGACTATATATGCTCTCCGTCATGCGGGGCTAGCTGCATATACTTCAATATTCATCTAGGCTATTTAGTTTGTGGACCTAGAAGGGGTTAGCCTCCGAACTAGTCATACACACTAGGCTTGGAAACTAGCTGAGTCAAGTTAGCTCGGGCAGGCTCGGTCGAGCTCGTCTGGCTCAGCTCAGCTCGTTTAGGAAATGAGCTAAAAGCCCAGTTTAGCTTGGCTCGTTTCCTGACTAGAGCCAACTCGATTCAGCTCGTAAGCCATATAAGCTATGACCGTGGCCCATTGAAAAGATGTTGTATTTTTGCTCTGTGATGGATTAATATGTAACCATGTGTTTGGTTGCAAGGACTAGGTGGGACGGGATGGGATGGACCCGTTTTTGTAGGTGTTTGGATGAGAGATAAGTAGAGTCAAGGACATCTCACTAGGAATATTCCTTGTAGATCCGGAACCAGGCAATCCTCTTTTTTTCCTGGGACGGAGTCATCCCACATGGGATAGAGTCATCCCACCTCTTTGTTTTTTTAAGTACTGTTTTGTTTAATTTTTTTTAAAAAAAACTCAAAGGCTTATGTGTAGAAATATATCAACAATAGCCTTCAATTTTTTTTAAAAAAAAAACTCAAATGCCACACATGTCCCACCTTCATCCTTCCATCCAAACAAAGGATGTGACCATTCTATCCCACTTTATCCTTCCAACCAAACAAAAAACAGGGATGACTCTATCCCCCCAACCAAACAAAAAATGGGATCATCCCATCCCAAAACTAGGGACAGGACCATCCCATCCCACTTTGTCCCTAAACCAAACACAACCTAAACATACAATTAGATAACAAGATAGAAAATAAATAGTAATAACAAATAGCCATACTAGCTAGTACCATACATCCGTGTCATGAGCCACGGCAAAGCACACATTGATCAGGTCGACCTGCCTTAGGTAAAAACCAAGACATCAAACAAGCAACTCTTCATACAAAATTAGTAATATTGGTCTTTTAATCTAGCTACCATCATGGCATCAAACTATACAACCATCTGTATGTTTGTACACTAGACAAAAGCTTCAGAGATCAACAGACAAAAGTACGGGCCTATCTGCATTTCCTGCACCGGAAAGCAACGGTCTTTATAGCCAGGATTGGGGTGTGCCCTGCATACTTTTGCAGACAAAAATGAGCAAAAACAAATTTGTGAGTTCTAATGTGAAATCAAATTAAGCCCTGTTAACAGATGTTAAGTAACAATCAGATTCAGCCTTGTTAACAGACGTTAAGTAAAAACCGGTCAGATGCAAGATTTTCTGTGGATATCAAGTAAATAAAAGCAGTAAAAAGATCTCTATTTATCTTTGCAACATCCAACCTAACATGAGTTTGGATTTAAAGGGACCATCTTCCAGCACACTTATTAACTACACATTTCTCACTATTCCAAAATCGTCATGACACTGGGATAGCAGTCCAAACTAACCATGCATGATACATAGATGCAGACAAAAATGAGCAAAAAAAATTTTGTGAGTTCTAATGAGAGATTAGAGCATGTAATTAGTTGACTGACTGGTATAGTGACACTGTCATGTGCTTTCTTTCCCAGAGTTATTAGAGCACATATATTTTCTTGGGCAGTGAAATCTGAGCATGATAATCATGATATTTCAAAGATGCAAAAATGTATAGCTTACCATTATATGTATGTAAAGAATATGTCATTTTAAAAGTAGGAAATCATGAGATAACTAAACTCTTTGTTGTAATTTGTGCAGAGGAGAAGCTGAAACGCCTTATATCTAGGATAGTGTTGGCCATAAGAGTTAGAGAACTTACCTAGAAATAGTACCATGCACTAGTTATTCTCTACGACGCTTTGAGGAAATAATATGGTTTCGACATCATCCTCATCATCTTCTTCCTAAAAAGAGGCATGATATTCAAGTTAGCCATAATATAAGCAAAAAATCTATGAATAGTGCAGTATAGAACCTACCACAAATATAAGTGGTTTCATGCACTACTACAAAAGAGGCTATACTGGACGGCTACATTACAGACGGTTTATACAGAACCGTCTGTGATTACACTTTCACAGACGGTTTATACTCGCAACCGTCTGTGATATTTTCACAGATGGTTATTAACACGAACCGTCTGTGATAATTGAAACATCACAGACGGTTCGTATTAAGAACCGTCTGTGAACTTTCACAGACGGTTCTTCTGGACAACACAGACGGTTCGTGTTAATAACCGTCTCTAAAAATCGCATGTCACCAATAATTGGCGAATACCCAGGATTTCTATCTCGACCATCCATTCTCTCCACATCGAATGGCAGGCAGCAGTTCCACCCACTACTCAGCCCTTATTAATAACCCCATCGACCTTTCCAGCGGCACTAGTCACGCGTGAGTTCATCCACTAGCTAGCTTCCCCTCCGCTGTGAGCTAGCGCGTCCGTCACGGCACAGCGGGCGGCTGGACAACACACTCTTGCCGTAAATGTCGTAAGTGTGTCTTGTTCAGTCGCACCGTTGTGCCATGAAGGGTTCGTTAGCTTGTTATCCTGTAATAGATCGATCTGAATGTGTTGTTGTGCTTCCTTCATGCATCTCCCCTCCGCTGTGAGCTAGCGCCTCCGTCACGGCACGGCCGGCGGCTGGACAACACACTCTTGCCGTAAGTGTCGTAAGTGTGTCTTGTTCAGCCGCACGGTTGTGCCATGAAGGTTTCGTTAGCTTGTTATCCTGTAATAGATCGATTTGAATGTGTTGTTGTGCTTGCGTCTGTATTTGCTTATTTTCAGAGGGCATGAGTAACATTATTTTATTGCTTGTTTCCGTATAGAGTGAATTATCATAGACGGTTTATAGTGTAAACGTCTGTGAAGGATTATCACAGACGGTTTTATATACGAACTGTCTGTGATACTCACAATTACAGACGATTCTTTTTGCGAACTGTCTGTGATATTATGGACATCACAGACGGTATTAACACGAACCGTCTGTGATAATGTAGACTATCACAGACGGTTATTGATACTAACCGTCTGTGATAATAACCAATCACAAACGGTTATTAATATGAACCGTCTGTGATATTGTTTGTAACATAGACGGTGCGTATATAGAACCGTCTGTGATAATTCACAGACGGTTATTAACACAAACCGTCTGTGATATAATGTTTTCACAGACCGTTTGTGGTTGGAACCGTCTGTGATATTCTGCACACTATTAATTACTTGGCGTACTTTCTCGATGTCGACACTACAGACCTGTCTTCATTGCGCTGCATTGGTGGAGCAAGGCGGCCGGCTTTAGGGAGTTAGGGGTGAAAACATATCACTGTCTTCTTAGTGATCTGATCAGATGTTAGTACTCAATTACTTTGCTGCATGTGTTTGTAATTGAAGGTCGGAGATGATAGCTAGGTTTTTGTTTAATTTAAATGTAGCTAGCTAGCTAGGTTTAGAAAGATAATGTTAGTTTGCTGGATTTCAGAATGGGTAAGTACTAGCTAACATTCTTGCTTAAATATATGTTACTTGTGTAGCGTAGATGGACCGAAGCTGGATGTATATTGAGAACCGTGTGAGTGAAGAGTATATTAATGGCGTGTTTGCTTTTAGAAGGGCGGCCGAGCTGGATATGTTGAAGAAGGGGATGAAATATATGTATTGTCCATGTATTGATTGTGATAATCTCAAGATGTTTAGCAACTCAACGCAGATCGAAGCTCACTTGATTCGAAGGGGTTTCAGAAAAGGGTACAAATGTTGGACCAGTCACGGTGAAGAGAAGAGTACACAAGAAGGTAGTTATGACATAGTCAAGAGAGAAAACGATATGCCAATTGTGGACTGTTCTTTCGATCATGAGGATGGGTCGCAGGATGACAATCTGGATCATGAGGATAGGTCGCAGGATGATAATTTGGATCAGATGTTACGTGATGCAGAAGGGAACTATAGTGAGAGAGAGAGTTTGGTAAATTCGAGGGCTTGATGGAGGACTCGGAGAAACCTTTGTTCCCGAGCTGCAAGCCGCAATACACGAGGTTCTCATCGACATTCGTGCAATCATCTCCTAATTCTTGCTAGCAGAGGTCATAAATAAGAGGGGAGAGTTCCACGTCGGCAATGGTGATAATTAGATGTTGAAACATTGGATTCAATTGTACAAATCAAACAATTCCTTCAATTTAATTCATTTGTCAGATTTTGTGTAACGATTTTCATTTTATATATGTATGTGATCAGCTGGCAGTTTGTTACATTCATCTGTGTATTGAATTTTGTTATAATTTACCTTGAGTTGCAATTAACTTATATCTGTCATTTATCTGTAATCTGCTTGCTTGCTTGCTTTCAGAGGGCATGGCTAGCATATCCTGAGGCTAGCCAAAAAACAACAAATAAAATGGTTGATGCACTTGCTATCACAGACGGTTCGTTGTTAAAAACCGTCTGTGATACAATATCACAGACGGTTTCAAAGAGTGCCGTCTGTGGTATGAATGATATCACAGACGGCCTTTATTACTAACCGTGCGTGATATGTACAATATCATAGACGGTTTTATTACTAACCGTGCGTGATATTGTGTATATCACGACGGTGTTTATAAAAAAACCGTCTGTGATAGTCGAGTATCACAGACGGTATGTATAAAAAATCGTCTGTGATAGTTGAGTATCACAGACGGTGTTTTATAAAAACTGTCTATGATAGTCGCCTATCACAGACAGTTTTTTGTAAAAAAAACCGTCTGTGATACTCGAATATCACAGACGGTTTGTATAAAACACCGTCTGTGATACTCGACTATCACATACGGTTTTTGTATAAAAAAACCGTCTGTAATGTGAGTTATCACAGACGGTTTGGAAGCCGTCTGTGATAACCACCTACTATCACTGACACCTAAACACTGACGGTTCAGGAACCGTCTGTGATGACGGTTTCGAACCGTCTATGATAGGACTGTCTGTAGCAGTGATGTCAACATGTGTAGTACAGAACCTACACTTTACTCTTGTATCGATCTCTCCTTTCTTTGTCTTGGATGGAACAGTCACTACTTTAAAAAATTTTCAACAATCTGATCTTTGTTTCAGTCTCTTGGGAGATCCCTTCCGCCTTTTTGCCCCCCTCTTTGATCTTCGTTGCGACACAATACCATCTTCAGTCAATGCCACATCTGCTTGTTCATCATCATTTGAACTTGAAGAATCCACAGAAACATGTTCTTGTTCCCCCTCATCATCAAATGTTACATCATCGTCATCATCATCATCATCTTTATCCTCCCAATCCATATCCTCGCTCGACGACTGCAATTAAAGAATAGAGATAAAGAAAACTGAAATCAAAACTCTTTGTCCTTAGTTTATTTATGCCATCAATAGAAAGCTTACAGTTATCAGTAAATTAAATTCAACTGCAGTCAACATCCCCTGCTTATCTATAATACACATAAGAAACTTCTAATGATGGTGCAGTTATCATCTACAAAAGAAACATTAGAAAGATGACAGCTCTAATGCACAAATATTTTGGCAATACATATATCGGTAGCCATTTCACATCAGAAGTATGAAAGCTTTAATTCTACATCACATCATCACAAATCGATGTTGCTCACGATACAAATTGATGGAGGACTTGGAGAAACATTTGTTCACGTGCTGCAATTCAAAGTACACGAGGTTGTTAGCTATACTTGAACTACTGAAATTAAAAGCAAGCAATGATTGGTCCGACAAGAGTTTCACAGCACTGTTAGGTCTTTTAGCAGACATGCTTTCGGAGGGAAACGAGTTGCCCAAAACCACCTACAAAGCCAAGAAAGTTCTTTGTCCATTGGGAATGGAAGTAGAAAGAATACATGCATGTCTGAACGATTATATCATCTACTATAAAGAGTATGTAAACATGCATGTATGTTCGGTTTGCAACGCATTCTGATACAAGCGTAAGAATCAATCAGAAGACAGCATGGGAATAGAGGTGAAAAGAGGACCTCCTGCTAAGGTGGCATGGTATCTTCCTGTAATTCCCCATTTGGAGCAGGTATTTGTGAATCCAAAGAAGGCAAAACTGTTGTGTTAGCACTTGGAAGAGCATAAAAAAGATAGAATGTGTCGCTGCTTCCACTAAGTGGAGAAACATCGATAGAAGATTTGCGTACTTCGGTGCAGAACCAAGTAATATATTGTTTGGATTGAGTACAGCTAGAATGAATCCTTCCAATAACATGAGCAGCCGACATAGCACTTGGCTTATGACTCTATGCATATACAACCTTCCTCCTTAGTTGTGTATGAAGCAGAAATATATTTTGCTGTTGATACTTATCTAAGGGCCGAAGTAACCTATGAATGATATTGATGTGTACCTAGCACCATTGGTCGAAGATCTAAAAATACCGTGGAACGAAATGGTACAGATATGGAATGCATACAAATAAGAGAATTTCACTCTACGCTCCTTATTGTTTTACACCATAAATGATTGTTCTGCTCTTACTAACCCGTTGGGCCAGAGTATAAAAGGGGCCAAAGCCTGTACTCACTGCTTAGATGATGCTAAGAGTATGTGGCTGAAGCGCTCGCGCAAAAATGTGTAAATGCCTCACCGTAGGTTCCTTCGAAGGACTTACCCATACCTCAGGATGAAGAAACAATTCAACGGAGAGAACGATGACAGTTCACCTCCAAGGCATTTAAGTGAAAAATAGATCTATGGTATTATTAAGGATTTAAATGTTGTGCTCAGAAAAGGACGTAAATCTATGACCCGTGAGAAGAACATCT
The DNA here is from genome assembly GCA_036346575.1 of Dendrocalamus sinicus. Classification (NCBI taxonomy): domain Eukaryota; kingdom Viridiplantae; phylum Streptophyta; class Magnoliopsida; order Poales; family Poaceae; genus Dendrocalamus; species Dendrocalamus sinicus. The sequence continues at coordinate 17,643,263 of CM070652.1, forward strand.
AGAAGAAGAGATTAATATTTTAGGACTTGACTTATTGGGAGCACCTAGAAGTTCGCCACTGTAGGAATGTATGTAACAGCTTGATTGGTCTCTTACTGAACATTCGTAACAAAACAAAGAGTGGTATCAACGTACAGCTTGACTTAGTTGATATGGACATCAAACCTGAGTTAGCACCGACAAAAACCGATAAAGGATGAACTTACCTTCCCCCTGCTTGTTACACTCTGTCCAAGGCCGAGAGAACTGAACTGTGCCAGTGCTTGCATAGTATAAAAGTTCTGTCTGGTTACTCTACCAACATGAAGAAACTTGTTTTGATGGAAGATTTGAAGTTAATTGGCATGAAGTCTCATGATTATCATGTGCTGATGACACAAATGCCCCCTATTGCAATTAGAAGTATTTTGTTAATCAAGGTCCAAGAGACAATCATGAGGCTGTGTTATTTCTTTAACAAATTGCTCAGAAGGTCATTGATCCCGAAGGACTAGATGCTCAGCAGGATGAGGTGGTGACAACTCTATGTCATCTTGAGATATATTTCCTTCCATCATTTTCAATATCATGGCCCATCTCATTGTTCGTATTGTGTGGAAGATAAAAATATGGGCTTGTGTTCCTACATAGTATGTACCCGTTCGAGAGATTCACGGGAATTCTCAAGTCTTATGTACGGAATCAATCTCGGCTGGAGGGTAGCATTATCGAAGGTTATGCAACCGAAGAGGTCATTGAGTTCTATATCGATTACATGGCTCAGGTTGAACCGATAGATGTGCCTCTATGTCGCCATGAGGGGAGGCTCAAGAGTATCGGGACCATCGGAAGAAAAGCAATCACTCCAGGTATGGATGCGTATGCTCAAATCCATTTCACGGTCTTACAACACATGACTGAAGTGTCCCTGTATATCGACCAGCACAAGGGCATGCTTCGGCAATAGAATCCAGAGCGGACAAATATTTGGATCATGAGACAACACAACAGTTGGTTCAACCAATGGTTGAAGGAGCAACTCGCTAGGAGCTCGTCAAGTGATATGCTGACATGGATGGCAAAAAGGCCAACATTTACAGTTGTGACATGGCAAGGATATGAAATAAATGGTTACACATTCTATATTTAGGCTCAGGATATAAAGAGCACTAACCAGAACAGCGGTGTCCGTATAGATGTGTTCAGTACCGATAGGTTGAGGAATTCCTATGGGTTCATAGAGGAGATTTGGGAGCCTGACTACGTGTTTTTCAAGATACTCTTATTTCGATGCTGTTGGGTTCATCTACCACAGGTGCAGGTCAACAAGTACGGTGTCACTACTATGGACCTCAAATGCGTCAGATGCAAAAACGAACCATTCGTACTCGCTAACCAAGTTGTTCAAGTTTTCTATGTAACCGACCAGGCAAATAAGAAGCAAGTCATATTCACTGTTTTTAGTTTTTGCCTAATTTTAGTACAACATTCATTCAAGTTAAAGAAGATCATAACTTTGATAACGATTTTGTCGATCATTAGTGGAATAGGTTTGTGACATCTTAAAAAAGGTGTCTGCCAAGTTTTGTGTCATTTGAATCTACGGATGAAAAGTTTTATGGATTTCTGATTTGAAATAGTGTTGAAATTACTACTCTTATGTTGAAATCACTATAGCAATCTGCCTGGCTACTATTAATTGGCCTAACCAAAATCACTGTGGCGGTCTAACCGGCTACTGTTCGCCGAGGCTGATCGGGTAGTGTTCATCTAATCTGACCTCCAAACACGTTGAGGGCTATTTCGCTACATTTCGCTTGGATTTTTTCGTATGGTGCTTAATATCTGATTTTCATAACTTTTCATAACTATTGAAGTGAAGATCGATAAATACATAGAGAAAATTTTCGAATGCACTATTTATCCCCTCTACTATTGTACCGGTCCTACGCATTTGTTTTATGTGTATATATGTCGGCTTGAAGACGAGTGCGAAGTTCAGCCTTGAGCTGTATTGCATGGTACGTAGCTCCTTGTTTGGAAGCGCAATAAGATTTCACAATGTATGACGGCATACCCAGTGGGCAAACTATGCTTAATTTGGCTTAACCTTTTAGCTTCAAGTTTCTAACTTTTTAGTTTCATCTTTTTTTCTAGCTTTTTGGGCTTTTTATATTTTATATTTTCCCTTTTATTTTTTTATATTGTCTGTGATGACATAACCGCTTTTTTAATTAATTACGCAAAAAAGTTAATGGCAGTTACAGTACCAAAAAACCACAATTAATACCAAAAACTAAAAACTAGAAGCTTAAGCTCACATAAGTACTACCAAAGATCCCCTTCCCTGCCACTGTCGCTGCCGCTCTCCTCTTCCCCTGCTGTCAACCTATTATATATTCTATCTTGCCGTCTCTTATATAAACTTCTGTTATATACATGAATGTGTCCCCATCGACATGGACAGTATTAATCTCCATTTAATTTGGACAGGAGAAGATTCTCTAATCAAATGTATAGCTAGCTGAGGGCCGTCTCATTTTCTTCTGGCTCACTAATGGGTATTGGATAATGACCCCCATATTATCTTAGGTCTCTTCTTTCCGATTTTAAAAAACTATTTTTCGTTTTTTACAATAACTAGTTTTTAAACGGAATATCTTTTTAAGATAGTGTCTATAAGTTGATTGTAATATACAACATAGTGATTTTATTTATATCGTTTAAAACTGCATGTGAGTTTCTGTTACTTCATACTATCTTACGAAGAATCTAAAAATCAAAAACCGTTTCCAAAAACCTTAAGCTAAAATCGAAAAGAGCAGACTCCTTCCATTAAGCTCTTCTTGTACATGTCATGGTCCATGGGTAGCATGCATCAACGAAAGGAACAGATTAAGGGTGGTCCTTGCGCAGACAATTCAGTGGAGTAACAGTCTCATATTGTCATGTACAGTATTAAAATTTAAAGTAAAGAGGGCGTGTAGGTGTAGCCGTGTACGCTAGATCGACATACGTACGTATATATGCATTTAGGGTTGTATAAAATGCGAATTGGTGAAAATTAGACTTATATTTTTTCAAAAAATCTCAACAAATTATGTGATGTAGGGTATGAGTATATATGTTCTTATACCTCTACAAGGTTTCAAGATTAAACTCAATCGTATTTACGAGATACAAAAAATAAGTACTTGCCGAAATAGTTCTTTCGATCACCATTTGACTAAGTATTTATCTTTTTAATATCTCACAAATATGATTAAGTTTGATAGTTTGCAGAGATATAGCACATATTCTTCATACATATCGTAATTTTTGAGAATTTGTAAAACCTTCTAAGTTTGATGAAATTGCGAAGTTTCACCGCGTTCGTATTTTTCAGGTACGGTGTACTAGTGTTGCTTTCACCACACTCTCTCTCTCTGTGCACCATCTAAACTCCCAAGATACATGATTGAGGTGGTAGTACCAGTTCCACTTCAAATACTTTGGCCAAATTCCCATACTGTAAAAAAAAAAGTTGGAACGTCCAGCGCCAAAGTCACTGAATGGGTAAGTCACCAATCCAATCGTTTTGACAAATCGAGTACCATATTAGATATCATATTATATATAGAGGGAGAGTCATATACTTTTGTAATTTTGTTAAGAGTACCCTATGAAAACCGGCATTATTACCTCTCAAAAACATCACCAACTACATTATCGTATGAGATGTCTGATGTGCATTGTACATTGACAGCTATTTGCAGCTAGTTTTAATTAGCTTTTGTCGACGTACGTTTCATTTCGCTTCACTTCGCCTTCGTTTCGATCCCCATCTGATCTGGACAGCTAGCTACCATCTCCAATATTTGTCTATCAAGGATTGGTCGATTGATTTGACAAGAATGACATGTTTTAGCTTCGCATGTGGCAGTAGGAGAGCAGTCATATACTTTTGTAATTTTGTTAAGAGTGCCCTATGAAAACCGGCACTGGTGGTGATCAGTTGGGTTTTTGTTTAGTGGTTTATGGTTAAAAGCACTGTAGCTGACTGAAAAAAACACTGTAGTTGACAGATGCTTATTTAGCATAATTAAATTTAAAAATATAAAAAATATGTTAGCCTATTACGTATAATACAAACAAATACGGGGAAAAAGAACCGGCAAAAAAGCATAAAAAACAAAAAATTCAGAAAAAACGAAATTTATGAATAATGAAAAATAAATCAGAAACCAGAAATTTAAACCGAATTGATCAGGGTATACCAACAACGACATTCTCGTATGAGATGTCTGATGTGCATTGTACATTGACAGCTATTTCCAACTAGTTTCAATTAGCTTATATGTCGACGTACGTTTCATTTCGCTTCACTTCGCCTTCGTTTCAATCCCCGTCTGATCTTGACAACTAGCTACCATCTCCAATGTTGTCTAACAAGGATTGGTCGATTGATTTGACAAGAATGACTTGTTTTAGTTTTGCATGTGGCAGTACTGTACAGTAACAACAGATGTTCTTGCTTGCTTGTTTGCTTTACCTTGTAGTGATCGACATGCGTTCCTCGAGAACTGACTGATCAGTCGGAGTGATATCAGTGATTATTCAAGCTGCCTGGTCAGCTGGGTCTCACAACCTTCTCGTCATGTTGCTAAAACAACAGCGGCGCCATTGGACCGTCAGACTGTTATTTCCATGTTTGGTTTGACCCCAGAGAGATTTGTATATCCGGCGCTAGGGTACTACTGACTAGCATTTGACTCTTTAATCCTCCTGAGTAGAGGTGGGAATTGGGCCGTGCCGGCCAGGCTCACCGTGCTTCGGGCCACTTCGTGCCATGCCGGTTCGGCCCAGTCATCCCGTCGTGCTGTGCCGTGCCGGCCCGCCTCATCTTCGGCCAGGCCCAAGCACGGCCCAAAGCCCACCGTGCCGGCGTTCGTGCCGTGCCAGCCCAAGCCCAGCCCAAAGTAACTATACACGACAAAAGCGACAGCGACAATGGTGGCGGTGGCCGCTATCTTCCTTTCTCTTGTATCCGCCTTATTAAAAACCTACTTAAAATTCGATTCTATTGTCTCATGCCATTTCACCTTCGAACTTGGCCATCTAGTCCAATGGAATGCATATCTTGGTGCAAATTAGACTATGGCGTACGTGGACATCGCCCGACAATCTAGCATAGGCCTACCCAACTAGTCAAATAGAAAAGCTCAAGGAGAGTCATGAGTATAATTTACTATAGTTAAGAAATCAATTTTAAATAGTTTCTGACCAACCGTGCTCTTCGTGCCGTGTCGGCCCAAGCACGGCTCGATCTGCCGTGCCGTGCCGTACCGCCCACCGTGCCGGATTTTGAAGCCCAGCCCGGCCCACCGTTCGTGCCGTGCCGGCACGGCCCGTCACGTGTCGGGCCGGGCCGGCCGTGCTTCGGGCTGGCCTAAAGAAGCCCGGCCCAAGTCCCACCTCTACTCCTGAGCCCTAGAAGCTGTCCAATTTTCTTTTAGTCCGTCAGAGACCCATGGCACTAGGTGCCTGCCGTGGAGCACCACAGGCTAGAAGCAGCTCGTCTCAGCGTACACCGACCGAGTTATTTTTGACTTATAACTTATAGTTTCTTTTAAATAAATAGAATAGAATAGTTTTTTCATCGTCGTTTCAAAGAGATTTATTAAAATAATTTTTTAAAAGTAATTTATCTGTATCAATTCGTTCATACAAATGTTTACGTTAAAATTAAAAATCATAAGATATAGCTATAAGCGCTGAATAGGGCTGGGCATTCGGTCTATTCGGTCTATTCGGTTCGGTCTATTCGGTCTTTGGAAAATTCGGGTTCTAAAAAATGAGGACCGAATTTCTCAGAAAAAAACAAGGACCGAACCCAAATAGACCGAATTTTTTGTTCGGTCTATTCGGTCCACCGAATTGACCGAAATAAGATGGGGACCCTTGTCACCCCTCAAAATCTTTGTAAATTGTAATGAGCTAAACAAAACAAATAATATTCATGCATAAAGCAATGAGTAGTCAGCTAGTAAATAGATGATAGACATATCAAATAAGTACATACATCACATATTAAGTTCATGAATTCAAGAGACAAGAGACATATCAAATAATTCGGGTTATTTGGTCTATTCGGTTTTGTAGGCCAAAACCGAACCCAACCCAAAACCGAATTAAATGAAAATATTGATCGAACCGAACTCGAAACCGAATAGACCGACAATTCGGTCTATTCGGGTCCGGTTCGGTTCGGTTTTCGGTTTTCGGGTTTAAAGTGCCCACCCCTAGCGCTGAAAATAACTAACCCGATATCAACTGGGCAATCTGACATGCACTTCGGGGTTCAGACTCGCATGGAGTCCCAAGGTAACATACGTTGTCTGTCTTCCTTGGATGAATCGAGAGAAATAACACGCTCAGTCCCGCGATATAAGGATCCAGCTTCAGTTTTTTATGCTCTGAAACTTTTTTTCAACCAAATCTTAGACTTCGAAGCCCAAATATAGACTAAAAAATTAAAACCGAGCCCAAAATAATATGCAGGTGTGGAGCCCAGATTTCGTAGCTTTTTTTAAGCCTGACTTCGAAGCCCAAAAAAGAGAAGTTAAGCCTGGCCAAACGGCACCTAAGTATATATAGAAAGTATATTATTTAAGTAATATTTAATAAAATTAGATCATAATTGCTTCTATAAGATAGATATAGTACCACTCTTTTATTAGAGATAAATATGATCTAATTTTATTAAATATTATTTAAATAATGTATTTTCAAAGTACACGTGTCATCTTATATTGCGGGCCGTGAAAGTAACATGTACCACCACGTATCACCGAATGATTCGAAAGACACAGCGAGTCGAGTGGACCACGTACCGACGACGGGTGTGTTCCCGACTGCGTACAACCAAGCCCAAAAAGTCAAGAAACGAACCACGCATCACGTTGTCAATTCTCTATCAGACGGTTAGCTCATAAAGGCCCTGTTTGGATACGCTTATCTGAGAATCGATTTTAATTTGATCAAGATTTTCTGATAAGTCACGATCTGAAAAATCTGCGATCTGAATAATCCTGATGGGGCTTGCGGTACAGGATTTTGGATTCTCAGTGCAAATGCTGATTTTTCCCACCGCGGCGGTTGAAAGAATCGAAAAATAATCAAAGCGTTTGGGTGGGATTCTCGCTTAATTCTACCCAGAATCGGATTTTAAGTGTATCCAAACAGGGCCAAAGACGATCGATTGAGCATCAGGTGCGCGCGGACGTACAAGCGCAGTTTGATTTTAGTCTTGGTGAGTTTTTTTTTCCTGAGATTTATAGTTTATCGGTGTGGTTTATAAATTTTAATTTACTTATGAGAGACAGTACGTAGAGAAAAATAATCTTAGTCAGTACAACTAACTAAATTAGATATAGTTTATATTATAATTTATTTATAGACTCTCTCTTTAAAAAAGCCGATTATTGTTCTTCCCTGCGCCTGCTGCCCGCCTTTGTCCACGTGCAAATGACTCTCGATAGAAAAAGCCCATGTCTGTATTCCATACAAAATATATGCTCGTGGAATCCTGCATTAATGACGGTAGGTTCTGTTTGGAATATAAGAATTTTTTTAAAAAAAATTAAATTAATATTTGTAAAATTTCTATGAAATTCATGATTTTCGAACGGGTATAAAAAAAGTTCTCAAAACTGCAAGCATATGCAACTAGGATGACGTCCGCTGCCATGTGTGCCATGGTCTCAGTTTTGAAAAAATAAAGTAGATGTCGTTGGACAACAACAGTTCTGCTCCTTTGCACATAACTTTTTTTTAGGGGAAGTAGGGCTTTATTAACATGCTCCAAGTTACATCGATACAGACACTCCAATGGTCCTATATAAACGGTATCTATAACATTAATTAGCATACCCTATAAACTTAGAGCAAATACAATAGTATAGCCAATTAGTGGCTATAACACTTGTCCACTTCATATATAGCTTGCAAAAAAATAGTTCATACAATAAGGTAGCTATTAAAATAATTATTTGGCCCCACGTGTAAGAGAGTGAAATGCATATTTTTACGTGCTATAGCTAGCTATAATTTAGTAGCCAGCTTCCTTCTCTCTCTTCCTTTCTCTCTCTGCCACATAAGATTTTGTTGATATTATATTTGCTATAGCCTGCTGACTAAGCCTTATTGTACCTGCTCTAAATGCTGAGGTGAATGAAAAATTAATGAACGAAGAGAGGAAAGCAATATTCATGCAAGACATTGCTTGAGTACGCAATCCAACACGAAGATATTAGCTAAGACATCTATTAGGAAGGAAGTACTGTCTATCACATTACAAAGGTGTGCCACTGCATTAAATGGTGCATTGGGGAGTGAATTGAAAATAAATATTAAATTATAGTATTGATTAATGATAGACATTGTGCATTGGAAGAATGATGTCTAGCCTGATGTCTATATGACATGGCAATATGTAGACATTGATATATAGTGTCACCATTGGGAATGACTTAAAACTCGAGGTGCGTCAAACCAAACATAGTGGCCCACCACCACCTCAAGAGTACAAGCAAATCTCGTTAAATTATGAGCATCCACATTGGAATCCCTACTTTTGTGACGGAAAGAACAACTTTAAAAGCTTTCCGCACAAGGACAGATCTGTAGTAGGTCATGGATGTTCAGTTGAACATCCTTTTTTGCAAAATACTAGGTATATAATATATATATATATATATATATATATATATATATATATATATATATATATATATATATATATATATATATATATAGATATATATAATGTTAGTTAGACTAACACTATATAGTTATACCTGCACATGAATTCAGCCCATACTCCCCGTATCTCGCGCGCGGCCCATGTAACACATTAGGCCTATTTTTCTTCCCACCTCAACCCTCCTCATACAGGCGCAAAGAGTCAAGATACAAATAAAACCCTAACACCTGTTCTCTTTCTCATTCTGTAGCTGTTTGTGTGAGAGGCGGCTCCGGCTTTCGAGTGATGAGCGGGCAGAGGCACAGGCTACGGAGATGAGCAAGACCGGTGAATGCGTGCTATGGAGGCAAGCGACGGCCGGTAGACGTGGTGCCACAACGTGACGGCAATCATGTGTGAGGCGGCGTAGGGCACAAGGCGAGCAGATAGGCGTCACGGGCAAGTAGGTGGTGGAACAACGAACAGGTAGGTAGGAAGCGGGCGGCGGGAAGGGAGCAGCGCGGCGGTTGAGAGAGAGCACGACATCAGGAAGGGAGCAGCACCTCCAACTCACCATCATTATCCTCTCTTCAGATCTAGGTGTGCTCCACCCTACTCCGCTTATTTTCTTTCTTGCTCCGTTTTGCTCTACTCTGCTCTATTCCAGCTCCGGTTCTTTCTGGAGTCTAGCATCTACTTTTTTTTATTCTTTCTAATAGATGTTATATAAAAATACAATATTTTCCTTGGATAATGGACAGTTAGTTGGACCTTGTTTCATATGTTTACATGCTAATTTTTTTACTATCTTTTACTCTGTGAAAGAAACATACAGCTTCCTATTAGATAGATAGTTCTTGGTGACAGGGAAAAGAGCAAAAAAGAATAGGATCAGTTAGGTATGCAACTATCATTGATCTCTACAATTTGTTGTTTAATTCATGTCATTATGCTCGTCATATGTAGCCCATTTCCTCATAAGAAAAAAATAATTTATATATTTTTCTATATTTTATTATATCTATATACACATCATTGTATCGGTGTTTTCTAGGAAATGGTGTGTGTGACGACCTGTGTAATAACACTGGTCAACGGATTATTATTCATTTGCCGAGTAGATTGAACCATAGCACACATACTAATTGTAGCAAAGAAACCGGGATTGGGGTGCGACTTTTATCCTAGTGGCTTTGGGGTCAGAACTTCGAACTAAAGTCAGGCAAGCATTCCTTTGAGCACATGATCAGAGTATCTTCCATAAAATAGGTACTGACCTACTAAATTACTATCACCCTGCATAAAATAAAAATAATGTTTAAATTGGATGAATGTTAAGGGCAGATAAGGGCAGATAGTTGGAGGAGCCACTGTCAAGCCAGTAAATAAGTGGATGGAAGGTCCCCTGGGTAGGTATGAGACGTTCTGCATAAGAATAAAATATAAGAACTTACAAATTTCACTTGTGTAGTGGACTGTATAAGTCGTATCAATCATAGTTCGATCGAATGACAGGCAGAATCAGTAACTCTATTGAGGTTATTATGTACTCCACAAATGGGTAAGTGGATTTATCTAGGGAGGAACCAAGCAAGGTCTCAATTGGACTTTAGGCCATAAAGGATATGCTAGGCGCACATATTTAGCGATGTGGAGTGTCGAACGAGGCCTCAATTGCACAGTGGACCATAAAGAGTAAGTCCGACCAATGGCTATTGATGAGGACATTCCAATTGGTCCAATTACACGAGCATGAACTAAAAAGATTAATCAATAAGTGAATTCACTCCTAAAGCTTCGTATGCTAGGCTTAAGTGTTTCTTGCTTTGAATTGATTTCAAAATAGAAATGGGAGATAAACCCTTGTTCAGTCACAGACATAGCAGTGACTTTCTACTTGTTCAAATTTATAAGGATGATATTATATTTGGTGGTTCTTCTCATGTTTTGGTGTCTAGATTTTCAGATTTTACGAGCAAAAAATTCAAAAGGAGTATGATGGGTGAGCTAGTTTCATCCATAGTCTTAGTCAAGCAATTAAAGGAAGGGACCTTTATTCATCAAAGCAAGTGCACAAAGAACCTTCTTCGACGCTTTCACATGGGAAGCAATAAGCCAATGTCTACTCTAGTTGCCACTTCTACCATGCTAGATCCTGATGAGGATGGAGAGCCCATGGACCAAAAGAAATACTGTAGCATGATCGACTCCTTCCTTTACCACACGGCTTCAAGACCGGACATACAGTTCGTTGTATGTCTGTGCACTCGATTTCAGGCTTCCCCTCATGCCTCACATCATTAAGCAGTGTATTGCATCTTTAAGTATCTTTAGGACACTCTTAACCTTGGATTCCGGTATTCTTCTTATTCTGCACTCTCTTCGCACTTTTTCTGATGCTAATTTTGTAGGATGTAGGATAGATAGAAAGAGTACCTCTAGCACTTGTCATTTCCTAGGCACATCTCTTATCTCTTGGTCATCTATAAAGCAATCATCTGTTACATAGTCCACTACAGAAGCAGAGTATGTAGCTACTGCTAGTAGTTGCTCTTATGTTCTCTGGATATTATCTACTCTACGGGTCTATGGGTCGATCTTAGATAGTGTTCCCCTCCTCTGTAACAATACTAGTACCATAAATATTGCCAAAAACCTAGAGCAACATCCCAACACCAAGCACATTGATATTAGATACTATTTCCCTAAAGACCATATAGAGAAGGGTAACATTGTGCTTCACTTTGTAAAGTTAGAGCACCAGTTTGTAGAAATTTTCACTAAGACTCTTAATTCTTCTCGTCTTACTTATTTGCGTAGGGGAGTTGGGAGTTATTAGTCCTTTGAGCCTGTTTTAAGGGGGAGTTTGTCCTTTTTGCATTTATTGTATCATATTGTATATTTAATTTCAGCAACCTATAGTGTAAAATAAATACATGAAATTTTGACTATTATTCTTGTGTGATATGATATCATACTTTATATCTTGTCATGTCTTATCCTAGTTTGCTAGATTAATCATATCTTTCCATGTGTAGTTTAGCTCGTCATGCTAGCTTCCTTCAATGTGAAAAAACTTGAATTAAACATGTTTTGTTTAATTTTTATCTAATTTTGTTCTAGTGATCCTTTTATAAATTATGTCATATCAAATAGACTAAGTTGAGTTTAGAATCTTAATTGAGTTTTAGATTGATCTATACTAGTTTTTTATTAAGCATAAGTAAAGAGTGACTCTTTTTTCTTGAACTAAGTAAATTAAATAAAAAATGATCTCCTTTTGTGCGAAAAAACTAATCTCACCAATTCTTTCTCATGAGACGACTTGTCATTGCACTAGATATGAACTTAGAGGGGGTTTTGGATGACCCTGACCACTCTATTAAGCTTCATGCTTGGGATGGTCGTAGTGAAGCTTGAGATCTAACACATAGCTAAGAAAGTAAAAAAATATAAAAAAGGTTGAAACTTAGAAAATAGTTGTGGATGGCTCTCAGTTCAGGACTAGCTTTGCTAAGATAAAACTAAGAATAAATTTCAACAAGTGTTAAATATGCTAATTATACTTAATTCTAAGTGCTTGAACAAAATTATTCAATTTTGAACTTAAAGCACTCTAAATAGACTCAATTATAGCTTCTTGATTCTATTTAGTTTATTGACATGGCTTAGCACATTTTTGGATACTTTCAGCTAAATTATGACTTTGAGCAACTTGACATGCTAAAAATCTATATAATTTCATATTCTTGCTTAAATGGTTTAGCTTTTCTATATATATTTTGCCATGATCTAAATAACTACTTCACATAATATGGCTTAGTGTAATACTTGTAGATCATTTTGGATAGTTTTTATGGCTTCTTAAGCTAAATTTGGATAAAATGCAGCCACTTTATTTCATTCATACTCTATCTTCTTCTATACATCTTGATGATTTCATTATCAAAGGGGGGAAAATATGGTAAAAATACATATCTAGAGCATGATTTAGAGTTGTTATGTGTGCTTTTACTAAGTTGGAGCTTTAATATTTTTGATGTGTTTCCTTTGATCTTTTGAACTTTTCTCATTATAACCAAGGTCAAATAGAATAATTGTTCTTTCATATGGAGCTAGAGAGAGATTTTCTTATATTTTGGTGAAATTAAACCTTTTTGTGGAAAACTTGTTATTTTTAGTAGCTCCACTCTATTTCTGGCTCATATTATCATTTTCAATATTTACAATGCTTGTGTGATCACTTTGAGCTTATATTTGCAAAATTCCCTCTCTAAATTCTAAAACCACCCCCTACTTACACTTTTTTTTTGAGAAATTACCAATAGATTCATCAAGAGAGAGCTTGAAGGACTATGTGAGAAGGTTCAGGGTTTTATTGTAATGAACTATTGTCATTTTGAATGAGTGAAAATTTAGATTTTGCAAATTTATGATTTTTCTAGACAGCTTGTAGAGGCGGCGATCTGACCAACCAACTTGTGTTGTTTTCACCGAAATGGGTGATTTTGGAAAATTTGAGTCATAGGATGATTTGGTTTGACTTAGGTTTGTGCATATGTGTGGCATGATGTATGTTTCAACAAACGTGGGGTCAAGTTGTGAAGAACTTATGCTGAAAAATGATTTCTTAGTTTTTGCATGTGCAAGGGCGCTTAGAGTCAAGCATGGTGAGAGGATCAGGGCTACGCTCATGGAGGAACCAAGACCCAGAACAATCAAGGATACCAGATAAGATGGCTGAGCTCAAGCATAGCACAAAAAAAGTGAGAAATATTGAAGAAAAGTTCGGTCCAAGTGAGACGTGGTCTAGTGGAACTGGAACAGGAGAAACTTACCGACACGTGGGAAGCCATTGTTGCATCTACACATGGCAAGTATGACGATTGCTCGCAAGGAAATATGATGACCGGGTAAAAAAAGAGTTTTTTTGGGTAAGTTGACAAAAATATTAGAAACTATCTTGGATCAAAATCACAGAGCTTGAGAAGTGGTTTAGGTCAAGGAAGAGCTGCGATGATCAAGTAGATCAAAGGCTAAGGACTTAGCAAATTCAAGCTTATATGTTTTGAAAAATGTGCATAAGTGTAGTGTGTAAGTAAAATTCATGTTGTGTGGGGTTTACAGGTTTTCTCTTTTTGTGCTAAGTGAATAGTATCCATTAGGTTTAGATGGGACCGATTGCCTATTTAACGGGTTGGGATGGAGATTTGCAAGTTAATCATCCTACCATCCTACCTTTCCTCATTGAAGCAAAGTATTAGAGTTAGGGTTTAAGAAATGTGAATGCTATGATGTGCTCTTTTGTCCTTCAGGTGGAATGGTGTTTATGTGGTTCTAGCTAGAGGTCACCGGGCAATTTGAAAAATCCCATAGATAGGTAGGTATGCTTGAACGACGGATTTTATAAGAAATTCCTTCCCACCTACTAACAAAGATTGTTCTATTCAACCTTGTATCTTGCTCCAAATCATGTCCTTCAAGTACTTCAAGACACCATTCTTCGAACAGCCAACATCCGTAGGGAATCCCAATATCTCATTCAGAGATTTATTCGGGACATGAACAATATCCTTGATAACATCCCTTGTTTGATCACTGCAGGCTGCAGCCTCGACTGAAAAAAAAAGATGATTCCGCCAAATTTGCCCAGAGGCACTGCAGTATACATTCAGAGCCTCCCTCACTGCTACGGCGCCTCCTTCACATGCTTTGAAAAACGACAAACTGTCATCCGCAAACAACAGATGGTTAACCACCAGGGCCTGCCTTGCTGCAAGAATCCCTTGGAGAATGTTCGACGTTTCTTCCTGCTTGAGAATGCAAGACAACCCTTCTGCACACAAAAGGAATAGGTAGGGAGATACTGGATCTCCCTGCCATATTCTGCTGGAGAAATAATCCTGCGCCAGTTTCTTAGTTAGCCATTATAGCATTACTGTTTTCAGTTTCCTGAATTTTGCAGTTTTCAGTTTCATCTCTACAATTAAGTATTTCAGTTTTTCAGTTTCTAAGGTTTTTAGTTTTCAGTTCAGATTGTAATCTCTTTAAATAGTTGAATAAAAGGAAGAAGAAAAGCTGCAGCCTGTAAGTGAACGCAGCGTCAAAACATTGTTCCATCCTGTTCATCAAATCCCAATCCATTCCATTTGAAGCTAAAGCTAGAAAATTGAGAGATTCGCAAGGGCGGCTGACAATTGGTATCAGAGCAAAATGTCGGCCCCCCTCCTTGCCGTAGGCCACTCCCGTACACCGCAACGACATGGCCGTGGACGCTCGCCATCCCCACCGACGCGCCGCCCGCATCAACATGATGGCGGCCAGCGTGAATTCGTTGTCCAGCGAGTCGTGAAGGAGAGTAGTGGCTCCATCTCCTACCCCACGCTCACACGCTCAAATTACTCCGATTGGGCGGTGTTGATGCGAGTCAACCTATAGGCTCAAGGCCTGTGGGACGCCGTCGACACCGGTGATGTACCATAACAGGAAGATCGCCAGGCCCTTTCGGCGATCCTGCGCACGGTGCCTCCGGAAATGCTCTGGCCGCTCGCCGAGAAGGACAACGCCAAAGAAGCCTGGGACACCCTCAAGGCGATGAGGGTTGGGGCGGATCGAGTGCGTGAATCCAAGGCGCAAAAGCTACGCCAGACATTTGAGTCGATGCGATTCAAAAATGGCGAGCACGTGGAGGACTTCAGTCTCCGGCTCCAGGGTGTCATCAGCGACCTTCGCCCCCTTGGGGAGGAGTTGTTGGAGGAGAAGGTGGTCCGCAAGCTACTGCGTGTTGTTCCCCGGAGGTATCGCCAAATCGCCTTGTCAATTGAAACCTTGGTTGACCTTAGCACTCTGTCCATCGAGGACCTCACAGGTTGACTCCACGCTGTCGAGGACCGTGGAGAGTTAGACGATGAGGAAGGAGACCAGGTTCTACTCACGGAAAAGGAATG
Organism: Dendrocalamus sinicus; assembly: GCA_036346575.1. Taxonomy (NCBI): domain Eukaryota; kingdom Viridiplantae; phylum Streptophyta; class Magnoliopsida; order Poales; family Poaceae; genus Dendrocalamus; species Dendrocalamus sinicus. Next base: position 17,658,911 of record CM070652.1, read on the forward strand.
GTCGTTGTACAACACCAAGGAGACAGGCATGTCCGCCTCTTACGCCGCTGCTAACAGCGGGAACACGTCGCGCTCACGCCAGCGCGGCCGACGCAGTTGCGGGCGTGACGGGGGAGATGGGGAACCAAAGTCTGGGCCATCCCAGGCTGTATGCCACGACATCTCCAAGGACAAATGCCGCTATTGCGGCAAACTGGGCCACTGGGCCAAGGAGTGCCAAAAGGCGAAGCGGGATCGTGAGAAGTTGGCTCAAGCGAATCTTCTCCAAGCCGAACCAGAGGAGGCCGAGGGCGAAGACGAGCCCACATTGTTAATGGCCCAAGTTTGCGATCTCTCCCTCACTGTCGACTTCGAGCCCACAGGCGCCAAACTCATTTTAAACGAGGAGCGTGCCCTTGTCACTCTCCGCGATGAGGGAGAACCAGTTGATCCAGAATGGATCATGGACACCAGCACATCGAATCATATGACGGGCACACGGAACACATTCTCCGAACTCGACACCAGCGTGCACGGTTCTGTCAAGTTCGGCGACGCCTCGCGAGTCCGCATCGAGGGGTGCGGCGCTGTGCTCTTCGCCTGCAAGAACGGAGATCACTGTGTGCTCACCAGCGTCTACTACATCCCGCGCCTCCGCAACTATATCGTCAGCCTCGGCCAGCTAGACGAATCTCACTGCAAGACGGAGATCGAGAATGGCATCCTCACACTGCGCGTCCCCAACGCCGGCTGCTATGTCGGGTTCGGCGGAGCGTCGGACATCTCTATGTGCTCAACGTCGACATTGCACAGCCTATTTGCCTCGCGGCGAGGGGCATGGAGGAAGCCTGGACATGGCATGCGCGTTTCGGCCACCTCAACTTCGATTCGCTTCGCATGCTCACTCGGCGCGGGATGGCGCGAGGTTTACCGGAGCTTGAGCGCATAAATTAGGTTTGCGAAGGCTGCCTGATCGGCAAGCAGAAGCGAACGCCGTTCCCCGCCGTGGCGGCGTACCGCGCATCGGAGTGCCTCAATCGCGTCCACGGCGATATATGCGGGCCCATCACGCCGGCAACCCATGGCGGTAAGAGGTACTTCCTGTTGTTGATTGATGATCTAACCCGCTACATGTGGCTCTGTCTACTGGCGGTTAAAAGTGATGCTCCTGCAACCATCAAGCGCTTCAAGGCCGGCGTCGAGGTCGAGACCGCCCGCAAGCTGCGTGTACTTTGCACGGACCGCGGAGGGGAATTCTCCTCCGTGGAGTTTGGTCTGTACTGCGCCAACGAGGATGTCTAGCGGCACCTCACGGCACAGTACTCCCCTCAGCAGAACGGCGTAGTCGAACGCCGCAACCAGATGGTTGTGGCCATGGCGTGCTGCATGATGAAGGCGAAGGACATGCCGGGGGAGTTCTGGGGCGAGGCGGTGTCCACTGCCGTCTTCATCCTAAACCGTTCGCCGACGAAGAGTGTTCGCAACAAGACCCCGTATGAGGCATGGCACGGTCGAATACCTACCGTGCATTACTTCAAGACGTTCGGGTGTGTTGTTTACGTCAAAGACGTGAGACCGCATTTGAAGAAACTCGATGACCGAAGCAAGGCCATGGTGTTCCTCGGCTATGAACCGGGAGCCAAGGCATATCACGCTTACGACCCGGCGTGTTTGTGTCACCCACGACACCGTGTTCGATGAAGCAGCGAAGTGGGATTGGGCGGCTTCAGGAGAGTCCGTTGCGGCCTCCTTGGGCGATTCATTCACCGTCCACTACGAGGTGGTTTCCTCCTCTGTGCCATCCAGCATGGCGCCGGGAGGCCAGGCAGCAACACCGGAACACTTGGAGACGGCGGCTCCCAACGACCCTGCTTCGCCATGCACTCCGGAACCCGCCATCGAGTTCATATCGCCTTCAACTACTGAACCCGACGTCGACGACGATCACGAGGCTCCGCGGCGCTACAAAAGCATGGCCAATATCTTCGCCACTTCGAAGCCAGTGGAGCTCGACTCTGACGAGCTTCATTTAATCGCCACTCGGGCGCATCAGGTTTCATGAACTTCGCAAGAAGGCGGGCATCGTCAAGGTCGTCACAAGGCGTCAGGATTAGGGGGAGATTTGTTGGAGAAATAATCATGCGCCAGTTTCTTAGTTAGCCATTATGGCATTACTGTTTTCAGTTTTCTGAATTTTGCAGTTTTCAGTTTCATCTCCACAATTAGGTATTTCAGTTTTCAGTTTCTAAGGTTTTTAGTTTTCAGTTCAGATTGTAATCTCTTTAAATAGTTGAATAAAAGGAAGAAGAAAAGCTGCAGCCTATAAGTGAACGCAGCGCCAAAACATTGTTCCATCCTGTTCATCAAATCTCAATCCATTCCATTTGAAGCTAGAGCTAAAAAATTGAGAGATTTGCAAGGGCGGCTGACATATTCCTCTCGTAGGGACAAAATAATCAAGTTGCTGAACATTGAAAAGCACTGAGAACGAGATTGACCTGACAAACTTCATAACTTTGCCCACCCATGGCGAGCTAAAACCCAGCTCGAGCATTACTGCCTCTAAATAACGCCATTCAACTTCGTCTTAAGCATTGGTCATATCCAGTTTCAGAGCACAGTACCTATTCTTCTTTGTGCGATTAGTCGCATAAAGTGCAAACATTGATATGCTGTCACCACATTATTCGTAATAATTCTTCCGGGGACTGTAGGGAAGAGAAGTTGGGAGTAGATACCGTAGGGATAAGAACGATGAACGTCTCATTCTTAACTGTCGGCCAATCATCTCCGTTTAGAACTCTCAGTACCGCCCTCGTAAGGTCAGCACCACAAAGATCCCAATTCCGCTGAAAGAAGTGTGCCGGGACACCATACGGCCCCGGTGCCTTGGTGGGAAAAATCTGGAAAAAAAAAAAAGGGCTTTCTTAACCTCCTCCCCGTTGAAAGGTGAATCGAGGAAGGAGTTCATCTCCTGTGTTACACGCTTCGGCACGCATGGTCAGGTACCAGATTCATCTCCTCCGTGCCTTCCAAGGTGTACAAAGAATGGTAAAACTCACGACACATATCCTTGAGATCATCTGGATTATCATGTACTGACCCATCCCATCTGTTTAAGCATGTGATCCTGTTTTTCGCCCGTCTCCTGTTCGCGTTCGGGTGAAAGAACCGGGTGTCTTCGGTCATTGCATATCACAGATTGCGAGGGCCAGCCCATAGAAGCAAGATCATGCATGGGAAGTGTGCGGTTGCGTGACCGAGAGTGTCTGCGCTGTGCTAGCTAGAGCCCACCGCGTGAGAAGGTGAAGTGTAGTGGGTTGGGTCGAAAATTTTGACCGGATTGGGCCTTTTTGACCGAGAATTCCGAATTTCAGTGAATTTTGCCGAAATTCAGCCGAAAATGATTTCCCTGGATACAATTCCAAGATCACATGTACAGCGGTAGCAACACAGTTGAGCAAGTGTGTGCCATTCTATACAAGATTGCATGTTCCATGCAATGAAAACTCAAAAACTACGTGCGGAATTCTAGTCACGTGATCCCCAATACTCTAATGGTGACTCTATGACAATCGAGGCGAGAGAGATTAAATTCCTGCGTGAGGATAGTCTCCACAAAAAAAAATTAACGAAATACAGTAAGATTTGTAGATAAATATGCGCAAGAACAGGGATAATATTACACTGGAGCGCCAGCAGCACACAAGTGCATGCCGACTGATCATACACATACATATAAATCAAGCCCCAAAAAGATAACACAAAAAAATAAAACAAAGGCCCATGGATCCCCAGAACTGAAGATTCAGGCCCATGAAGTGCAAAACAAAATAAAGAGACGGATTGTTATCACAAATACATGCATGTAATAATCGATGTAAGTAAACTGCCAAGCGCACCCAGCAACTCACCACGCCGCAGCCCACCAGCGGGCGCAGAGGTGGTCGATCGATCGACGACGACGACGCTCGTGATTCATCAGTAGTAGTAGGAGGACGACGAGCCGCCGAGCTGGAACCCGTCAGCGCCGGGGTCGTCGACGGCCGGCATTGGCGAGAATAGCGGGCTGTGCACGTACCCCTCCTCGAAGTACACCCCGTGCGCGGCAGGCGACGTGGAGTACGCGCTGAACTCCGACGCGTCGCACCACCCCCCGCCGCCGCCGGCATTGGTGCCATTGCCGCCGACGCCGCACATGGACAGGTCCATGGCGCCGCCGCCCGTCACGGACAGGTTGTCGGGCATGGCGATGTCGTCCATCATCGAAGACATGTCAGGGGTGGCGCTGTACATGTACTCGTTACCGACGTCCACGGCGATGCCGGCAGCGGCCGGGGTGGGCAGGGCGGTGACGGGGTCGACGTAGAAGGGCTGTAGCAGCTGCACGGAGCTGTCGCTGGACGTGAGGTCGGGGGAGAGATAGGGGGTGATGGAGGAGCCGGGGGGGAGGTCCGGGTAGGCGAAGTTGGTGCGGGCGCGGGCGCCGCGGAGGGAGCGCGCGGAGCGGTCGTAAGCCATGGCGGCCTCCTCCGCCGTGTCGAAAGTGCCGAGCCAGTGCCGCTCCTTGGTCGCCGGGTCCCTGATCTCCGCCGCGTACCGGCCCCACGGTCTCCGCCGCACGCCGAGGTACCGCGTCGGGTTGGCGTCCGGCTGCTGCTGCGCCGCCTGCTGCCGCCGCTTGGACGACTTCTTGTCCGACGACGATGACGAGGAGGACGACGAGGAGAAGTACGACGAGAAGTTCATCTTGTTAATTAGAGGCTTAGAGCTGGAGTTGGAGCGAGAGAGAGAGAGAGAGAGAGAGTGTGTGTGTGTGTGTGTGTGTGTGTGTGTGTGTGTTCTGTTTCTGTGTAGATAGAGAGTGAGAGATGTGTTGGTCGTTGACAAGCTGAGGAGAGAAAGAGACTAGAGAGGCTGAGAGAGGTCAGAGGTGGCTGAATTGGTTGTTGTATGGATGGATGCTGCATGGGGCAGTTGCATGGGAGTATATATAAGGGCGGGAAAGCGAGAAGGGTTAGCTTAGTGGGGTGGAGGTTGGCCATGATCACAAGCTTAATTAGAGAGAGGATTAACAAGCAAGGTGATCCGTCGTTATGTGCTACTGTACCGCTCCTATTATTGTTAGCTAATCTTTGGAAATAATTAGTTGGAGTATATGGTATACATGTCAATTGTCATGGATGTATATCTGGGGGTGGTGATCATGGGAGAGAGATCGAAAGGCAGGGGTCGCTTTGGGTTTGATTCTGTGTGGGGACGACCAAAGGTGGTCAACCCAATGATTTGGACCAGTGGGTGCAAGGAGGGTGTATGATTGTACAAGGGATTAATGCCATCATTATATATAACGATACAAATTAAATCATTTGAAAATATCAAAATTGCTCAATAACACATTCAACCAAAATCTTCTAGTAAATTAGTCGAATTTCTCATCATTAGATTTGTGTCGCAATTCTTGTTGTAGCCCACCTCTATCGTCATCTGCAATCGTGTCGGGAGGTGATGGGGGGTTCCTAGGTGGGGGCCTCGCTTGGTGGCGTTGGCGAGGCAATTGGGTGACGATGCCTCGGGTGTGGGTTGGGGTGAGAGGACGTGGCAAACGAGGGAGGTGGGATAGGGTTTGAGAAGGTGGAATAAGTGTGTCTCCCATTAGGATAGGTGTGGATTTGATTCAATGGTCTAAAATTCACTAAAATCTTTTAGATTTTTCGTTGAGTAATATATAGATAAACTGCAGCCAAAAAGAGTTTTACGCACTTGCTGTAAGTAAATTACATAGTAATGTAAAAAATGGTAAAGTATACGTAGAAACTACTAGTTAACACTTTTGATAGCTATGATATTCGTGACGGTCATGCATGGCATGCCGGGCGTCGTGCATGTGGCCCGGGCGTTGGCGGTCCGCTTGCGGTCGTAGGCAGCCCACGACGTCAGGTATCGCGGGCCAGGCAGCACATACAACGCGCTACACCGACCAGCCTCAACGCGCATGCAGCGTCTCGTGAACGCATGCATGGCCAGCGGCAGGTATACGTCGCCAATGCAAGCAGCTGATAGTCCGGGCTAGACGATCTCCTGGTCGGCCGCCCGATCTCCGTGGGTCCATCGCCCTCCCTCCCTGTCCAGCTGCTCATAAACTTGGTGGATCCAGACATGACAGTCTAAGCTTCAACATAGAATATACGATATTTATCAGTATAAAGTTCAGATAATTTAAGATATAATTTTCTCTTCTAACATATGTAGTACTAGCCTTTGGCCTTCGTAGTTCAGGACATGAAAAAAATCCTCCATTCGCACTAATAAAATCGATCACACTACCAAGCCCACGAGATCTTCAGCATGATCTTTGACCGAAATACGCATCCCCGTGCAATTTCGAGGGATCTAGAAATCGACCGTCCTCGCAACCTCCTTTTACATATATAGGCACAATACACGTAGTCAGTCGTCGTGCGGTTTAGTAGCAATTTTGCCGTGAAAACAAAAACCAGTTATGAGCTGATCGATGAAACCGGGTGGGCCTCAGGACAGGAGAGGAGGACTTTTTTTTTTTGGTCCAACGACTGCAACTGCCGCAATTAATTCTCGTTACAAAAGGTGCATGTATCTGCGCTTCTGCTGGGAACACTACAGGAGATCGTATACCGTTTTTGGGTACATGAAGCTTTAATTTCTAGTTGCATCTGCCGGTACATGATCAATCAGGTCGAGCAATTAACAGCCATGCCGGCCGGCCAGTGGGCGCCAGTGTGATTGTACAACGCCATGTAGTCTTGTCAGTGATATATCCGCCAGTACTGATCTATTTCTTCCATGTCTCTCTCATTCATGCATGTATACATGATGTAGATTGGCCGGCCGTGATTTTTCTGTCCGACAAATGCAACTACGATAACTGTTTTGATCTGGTACTTAATACATCAGTCATTATCACAAAACATAGTATAATATATAAATGTTGTGCTCTTAATTTCTTTCCCGAGTTTATGATCGGACTAAAAATCAAAAGAGTTTTTTCATTTTCTTATTAATTAAATTATGGCCGCTAAATTTAATTATTCAAATCAATCGGTTCTTTAGTTCTATTTCTTTTGACTATAGTTAAGCTCAGGAGCAGAACCAGCCTAAGCTCAAACCTCGGGCTAGGCCAGGTGCTCTTAGACTAACTCTTACACTAACTCTGTTTTTTTTAATAATTTTTCATAAAAGTTACATAGACTTTTGTCGATCAGATCTTGAGCTTCAACCTAGATAGCCTAAAGACTAATTCCGCCACTGGTTAAGCTTCTCTTGGAACAGATTAAATTGTGCTCCAACCATCAGGGGCACCATAACGTGGGACGTCGTACGTACAACGAGCTCCAAACCGACCAAGCCGGGGTCCACCATAAACTAATTCTGATCAACCTTTGCAACTTGCACAAGACACAGTCTCTCTCTCTCTCTCTCTCTCTCTCTCTCTCTCTCTCTCTCTCTCTCTCTCTCTCTCTCTCTCTCTCTCAGGTCAAATGGCCCAGGGCTGCATGGATTCAGCAGGGGTAACTCAGGGCATGGTGCTGCTGCTTACATTGTCGCTGCTAGCTCACATGCCATCTTAATTACAACTACTCAATGATCTCTGCACAATTAACAAGTTGTGTTGGTACATTTGGGGCCATATCTTGTACTAGGACATGCTTATCTGAGCTACATCAAGCAATGCTATACCGCCCTTGAGAAACCATGTCTCCGGATCATATGAGTTTTGTAGGACTGATGTGGTACTAGAGGAGAGTGAATAGTGACTTTTAAAAAATTTATAAGTATTTATAAATTCTTTATTCCAGTAGCTACAGAGTTAAAAGGATCAAAATTAAAAGCCAAGAGCAAAGCAATAACCTCAAAAACCCAAAAGAGGAAGTCTTTAGCTCCTCACTGATCTGACCGGCTTGACCGTGGCAGCCGATTGGACCAGGCCTAGGGTGGTCCAACCACTTCCCTATTTTCAGAACAGAAAATCAGCCGAGCCCAGACAAAAAAAAAAGAGATGTAACTCCCAAAATCCTTAACCAAACGAGATAAAACTTTGTATGCACCTTGCTTAGGTCTCAGGAACCTATTTCATTCAAAAATCATATGGATTTTGGTCAAAATTCCAACCTTTTCTAAAGACAAGCAAGATTGCACCAAAACTAAGAAAACTTCAAAATTTTAGAATATAACTTGCTCGTGAGTAGAGAATAGCCGAGATGGCTCTAGATGAGTTTCCACATATCATAACAAACTATTTCTCCCAAAGATTCAAAGCAAAAATCATGGGATCAAGAAATCTTAAGGTGAGGTCAAATCCAAACAAAATTAGGCAACTTTGTAATCTTGTAAAACTTGGTGTCTAGATGGATGGGAGTTGAACTCAATTAGTCATCTCCATCACTTACACATCCTTGGCACTCAGTAAGATCAAGAATGGAAGAGAAGTGGTCAAAACCAACAAGAACAAGCTCAAATAAATCAAATCAAGAAGTCACCATGAGTAATGAACAAAATTGATCTATTGCTACTTGAGAATGAAGGTTTTACAGCCACTCCACCTGAAGGACAATAGAGCAAACCACAACACTCATATTTCTCTAACCTTAACCCTAAAACACAATGTTAAAATGGTTGGATAGCTAGATAGTTAGCTAACAAGCTTCTATCCCCAACCCATTAAACAGATGAGGCAACCAACCATTCTAACCTAATAGATATTATCCACTAGCACAATTGGGAACCATTAACCCCACAAAATATGGATTTTACTTACACACTTACTCATACACGCTTTTCAAAGAATATGAGCCTAAATCCGCTAAGTCTTTAGCATTTGATCGACTTGATCTTCTCATCACTCAACCTAAATTGCTTTCCCAAGTGCCGCGCGAGTGCCACGATTTTGATCCAATGCTTTTCCGGTATTTGGCCTTCTTACAAAAATACCCTTACTAGTCCCGATCTTCATCTTTTCTTGCAAGCAATCGTCATGATTGTCACGTGTTGGTGCACCAATGGCTTGCCATACATTAGCAAGTCTCTCCCATTCTGGTTCCACCAGTTACTTAGACCGACCAAGCCACACTACTACAAAACAGGCTATACTGGACGCCTCATTATAGATGGTTCATAGGAAACTATCTGTGTTATAATTATCACAGATGATTTTACAAGCGTGAAAGTCTGCGTTACTAGCGATGGCTAGAACCGTCTGTGATACGTAATTATCATAAATGGTTCTTGTTAATAATCGTCTATAATAATTCACAGACGATTGTTAAAAAGAATCGTCTATAATAATTGCAGACATCACAGACGGTTTTTAATTAGAACCATTTATGATATTACCACAAACGGTTATAAAAAAGAACCATTTGTGATGCATCTCTGAATGAGTGGTGCGCGCTTCGTCTCCCCGATGCGTCGATGACAACTTTAGCTCCCCGACGCTTCTTTTATTGTTTCGGCTTTTTGATGCATCTCTTCATCTCACACACTGAATTTATAAAAATAATCAGCTGCCATGTACCAAGATCAATCCCCACATCGCTGATACATATATTATCTACTCTCAAGCATAAACAAATGGCTCCGACGGCCTCTTCCTTGTCGCCGGCATTGATGGCCAACCTAGCCATCTTATACGAGTATCTCTCCAGCCGTATGCTAGCAAATGCTGCGAAAGTACACTGTGTCAATAGTATTCTCTCTCCTATATCCGAGGATTTGCCAAAGAAGGTGACGGCCACCTTCCATCATCTTAACATCCTCCTCCATCGTGTCTTTCAGTTGGTCTCCTACTTCTGGCAAGCTAACCTCGCCATCGATGTGATCCTCCACGACAACATTGCTTGTCTCCAGAAGACTTGCCGTCACTTGGAATGCTTAGTCGAGGTGACGGGTGACCGAGTTAACCTTCTCTCATGGTCTCTGAGTTTGTGTTCTTTCGTTATAAGTGGAAATATTCTTAGCTGATACATCTTTGATATATTTAAGCTTCAGCTCAACTTAATTTTAATGTTGTGTTTCGCACGCAGGAATTTTTTCCGATCCATGAGAGAATTAGAACTGTTTCTTTCTGCATTTCAAATGGGGCCAAAGTGTACTGCACATGATTCTTTTTTCTTAATTTGTTGCCAAAAATCGAACTTGACGAGATCTCGAAAATATTTGTTAAGTACTCAAATTATATGTATCACCGGCGCTCACAACACTGGCAAATAATTAAGCTGCGCCTTTTGCCTCAAAATATTGCCACAAAATCTAAGCTTGTGCTATTCGACGATTCTTCAGATCAGAGTTCATCCGCGTGTTCGACGAAAGGCCAGATGAGTGGACGCATCATGCATGCGAGACACTTTAGGGCCTCTTATGATTGGCGTCCGATGCGAATGAAGCTTCTAATGATGAGAAGAAGAGATGTTTTAGTTACATGCATGAGATGCAAAAAGAAAAGAAGTAACATATATTTGGGTGTGTCTAAGCATCATTCGAATGTTTTCTTCCTATCAATCATCCAGATTTAGGACCGTTAGATTAAATATCCAACGGTCCCTTTTTCTTAAGGGGGAGGTTTTTTTTAAAGGAGGGGGAGGTTTTTTTTAAAGGAGGGGGAGATTTTTTTTTGGAGGGAGGGGGGAATTCATGACCGTTGGATCTCTAATTCAATGGCCACAAATCTGGATGATAGTTAGGAATAAAATATTCGGATGATGTTTATCAAAGAAGATCATATATGCATGGGACCAAAGGAACAAGTGAACTCACATGATTAGTTGGGCTCAAATGATTAGCATGTGCCCTTCCCTTTCTTTTAGATGCCCTTCCTGCCTTCTTTTTAATCCCTAGAAAAAAATTTCATGACAAAAGTAGTCTTTCGATTCATTGTGCCTCTAAAGTTCTGTTAAAATATGATATTCCATTGGTGGTCTTTTTTTCCTTTTCTTTTTTTGAGGCTCTCTGATTCTCTAATTGACAATAAGATCTTCGCATTTATGGAAGCATCTTGCTTGAAAGGACATTAATAGTATCTTAGGGCATTAGGTATTATGACTTTTGTGGCATTTGGTACCAGGCGCCCCTCTCTGCATGACACTAGGAAAAACAGACACTTCAGCCCATCTGAAAAAGGGAGGTGCCATGGCAATCTCAGTTATGATGCAGATGTGTGGTAGCCGCAGCCTGGTAGGGTGTTGTGTCACTTTTGTTTGGTTCATGGACCATCACTAATTAATCTTCCTGAGTATATATTAAGGCTATGTTTATATTAACTTCTAAAAGCTATTTTTTGTATACTATCTAACTTTTAAATAGAATGTCTTTTTAAGACAAGGTCTACTAGTCAATTATAGTATACACTGCAGCAACAACATTTATATTGGCCAAAATCATATGCGAGTATCTCTATCTACAAACTTTCATATAATCTGTTACTATTCATAAGTCAAAGTTAAAAATCAAAGCTAAAAACCAATATGAATAGCCCCTAAAGATTCTTCACCTTCCTCTATGGAGTATACGAGAATAAACAGTGCATTGCAACCAACTGAAAATTACAGGCCGACATTAATAGTTTAATTCAACTCAATAAGCCCAACTAAAATCAGAAGCCATATGTACTTGCATTGTGATATCTTATTGGCCCTTTAAGATCATCCTATCATGTTACTAATCATGCAGATTATTACTTTTCTAGTTTGACAACATAAGGGGATTATCATTGCCACTTCCATATGCATGTGCCTGCAATCTCAGCCAAATTAATCATTGATCACTTCCATGAGTAACCATCACCTTCAAGGGCCCATGGCAACACTTTTAATCCGAGCTCACTCATGGAAGGGGCTAGCTTAGCAGAAGCTTAACTTCTCTCTCCTACATATGCATTGATGTAAGAAAGGCGAGGCTACCAATGGGTCCACACTAGTTATGGGCAACATGTGAGGCAAGACTCTCGGCTAAATTTTCTAATGGTAACTAAACATGTTAGTGACCAGTGGGCACTGCAAGCTTCTGAAACACCTCCTAGTTTAAGCCTGAAGTGATGTCCTCTACTTGGCTGCAGGGTCAATCTAATACAGCAATCTAGCATGGAAGGCAATGGAACAGACTTAGGTGCTTCCTTTCTCTGCGATAATGCGTGTGTGATCTTCAAGAAAATCTTCTGACACAAGCAATCTTTGTCCAATTCAAGATGCATGAAAGGTCAAAGGAATATCTTTGCCAGATCTGAGACCACATTTACTTTTATCATTGCAGCAAGATCCATAATCAGGATCAATGAATCTTATTATCTTGCTACGCATGCTCATGTATAGTTCATGTCCATTTGTTCTTCCAACTTAATTAATTACCATGATGATCTGATCAGGTATTAACTCCTTTTTTGTTAGAGATGAGATGAAATACCTGATTGTTAAGTTTTAAGAAATTTTACTGAAGATAATTCCAGTATCAACGCGGAAACATTAACATGCTGAAAACATTCCAGACTATTACTGCAGAGCATTTTGCATAGATTAGACCACAAGTTACACTGATACAGTATGAGAGCTATGTTTTCAGGATCAGTAATACTGGTTGCAAACATCTAGGATTTCTAGCAACAAAGTCATATACTGATGGCAATGTTTTTGACATATTTTGCAAAGATGGCAAACTTCCTATCATATTCAGTTTATTCTCAATCCCTCTGATGTTGCTGCTGAAGTCTTGAAGAATATTATTCAGGTAACTAAGTAAACTGGACATAGTCAGAACTGGCTAAATCAAGCTATTTATCTACCATAGTTTCGTGTTATGGGCTAGCACCTTTGGCAGTGCGTCCATGCGCCCAGGGGGATGGGCAGAGAAGGAAGAAAAGAAGTAAATGATTCTTTTTCTTTATTCCAATAGCATATGGTAGCCCTTTATATAGATGGGCTCCATCCTAACAAATAGAAGCTAATATCATATCCCTAATCATATCTCTAACAAATAAAAACTAATCTCTAACTCAAATAGAAACTAATCTCTGTGGTTGGGCCCACGCCCATGACATTACACCCTTTCCGGACATGCAGCTCATCCTCGAGCTGCTAGGCGATGGCCATGGTTGCAGTTCCACTTCGATAAAGTGTAGCACTTTTAGCTAAGCAGTGCCTGCAAAAAAAACACAATTTTTCCTTTTTTCATTAACAAGCCACTGTTGGTTACAAAACCGACTGACCGTATCACACTGAAGAGGCCAAGACTTGACCAAAGAAAAAAGCAGTGGCTCTGGTGGCTACAGCAGCGGCCGCTTTGACGACCGACGAGTGGCAGCTCGACTCCGGCGACTCATCGGTCAGAGCGACGACCTCACAAGCGGCAGGGGTTTGCATCGAGGTCAAGTGGAGCCGCACGGTCCGGAGAGAACCGATGGCGACTAGCTCTAGAGCACATCGGGAGCAGATCGGGAGGTGGCAGCCTTACGGGTGAGTAAGGTAGAGGGCCCCGACGGCGATGGCAGGCGAAAAGCCCTAATAGTGGCTGGCTCCAGGGAAAATTGAGAAGCGACAACAGAAAAGCGATGGCCATACGGGCAAGTGCCGGCTCCAGTTGACGAGAAAACGGAGGCAGCGATAGGCTTGTTCCAGAAGCACACTGAGATACCGTGGTTCTAGAAGGCATCGGAGCCGATGAAGTGGAATCAGCTTGCGACGGTGCCGGTGGCCACCACGACACGGAAGAGCCAGAACGAGAAGTCGACGGGGGTGACATTTCCTGAGAAGATCTTTGTCCCAAATCGCACAGACTGCTCATAGCAGCAGTCCATGAGCTCGACGAGGATGCCTTTGGGAAGACCCAGGAAGTACTCGACATCGGCGGTGGTGGCAAACACGTGAGAGGAAGTGGCTGGATCCGAGCTAGGGCGCGACGGAGAGGGCCGGCGTGTCGAAGAACACCACTTCGCCCTGAGCGAAAGAGGGCACCATCAGCGTCGGCTCTAGCATTGCTGACCGGGGTGTTGGCTTGTTGCCGTGGCTGACATCGATGATGCACGCGGAGAGTGAGCTGTCAGGCGCAGGAGCATTGAGGAGAATCACGTCGACGGTGGAGTCCTCCTTGGGGACATTGAGTAGGTCATCGATGTGGCGGAAGAGGTTGTCGCACGTCGCCTCCTGGAGGCTCTGCTCCCTCATCTTCTTCATTGCCATGAGTTCGTCCTTGACCTCCATCGCGAGCCTCATGCAATCTTGGATTCTGAAGCAGATTTCAGCGTAGAGGCCCCTTGTGACATTGATTTCTTCGACATCGGAAGCCATGGTGAGTGGCTCTGATACCAAGTTGTTATGGGCTAGCACCATTAGCGACGCGCCCATGCGCCCAAGGGATGGGCAGAGGAGGAAGAAAAGGTAACTGATTCTTTTTCTTAATTTCAATAGCATGTGACAGCCCCCTATATAGATGGGCTTCCTCCGAACAAATAGAATCTAATCTTAATCATATCCCTAACAAATAGAAGTTAATCTCTAACTCAAATAGAAACTAATCTCTCTAGTTGGACCCACACCCTTATGGGCTAGCGCCATTGGCGGTGCGCCCATGCGCCCAGGGGATGGGCAAAGGAGGAAGAAAAGGTAATTGATTTTTTTCTTAATTCCAGTAGCATGTGGTAGCACCCTTATATAGATGGGCTCCCTTCTAACAAATAGAATCTAATCTTAGTTATATCCCTAACAAATAAAAACTAATATCATATCCCTAACAAATAGAAACTAATCTCTTTGGTTGGGTCTATGCCCATGACATTACGCCCCTCCTTGACATGCAGCTCATCCTCGAGCTGCTAGGCGGTGACCATGGCTGTAGAACCTTCCAATCTCCTTCATGTTTCTTCCAAAGAACAATGTTGAATGTGTTCTTGGCTGTGAACATTGCAGCTTGGTTTGTGCCATTACGCATGACAGTTGGTAATGCTCCAGCCCACAGACCAAAAAGTTTGAACGATTGTCTTTGCACAGTGTATGGGCCCTTTATATCTGAGCAGGTCTAGGCTTAGTCCTTTTGTTGTTGTAATATGATCTTTACCACCTTGAACACCGACTACAGCACGGCGTTGGAGTTGAGGTGGCACATGGAGGTGGAGCCGGAGGCCAAGCCGCTGAGGGGCGGATGTGTCCGCGCATGGCCGGATCTGGTGGCTGGGTTGGGGGCGGTGCGTGCGACGGCTGATGGCTAAGAAACTTCCTGGCGCTAGAGCAGTGACATGGTAGGAGGGTGCCAGATTCGAGCTACGGCATGGTGGAGAAGGCAGGGTCCGACCTGGAGAGGGCGACCCAGTTCGGCAAACTTCCTAGCAAAGGAGAGGCGATGGCGTCGGTAGGCGGGAAGCCCGGATCTGAGCAAACGGCCATGGGGGAGCCCTGATCCGACATATCCGATAGTAGGATCTGGTGTGGGGGCTCATAAGCACATGGTTGGGGCTGCGGGAGAGCTCGTCCTCCATCTTGTCTAGCAGCACGACGCTGATGTTGGTGGCCCGTGCAGAGGCCTCGATCAATGAGGCGTAATTGGCACCAGGGAAGGCGGGCTCGTGTGGGATGGAGGTGTCATCAAAGAGGCCTGACTGCCACTCCAATTATGCCATGCCCAAAGGTGACGCAATCAGCATCGACTCCAGTGCCATCGACCGGGGCACCGGCTTTTGCTGTGGCTGACATCGATGATGTGCACGGAGAATGGTCTACCGAGCACGGGTGCATCGAGGAGGAGCACGTCGGCAGTGGAGTCATCCTTGGGGACATTGAACAGGTCAACTATGTGGTCCAAGAGGTCGCTGCTCGTTGTCTCCAGGAGGCTCTACTCCCTCACCATCTCCTCCTGCTTTTTCTTCGCCATGAGTTCTACCTTGACCTCCACCGCAAGTCTCATGCAGTCATGAATTCCTGAGTGAAGCTCAGCGTAGAGGCCCCTCATGGCCATGAGCTCTGCCTTGACCTCCACCGCAAGTCTCATGCAGTCTTCAATTCCTGAGTGGAGCTCAACGTAGAGGCCCCTCATGGCTTGAGTTCTTCGGCATCGGAAGCTATAGTGAGTGGCTCTGATACCAAGTTGTTATGGGCTAGCACCATTGGTGGTGCGCCCGTGCGCCAGGGGGATTGGCAGAGGAGGAAGAAAAGGAGTAAATGATTCTTTTTCTTGATTCTAGTAGCATGTGGCAGCCCCCTTATATAGATGAGCTCCCTCCTCAGAAATAGAATCTAATCCTAATCATATCCATAACCAATAGAAACTAATCTCTAACTCAAATAGAAACTAATTTCTCTGGTTGGGCCCATGCCCATGACATTTCCTAATTTTAGAAACTTCATAATTATTTTCCCAAGTCTACAAACTTAAACCATTGCTTTCCAAGTCTGCAAACTTAACACAGTATTAGAGCAGTCTATGACTATAATCCTAGCAACTAACAGCATCCAAAACTACCTTACAAGTAATTGTATCCTTGTGAGGTGTGAATTAAATGTAACATGACTTTAAGTACATCCTCACAAGAACAAACAAGAACCTAGGATGAATAAATCATGTCCTTGAGGGAAAAGAATGAGAACTACTCGAACGTGTTCTCAACAAACCTGTTGTTCTAAAGAACCTCAGTGTCATGCTCTAAAAAGTAGATGTTTTGTGAGACAGTACAACCTCCTATATGCACTGCATATTCTTTGACACACAAAATAAGATGGTTAACATAGGCACTTTATTATTCAACAAAATATAGCACAAATGCATGCACAATAGTAGGATACTTGAGTTCCATCAATGTACAAGCTACAACCATCATATTAGCCTATTAGGACTAAAACTTCAACTGAAAAATCTGAAACAATTCATCCTAAAATACTAGTTAAAGGCAAAATGTACTACACTGGTCATGTGATGACTAATCATCACATGATGCAATGCAAGTAGAAAGTAATTAATCAAGAGATGACTAATCATCGTAGTGCAAGAGGAGGGGCAGAACCTTTTAACTTCTACTCTGAAGATCTATTATATGTGCACATGATTGACTTATACAGAGCTAGGTTGCTTCCATATGATCTCTTATCCACCTTTGTGTTTGGTGGGGCATCGAACAATTCCAAGATAGGACCTAGCAAAAACAAGAACCTACTCTCTTGGAAAACATGCAAATGGCCTTGTTCCTTAGCAAACATAGCTTGTGGCAACATGCATCTTCAATTAATGTCATGAAGTTAACAAAGTTTCACCAATGAAAAGATGTGCATGGCACCATGTAGTCTAGCTACTCTGTGGAGTGTAGTCCCTCCATTCCCAAATAGATGCTAATGTTTTACTAAGACATAACAAGAAAAGGTAATAGTCAAATGTGTGTACTGTGTCGATGTCTATAAAGACATCTATTTTGGAGCAGACAGAGGAAGTATATATTGATTGGTTCCTCTTGTGGCTACAGACCAAACAGAGAGAGAGTATAGTAGTGGAGAGTTAGGTGAGCAATGCTTAGGGTTTCCCCATGGCCTGCATCGTGTGTGTATATATATATATATCCACATGGGGAGTATTTTTACAGTGGTACCCTTACATTTTAGTATCTCTCTCAGGGGCATTTATGCCATTATACACGTCCCACTTTGGGCATTACAGCCTTCTAGCAGACCGGCTGGGCTTAGGTGGGGGCCACCCCTACAACAGTTCCATTTCAATGGATCGAACTTACCAATTAGGAGATTTAGTGTTGATTAGGATTTATGATTATTCACACCTTGGATTTGCAAAATTATTGGATTCCATAGGGCATAGGCATATCCACTAGCTCTAGCACAAAAAAGTATAGCCCCCACTTGTGACCTATACTAGTGTTAATATAGGAACAAACAAAGCTAGTGTAAATCAACTAGGGGTTCATGACCAAAAGTGTGAGTTCAATACTGGGCCAACCAGCCATGTGGAGGTACCCCATTATCAAATTGGGGGCAGATTCTTAGCATGAGCTAAGTTGAGGCCAAGTCAACATTGTATCCCTCTGGATGGTTATAATTTTTCTTCATGCTTTCTTGAAAATGAAGAGCAAAACTTCCCTACTTCATCTTGCATGAAGATCATATGGCAGGTGTGCTAGCTACCACCTTACCCTAATCTCCATCTCTAGACCATGTCAATAGCCTAGACACTAGAGTGGACTGCAAGTACAATGCGTTGAGTATAGTATTACATGTACGCCTTCTCTAAATTCAAGTGCGTCTGCAGGCATGCCTAACTCTCTGAACTAAAATTGGTAAAACACATTGTCATTTGCTACAATGATTGTTGTTCTTATTCTTTTATATACAAGGAGAGCAAAAAAATCCCTTCTTCATCTTGCATGGCAAGTAGTAGAGACGACTGAAGTCTATTGTAGCTGCATGAGCCTTTCTTGAATTCAAGTTTCTGAAAAGACTGAAATCTAGGATAAATCCACAGGACTAAACTTAGATGTCAGGTCATTTCTGGTGAAATTTACAAACTTCTGAAGCAGACATTGGACCATAACAAGTTGAATGTTGTGGTACGGGTTAGTTGGGTACGGATCCGAGGACCAAGGGTAAAACACTCACTCTTGAATGGCTGGCCATAACGCTATCAAGGCTCTGAGGCTTAGTTAAAGAAGAGGGGGAGAGACTAGACACTTTGTTTATTCATTGCTTGCTTATGAATGATACAACTCGTCTCTTTATATAAATAAGGTTAGCCCCTAACAACATGAAAACTAACATAATCTAATATAATCAATCAACTAAGGATAAGATAATATCCATACTATCTAAATATGAAAATATTCATCTAACTATTTCTAATATGAAGATATGTATCTAACTATTCCTAATATGAAGATATGAGTCTAACTATTCTTAATATAAAGATATGCATCTAACTATTCCTAATATGAAGATATGCATGAATGTTATAGACTCCATGTTGTCGCACCTCCTTGTGCGCAGGCTATGGCCTTCCTGGCTACGTCCCTGACAACCAGCGACCATAACATTTCACTCATCACGGTGAGGCAGCTCACCCTCAAGCTACGGCGGTGGCCATGGTTGAAGTTCTTCGTAACCCTATGCTGACAAAAGGGCATGATGATGACGTCGTGACATATGCAAGAGGGTCAGCGAAGCTTCAGTGGACGACAATGCTGATTGCACCCCTCCATGTGGCTTGACATTGACGGTGTTGCTGACAACATCAGCAACCGGCATGGGGCAATTATGATGCTCTTTTGCCCTATGTTTCAATGGCTATAGGATAGATGCAATGGCGTCGCCCCCATGTGATAGCCGCTACGAAATGCACCTTTGAAGGCATGGCGTCGACCGGTCGTGTGGAGAAGACCGCTGCTAGACAGCAGCAACCTTCCTCCACAACAAAGGCGCCAAAGGTGCAGCCAAGGACGGTGTTGCCCGCTGAAGCGTTGGTAGCAACAACAGGTGATGGAAGTGGTGACGGTGGAGATGGAGGCGTGGCCATGGTGATGATGACAAAGCACGTCCCGGTGCTTCTCCATCTTGGCCTCTTCCTCCAGAACACCAAGCATCTTTTCAAACATCTCAAACATGCAATCCAACATGTCACTGATTGGCATGGAATCTAAAAACCTCACTACCCCACGGTGGAAGGGGCAACGATTGGCTCTGATACAAAATGTTGTGGTACGGGTTAGTTGGGTATGGACCTGAGGACCGAGGGTAGGGCACTCGCCCTTAAATGGTCAGCCATGCCGCCGCCATGGCTCATCTCTTTATACAGACAAGGTTAGCTTCTAACAATATAGAAACTAATATGATCTAATGCAACCAATTAATTAAAGATAAGATCATATCCATACTATCTAAATACGTAGATATGCATCTAACTATTCCTAATATGAAGATATGCATGCATGCTATAAACTCTTTTGAGTTAGGGCGACTCATATCTTGTCTTTTAAGATTTGAAAAGGTGTGCTATAAAGAGTCCTAGATGAATCCTACAAGGATTAGGACTTCTACTCCTATTTGTATTAGGATGCCTACTCTAAATTAGAGAAGGGCTAGGAGGGACTATATAAACCATGGGAGATGTCCATGAAAAGCAACCAAAACAATCAAGTCTACTCATCCAAAGCAGAGGGTGTATGAGAGGATTAGAAGTTAAGATATTCTTTAACACTAGGTTCTTGTATAGGGCAAGGATCTAAGATTTCTAAAAGATTCAAGAGGGTTGTGAGTGAGAGACAATCCCTTGTACTCTTTTCAAGTTGTGCTTAAAGAATTTGCAGTTGGCTTCGCCAAATCTTTTCTTTCCCATCGCGGTTACTTTAATATCGTTATTTTGGTTCTCTCTATGAGATTCATCTTCTTCATTCTTGATACTGTGCACGCTCATGTCGTATCTCACAAACTCTTATCAGATTTGGGGGCTGCTGCACATAAAAAGGGGTATGAAAGTGTAACAAGTGGTATCAGAACCAAGACCAGATTAATCTAATTTGTGAGAAGGTCGGTAAAACATCAAATGGTACAAAATCAAGATCAATGTCGACGATATGGAATCAAGTAGAGAAATTTGGCAACGGAGAAAATTTCAGCGTGTGGCAATGCATGGTGAATCATGTCCTTGTCCAGCAGGAGCTAATCGATGCTCTTGAAGGGGACAAACTAGAAAAGTCATCCGATGAAGACTGAAAGGTGATGGAGTGGAAGATTGTCAGTACAATTCATCTATGTCTCTCTGGTGAGATAAAGTACTTGTGATCAAAAGGAATTCACCGAAGAAATTATGGGTGGACTTAGAAGAATTGTATATCACTAACAAATCGACGGTGTGTTAAAGTGACAACTATACATGTTGTATATGGAGAAAGATACATGGTTTATTGACCATCTCAATGTCTTCAACAAGCTTATCACACGGCCAACTAGTGTGGATGAGAAAATTGAGGAAAACGATAAGGTCGTCATACTAGTATCATCTCTTCTACCATCATAGGAGCAATTGGTGATGAATATTCTCATTGAAAAAGTCACTCTCAACTTCAACAAGATAGTTGCATTTCTATTGAGGCAAAGTCCTTGAAAAGGCTATTGGAAATTTTATGCTCGGGAGACCAAGAAACAAAGGTCACAGGAAGAAGAAGAAGATCAAGAACAAGGGCACACATGTATGCTATCTATGTAACAAGGAATGCCACATGATAAAAGATTACCCCGAGTTTGAAGCAAATGAAGGGTGCATGTTCCGTGGTAGTAACAAAGGATGATTCGGACATACTAGTTGTCAATCAATCAAGTACTTCTCATGAATGGATATTATATTCACGTTGTTGCTTCTATATATATTTGGTGAGGGAAATGTTTGACGACCCGACGCATGGAATCGTTCACTTAGCGGATTGCAAGGAGTATGCAATTACTGAGATGGGAACGGTTACATTGGAGATGTATGATAGAGCACATTGCACATTGATAGGAGTTCGGTGCGTTCCTAGCTTAAAAATCTAATATCTGTGAGGTCACTTGAACTCGAATGTTGTGAGGTATCATTTTGAGGTGAAGTCATGTGAGTTACTTACAAAGGGCGAGTAATTATGAAAAGTATCTGGAGTAATAAAGAATATTGATTAAAGGATAATCTTAAAGGTGGAGCAACTAATAGGAGGTGTGATAAAAATATTGGTCAGGAGAAGGAAACCATGTCATGAATGGTAAGTACTCAAATCTCATCTGCAGTTATGTGCGAAACTGCAAAGATGATTGCAAAATCTAGTAGACGTAAAGGTGAAGGCACAAGCTATTGGAAGAAGGTAGGCGTAGCGGGACTAACCACGTGGTATCGGGGAGCAGGTGGAACTTGGAGGCGGTACAAACCTATGGTATGGAAGGCTGTAGAAACAGGAGCTGTAGTTAACCAAACTACATAATAAAGGAGCTCTCAAGTAAAGGATCTAGGTAGGCTAGCCCAGACATTGAAACACACATTGTGGTGATATGCATGAGCCCCTGTGGTAGGGGCACTCCCAAAGGTGGGAGGAAAAACAAAAAAAAAAGGTGAAGTCAACTTGGAGCGAATTATTAGAAGAGCACAGTAACTTTAACGGATAAGAGTCAAAGTAGAGATTGTTGAGTTATGATGACTCATATCTAGTCTTTTAGGATTTAAAAAGATATGTTATAAAGAGTTCTAGATGAATCATACTAGAATTAAGACTTCTATTCCTATTTGGATTAGGATTCCTACTCTAAATCGGAGAAGCGTTAGGAAGGACTATATAAACCATGAGGGGTGACCATGAAAAACAACCAAAGCAATCAAGTCTACTCATCCAAAGCAGAAGGTGCACGAGAGGATTAGAAGTTAGGATATTCTTTAGCACTAAATTCTTGTATAGGGCAAGGATCTAAGAGCCCTGAAAGATTCAAGAAGGTTTTGAGTTAGCGACAATTTCTTATATTCTTTTGAGATTGTGCTAAATTTATGGTCGCCTTCGCCAATTCTTCTCTTCTATCATGGTTGCTTCAACGTCATTATTTTGGTTCTCTTTACAAGATTCATTTTCTTCATTCTTGATACCATGCACACTTGTGTTGTATCTCATAAATTCTGGTCCGATCCGAAGGCTGCTATGTATAAAAAGGGGTATCAAAGTGTAACAAACTCCATGCTGCTGTGCCTCCTCCTTGCGCACAGGCTGTGGCCTCCGTGGCTGTCCCTAACAACCAGCGACCATAAAATTGACAATTAGTAGTGATGAAATCAACTTGCCATGCCTAATGTCACTAATGTAATACATACTGTCCTACATTCAGGGTACTAAATTCATTTTTCAGATTGAAATGGTACCAGTTCTTGGCTGCTACACAGACAGGCCGGCTTAGTTTTACATGAAGCCCTGGACTATGTCAAATGAGCAATGATAGGAGGATACCAAATTGCCAACCTCAGTTTTAGTGGTTTCTGGATTGGAGCACATGTCAACTAGGATGGGCCAGCCCACCAACAAACTCAGGAATCAGGAGGCAATTGACTGATTCCTTTATTGTTTCTTTTGTTGGCTTTACACCAGAACAAAATTCACATATCGCAAATAAACAGAGAACACGTGAGAATTTGCTCTGGCCGTAACTATGTAGCCGAGTTTTCTAAATTTCTCTATTCTTTTTTCTTGCTCTTACTCTTACAAAATTAGTTACAAGGCTCCTTATTATATAGCCTAATACTCTCCGACCAACATACGTACTCGGACTTCAAATTGGTCGTGACTTCAACTTGAGTAACACACGGAGATGGACTCTACTATATCTTGGACTCAATTCACACTCTAAATCAAGATTATTTACAACATCTTTGATTATTATCCTCCTTTTGACTGTACAAAGCCTGAGGTTGTCAGTAAGTTGCCAAACTAATGTAATGCTCGCTGGATCACTGGTGTTTCAAAAGAGTAATCTAAGAGTATATGTGATTATGGATGGACTTATAAAAATCTGAATCTTTAGTTCAATTTGTCTTTTACTTTCAGTAATACACACTCAAATTTGTCTCAAAATGTTGAAAAATTGAAGTAGAATAGAATGCATAGGATATATATATATATATATATATATATATATATATATATATATATATATATATATATATATATATATATATAGATAGATAGAGAGAGAGAGAGAGAGAGAGAGAGAGAGAGAGAGAGAGAGAGAGAGGAGCCAGCACACAGGAACCATGAGGATAAATGGATGAACAGCATGTAAGAAAACTTTATTCACACATACCCATTTACTTTAGGAAGTTCATTTGAAGGCTCAAAACAAAGCATGTACAGGAGAGGACTCTTAGGTGGCCCTAAGAGTTCCACATTACAGAACAAAGAGATTGCAGTGTGACCCTAGTAACAGCCACCGGATTGATCATACAAGTTGACAAACATTGCTCCATAGAGGTTAGGGCTTTTAGCACTGAATAATTTCACCCTCCCCTCAGAGGCCAACCAATACCAAGTTCAGGAAATGGCTGTGACCGAGGCTCCAGACGACGGCTTCGCGGACACCATTGTTATTTTGAGAGTATTTGCAGATGCACTAAGAAGAAACCTCACTAATTAGAACGACAAAAAAAGATGTAGGAAAAGATCATCAGATGATTCTGACTGCTGAGTTTGTCGTCAAACAGTGGCAGCTAAAATGTACTGGTCAATCATCCACATAGCAAGGATCAGCAAAGCGCCACTGCTCGATCCGCGGTTGCTGCTTTCAGCATCATGTACATGCCAGTGTGCTCATTCAGCTCCGGTGCAGGGTTCGCCACCGGCTGGATCACTGACAAACGCTCCAGCAACGCCGTCAGCGCCTCACGCATCCATTCGTACCGACAGAACTGGTATGCGTCCGCTGGGGAGACCTGTTTTGAGCAGCATCTGTTAGCTCTGAGCTTAGCGAATGGCATTGACATGATACATAGATGTAGGTTTGATATGTGATGAACAGATGCCTCACCCACTGTCTGCCATGGGTCTCCTGCTCCGGCCAGTACTCGAGCTCCTCGTTGACCTCGAGCGCGAAGATGTAGCCTTTGCAGGCGCCCCTGGGGCTATCACTGTTCTGGCTGCTCTTGCTCCTGAACACCCAGAGCCCCAACGAGGTTCTCTGGATAAAACAGGAAATGATCATCAGTCACTTCTTGAGGCACCAGAAAATAATAGCATCAGCAACAACTAATTCATAAAAAAGAAGTAATTAACAATTTAACACCAATACATCACCAACAACAGATTATTTAGATTGGAGTTGGGCAAACAGGAGACACACCACATGCCAGCCAATCTGTTGACCCAGATCTCTGAAAATTCGTTCCCAGAGACAAAGTTTTCTGACGACAAGCCAGCCAAAGACGAATAAAAGAGGCAATGATTCACACTAGGAGCTCCCCAACTAGAAAACAAAGATAATCTTGAAAGAACATCCATCACATTGTGCAATTGGTATGCTTATATGTAACTTATGTTCTACAGTTTTTATTAAACCAATTTGTCGACAGCCATATCTGATCTCCTGTTGGTTATGATCCACCAAACGCTCCCGGCAAAATTTGTCAATAGAGAAATTTCCCCATTACTTTTGCTATCGAACATTGTCGCTATCAGTTTATTTAAGTATCCTTACAGATCTCGAGAGGTCAATTCAGCTAACTGATAGACGTAACTGGCACCATTTGCTTTATCATCCACAGGGTTTCGAGTGACAAAGCGGATCAAGGATAGATAATCTTGAAACTACACAGGTTACTTGCTAGGACGTTATTTCCCCACGTAACGACACAGACAGGCGCCGTCACGATCAAGCACGTACTTCTCAGACTGGCTAGATTGCTAAATGCACTCGAAACATTTATCACAACTGATGAACAGAAGTCATCGGCCACTAGCTTGTTTCCATTGAGCACACAAGAATGTGCTTCACGCTTGGCGTGTCGTCGCGCAGTCTATTAGAGAATTCAAGATTAATCAGGATTAGACCTGTTTCATGGGTGACACACACATCTGCTGCATGCTTGCAGTTCAGCTCTCAAATAGAAGTTGTTCATGGAATCAAGAATGACATGTCTATTATAGAAGAGAAGGGAGTAGATACTAGACAGTGGTAGGTTGATCAAAGGAAGGTGAATTACATTGATGTTGCCCTTCACTCCGGCCTCCTCTAGTGCCTCGCGGCACGCTGCCTCGTAGACGTCCTCGTCGTCCTCCCAGCCACCCTGACAAAAGCAGTGGATCATTCAATCAGCACATGCTAGTACTAATCTTGATCAAGTTGCAAACGAAACTGAGTTGAACTGAAGCTGAGCTCATGATGTTAGCTGTTGTTACCTTTGGGAAGATCAGATCATTCCTATTAGGTGTTGAGATCATGAGCACCTCAAGTTGCCCCTCTTTGTTCACACGGTACGGCACACATCTGCTCAAAAATTAACAAATGACAACTCATCAGCACAAGAACAATTTGGAACAGGAAATGGACTTGATTTGAAGCAGAGGTGCAGAGCCGCTAGTATGCTCCATTGATATGAGCATTAGCTTGCTAGATATGTTATATACTCACCCTGCGACGAGCCGGTACTCGTTGTCGTAGCGCTGCCTGAGCCTGCCCTTCCTCGCGAGAAGCTTCTCTGACGCCATTGCTGCACCAAACAAACAAGCAAGCCGGGACATGAGGAGAGAGAAAAGCGGCTCATAAAACGAAAACAAAATCTTGCAAAGCACAAAGCATCACATGGAGAATTCATCACCTCGGAAATGACGAGAAGTACCAGCAGAGGCTGCAGATGATGCTTATGGAGATGGACACCAAGTAGAGAAGAGCCAAGAACAGAGCAGATAAAAAACCAGAGAGAGGCCAAGAAACAGAAGGGTTTTGGTGACTCGATCACTCAGAGCTCTAAAGCACCAAGAAATGGCCAGAGGAGACGAGAGATGGGCTCTGCTTCGTGCCTCTCAGCACGGACGCTTCTTGCCTTTCAATTTAAAGCCGCGAGGTTGGGGGAGGAGGTCAACCGCAATTAACGCACCAGCGGCGCCCAACATGACAAAAAGGGCTTGGCTCGATTCTTGGAAACAGAAACATAAAAAAAAGCTTAAAGAATTGCGGTGATACTGTAATGATTTGGGAGGAAGCTCTGTCGAATTGCGCGGCACCTTGAGCCAACCTATGGGGCTGTTTTTCGGTGCCCGCTGATTATGTTTTTTAGCTGTTTATATAAGAGATTATAGAGTAACTAAAATTTATGTGCGGCGGTTTTAGCCGATATAAATGAAGTTGGTACAATATGTACTACAATTAACTAGTAGACCCCATATTGAAAAGACACTCCATTTAAAAGCCACAAAAAAAACAGACCCTATGATTGAAATCGAGAGGGCCAAGAGGGTGCTTTTGCTCCTGCCTCAATCTCAGCGTGGCTGCAGTGGTTGAAAATATAAAGTTGTGGCTATTAGATTTTTTAAAGTAATTAAATTTAAAAAATAACAATATTATATCATCATGAGTAATATAAAAAATAAAAAAGAAAATATTTAAAAACCAATAAAACAAAATTAAGAGACAGAAGCTAGAAACCGAAAACTGAAGCCGCAGCAAGCCTCCAGACGTGTGAATAGGTGGGAAAGAAGCCGTGCTGAAACTGCAACAGCACACAGCAGTTGGGTTACTGTTGCTAGCATGGGATGGAATGAAACATTGTAGTGCCATTGGATCTTGATCAGACGGATAACTACTACGGCTACGTACACAGCCTATGGCATAGACTAGCATCTAGTTTGAACATGGGTGGAAAACTGAAAACACACGAAGGACTAGTATGTATTCGTAAAAGGTGCATAGTGGCCTCTATGAGTTCATCCATCTAGATATGCTAATCTTGAAATTTTAGCATAATAATACCTTTTTTTAGAGGATACAAGGAAACGCACTTACATTGCGATACAAATATTGATCAGATGGGGATATAAAACTAAAAACACATGAAGCACTAGTATGTATTCGTAAAAGGTGCATAGTGGCCTTTATGAGTCCATCCATCTAGACGTGCTAATCTTGAATTTTTAGCATGATAATACCTTTTTTTTAGAGGATACAAGGAAACGCACTTACATCACCATATGAATATCGACATATGGAGATGTAAAACTGAAAACACATGAAGTACTAGTATGTATTCGTAAAAGGTGCATAGTGGTCTCTATGAGTCCATCCATCTAGACGTGCTAATCTTGAATTTTTAGCATGATAATACCTTTTTTAGAGGATACAAGGAAACACACTTACATCATCATACGAATATTGACAGACGGGGATGTAAACTGAAAACACATGAAGTACTAGTATGTATTCATAAAAGTTGCATAGTGGCCTCTATGAGTCCATCCATCTAGATGTGCTAATCTCGAAATTTTAGCATGATAATACCTTTTTTAGAGGATACAAGGAAACACACTTACATCACAATACGAATATTGACAGACGGGGATGTAAAACTGAAAACACATGAAGTACTAGCATGTATTCATAGAAGGTGCATAGTGGCAACTTACTAAATTGGTTAGTGTATGTCCTATTTGGCAACATACCTCATGCCCCCACAAGCGCACACACCAACGTAAGATAGGGGAATCGGTATTCGTACGCAGCCTCCTTTTCAACTTTTTGGCATATATAGCATTGTTACAATCCGTAATTATAAAAATATTCGTATGCGTGACATATTAGTAAAAAAAATAGTGTTTATGTCATCCGGTTGCCGAGCGGCGACGCTGTGGAGGTGATGCGTGTGACCTGGCTGGGTGGCAGACAACATGTCGCCTTGCCACGGGATGGCAGGTGACCTGCCACCCCGCCGCCAGATGGCAGGTAATTAAGTCGACTAATTATCTGCCTTAATTATTTTTTGCATACTATTTGTTTGAAATTTTAAATATAGCAAATGAGTTTGAAAAATTATGAAATTTTATGTACGATCTCCTAACATAACGTACTTGATTGTGTAATTTTTTGATAATTTTATCTAATGTGAATGTTGCTGAAAAATTTGTACGATTTCTATATTTATAGGAGTTGTTACATATAGCAAACGAGCTCCAAAAATTACAAAATTTTATGTGAAGCCTTGCAACACTGTCGAACTAATTGTGTAATTTTTTGGAAATTTTATATGCTCCAAAGTTGCATTGTTAATTTAATCGTAATTAGCGATATACGATACTTAGGTATCTTCTGCAGTGCATGACCTCTGTCCTTCACACATATATCGACTCATTACTACTATCTTTCCTATTTTGTTGTGTCTTTTGCATAATTGTCACTCTGTCTGTGTCGTCCCCCTCACGCGCTCCCTCGTCCGTTTTGATATCATCATGTCTGTGTCGTCCCTCCTCACCCGCTCCCTCGTCTCCACATTTGTTAGTGTTACCATATCATCCCCCTCGTCCGAAATGCTACGCGTTAACAAGGAGTCATTAATTTACGAGGTGAGCGCACCGGGTTCTATTTTCGCTCTGCCATAAATATAAACCTCTCGCAGTTGGTCATCGGTCATCTAAGTCGCTTATCGCGAAATCTCATTCATGCGGTTGTCACTCAAAATTAAGAGTACATAGGTACTTATTTTGAGAAGCCAATGCATAGCTTATTAAGGACGTGCAGGAGGATGTGGCAGTGATGATTGCTTCTCCCGAAAAACAAGTAATTTTTATCGCATGCTTTCAACATTATTCTCGTAGTCCTAGTTAATTGTGTTATTTAGTTAGTCATAATTAATGTAGTTTGTATTATGAAGTAAATAGGTCATGGTAATTTAGACATAGTTTTTATTATTTTGTGTACGTGCGGTACCCATAATTTGTTATTGTATGGTAGTGTGTAATTAAGTAGTCGTAATTACTGTAGTGATAATTAGTTAGGATTAAGTAATGAGTAGTGTTAAGTAATTAAGTGCTAAGGACGATAGTAATGAATTACTCGTAATTTTTTCAGACGAGTAATCAAATTATCGGTAATTAATGAATTATTCGTATGTAGTTACACGCATGTAATCACTAACTTGCATACTGCTTGTCATAATTTTTTGTTGTAACGTTTATTGTGGATTTGGTTATTGTGGCTTCAGGTAGTCACGATATGGAACACTTGACAATGTTCTACAGTGATGGTCTTGTACAGGCCGAGCTCGTCTGGTCGCCATTCAGTATCATAATTTCATGTATCTTTTAGTGTATTGCATTAATTAATGTTTGTACCAATTTGAGATGTAATTGGCAATTAATCAATTCATTACCTAAATTGATTAACTCTGTAATCTATTATCACGCGTGATGTCTGTAATACTATTGCGTTCTTATTTGTACTCCTTTGCATGATGTACGAGCAAACTGAGTATATATGTCGGAAGAAGAAAGCTCATCTTGAGACATGCACGCGTAGGGAGCGCGACGCTCGCGAGAGGGAGCACGAGAAAAAGAGAAAAATGGTGACCGAGACCAAAGAGGCCGTCGAGGAGTTCAACGCCGAACTTACAAGGAAAAGAAAATGGCCCTAGTCTACGCAATAGGTCGGGCCGTTCTAAACTAGTCCCCCGAAGGTCGAATTTATTTCCATTCCAAAAAGGTGCATATGCATCGTAGGAATAATTCGGTTTGGTCCATCGTGTATGATGTTGTTTCTTATGCATGTAACCAAACCCTGTACGTTATGTTATTTTCAGTTTTATTATAAAGTCTATTTTAATTTGCAACATTAAATATCATCATCTTTTCACATTCAATTCTTTAAAATGAAGTCTCTTTGTTGTCATCTTACCACCAAATCCTAAGATTTCAAATCCATAAATCAAGTTCGAACTAAATTAATCCATTACCTCAATTTATAATTTACAAACCAATTACAATCATGTATGCAGGCTAATTAAATTAGCATCGCATTTTGTTAATTGCATTGTTAAATTAACATGGCAAATTTCTAGTACATAAAGTTCCCACAAAATTACACAATTAGGTCGACTATGTCAGGAGGCTCTATATAAAATTTTGTAATTTTTGGAGCTTGTTTGCTATACGTGGTAACTCCTACAAATATCAAAATCTTATTATTTTTTGAGCAACATTCGGAATGGACAAAATTGTCAACAAAATATACAGTCAAATTTATTGTGTCAAAAGACTGAACATAAAATTTTGTAATTTTTTTAGCTCATTTGTTTTATTTAATATTTTAAACAAATAATATACAAAAAATTAGGGCATGTAATTAAGCCAGCTTAATTACCTGCCGTATTGCCACCAAACGGCAAGCCAGTTGTATTGCGGTGGGGCGGCAGGCCACCTACCGTCAGTGGCGAGCGCAGCACACACGGCGGCGGCCAAGCCACGTGTCACCTCTAGACGGCAATTGCCCCGGTGATCGGACGCGTAGTACCATTTACAACTATTTTTGCAAATACAATTGCAAAACGGCTATATATACCAAAAATTTCTCCTTCCCAGGGGTGCACATGTCAGTGCGGATTTCTCCACTTTTTTGCCTACATCCATCCATAGTAATGTTGATAGTATGGGTTCCTTTTTTCAGTAGATCCTTTCTTCGCTACATAAATCAAGTACAATTTCATATGAATGCTAATGTTTCACGTTTGTATACTTTGATAATTATTTAGTCATAAATATTTGAATTTTCTCCATTAAAAGATCTATAATATGCAGAATAGCTTGTTCATGCATAATTTTCGAGACATGGTGGTGGGGCACATCGCAAAACTCTGGACTCCTTGTTATTAGATCCATGTCTATGAAATTGGTGTTGGAGTGCCAAGAATTTTGTATTAGATTTTAGCACGTATCTAAACTAGGATATATACTGAAACATTCTTTATTAAACAACAAGACTTCAACCTCTAAACCAATGATATCTTACCTGCTTAGATCTTAGAAATCAATGCAACATCTCAAAATAATCACATCAATACAGTAAGTAGGGACCAACATATGGCTCAACTAATGTTCATAATTCTCACCATACATGTACATGATTGCTTCTAGCTAGTTGCCAGCCAATATACCAGTCCTCTGCTATTTCTAATTAAAAGACCTCAAGGATTTCTTGTAGAAATATGTTCGATTGTGTCTACGTGGAGATGAACAATTTTTCTACAATTGAATAAACATTTACTTGACTGACTATTTACCGGCAAAAATTTCTTCTGTTGATAATAACCGGTGAGTACCAAAGCAGCCTTGCCTTTTTGTTTTAGCTTTTATTCATCCTGGCTAGTAAGACAGTGCCTGTGTCTGGCTGTACCAGGAGTGTCTGGCTGCAAACTGTTTTCACAGGCTACTCATTTCCCCACACACACACACACACACACACACACACACTATATATATATATATATATATATATATATATATATATATATATATATATATATATATATATATATATATAGAGGAAACCTCTTTTCTACTCTCGGATGTAATTACATCTTATTATATATCTCACAACATAAAGAGTATCTCGCATAACAGAGAGTATACGTGTAGTATATGAGTATACAAGTATATACTCCCACTTCTCATATACTTCTTTAATGGTGCTGTTATACCTCTTTATCTATTTAAGCATACTCTACTAATGGTTATAATATACTCTAAAGTGAGTTTTATGAAAAATTTCATAAAAATCTACTTTTATAGCATAAATTGCATATATGTTCTTTTATGTATGGACAAGGATATACAGCACAAAATTAAGGGTTTCAATGAAAATTTTTTAATCAATTTGCATTGAAGTATCTTAGAATTAGTAGTTAAGTATACCGAAAGTCATAAAGAAAAATAAAATATGCGTTTAAGTGGTATTCAAGTGGAAGTATATACTCTCAGAATACGGAATAAGCTTTTATATATATATATATATATATATATATATATATATATATATATATATATATATATATATATATATATATATATATATATATATATATAGTATAAATAACAGAGGCACCATAGTGCCCGACTCTATAATTAAATTTTTTTATCTATAGTTAAGACTTTCCATCCATGAAAAATACATTCTACTCCCGGATGAAGTTACTCTCACCTATGATATACCATCTAAACGAACTTAACATACTCGTTTATCACCTTAGCTATACTCATATACTAATTCTAAGATACTCCAATGCCAGTCACATGAAAAAATTGTAAGGGAACACATGGTTTTTTTTATATTTTGATAATACCTTCATATTCGTACATAAAAAAGGAGTATATTAAAAAATTGTACATACCACCTTAAAAAATACACATACAACTTAGATGGTCTTATATACTCATAAACTACATATGCATACCCTCCGTTGCGTTATATATACGAGTGTTTCATGCACCATGGTGCCTAGGCACCAATATCAATACCCGTTGATTTGCTTCGAGATTTGCAACGTTTGACGTGGGTATCTTCATATACCCATAAAAAAGTATATTTGAGATGTCAAACTCCGAAAAAATTTAAATTCAACTTCAGTTTAATTAGTTTGAACTAGTTTTATGGTATATACTCACTGTAGTTGCATTGAACTCAAAAGTAGTTCAAACTAATTTGAACTGAGTTCAAAACTTACTTACCATAAATATATCAAGGGTATAAAACATTTTCATACCCAAACTCAAAAAAATTATCAATCATACACATGTATCGGATGTTGGTGCCTAGGCACCATGGTGCCTTATGTAATTTTCCTATATATATATATATATATATATATATATATATATATATATATATATATATATATATATATATATATATATATATATATATATATATATATATATATAGTTTCATGCACCTTGGTGCCTAGGCACCAATATCAATACCCGTTGATTTGCTTCGATAGTGCTCATGTTCTATAATTGAGATTTTTCATCCATAATTAAGACTTTTTATCCTGATATATTATATATTATTTATCATTGCACTTGTATACATCTAAAAGTAATTCAAAGGCAAAGAAATTTAGTACCCAGATATCATGGTACCCGCGTACTAACTCCAGTGGTCTCCTTCACTCCGTCGTACACTCGCCCCGTTCGTCTACGCACGCCGCATGCCCCCCGAGGCCTCGCGAGGCTGCCCCACGCGATTGCCCGATTGCCTGCGCGTAGCCCCGATGTTCCTGGTCATGCCCGCGAGCCGTGACCCCACGGACCTCAGGTCCAGCGCTGCCGTACAATGTGTTATACATTGAACTCTGACCATCGTTCTCATCTCTCAAGGTGAATTTACATTTGTGTATTTGCAAGCAATGCTTCAGACTTTCGAGAAAAATTCGCATTCCAAACAGAGCTTTAAGATACACATGCATCTGTAAAAGTCTAATGCCGAGTTAGAGTAATGCATGGGGTATAGTTGTATCTCAAAATTTTTACGCAAAAAATCCGATGTATACCCTTTTAATACACAAAGCATACAACTATATTTACACATACTAATAGACTCCTAGCAACCCATTAGCCCCAACAGGCAACAAGTTAAGCCTATTAGCCCAAGTACCACGCTATCCTCACTTCCTCAATCGATCAACTACCCCCACCAGAGATTCCCCGATCGGCCAAGTCCTTCAGACTTCTACCCTAGTGCAGCAGCCGAGCTTGAGCTCGGACACGCAGCTCTGCCCACACGTAGCTCATTGCTGCTGTTATGCTCCTCGGAGGCTGGAGCCCCCGCCGTTGCCGACGACCACTAGGCACTAAAGAGGAAAAGGTAAACTAAAAAAGTCATCAAGCTAAATCCCGAGCCCGTGCTTCCCAATCTGTAGATATATTATTTTGATTTTTTTTCATCTGTATTGCTCTAGCTTAATTATGAAACGGTGGTAGATTCATGGCAGCACTAAAACAGATATGCCTTAAGTTTACACTTTTATCATCAAAATTCTGGCTCCGCCACCTGTGAGCATATAGTATCATCTTTCTTTTCAAAGCTTTCTACTGCTTTTGCGTTGGCTGCTTTGACACCCCTGTGTAAATTTCGTGAAAAATACGCTATAGTTGTGCCCGGAATCGTCTCTTTTATCAAAAAGGAGCATTTTGTTTTCATCAGCAGAGTTCTTTCAACTTTGCTTCGTTTAGGAGTGTTCACCCTCGTCACTAGCTACTCGGGAAATTTCCTGGAAATTGCCTTGATGGAAATCTATAATCTGCTCAACTTGAGAAAGCGAGATGATAAAGGTGACACAACGTGTTGCATCTATTCTTCTGCTGATGAGTAGTTTCATCATGTACAGCAAAAAAAAAAGGAGGGAATGGTTGGTTAAATTAAGAGAGCAAGTAGACAAACATACTTCGTAATTGACAGATCAAGTTTTATCTCCAAAAATCTTACCCAAAAAAGGAAAAATCAACACCACATGTATATGCACCCACATACACTATCGTGACCATCCGTTGTGCTTCGAGATTCGTCCGATTCCATCCCACCGCGATTTTAGTAAAAACAACCCTCCTGCATTTCGGATTCAAGAATTTGCACAGACCAAGAACTTGCATGAGCAAACAAGAACTTGCACGAACGAAGATTTTCAGATTAATCGGTTCGGCTTGAGCTTCTGGCTTATTTTTTACTATTTATAAATTTCGTCTTTTTCTGAACTTTTGGCTTTTTGTTGAGTTTTTTTTTGCCGGTTCTTTTTTCCCGTATTAGTTTGTATTATACATATTGGGCTAACATATTTTTTATATTTTTAAATTTTTTTAAATTTAATTATGCTAAATAAGTCTCTGTCAGCTACAGTGTATTTTTCAGCCAGCTACAGTATTTTTAGCCATAAGCCATGATCTTTTAAGCCCAACTGATCATCACCTAAAAATTTGCACGAACCAAGATTCAAGAAGATTCATCTCCCTTTACACATTTTGGATTCAACAAATTGCACGAACCAAAATCATGCCGAATTTTTTGATTCCATCTTCAATCTCTCTCTCTCTCTCTCTCTCCCACCCATTTGTCTACCTTTCTTTAATTTTCGGTTCATTTTTCTTTTTCTTCAACATTTTTCACCAAATTTTTATATTGGTTTCAAAACATTTTTTGGTCAACATTTGACCCATTTTCCGGTCCATTTTCCCTGTCCAAAATTGAACAATTTTTTTGTTTATTTTCTGTTCAGTTTTTTGGTCATTTTTTTAAAACAATTTGGTACATATTTTTCATCAGGATTTGGAAAAAAAATTGGTAAATTTCGTCACAAATTTTGGTAGAAGAAATTGCAAGATAAGATGAATGTGTAACATTTCCAGATTTTTCGAGCTTCATATTCTCGGTTCATTATTTCCGGTTGACATTTGAATGTGTAGCATTTCAATTTTTTTCTGAGTTTATGGTCACGGTTCATTTTTCTTGTTGAAATTTGAATGTGCAAAATTTCAAAAAAAATCAGTACAAGAAAATTTTGAAACATTGGGATTTGAATGGAAGGATGTGGTCCTCATCTGCTACAAGAATCGCAAGAAAAATTGAAAATCAAGAATATAATGGAAGGATGAGGTTATCATCTTTTACAAGAATCCCAATAAAAAATTCACCAAAAAATGAAAATACAAGAAAAGAATAAAAGAAGAGGAAGAAGCTGGATCTAGACACCACCAGCTCGGATCCGACATGGATGCCACCAGCGCGAGGACATGGCGGCAGCTTGCCTCCTTGCCGCTCGTCGTTGGCACTGGAGGAGTGGGAAGGGCAACGACAGCTAGGCACACTTCCGAAACCGCATGCCGACGACGACAAGGTCCTCCTCCTCTTGGATGTGGCCTCGCCTCCCTAGCCATCATCGTCAGTCTCCAACTATCTCATGTGAGAGAGAGATGAGAGAAAATTCTTCAAGGAGAGGGTAATGGGAGAGAGCAGTTCGAGGAGAGGAGAGAAGATGAGGAAGAGAGACCGAACGGCGGTGGCATAGCTCTGACAGTGAGCTGGTGCATGGAGGTGGCAGCGCAATTGGGGGAGGAGGGCAGCGGCATCTTGTGGGGTAGAGATACATGGGGGAGAGGGGGAGGAGAGGAGAGAGGGGAGGAAAAGAGAGGAGAGAGAGACAGGGAGAGATGAGAGAGATTGAGAAAGAGAGTATGGGAGAAGGACTGAGGAGGATGAGGAAAGATGTGCAAGGGAGCTTTTTGCAAAATGGATAGGTGAAGAATGTGCACCAATCTCAAAGCACAACGGATGGACATGATAGTGCATGCAGGTCCAAGCATATGTGGTAAAACCACATTCAAAGTGTTGACGAATTACTATCGATCTTATGAAATAAATATGGGAAACTCAACACTTTGAATCACACAGAGGAAATATGTGTTTAGATAGGTTTGGGCCTTCTCCCAAAAGAATAATAACCCTACTTATGTGTTCCTATATTTGATCAAAATGAGACATGTAAGGTTATCTAAGGTTGCAAGTATATAATGCCTTGCGATCTCTCTCCCTCCTGTCGTCTAATGTCCTCCGTAAATAGCATTGAAGGGGTGGTATAGTTGATACCTATGGAGAGCTGTCTCATGGAAAATAGCAAACTGCACTCAAGGAGCAGTTCTTGTTGATGAGATGTTCCCCTGACGCGGTCGTCATGCCATTATTGTCAATGACAGAGGAGAAAGATGTGCGGTTATGTCAATGGCATAAGGGTGCATGCTTTCCTCATTAATCGAATGTAGTCAGTTACAATAGACTCATCTCCTAGTCAGAGGTTTGTGTTCACGTGCCAGATCGTAGACATCTCCGACTAAGGGGGTGGTCAATACTCGAGGTAGTCTGAGTATACTCTCTCCGACCAGGAGGTACTTATGTAAGTTGTTTGATTTAGTCTCATCAACCGACTATTATTGACAATAATTTAGTAATATGAATTACTTGATCCTCGTCATCTAGCCCTCAACTTCAAGTGAAAATACTATACTTGAGAAGGATTTGAAGGAGCTGGTTAGAAAGTATTTCCCTACTGGGATGTCTCTTAACCAAATCAAGACTTAGTCAAGAAATTTATTTTAATTGAAGTTATAAAATTAATCCACTTAATTACTATGTAAATGGAGAAGGAGGTGAATGGTCTCATCGATTTCTACCCATTAAGAGCAATTCCCGAGGAAAACCGACTGTTGTCTCACCTTAGTCTTTGTTTTGACGATGCATGGTTATAAATAGAACCTAGGTGTTAACCTTAGATTTTTACTTCTCTCCCAGATCGATTCATCTTCTCCAAGAAATTTTCTTGTCCCTCTTGTTTTTCGACCTCAAATCCACCAAAAAAGATCATTGGATCCATATTAGATATGAAACAATGGTGCAGTATTCCAACTAGGGCAGAATCAGGGATGAGCAGCAAGAGGATCCATTCACTAGACACTCAGAGGAAGATTCTAGATCGAAGTTTGGTGAATTGAAAGGAAGCAGCAGGGCAACACTTCCTATCTGGCGAGGAAGGTGAAATCATTGTCTTCAAAGCCTATTGTGAGTGCAATTTCCAACTGCCATCTCACCCATTCTTGGTGGCCATGAGCATTTTGATGTAGAGTTTGTGAACTTGACACCTAACTCCATCACGATGTTGAGCATTTTTGTCTACCTCAGTAAAGCATACTTAGGGATTCTAGCTGATCTGGACCTCTTCAAATACTATTACGGTGTGTCAAAGAATGCTGAGACGATCACTAGAAGTTGCTCCCTGTGCCTCCATGATGGGAAGGTGAAGGAGTATATCCCCATATATACCAAGTCCTCTTAGTCCACATGGAAGAAAAAAATGGTTTTACATGAAGGTGACCTAAGATGACCAACTACACTTTGCGGGGAAGGTAGCGATGAAGAATTGATGGGAGACAACTTCATTTGGTTGTGGTCAGATTGCTCCATTTATCAAGGCTATCAACCTTCTTAGGTAGTAGGGGCTAATTGGGTGGCACATGGTGAATGATTTCAACATGCACCGTATCAAAGCCTTGAAGAGGCAAGCACACCCCATGTGGAAATACATTGGGGCAAATGACTCGACTAGAGATTATCGGGATGGTGAGTATTTTCAATTAAATCCACTCGAAGTATTCTCCTTCCGAGCAAAATCTAACTCATCATCATTTATACAGACTTCCCTCCGACTGAAGATGTTGATCATGTCAAGAACACCTATGAAAAGGA
Source organism: Dendrocalamus sinicus (assembly GCA_036346575.1). Taxonomy (NCBI): domain Eukaryota; kingdom Viridiplantae; phylum Streptophyta; class Magnoliopsida; order Poales; family Poaceae; genus Dendrocalamus; species Dendrocalamus sinicus. The sequence continues at coordinate 17,697,640 of CM070652.1, forward strand.
ACCTTTAAACAAGGAAAGGGCTCAAATTCTGGTTGTCATTCCTGACAATGAGAGAAATGACCGATTGAAGCTAAACTTCTTGAGTTGATATCAATTTGGGTGGTACTCAAAACATAAATCAATAAATATTTTTATTTTCTTTTTCACAGGTCGTAGATGTGTGGGAGTCTTCAGACGATAGTGATGTCAACTTGGGCTCTATGGAAGAAGACTCGGAAGAGGACAATCCAGTTCCTCCTAGTAAGAAATGTCATCTTGTAAAGATGACATACAAGGAGATAGACAAAGGATACACTATTTATTTGCCTCCCACCTCCCCAGTTATTCGATCCCAAGCAGTGATTGCCCAAGGAGAAGGAGAGGGAAAATAGTGGTGGAGCCTAAAAGTAAGTTCTACCCTTAGAGGTACATTTCCACTATGATTCAACAACATTTTCTATTTCCCCATCTCTTGCATTTGTAGAAAAATGTAAAAAGAGAACTGAAAAGACTTTGTTTCCTTTATGAAGGCTACTGCGGTGCCATTGTAGGATCAAGGATAACCGAATAAAGAGGGTGAATAGAAGGTTTTAAAAAAAATCTTTTGGCTAAAACACAATTTTAAGTAAGTATGAACTACAAATTTGTTTTACACAATTCAAAGCCTAAAATCTCTAAGTCTCACTATGGCACCACAAAATTAAGTCTAGGCAAAATGCAATTCTATCTAAGAATGACAAGCAATTAATTATGTAGGATCGATTACTCAGAAGGGGGTGAATGATTGTTGCTGCATTTTCAAAGTCTCCAGAAGATCGATGACGCTTTCAACTACTCCAAGATCAATCACCTGATTAGATGCCCACCGTACGACCGCTTGATTAACCGTTCTACTTGACGCCCGCTCGATCGACTGATCTCACATTGATCATTGTCGTATAATCCAAACCACCAGCAATTACCAGCGTACTTCAAACAAATCAAGAACTAGATTGATTCAAGACTACCTTTATTGCTGGAATTTCGTGAATTTATAAAGTGCCCTCACAAGCACCCCTAAAAACCTTCTCTATGAAAGCTTTCTCATAACCACACTAAAACTTTCTCAAAAGCCACACGTTAGCCCTTAGCCTCTTCCTGCTTGTATAGACTAACGTCCCAACCGTGTTTGACTCAAACACGAACGCAAAACTCTATCTCTTCCTCAAATCAAAGGATCCAAAACCCTTCCGAACACGGGTTTTATTCAAACTCTCAATCTTCTTAGTTATGGATTCTATCCACAACTGCTAACTCACCACAAGAAGAAACCTCCAAGACAGCACCTCCTGTATCTTCACCACGCACCATTAACTTCTGTGTCAAAGCCTTCAGGATTGCACCTCCTATAACTTCTCTGCGCATTATCACCACTCATGTTGAATCCTCTTGGACCGTACCACCCGTAGCTTCTCCATGAATCACCACCTTTGATCTCCATGTGCTCTAGCGTGAGCCCGATCACCCCGCGTGACATCCTCAACCGCTTGGACCTCAGATTTCCCCATCCTAGTCATAGTCCTCCTCATCACCGACCATGACCACCTCCACACCAACCTGCACATGCAAAGACTAAAGAACGTTTTCCACTAGCACAAGTTCTCCCCAATTTGACCGACATTAATCCACACACTTAAACCACACCTTTATCCAACCATACGCATGAACTAGGTCATCCACAACCACATTCTCCTTGCTTTCCAGAAACCAGCATCAGACAACTCATTTCAACCACCAATTCTATCACTTTCGAACCAGCAGCCTCAGACCACTCATTATGACCTGTTACAATTGCTATGCAAGACCAGTCTCTAGCTCATCGAATACTCGAACACAAGTACTCGGAAAACATCATCGCTCAGAACACTCGAAAATAACAAGCATTGCTACCGACCACAGAACCATCAAGTACCGACTACCAAGTACCGATCGCTACGACTAAGACACAAGATCGCTAAGTCTACGATTGCCGATTTCCAGCCATTCACTCAAAGCACTCATTGTGGTAGAGATAGTCATTTGGTTCAATTTTGCTTTAGAGGAGCAAAGAAAGAGAAGAAGGATAGGATGAGGAAGTATTTTCGACTAGCTGTCTCCCATGGTCGAACCAGCGTAGCTGGACAAGACTGTTGACCAGGCGTTACCCATGGTCGGATCAGAGTGGTCGAATAGGATTTTCAACCAGTTGTTTCCCACAGTTGAACCAGCTCCTCAAGAGACTTTCAACTAGTTTTTTCTACTCGATTAGACCAGTCAGCAGTTAGACCTTTCTTACATAGTTGGTCAAATCATTTTTAACCTGTGTCATCCATTTGATTCGACTGATCAATGATCAGATCAGCTCTACAGAGGAGGCCAGATCGCCTAGTGGCCGAACTAGCTATTCAATGATTGAATAGTCGAAATATGTCATATGCTAATGCTTCATTTAAATCTTTATTAGTGCACACTATTGCCCTTGTTCATCGAGTATCTCAATATTGGATACCTAAATCTTTATTGTCTAACCCAAGTACTAAGGTACCGACGATTGTTCGTGCTTTGTAGGCTCGTCACAAGAGAAAGAAGAACATATGGCTCATTGACTCCGGTTACTCTCGCCACATGACTGGAGACTCACAATGGTTCTCCCTCACTCGTGCCCCCGGTGATGAGATGATCACTTTTGGAGACAACTCTTAAGGACGAATTCTTGCTAAAGGCACCATGCGTGTCAACGATAAGTTCATCTTAAAGGACGTCGCTCTAGTTAGTAAGTTAAGCTATAACTTGGTTTTAGTTTCACAATTGATTGATGATAATCTTGAGGTGAACTTTAAAAATATTCATGCTATATGTTGGATTCATCTAGTGATCTTGTATGCAAAATTAGTCGAATTGGTCATTTATTTAATTGTGACTTTTCGTATTCAACTTATTCTGATCTTAGGTGTCTTATTTCTTTGAACTCTAAAGATTTGTTCTTCTAACACCATAGATTAGGTCATATTAGCTTTGATCATCTTACTCGGCTTAGTAATATGAATATGGTTAGAGGAGTTCCTAGTCTTAAGATTGCAAAGTCAATGCATCTAATTTGTTCACTCTATTGACATGGTAAGATGGTCTCATCGTCTCATCCTCCACTCACTCTTGTCATGACTGGTTCTCTGGGTCAATTGTTGCATATGGACATAGTAGGTCCTACTAGGGTTCTGTCGGATGGAGGTAAATGGTATGTTCTTGTTATTGTTGATGATTACTCTAGATACTCTTGGGTGTATTTTATGACATCTAAGGACGAAGTTTTTGGTCACTTTTGGGAGCTAGCTCTTAGATTTGCTACTGAACTTTCAGAAGCAATTAGAGCAATTAGAAATGATGATGGAACTGAATTCAGAAACACATTATTTGCTTTTTTTGTGCTGAAAAGGGTTTATACCATCAATTTTTGTTAACTCAAGTGTCTCAAACAATTAGTATGGTCGAACGTAAGAATAGAACTTTGATCGAGATGGCTAGAACAATGTTAAATGAACATGCTACTCCCAGGAAGTATTAGGTTGAAGCTGTTTTGACTGCCTGTTACATTTCGAATAGAGTATTCTTGCAAGCTAAACTGCATAAGACCTCCTATGAGGTTCAGTTTAGTCATTCTCCTAATGTTTCTCACTTGAGGGTGTTTGGATGTCAATGCTTCATACAACATGGCAATCTTAATAAATTTGAATCTAGATCCTCAGATGGCATCTTTCTTGGTTTTGCAGTTCACACTTGAGACTATCGTGTACTCAACTTACAAACTTACAAAATCGTTGAGACATGCGAGATTACTTTTGATGAGGCTAGTCCTGTTAATAGTCCTACAGGTCTTTGACGCACTTGAGGACATTTTCTATGACTCCGACGATAATAACAGGGAGTTCCCGAGTCACACTATGACACCTATGACCACTTATGAGGTAGAGGCCACTATGACCTCTTCAACTACATCTACGACCAGTCCTACGACCACTTCACAAGCTCCTCTACATATTCAACGAAATTATCCCCCTGAACAAGTGATTGGTGAGTTAAATGAGAGAGTTCTTCACAGCAGGTATAACTCCAATGCCTCATATGTTCATTATGCCTTCGTCTCCTCTTTTGAACCCTAAAATGTAAGTCATGTTTTATCTGATAAGTCTTGGATTAATGCCATGCATGAAGAATTAGAAAACGTTGAGCGTAATAAAGTTTAGTCTTTGGTTTCACCTTCTCATGGTCATAATATTGTTGGAACTAAATGGGTCTTCAAGAATAAATAAAGTGAGAATGGTGTTGTTGTTCGAAATAAAGCTAGACTTATAGCTCAAGGATTCACCCAGATAGAAGGTCTTAACTTTGGTGAAATATTTGCTCCTGTTGCTCGATTAGAATCCATTAGAATTCTATTAGCATTTGATACATTAAAGGGTTTTAGACTATATCAAATGGATATGAAAAGTATTTTTCTTAATAGCTATATTGAAGAGGAGGTTTATGTTAGACAACCACCTGGTTTTGAGAATCTTAAGTTTCCTGATCATGTCTACAAATTGTCGAAAGATTTATATGGTCTAAAACAAGCACCCAGAGTATGGTACGATAAGCTTAAATCATATTTACTAAAAATTGACTTTCAAATGGGTAAGGTAGGTAAGACTTTGTTTACTCTCAAGTATGACAATGATCTTTTACTCGTTCAGATTTATGTGGATGATATCATTTTCGGTGGTTCCTCTCATGCTCTTGTTTCCATGTTTTTAGATACTACTAGCAGTGAATTCAAGATGAACATGATGGGAGAGCTCACATTCTTCGTAGGCTTTCCGATCAAGCAATCAAAGATGTGTACTTTTGTTCATCAAACTAAGTACACCAAGGATCTACTTTGTCACTTTGATATGGGGACAGTCAAACCAATTTCCACACTCATGAGATCTATGACTGTGTTGGATCTTGACGAAGATGGAAAGCATGTTGATCAAAAGGAATACAAAAGCATAATGTCTCTCTTTTGTATTTCACCACTTCAAGTCCAGACATACTCTTTGTTGTGTGTTTGTGTGCTCGCTTTCGAGCTTTCCCACGTGCTTCACATCGTCAAGCGGTAAAGCAAATTTTCAATTATCTTCAATCAACTTTGAAATTTGGCTTATGGTATTCTTCTTCCTCTTGTCTTACCCTTTAAGCTTATTCAGATGTGGATTTTGGGGTTGTCGAATTAATAGGAAGAGTACTTCTGGCATATGTCACTTTTTAGGCACATCTCTTATTTCATGGGCTTCTAGGAAACAGGTGTCTGTTGCACTTTCCACTGATCAGGTTGAATATGTAGTTATTGCTTCTTGTTGCTTTCAATTGCTTTGGATAGCAGTTACTCTTAAGGATTTTGGTGTAAAATTGGATAGTGTTTTACTTTTCTGTGATAACACTAGTGCGTTTAGTATTGCTAAAAATCCTGTGCAACATTTAAGAACAAAATATATTGATATTTGCTATCATTTTCTTAGAGACCATATGGAAAAGGAAGATGTTGTCTCGCATTTTGTTGATTCCGATTCTCAAGTTGCTGATATTTTCACTAAACCACTTGATTCTTCTCATTTTGCTCGGTTGCAAAGTGAGTTAGGTGTGTTGCATCCTATGGGATTATTTTGAGGAGGAGCTTGGTGTTTAGATGTTTCGGAAGCTTTGTTTATTATACTTGTCAAATAATACATCAAATCTAAGTCTTTGAAATCAAATAATGTATAGTAGAGATGTCCTTATCATATTTACTCATTTACTTTGTAGCCGAAGTCGTAACAGGTTGTAATCAACTTGCTATACTTGAACTAAAATATGACATGGTTGAAGACCTTGACTAGCTTGATTGTGAGCTCTCTTTTAAATCTTTGTCATGAGGCTCGTATGTTTCTTGTTCCAATCTTTTAATATTTGCTCGAGTTGTCATGTTATGATAAAAATAAAAAAACAAGAAAGAGAAGATTGAAAAGATGTTTGCTTCAAGCATGCCATGGTTAAACAAAAGAAAAGGCACAAAATGTGCTTAATCAAAAAGAAGTATGCTTTAAGCATGCCACCATTTAAAAGAAGTCTACTACAAAAATGGTATCATGAAAAAGAAGTATGCTACAAACCCACATGCGTAAAAGGGAGTATGGAGTAATAGGTTGCTATATGAGACTGCTAATTCGACTATATTGAAAGCTTGCTTCACTTTTAGTCTTACTCTATTAGGTGTGATATCCCTTTGTGCTCTTTATAGACTGGTTTGGTTATGGTCGAGATGCCTGTCATTAAATTTCTTAATCATACGGAAGACCTGTTTAGACTTGCCTTATGGTATATAACTATATATGATCTAGAGAGCTCTACTAAAAAATGACTTGGACACACTCTTAGTTTAATGCAAAGTGACTTAGATAATTCACAAAGCTTCTAGATGTTTACTCTTTTTGCTCCTTTATTTGAATTATCCTCTTTCTGGAGCTCTTGATGATTTCATTGCCAAATGGGGAGAAATTAGAAGATAGGGGAAGAGAATTTGCAGAAGGGGAGAATTTGGAGAATTTTCTAAGAGTTTGCAAAAAATTGAACTAAAACTACTCAGATTAAAAAAAGTGTTCTTCTCTGGTTGAGGGGGAGTTTTTTGAGCTTATATGAGTTTGTTGTGGTATGTAGCTTTGACTTTTTTTGGTCTACAGCTTTGAATTTTTCCTTTCACAAATGTGGTGGTCTTGCAATGATTGATGATGAATAATTAATATTTGAGTTTTATTGGAATTTGTATTTGTAAAAGTTCTAATTGATGCGCTTGTGTTGTTGGAGTTTTTAGGGCAGCAATCGATCACGGTAGATGATCAAGGTCCATCAATAACAGTAGACGAGCAAGGATGAATGACCATGGCAAACAATGAAGGTGGGTTGACAATGGCAGCCGATCATGTCATTTCGACCACATTTAGTGAACCAATTGTAGCTACTATGAATCGATCGTATGCTACGGGGAACTGGTCGTATGACATAATGAACAAGATACAATGAACTGTACCACCTGTTGTGGCCACAGCTTCATGGAGGAGTAGGCAAGCCCGAGAGTTAAGACAACTGTTAGTGCTTGCTAGGAGTAGGATTTTGGTTTGCGAGCACTGACTCCCTATGTTAGGAAAGTAGACATTGTGATATGTATTATGATGTATCATCATGACTGAACATGGCCTACATGCCATGTACTAGCGTCATGAAAAACCTATTTTATCTACTATGAATGTCATGTGGCCACCCTCAGCCTTTGTATTGTGTATCATTGTTTATCTTATCCGAATGGTTTTTGATGTGCTTCTTGAGGGCTAATCAACCCTCCTACATAGATATTAGTTCTGAACAAGTGTGCTCTCACACATGGCCCCAAAGAGAAACGCTTAAGGGTACGACAATGCCAACCGCCAAGCAGCGAGTCTTATAGGTTAAGGGAGAGGACATGGACATGGGGCCTAACCTCTCTCCACTACCGGTCAACCCTACCATGGCGCAAGTGATGGCCCAATAGACACAAAGCTTGCAATCCATCTTCACCGGCCAACAAGTAGGGACTGTCGGTCATAATTCTAAGCTAGCCGACTTTCTAAGGACTCGACCATTAATCTTCTCTTTTGCCAATGAACCTCTTGAAGCGAAAGATTGGCTCCATGACACATAAAAGAAGCTCCAACTTGCTCGCTGTGTGAAAGAAGATAAGGTAATCTTTGCCGCTCATCAGCTCAAGGGAACCGTAGAGGCTACAGAGCAAGAAGAGGAAGAAAACACTGAAGATTAAGAAGAGGAAGTAGCTGACCCAACAGGCCAAGCTATTCCTTGGACTGAGTTCAAAACCACCTTTAGGACCAACTTTGTGCTTGTAGGCACCATGCGTATGAAGAACAATGAATTCAGGGCATTGAAGCATGGGAATATGATGGTTAAGGAGTATCTCACCAAGTTTAACCAACTAGCCCACTACGAGCTAGGAGATATAGCAGATGAGGAGGAAAAGATTGACTTTCTTGGAGGGTATGCATGATTATTTGCGAGTGCAACTGATTGTCCAAGATTTTCCCAACTTCCATCACCTCATCAACAAGACTCTCATTCTAAAGAATGAGAGGAAGAATATGGAAGCTAGCCACAAACGCAAGCTGGCTTATCAGAGTCCATAAGGAAGCTATCCCTAGAGGTTTTATAGGAACCCCTCTTTCCCCAGACTAGTAGCAGTCCTACCACTAGAGTTTCAGTACCATGTCCTAGTTGTAGCATTCTCTGCACTCCCCACCCTGCAATCCAGCCCACTGGAACCAACCCTATGGCCAACCAACATTCTTCAATTGTAGAGAGAAGGGGCCCGCAACACTAGGTTACACCAATGAAGTTCAACCTGGCAACCACTCCAGCCTGTGGCTAGACGTCAACACCCAACATAGGGTATCAGACACCACAGGCCACTAGGGCAGCCTCGACACCAAATCATGCACGTGTGGACCATATCACAAAAGAAGCCCAAGAAGCTACAAGAGTCTTAATGGGTATGTTCTCTATTAAGTCAGTACCTGCACACATCCTCTTTGATTCTGGAGCATCTCATTCTTCCATAGCAAGAGTGTTTACTCAGTTACCAACCTTTGAGTCAAAGAGACTCGTGGTACTTAGCTCACCCAGGGGACCACTGACAGCCACATTAGTAAGCCTCGGGGTAAAAATCCAGATGGAAAGGATCAAGTTTCCGTCAGATCTAATGGTGCTAAATTCCCAAACTATGGATATCATCCTAGAGATAAATTGGTTATCAAAGTACCAAGGGAAAATGATTGTGCCAAAAGAAAGGTTGTACTCACCAAAAGCTCAAGAATGACAATAGAAGTTAACGTAGACAGACCTTATCGTTAGGGTTATGCAGTCTACCTTCTCGAGGATGTGCCTCTAGAAGGGATGTTAGTAGTTCAAGACTACCCTGAGGTATTTCCAAAAGAACTACCAGGTATGCCACCTGATCAAGACGTATAATTCATCCTTGATCTAGTGCCCGAAACAACCCCAATTGCTAGGAGCCCATATAGGATGGTCGTTGATGAGCTAGACGAACTAAAGAAGCATATCTAAGTGTTGTAGGACAAGCGCTTCATTAGGCCTAGCTTCTTACCTTGGGGTTCCCTAATGGTATTCATAAAGAAGAAGGACAGCACCGCAAGAATATGCGTGGACTACAGGTCTTTGAATGAGGTGACTATTAAGAACAAGTACCCTCTACCTCAAATAAATAACCTGTTTAACTAACTCGAGGGAGCAACAATATTCTCTAAGATAGATTTGAGGTCAGGATACCATCATTTGAAGATTGGGGCTGAGGACATCCCTAAAATAGTGTTTACCACCCAGTACGGCCTATATGAGTTCACGATCATAACTTTTGGCTTGACTAATGCTCTGGTCTACTTCATGAGCCTCATGAACAAGGTTTTCCTGGAATATCTAGATAAGTTTGTGGTGGTATTCATTGATGACATCCTTGTCTACTCCAAAAATGGGGATGAACATGCCAAGCACCTGCAGTTTGTACTCGAGAAGCTTAAGGAGCACCAATTGTATGCCAAATATAGTAAATGTGAGTTCTGGCTATCGGATATTAGTTTCCTCAGGTATATTGTGTCTACTGGAGGAGTATGCATTGACCCAGCTAAGGTAGATGTTGTCCTAGAATCGAAGCAGCCTACCTTAGTCACTACGGTGCGTAGTTTTCTTGGATTGGCTAGATATTATAGAGAGTTTATAGAAGGATTCTCAAGGATTGCCAAACCTCGGACCTACCTGCTCAAGAAGGGGGAGAAGTATGAATGGACAGAAGCGTGTGAAGAAAGTTTTCAATAATTGAAGAAGAGGCTAACCACCACCCCTATACTAGTTCTGCTAGATATACACAAGGATTTTGAGGCATACTATGATGCATCACGCCAAGGCCTTGGTTGTGTACTCATGCAAGGAGGAAAAGTCGTGGCGTATACACCAAGATAGCTCTGTCCTTATGAGGAAAGATACCCAGCCCATGACTTGGAGTTAGCTTCAATAGTGCATGCCCTAAACATTTGGCGTCATTACTTAATCAGCAATCACTGTGACATATACACCGATCATAAAAGCCTCAAGCCCATCTTCACTCAATCAAACCTCAATCTGAGGCAAAGAAAATAGCTAGAGCTGATCAAGAACTATAATATTGGCATCCACTACCATCTTGAAAAGGCTAACGTAGTGGCTAAAGCCTTAAGCCGCAAATCATATTGCACCAACAACATGGTTCAATAACAGTAGACTATGCTCTACAAGGAACTGAAGGCACTCAACCTAGAGTTAGTAGAGCAAGGTACTATAGCTACAATGGAGATACATCCAACCCTGGAGGACCAAATTAAAGCTACACAAAAAGAAAACTTGAGTATCCAGTGGTTCAAACACCTCATAAAGAAAGGGAAGGCCTCCAAAATGATTGAAGATCATGACAGAATCATATGGTATGGAAGGCACCTCTTTGTTCCCCACTAGAAAGAACTCAAGGATTTTATACTCAAAGATGCCCACAGTTCAGCGTATTCTCTACACGTGGGGAGTACAAAGATGTACCAAGACCTAAAGCAGTAGTACTGGTGGCCACATATGAAGAGAGACATCGTCGAGTATGTAGCCTGCTACGATGTATGCCAAAGGGTCAAGGCCAAACACCAAAGACCAGTAGGTTTGTAGCCACTACAATCCCTCAATGGAAGTGGGGAGAAGTGGGGATGGACTTCATCACTAGCTTGCCACAAACTAAATTAGGATATGACTCCACATGGGTCATAGTGAACAGACTAACTAATGTCGCCCATTTCATCCACATTAGGACCACTTACAAGGGAGACCGATTGGCAAAATTATACATGGCACATATTGTGTGCTCATATAGAGTACCCAAAAGGATAGTCTTAGATCGAGGTTCTCAATTGATCACGTATTTTTTGGGCTAGCCTTCATGAAACCCTTAGGACTCACCTATCCTTCAACATATATTACCACCCTCAGCTGATGGACAAACTGAGAGGGTGAACCAAATCCTCAAAGATATACTTCAAGTCTATGCTCTAGAATTCAACATGAACTAGAAGAAGTGCCTACCATATATGAAATTCTCCTACAACAATAGTTACCAATCAAGCTTGAAGTTGTTCCCATTTGAAGCCCTCTATGGTAGAAAGCATCGAACCCCTCTACATTAGACAAGAGTAGGGAAAGGCTATGTCTTTGGACCAAACACCCTAAAGCAAGACAAAGAGAAAGTTTGCCAAATTAGAGATTGGCTGCAAGCAGCTCAATCAAGATAGAAAAGCTACGTCGACAACCATAGGTGAGGGTTGAGTTTTGAAGTTGGAGACTTCGTCTACCTAAAGGTATCTCCCTTGCGAGGAACCAAGAGATTCAAGGTCAAGGGCAAGCTAGTGCCAGGATATGAGGAGAGGTAACCTACCAACTATAGTTGCCCACAAACTTAGTAAACGTGAACAACATATTCCATGTGTCCCAGCTCAAGAAGTACCTTAGGGTTTCAGAAGAACAAGCCCCGTTAGATGCTATCAAGCTTAGAAAGGATTTAACATACCCAAAGCATCATGTTAAGATCATCGATGTCATGGAGAAGCAAACAAGGTGTCAGAACAGCCGATTTTTAAAGTCCAATGGAGCAACCACACTGAAAGAGAAGCTAGCTGGGAACAAGAAGACCAGTTGCGCATAGATTTTCCCTACCTATTCTCCAACTAGGCGGAATCTTGGGGTCGAGATGTTTTTTAGGGGGTAGGTTTTACGATATCCCATTTTTGGGAATTTAATATTTTAAATGAAATTCGCTATTTGGACTCTTTTTGAATTTTTGGCGATTTAAAAACTAGAATTGAAACTCAAAAATGGAATTCAAAACTTGAAATTCAAAGTCAAAACTAAAAATCAAATTCAAAGCTCAAAATCAAAATGAAATTCTAATTCTCAAATCCAAACTCAAAACCCAAATATCAAAATCCAAAATATGAACTTTGAGCCAAGACCAAAATTTTCCTTCTTCCTTCCCCTCTCCCCAGCCCATTGGCCTTCGGCCCAGCACACCTCCCCTCCCTCTCTCCCTCTCTTTCCCTCTCCCTCCTCTGCCAAGGCGTGCTCCCGGCATGACCCAGCCATGCCACATGCTCCGCACTTGCCATGTCCACTGCGCCGCGCTACCCCATGTCATGTGCCCCTGCGCCTACCGTCTGCGCCCGACACATGCACCACGCCATGCCACTATTCATTGTGTTGTGTCGCACGCATGCCCAACTAAGACCTTCAAGACCAACAAGCTTATGAGCTAGGTGAGTCAATACTTTGATCATTTTGCACCTACGTTTTGAATGCAAATTTCATTTATTTAAATTACTAAATTGCATGCTTTAATTTATTATACAAATTATATTTATGCTAAACTCACAGTTAAGTCCCAATTAATAATTGTGCTATTATACCCCACTCCTTGATTTTGGGAAAAAAAACCTTGTCACCCTAGAAATAATGATAAACATACTAGTAATAAGTTTGTATCTAAAGTGCTATGCTTAGTCTTGCTTAAATACCCAGGGCATTAATTTGCCTTGACATTATTTCAAACATAAAGCTTGTTTTGGGCTACAGGGAAGTGGCTGATATTTGAAATAGAAAGGATATTTTGGAATCCAATGCTCTAAATTTGCTTAAATATCTGGGCAGATGGTAAGAAGTGTTAGTGTAAATGTAGCACAAGAGTGTAGTTTGTGGTAAAACCACCCAGATACCCCTAAGGACCTAATCTGGTAACCCCTTTCTAATGTAAAATAGTGCAACCACAAGTCTATAATGGGTACAACCTAGCTAATTAATTTGCATCAACTCAACGCAGTTGTGCCATCGGATAAACACAGGTCATGTCGCTAGATGTAAGCCGCCGTGCGGTGCAAGAAAGGGCCTTTGGGGTGGATGGATGTAACCCCACATAGGTGAAAACCTTAGCAGGTTTGGCTTGTTGGAAAATGCATTGTAAAGGCCTTATGATGATCTTTTTGATCCACGTGTGGAAGAAATTATGTGGAATATAACAAATTAATTATCTCTTGTGAGTAAAGTATGCGACCTCTATAGAATAAAAACTGTTTAAATAGCTATACCCATGGTCATGGGTGGGCATAGAAACTTACTTGAGTTAGTGTCTATTTCTAAAATTTTATGGGTGGGATACAAAATCACGATGAGTGGATGTAACCCTGAGTTGATTTCCCTTGGGTGGATGTAACCGAGTGATGATAATCGATAGATGTAACCCTAGTAACAAAACTAGCATATGGTGGATAGAATCGTGTAAAAGACAGATGGAATCTACACTATTATTACTGCATCCTTTCATATTCTTTAGAAAACATGTTTTATTTGAAAATGCTAGGTCTCAAGAAATTTTAATTACTATAAATTTCAATTATGCCATTTCGCAAATAAATGAACTCGAGCCTTCTTTTGTTAAGCCTTGCATCTATAATATTGCATTCTGTATTTTGGCTCACGAAGCACGGTTGATTGTGCTCACCCTCGCTCACTAAATCCCCTCAGAATTTGAGGATCAAGACCACTGTGCCTACTACACCACTCCAGGACCAGATGGAGGAGAAGACAATGGAGATTAGGATAGTCTCTAGCAGCTTAGTCCTTACCTAAGATAGGCAAATTTTGATAGTGATTGTGTGCACATCTATTATCCAAACTCTTGGAAAGTAGTAAGGCATCATTTACCCCCAGTCTCTTGCCAATGGCAAGATATGGCCTCACCTTTTGTTGTCGCTTTTGCTTCCACTTTTGTTATGGTTTATGTGATGTATGACTTTGATTTAGCAATATATCTATAAGCACTATCTATTGATCTAGAAAATAGTGTGGTAGAATCACATAGGATTCTAGATCGATAAAATCCAGGTCTGATAGATCCCCTACTTGATTTGGCCATTTGCCTTTATGGCTGCCATATTACTCTAAGAATGGGTGATAGAAACATATCATAATTTAATACCTAGTTATTCACAAAATTCTTGGAATTTTGCATTGGCAAACTAAGTACCATTATCAGTGATAATATGTCTTGGGAGTCTAAATCATGTGATCAAATTTTTCATCATGAATTTCTTGGCCACTTTGGTAGTTATTCCCACAATTGATTCAGCTTCGATCCATTTTGTAAATGTATCGATTGTCACAAATAGGTATTCGAAGTTACCTGGTGCTTTTGAGAAAGGTCCTAGGATATCTAGACCCCTTGTTGCAAAAGGCAAGGCAAATGAATTGTTTGCAAAGCTTGAGCTAGTCGTGTATTTGGTAGTTAACCCTAAGGTTATCTTCCTTGATTTAATTGTACGATGTGTCTTCAATAGGGATTACATGAGAAAGAAAGGAAGTGCTTCACCATGAGTTGTAATTCACTTATCTATTATTTATCTGTAATCTGCTTGCCTGTTTTTAGAGGGCATGGTTAACATTTTCTGAGGTGAATCAAAAACAGAAGAAAAAAAATTTAGCTATACAAAGAACTATCACAAACGGTTTCTAACACAAAACTATTTGTGATACATAGACCATCACAGATGGTATTTTTATTAGCCATCTGTGATATGTCAGATATCACAGATGGTTATTTTTAAAAATCGTCTATATTGTAACTTATCACGGACAGTTCATAATAAAAAAATCATATGTGTTGTGACTTATCACAGATGGTTTGAGAGCCATATGTGATAACCGCCTATTATCACTAACGCACTAAATTAGATGGTTCATAAACTATCTCTAATGAGAGTTACAAACCATCTATGATGACCCCATATGTGGTGGTGTTTGGATCACCCGGAGGAGACCAGTGTTTAGACAGGTTCGGTCTTCTCACAAGAGAATAATAACCCTACTAATATGTTCTTGTATGTGATCAGAATAAGATGTCTAAGGTTACAAGTATATAATGCCTTGAGATCTCTCTCTCTCCTGTCGTCCGATGTCTTCCTTAAATAGCATTGAAGAGGTGACAGTTAATGCCTGTGGAGAGCTATCTCATCGGAAACACCCAACGCACTTGAGGAGTGGTTCTTGTCGATTAGATGTTCCCCTAGCACGGTTGTCATGCCGTTATTGTCAGAGACAAAGGAGAAAGATGTGCGGTTATGTCAATGGCATAAGGGCGCATGTTTTTCTTGTTAACTGCATATAGTCAGTTACGGTAGACTCGGCTCCTGGTCAGATATTTGTGTTCACATGTATGATCGTAACATCTCCGACCACGGGTAATCAGTACTCAAGGTAGTCTGAGTATAGTCTCTCCAACTAAGGGGTACTTATGGAAGCTGTTTGATTAAGCTCCCATTCAAAACGGTTTTGTTGATAGCTTTTAGTTGTGGTTGTTGGCTTAAAATGAGCATTGTAGTAGTTGTTAGCTTTTGACTGAGACATTCAACTAAAGAAAAAAATAAGAGCAAATCAAAACACTGTTACATCTTCACGCACGAAACACTGTTATATTGTAACATCCTGAAATTTAAATCAGAAATATGTAAAGCTTTTGAATTAATTTTGCAATGTATTCCATTTGCAATTGGAGTTAGAATGTTTTCCTAAAAAATTGGGCAAAAGGATTTAAGAGTTAAAAGGATCCAAAAAGATATATATATATGTTTGAATAGTAGAAGATTTAAAAATCTAAATTAAGAATCTGAAAAGATGATCCATAAAATATAAGGAGAGAATTGTAATTAAGCACAAAATATCACCTACGAAGAAAAGAGTATAAGAGGTAAAGTGGTAAGTAAATAAAAATGGGTCTACAAATAAAGAGCATAAATACCTGTATATAAAACTATAAGTGTATGTGTATATTTTCATATACATGTGATGAAGATAGCAAAAGAAAAAGATAAAAAAAATATGTTTGGGGGGGAGAGTCAGGCCGGACTAGCAGCCCACCCAACTCCTCGCTCTCCCGTTTCTTCAGCGCGCGCCTCACACTCCTTCCCGAGCGCCCCAGCGCGGCTCCTCCTCCTTCTTTTTCCTTCACCGCGCGGACGAGCCGCTTCCACGCCGTCCCCTTCCTCCGCGCCTCCTTTCCTCCGCCTCACCTCGAAACGATGGACAACGTCGCCTCCCCCCATTGGTTCGCCGTGCCTCGCCGCTCTCTTTTTCTTCACTCACGCTGCCAGGTGCTCTCTTTTTCCTCCCGCTGCTGCTGCCGTCCCTCCCGGCGGAGGATTCGAGTCCCCTTCCCTCCCTCGAGTGGCACAGCGGCATCATGCCCTGCTCTGCAATTCCGCTGCTCCGCTGCTTGCCGATGGGATCGTGCAGGCGCGTCTCCCGGTGCCCAGCCCCAAGCGCGCGGACAAGCTCCCGAGGGCAGCCTTCCTCCCGCGCCTATAAGA
This sequence comes from Dendrocalamus sinicus, assembly GCA_036346575.1. Lineage (NCBI taxonomy): Eukaryota > Viridiplantae > Streptophyta > Magnoliopsida > Poales > Poaceae > Dendrocalamus > Dendrocalamus sinicus. Next base: position 17,714,163 of record CM070652.1, read on the forward strand.
GCCACCGAGGGCCTCTACGGACTCCCCTTCTCGCCTGCTCCGTCCCGAAGAAAGGAATCGGGATTTCGCCGCCCAAATCGCCGCCGCAACCCCCTTCTTCCCAAACTCCGGCGATCGGGCGCGCCGCTTCATCCAGCCACCTCCGTCCAATTCCTCCCTTCCACACCTTCCTAGGCCCCCACCGAAGCTGATCCCACCCTCAGCCGAGCCTCTCCGGCCCTGTAGCTCGCCGGCGACGACCTTCCCCCTGGACCGCCGCCGCCGCACGCCGCCGACCCTACTCTGGTGACTCCCGACCGTCGCCGCCAACTCCATCATCTTCACGAGGACGCGAGGATTCCATTTCGGCCGTCACCGCAACCTCCGGCGCTGCGCCGATCGCACCGCCGCCATCCTCGGTCCCAAACTCCTCGCCCGCCGCAGCTACGCATACCTTAAGAGGTAATAGTCGCTGTACAAGTAATCAACGATTGAGAGGTTCTCTCGGCTAGCAATCGGCGTTAGAGCACACCTGCATCACAGACGTTCGATTCCTCTCCGCCGCGCCGGGGTGGAATATTTTTGGGGTTTTTGTTTTTGCCATTTTACTGTACATCAATGCCCCAGCCAACTGTGAGGTGGATGATAGTTCAGTGGCAGAGATGGATAGAAAACATGAGACATAAAATGTCATGGATAATTATAGATATACACCCATTCATGTGTGCACATATGAGTATATATATATATAATAAATGTCTCTGTTCAAATCTTTAGCAAATAAATAGAATGGATGATTACACATAATCTAAGATGGCACATGAAATGGCAAAAATCTTGTAATTAGACCCTGTGTATTAATTTTTATAGATTGCAACTAAGGGTATTTAGGGACTCTTGAGTATGGATATATATATATCATGTGTTAGAAGGTAGCACTTGGATATAGATGTGGCATGAATAGTTGTTCTAGCTTCTTGTCAAAAGAGAGGATTTAGTAATAGTGTGACTAAAAGAAAATGTCACCTGAAATAATGACCCCTCGATTGAAGGGTATAGAAATCAATCACTAGCAAGATAGGCTACAAGATATTATCAATAACATAGGTCATGACATCCAAATCTAATTAAAAATGCAGCATATTAAAATGAGTATGATTAAACGTAGCTATTTAAAATGGGATTACCATAGCACCAAAACAAATAAAACTAGAAAATTTGTATTGAATTTATTTGGGTCTTTTGGTGAATGTTTATTGGTTTATTGATTGCCTTTTTCCGTTTTATCCAAATTTTCGCGCGCGTTAAAAATAGCTTACGAGGCACAAGAGGAGGAGGCAGAGGCAGAACGCTAGAAGCTTCCGACAACCCGTAAGACGCCCATCGTGACCAAGGCGAGTCAACACTTTTGATCATTTTGAACCCATGTTTTTGCAAAGTTAATTTCTTTTAAATTATCAACATGCATGCTGATATTTTAGGTGGTAAAATATGTTCATTTCCAGAAATGGTAGTTATACACCTAATATAATGCTTGCTAATAATGATCCGTTGAAATGTTTGGGCATGTGAACCTTGTCGCCCTAGCAAAACTATAATCGTAACATTTCGAAATTAAGTCCGTAATTGTATGCCATGCTTAGCATTGATTAGGAACCTGGGGCGAGAAATTGCCCCAAACATCACTTTTTATTCATGAGAAATTAATTCGGGCAGTCGTGACGGGAATGACTGGTATATGCTGGTATGATTTCTTTATGTTCCCAAAAACCCCAACATGCTTGAATATCTGGGCGGATTGGTTCGAGGGGGTGAATATGTGGTGCAGTGGAAGCACAAGTGGGTTAGTGGTAGACCGCCCGGATACCAATAAGGACTGAATCTTGTCATGTCAACCCGTGTACAACAGTACAACCACAAGTCTGTAAAGTATAGCTTGGCTTAGTAGATGTACCAAACCCCGAAAGTCATCCTCACAGGAGAGGGTGTTGGAGTAGTGCAAGCGGCGGTCTGTGAGACGGCTTGAATGGGACACTCGTAGAGAGTGAAGTTCTGCGTGGCGGGCTAGCGGGGAGTAGCCACCGCTAGACGCTTCGAAGGAGAACATCCCGCACAACGTATGGGACCCACCGCAAGTGGGAGCGCCCATAGGGTGAAATGATGGAAGGGCGAGGTACTTTGAACGGTTATTGTGACGGTGCACTCAACCACACGACTAAGGAATCGTGTGGGTAACGAGTTGATTGTCTCTTGTGGTGAAAGTGTACAAACTCTGCAGAGTCAAAACTATTCGAATAGCCGTGCCCACGGTCAAGGGCGGACATGGGAACTTAACCGATATAGTTCTATTTCAAAATATGTTTGTGGGTGGGATGGAAAAGTGGAGGCGATGGAAAGGCCCTGGTTTGGAATTGTCCCGGTGTCGTCCCAGTGGTAAATTAAGCGGCTATAACGCTGAAAGAAAATATATGGTGCGGAAGCCATGTAATGGTGGATGGATTCAGAACACTGATATACATGAGTATTTCTTTAAAAACTCAGTCATTTCTAAAAATGCTAAGTCTTAGGAAATTTTTATATAATTGTATTCAAAGCACTCCTGCAAATAAAAGAACCCGAGCCATTCCTTTATTTAGCCATACATGTTAGATATTGCATTAGGTGTGTTGGCTCATGAGCACGGGCCTGAGTGCTCACGCTCGTCTTTGCGACAAAAATTCAGTGCAGGGACACAGGACCATTATGCCTATGAAGATGCTCCTGCTACGGAGGAGAAGGACAACGAAAGGAACTAAGGCGTAGGCTACGATGTTTTAGCATAGACAAGTGGACTTTAGGCTTTGTGTGCACGTATGTTGTTGGTCATCTCGCGACATATAATGCACACATTACCCTTCCAGTCGCTTGCCTGTGGATTGTGGGTCTTACTTTTGCTTTCGTTTCATTGTGTGTTTGTAATAATGTCATTTGGCCAAAGCGCCCCTTTTGTAAACATTCACCCGACGTGGTGTATTTCGCACTGTAATATTATTATGCGATGTATGAAATGATTCAGCAATGTTCCTGTGTGCATTATCTACTGATCCAGGGAATAATGCAATTAACACAGTAGATTCCGGATTAACAAATCTGGGTCTGACATATATCTTCACGCACGATGTAAAAGAAAAAAAAAAGGAAAAGCCACGTTAAAAAGGCAATGTGTTGAAAATGATTTTTGACTTTTGGAAGCTAGAAGCCAAAAACCGTCTTGAATGGAACTAAGTCTCATTCCAACAGCTATTATTGGCAATAATTAAGTAATACAAATTACTTAATTCTCGTCACAAAGAAAAAGCTTAATCTTGAAAAACTGACAAAATGATAGCACGAGGTATCCGAAGCGATATATCGCACTCATGTTTACTCACTCCACAAGGAATTTCCAATCTAATAACTAGCCGTGTTAGCCGCTGATCAACGGCACAACCCCCTCTTCTCTTAAAGCTTAACCAGGACCTACTAAAAAGCTAGAAGTCATAAATCTCATACTCGGTACACAAAAGACAACATTAGCACCAGCTAGCCTATCTAGGAGCCAAGATTTTTCCACCTAATTAAAGCAGATTAACCAGCATATGGTATCTAGAACGTCCAATCACGGCCACACAAATCAACACTCCGTATCATATTTTTTGCTCGTTTAAACTTCAACATATAGTTTCTAGCTTCTTAATTTTATTTTTTTCCTAAATTTTTGGGTTTTGTGTTTTTCTTTTTTTATTCTTTTTTATTTCATTTTTTAAATTTAATTACACTAAAAAGTTAACAACGACTATAGTATAAAAAACATCAAACAGTATCAAATAAACCAAAACTTAAACTTTAAGGTCAAATAAACACCCCGTTAATCACGCTCAGGCGACAAGCTGAAGCAACAAGGACACTATCAGTCACGGCCAGCCGCATAGTCAACTGAGAAGACGACGACAATGACGGCATTCTCTGTTAGCTTTGTGCTGACGTCTGCAAGCACGCGGATGACTCCCACACTCAATATAGTACTCTTTTTTATATAACTAGCTGCGTAAGCACGGCACCACGCCACGCTAGCTACCGTGTGGATCGAAGTAAATGAGACGGTAATTCGCGAGGAGTTTCTTAAAAAAATGAGGACACGCACGTAATTTCGAGAAAACCGAATGTTTGTTTCGTAAAAAAATCGAAGACCTATAAGGCATAACTAAACGAGGACCTGTACGTAATTTTGGAAAGTCGCGAGGTGCTATCCAACAAAAGATACGCAATTTCAGTGAAGTGAAGGGTGCTTTTCGAAAAAAAACCTAGTAGGGATCTTTTTGCGAGAACGCAGGACCTTTATGCAATTTCAAAAAACACAGGGACTTTTTCGCATAAAAGATAATATGGACCCGCTCAGAGCCGGGGAACTCCCCGGCTATAATATAGGTATTATTTATTATTTATAACTTCTCTTTAATATATAAATAGGACAGTTTTTATTATCTTTTTGAGCTGACCTATAGAAAAGTTTTTTAAAATAGTTTATCGATTTATTTATATAAACGTTTATATTACCGAAAGGAAACCATAGATGAGCCTTCCGTTCCATACGGCAGGTGCTCCAATCCATACATAAGCCGTGGGCTCTCGAGTCTTTTGTTCATGTTCTTTGAGTGCTTGATTTTGACTTGTCGAGATCAGTTAGTTCACACAGGAAATACGTACTAGTGTAATTGTGCCAAGTCTTGGCCTGTCTGCATGCTCTGCATTTCTGCAAGTTGTGCGAAGTCTTGGCTTGTGTGTATGCTCTGCATTTATGCAAGTGTCGAGTTCAGACATATCAGGTAGGAGTAAGAGCTTCTGGCTAGCTCGTGTCCCTTTTTTCTCCCAAAAAGCTGCTTCTGGAGAAGCTGAATGAAACGCACAGCTAACCAGGAGACAAATTTTCATCAGTTAATAAACTCTTCTAGACCTCAGAGAGGAAAAAAAGGCATTCCTAGAAGAAGAAATCTGCAGATGCGTAAATTTATTGATGCCGGCAACGACACGCACGACAATGTCAGCTGTGTAGCACACATGACAGTCGTATGCGCACTCACATTCTTCAGGGTCTGGGTCCTTCCGAGCCGTAGAAATTAACCAAACGCGGTGTGAAGTACATCCTGATCTTTGTCTGAAGCACATGGCTATTTCCAGTTCATGCAAAACTTCAGTGTATTCGTACCTTCCATGACGCCCCAGACAAGCGCAACTACTACTAGTTTTCCCACAGTGACGGATCGGTATCAGTTGCACTTCGTAACACAGAGCATTCATCCCAGCAACCAAACACCAACACCTGACGCTACAGACAATAGCGTGTTCAGAAAGTGGAAAAAAAAATACTTAAAGAGGGCATCAAGGCCTTGAGATCAAACATTCATACCCAGGCTAAGGCTCATCTGGAGCATCACACTGTAGTGGAGGCTTAACCCGGTACAAGCACAGCAAACATCAAAAGTACACTCAGATACAATTAAGCTAAAAGACCAAGGAACGTGGTGAGAGCATCACATTCGACACTCAGAACAGACCAGGCGACAAACATCACCAGGAATAGCAGCAATTCATTGATGCCACACGTACAGTTTAAAAACCGCTACACCTGAATAGATGGAAACAGACCAGGCGACAAACATCACCAGGAATAGCAGCAATTCATTGATGCCACACGTACAGTTTAAATACCGCTACACCTGAATAGATGGAAGTCTGATCTTGCTATCCAGAAAAACCAAAGTACCAGTGTAATAACAGAGCTCCAGCGAGAGATTAAATTACCAAACATGGGTTCGCTTTGCGGACATTACAAAATTTTCAGACTACATCCTGGAAAACTAATAAATTTGATCAACAAGTTGCGCATTGCTTTCGGGTAACCCTCATCTTAGTCGACCTTGCGGCGGAAGGAGCATCCCTCAGTTAGCCTGGCCTTTCCACCTGTCGGCTGGCAGAGCACGGTTTGGCAACCCGGGCAGACCACGACGGTCTGGGAGTGGCTGAACACAGTAGTGCTGCAATCACATAAGAGTATGGTTCAGTGCATCTAACATAAAAGTCATAGGGCATATCATGAAAGAAACATGTGTTAAATAATAAGCAACAAACATCATGCTAAAAGATTTGAGTGCCTGATTGATGCATGCCCTAGTAATCAGTAGTCCTGATGGATCCACTAACAATGAAAAATGAGACAAATGCATGATTGAAAAGTAATGTCTCAAGACAGGAAAGTACTTGAACTTTGTCAAGGGCACAAAAGACTGGTAATTCATTCAAGTAAGAATTATTGAATCATGAGTGCCAATCACAATGCTAGGTCAGCCATCCATAACAAGGATGGCATTTAGTGCATAAAAGTAGGGAATTGCAATGGATATAATGTATGCACAATAAACTATATTGGAGAAAACACATCTGTTTAGTGAACCTAACATCTAGGTAACAATCCAATTATATAAAAAAAAAGCAGTAGAATAAACTGTCCATGTATATTAGATACACCTCAAAAAAGCAATTATCATTTTTACGCACAGCTGGATCATATTTCATATCAAAGGAACATGGATAAGTCAAGCAATCACAAAATGGCTATACCCAGATATCTACTTTGCAAAACAGGATATCGCTTCAAAGCACAAAAGATGAAGAAATATTACATGTTGAAGCAGCCCTGGCACTTGACATCCTGAAAAAGATAACACCTCACCGTTAGAACCCGCAGTATATTGATCATCACACATACAAAGAGCAATTCCAAATTTTAGCATAACTAAACAATGAAATCATGAAGCTATTGCAGCCCACCACGTGGCCAATAGATGCACAAGCAACATAACCTAGCCAAACTACCCAGCAACTTCACTAGAAATGTGAGCTTGGATCCACAGAAATGATTCCAATCGCAGCGTAAGATTTTCTTCCCCACAAATTTGTACTACTATAAAGCTTTGCTTACCAGGCCAGCTCGATTTTAGTCGCTCCCAAAACCTGGCAACGCTGGCACCATACAAGCTCACCCATCGACAATTCGACAGAACTAACGACTGCTTCAAGATTAATCACAACCACAACTACGGTCCACCACATAACCAACCATGAGCCGTTGATCATTGGCGCAATCCTTCGATAGTGATGCCTCCATCCTCAGCATAACTCAAAATAACACAGCAATCCCAAGCATCAAAATGATCTATGCGGTACCTACCACCTATGCATATGACGAGGCACTGCCGTCTACAGTAGTACCACTACACGAGCATACACATGCGCATCATTCCAGCAAAGAGAACAAGTCCATAAGAGGCAAAGATTTCAAGAGGGTTACCATGAAGAAGGAGTTGGGGGACTGGACGAGACGCTTCTTCTTGTGCTTGAGCTTCTCGAGCTCCGCCGGCGGGTTCAGCAGGTCGATGTCGTTCTGGAGCACCTGCACCACCACCGCCACCACCCGCAAGCAAAAAAAATTCACACAGATCAGAACCCCAAATCCAACGACAATCCGAACAAGAAACATCGGGGATTACATGAACAAGTCGGACGAGCGCCGTACCATGGTGGGAGGCTAGGGTTTGCTCGGGCTCCGCGCTCTCTCTGGTCTCCGGAACGGGCGACGAGGCGGCGGCGGCGGCTGGGGCAGAAACTGGAGGAGGTTTTAGGGTTGAGGTGGTCTTTATAGCGGAGGTCGGAAATAAATCTACGACCTCATATGCTTATTTCCACACTCGTGCACATCGATTTTGCGTAAACACAGGCAAAGTAAATTTAAATTCTAGTGGGTGGGTTATACTTTCACAACTCGACCACCCAGCGAAAGATGGTTTCTCTCTCGATGACATAGTAGTCATACAAAAATGATCACCAACAATTTTAGCTGGAATTATCAATATTTTTTTTTGCATAGCAATTGATCTATCCATGACATAAAAATACAGGTATTCTCATACCTATAGTTTCTAAAAAAAAGTCTCAAGCAAGATGTAAATACTGGTAAACAAGAAAAAAATTAGATGTAAAACATGGATAAAATAGATTTAAATCCTGGTGGGTGGGTTATACTCCCACAACTCGACCACCCCATCAAATGATGGTTTCTCTCAATGCATTTTGGTGATAGAAAAATGATCGTCAACAATTTTAGCCAGAAATATCAACATTTTCTTGTATAACAATTTATCCATCCATGACATAAAAAAACAGGTATTCTCATCCTATAGTTTTTGAAAAAAAAATCTCAAGCAAGATGTAAAAACTGGTAAACAAGAAAAAAAAAGAGATGTAAAATAGATTTAAATCCTGGTGGGTGGGTCATACTCCCACAATTCGACCACCCCACCAAATGATGGTTTCTCTCAATGACATATTGGTCATAGAAAAGTGATCGTCAACAATTTTAGCCAGAAATATCAGCATTTTCTTGCATAACAATTTATCCATCCATGACATAAAAAAAATAGAGGTATACTCTCACAACTAGACCACCCCACGAAATGATGGTTTCTCTCTGGATGACGTATTGACATATTGGTTATAGTAAATGATCATCGACAATTTTAACCGAAAATGTCAATATTTTCTTGCATAGCAATTGATCCATCCATGACATAAAAATACAGGTATTATCATACCCATAGTTTCTATAAAAAAAAGTCTCAAGCAAGATGCAAATAAAAAAGTGGGGTGTAGATATGTTGAGAGTGGGATTTGAACCCACGCCCTTTCGGACCAGAACCTTAATCTGGCGCCTTAGACCAACTCGGCCATCTCAACTGTTGTTGAAGTGTTCAGTGGACAGTAAAACTTATTGGTACTTTATACTATGGGCCTGTTGGCTTTCGGCCCTAAGAGCATCTCTAGCAGGAACCCTCAAATCAGAGCCCCTACTTTTGATTTGAGGGCTCAAATTTTTTTCATCCACTCCAACAGCAGCCCTCAAATCAGGGCTCTCAAATCTATCCCAACAGACAATGACACATAGGACCCACCCGTCATCCCCTCCTCGCGGGGACAAGAAGAGTCGTGTCAGGCGGGGGAACATCGGCGAGCGGAGAGGAGCCGCCGGGACGTCGCCGGAGGGGAGGAGCTGCGCCGGATCTAACCGGAGGGGGGAGCCGCGCCAGATCTCCCCACGAAGAGAGGAAGCGTCGGGCAGGATCTCGCGCAAGGAGGGGTCGGCCACGCCGGGAGCCGGGGAGGAGCCGCGCCGGGACGTCCCCGCGAGGAGCGCGTCGGAGTGGACCAATCTCGAAACACCACGGATCAGCGCGAGTGGAGTGGAGCGAATTGGATTGGGCTCCCGTACCAGGGGTTCGGAGGAGAGGGAGCAGTCCTTGGGGTCAAAGCCGAGGACCTCGACGGCGGGCTGGGATGAGGCCCGTCCGTACGCCGTGAGGACGCGGGTGGCCTTCTCCTCCGCGCGCCGGATCCACGCCGCGCCACGCCACCTTCCCGCCGCCGCCGCGCCTCGCGCCTCGCGCGGGAGAAAGAAGTCGCGCGGCGAGAGAAGGAAGTCGCGCGCGGAGGCGCTGCGGCGGGCTGCGGCGTCGCTGCGGGCGCAGGGTGCGGACGGCCGCGGCTGCGGGCCGCGGGAGGGGAATTGGCGCGCGCGGCGGGAGGGAACGGCGGCGCGCACGGGGCGGGAAAGACGCGGGCGGGGAAAGAGGCGCGCGAGGAGGGGAACAGGCGGCGCGCGAGGGAGGGGAAAGACGCCGGCGGGGAAAGACGCGCGCGAGGAGGGAACAGGCGGTGCGCGAGGGAGGGGAAAGAGGCAACGGCAGGATTGGGGGCTTGGCCTAGAGCCCCCAGGAATGAGGGCTGAGGGGGGATTTAAGGGGCCCCTCAAATTTGAGGGCTCTAGTAGGGACCCTGCTGGAGCTCTATTTTTGTCTCAAGCCCCTAAATTTGGTTTTGAGGGCTCAAGTAGGGGCCCTGCTATAGATGCTCTAACGGCATCACTTTAGCAAATAAGAAATCCGATAAGTTGCTTTAAAATAAAAGCGAAGGAGCTATTTCATTTATTGATTTGAAAAGAGATTATAAATTAAAATAAACTGAAAAGAGCACACATGTACAAGCGCACCAGAACAACTGCCTTGTCTTCACACATTCCTCGTGCCTCGTCGCACACCAAGCACCCGTCCCGTATGCGCGCGCTCCCCTATACAAACCGCTTCTTCCATCACAGACCACGGACACAAATTCACACGAAGACGAAAGCCAAATCGCAGTACCATGGCCACCACTGATGCCATGCGGTGCGCAGCCATCGCGTCCCTCCTGCTTCTCGTCGTCTCCGCCTTCGTGGCCGCCGCCGCGGCAGCCGGAGAGCCCGACCCGGACCCCGCGAAAAGCCACGGCGAGCCGGCGGCAGCGGGCACGCGGAGCATCGTGGACTGCATGATGGGGTGCGTCACGGAGGTGATGGGCTGTGCCAGGGAGTGCGCGGGCAAGCCCGTCGACCAGGCGCCCACCTGCGCCGCGGCCTGCGTCCAGGGCGACATCAGCTGCCTCACCGGCTGCGGCCCCGCGGTCGGGCCCTCGCCGCCGGCCGCGTGACCGAACCGCTCGCTCTAATTACACACACACACACACACACACACACACACACACACACACACACACACACACACACACACACACACACACACACACACACACACACACACACACACATATATATATATATATATATATATATATATATATATATATATATATATATATATATATATAATTAACTGGACACTATAACGTCCTAACATGGCGCACCTAGAAGCAAAGGAATTAATCGAACCAAATGGGTGTGTAAGTATATATATACTATTCGGAAGATATGCTCAAACAAGTACTAATATTTTTAATAATGTTATCAGCCATTCCATGTATTGTTCTGTCTCTGGATGACGGTGCTTTGCAAGCACGATCAGTTGCTTCATAAATATTTGTATTTTTGTGTAGACAAAATTAAAGGCAGAGTCAAGCCTTAATTAGGATATGTTAGTCCCGTATTCCCCCTGAATTTTGAATGCTGAACTTGATCACTTCATGCCATTCAGGTTGGGGTCAGAGCTCGGGCGAAAGGCCTATACATGTGGCCAGAAACTAATGAGAAATGTGATTGCATTCGCATCAAACGGAACACTGCTGATACTAGCTAGCGAAACATTACTCACGAAAAGTGGATCCAAGACGCTTATGTAACCACACATGACATTTTCACAACTTGAGTCGGGCTGCCAGTGGTCATTTCTCATTTTGGGAGTACGGTAATAGCATTTTTCAGTTAGTATAACTGATACTGCAACTGTTTGATTCCCTTGGGATTTTGGCGCCACCGAGAGATCCATTGAGATCACACGCGACCTACTGTACTCAGAGCATCGAATCGATCTAGCGTAAATTTACTGCTAATTCTCCAAGGATATTGCTCTGAATTACTATATTCGGTGAAAAGTGGTAAAACAAACTCACTGGCCGGCCTGAAACATACACACCGAAACCAGCCATGCGTGATGCGTCGCAATTTGCAAGCCGGCCGGTATAACTCTGCAATCTGCGAGGCGTAGGATCATGCAGTAACCACCATGTTAGCCGGCGCGCGTCAAGCCGTGCAGCCGCCGTTCTTTCCCGCGCTGCCGATCGCCGCTCCAGTCGTCGTCTGGTCACGGCCGGGGCACGAGATCGGCGTCGCCTGCGTCATCGCGGAGACTGTTGGGATTTTTTTATGTGGCTTTTAATATTTATTATGGTTATTGTTTATGTTACTCAATGTGGAATTATTCATATTATTGATGCAATTGATAGGGAATATTTTGATGCGGAATTTATACTCGAAGAATTAATACTCAAGGTACCGAGGACGGCTGTGTTGGAATATGGTAGACTTATTTATTGAGATCAAGTTTACTATAATTTGATATGCATGCATTTGTTTAACCCGGGCACAGCACATGATGGAATAGTTGGGTTTGTTTTGTAGGATCGGCTCTGCAGGTTGTTGACCCACATGATCAGATTGGAATAGATCTCATAAACAATCTGATCATGGCACGTGACTCACACATGTGTGCTTGGGACTAATATATTTTAGACTTATAAAACTAGCATATCTGATCGTGGTTGGTGACATGGTTCAGGAGTCTCACGGGATACCGGAAACAAGTGGGTCATTTTGAAACACCTGGAAGTGGAGTCTATAAATAGGTCCCTACCCTCTAGCCTCTTGATGCATTGTGAGCGGCACCACGGAAAAGACAGAAAAATAGAGGGTAGACCGAAAAGCCTCCATAGAATTAATATAGGGTTTTAGAGAAAAACCTAACATTAATATCAAAGCCGGGTTATCCGTATCGGCTTCGTTCTTCGAATGGAGATTTTTTCGATCTTCGTGTCTACTTCGATCTCAAAAAGGCGCAACGTAACTTCGGTCTCCTCTTTCCTCGGTTGGACGTGCGCGGAATCCAAGAGGTGGTTCTACCTACGTCCGTGCGTAATCTGTGCGCTGGAAGGGCGCGGGGGATTTATTAATCTTAGTTTAATAGCTGCTCAACTCGATTGAATATCTACAGGAGGTAGAAGTGAAGGGGCGTTAATATGGAAGTGGTGTAAACATACCTAATAATGGTAGGTTCCACCCAGGACAAACAGAAGTGTTGTGAACTAGTGAGTAGATAGTTGGGTCCGAGTGGAGATCTACCTGGTAGAGGCTATATAAAGAATTGAGTAGTGAAAAGTGTTGTTTTCTCAATTCAATCGCACGCTAGTTGAAGCGTGTCTATAGCTTGACATTGGGAGTTTGAGAAAACTTGTGGATAAAGCTGGACAACTCTACAGAGTGAAATAAATGATATTCGAATACGTCGTGTTTCTGATTAATGAAGCTGTGTTTAATAGGTGATTCCAACAGTAAGGAACAAGTAGAACTCTTTATGTTTTAATTTGAGTAAGCTAAGAAATCAACCGTTGAAAACTCCCTTACTCTTAAGAAGTTATCATTTTGTTATTTCTTATTTACAAAGGTTTACAAATAAAATTACATTCATACTCTCATTAATAAACCAGTATATTTCCATCCAGGACAATCCTACCAAATAGAAAAATTATGATTTACTCTTGTGACTTACTGGGTACGGTTGTATTCATTACTTGCTAAACAACAAACAAAAGAAAACGACGATAAACAAGCTGTTGATGAAGATCCGGAAGAGCTCTATTTCATTGACGACCAGTGGTTTTAGGTCTTAGTCTCGCTTAAGTATGCATATGGAGAATTTCTTCTGTGTTGAAAGATAACTATGGGGTTGTACGTCTATTGTATCTAAACTTAGCTGACAAGCCATATTTCAGCAATATAGTTTAGTTTTTTTGTTGTAAACATGTGTTGAACTGATGTACACTCATATATATACCCCACAACTGAATGATCCTAGTCAGTTATGGGAATTACTAGCGTTTTCAGAAATAAGGACATTACAGCCTGGCCGTCACACCGTGCTGCCATGTCGCAAGCCTTTACTGACACTTCCTGTTTGCAATAATTTGACGAGAGCACTTCACATGGAAATAGGATGTCCAGAGTCGAGTACTTGAGCGTTACGAGATGTGTACTACTGGGACGATGAACAACTGTGCAGTTTTACGCCTTCCGGGCTCGCTGCCTCGTTTGCGTATAGCCGCCGACTGATTTACGCTTTTGACATTAGTTTACGTAGCCTGAACCAGTTCGCGTCATACCTTGGTTTTTTTCTTCCCGACCGCTCGGTCCGATCCGGCCGCTCGAACTGACCCAAACATGGCGGAGCCGGGCCCGAGCTGCCTGGCCGCCTCCGCCGCCGCCGGCGGGGACTTCCCGGAGCTCCTCGGCTTCTGCGCCCGCGCGGAGGCCCTCATCGCCGAGCTGCTCTTGCTTTCCGACCGCGCCCCGCCGCAGTTCGCCGACCGCCGCTTCGACCCCGTCCTCTTCGACTTCAGGTCACCATTCTCTCTCCCTTAGCGACAAATTTAGCACCGACGCAATGCAGAATTGAAATTGCAAGTATGATTCTGCTGTTCGTAGCTCGAAATTCCCCAAATTAGCTGACATTTTACTTGGCTTGCATAGATACTTCGACTCCCCAGGCGAATTCGAGTCTCTGGTCGAAGGCAACATGGAGCTGGAAGCCCTGGAAGATCAAATCCGCGAGTCCTGCGGCTCCTACATGCAGAGGTTCTTCTCCTTGCTGGATGTCGCCGTCACCTACCACGAGGAGCTCTGCAGCTACCTAAATGACCTGCAGGTTAGGTTTGATTCGCTCTCCATCAACTACTAGTATCATAGTGTCTTGTCTTCAGAACTTGTTGATTGATGCCGTGACATAAACCGTTGGTCTTAATTTGTTCTGTAGGAAGGACTATATGTGCATTGCACACTGGATGGTGTGCTGGAGAGTAACTGCGCATGCCAGTTGCTCACAGAGTCGATGACTTTGTTCGGGTGTATGATTTTGCTAATGGAGCACAGAATTGGCGGGTTGCTGCGGGAGAGGCTTCTTGTGGCATATCTGCGATATGAGCGCTGTTTTAACTATCCTAATTTGGAGCAGATATGTGAGCTATGTCGTCGGCATTTGCCTAAAACCACCTCACCTGGTAGCCCTGGTTCATCACCGTTTAGCTTGGATATCGTCTCTGTACAGAAGCCCGAGGACCTGCTAGGGAGGTTTCCATTTCCTGAAGCCGTTGTGGATGCTGTCATAACTTGCTTGAGAAATGGTGATGTGTACAACAATGCCCGCTTCTATCCTGATCCACAGCACCGTACTACAGCTCTTTCCTTGCAAGGTGGACATCTGTACGTGCTGTTGTTTTATTCTCGTGACCTTCTACACAGCGGTTTGGCTATGCGGGAGATTGTTGATCACTTCTTTAAAGATAACTGGGTGGTTCCCATCTTCTTGCATTTCTCGGTAGATTTATTTGTCTCATGGGATGTGTACAAAGAAGCAAAATCATCATTAGTGTCCTGCCTTTCTCCCGCTTTCATACGTGATCACAGTCTACACCATTACACAAAGGTCAGTGTAGAAAACCGTTTTTGTTTTAGCACTTTTGAAGACTTGCCTGTTTCATTTACTAATTGTCAAGCTTTTCTCATTGATCTGCTTGTATCCCAAGTTAATAACTGTAGCCCATAGTTAAATTTGGTGTCCCCCCTGTTCCATTTATGATTGAAGTTTCTCATTTTTTTTTATTTTTTTGTTTTATTTTTCACTCATGTTTTGACTTCTGCTCTCTTTTTTCCATTTCAGGTTCCTCGTCTCTTAGCTGACTTGGATATGCATATGCGTGCCGTAAGCAAGTTGTATGTGCTAGATAATTCTCCGAGTCTTCTTTCTGTCATCAGAGATTGCAATTACACACTGCGTTGGCTTTTGCTTCATCGCATGGTAATCCCCTATATAAGTCCTCAAAGTAAACAAACTTTTCACATAGGTAATCATAGGCATTATTGAAGTAAATTTTGTAAGGCATGAAATTAAAGTTATGCTTGTGTTTCTTCCATTTCACATTTTGTAACATATTGCTTTATAGACTCATGATAAGAAGGCAAGGGACCTGATGATCTCTGTAGGGTCATCACTGCAAGCAGATGAAGAAAACTTGTTACAACTCCTAATGAAGACTGCTAAGGTGAAGACGCCTGTCTGAAAATTTGAAATGTTTTAGCTTGAATTATCTTAGTTGGATTCCAATATTCATTGTTGTTGTTTTATGTTATACAGCTTGAGTTTGAGGTGAAGCAACTGCATGCTGAACTATTGAAAACCCGAGAAAGTATGTGGTGTGAAAAGAGGCATGATGCTTTGGAATGTATAAAGGACTTGTCTCAGAACTATCTTGGAACTTGGGTATGTTCTAAACTTCCAATATTACTTTGCTAGAGTTACATCTATAGATGCTAGTTTTTCACTTTCCCCTTGGAGGGTGTCAATTTTTTCCAGTTGATAATTTCTTATAAAAACCTATTCATATGTTCTCAATATACACACGGTACATTCCATTTTTCACCTATGTATTTGTCAGTTTGGTTGAAAATATTTTCAGAAGTATCTTTCTTGTTAAATTTCCAAGTATTATTTATTTATGTCCTTTTTCTTAAAGTTCTTGTATATTATATTTACAAATATGAATATCTCAAATTTCTTTATAGTGGGTTGTGGCAAAAAAATTAAACCTTAAGCTTTGTTCCAAACAGCTGTTCCCATTTGGCAAGACATTCTCTGTATTCATTTAAACAAATATCCTTTTTTTTGTGGCTCCAATGAAAACTAGATCAACATGTCACTGGGTCAAAAGAAGTTTTGATTGAAGTTCAATATGAATCTTGTGGACTTACCATGGTATTTATGCCCACTATCTTATAGTGGGAAATAGAAAAAAAGAAATCTGTTCTATATACATTTGAACCAGTCTTGGTCATATTCGACAGTCAATGCAGGCACTAATGTTGAACTTCATATCGTAATTTATGTTTTACTTAAATGACATGAATAACTTAAACTTATCAAAGGAAGGATCATCCTTGTTTATGAATTATGACCTTATCATCTGTTCTAAAGCCCCTATCATTAAATATTTATCCTATCTTGTGTGGCCTCATGATGCTCTGGTCTGTGCAGCAAAACATCTAACCTGCAGTTACAAGGCACTGGCCAATTGCTTTGATGGGGGTGAATAGATGGAATTGCATATATGCAACTTTAACACAATCTTATTTAAATATGATAATTTACTATATGTGCTTTTGAGATTTCTTGTGCCAAATAATTTATCACCTTTATTAGGGTGTTGATCAGGGGATAAGTTCTAGTTCATGTGAAAAGTACATGTACATGTAGTTAATTGTCACTTTACAAGGTACAGGTGGGAGCTTATAAGGGTGTTTCAATGCAATTTTCTCAATGTTCATAGCTTTTGACTGCGTAATTTACCCTTGTTGCTTGAATTAAATTTATCTCTTGTGTCTATTACGTGAATGTCATGGAATCAGGTTTACCTTAAAATATGAATAAATACCTTAAGCATTATGGTTTTCTTTCTTTCTTTTGAATAGGCTGCATCATGCAAATTCAAGAACAAGAGCCTGAAAGACTGGTTGGAACACCTGTCATCAGAGGTCAATTTCTGTTCATTTTCTCTTCACTTGTAGTTATATGGAAGATGCTGACAATTTTGTCTGTGAGCATTGGCTGTTTCTATATTGAAATTTATTCAGCCTTGATTATTATTTATTTGATTGACAGGTTAACTCCCTAAATTATACCGCAATTGGAGGCTCTGGCAGGATAATTCATCGAGTGCTATCTACAATAAAAGATATTGAGCTGCTCCACCAAGTAAGAAGCTTCCTGACCTCTTTAACATTATTGAACAAAATGTGATATAATTGTTCTGTAGCATTTTAAATCCTTGGAATAGAGAAGAGAACGCAACTGGTAGTTATGGCGTGTGGGTGGACATGAACATGGACCCTTGTGGTAAGCTGGTGACTAGGAGAGACTGTGGTGTAGATGGAGGCGGTACGGAGGCGATGGTGGATCAGTGGCACCATGGCAGGAAGGAAGAAGGAAGGTATGAATGGGGAGAGGCGCACTGGAGGCAAGCCGAGGAGTGAGGAGATAAGAGTTTGTTTATTGCTTGCCTCCAAATTGATATTTCATCTCTTAATAGAGAGATGACCTAACAACTCAATCCTAATAGATAAGGAAGGAAACCACAATTCAATTTAAACCAAATCATAAAAACAAGAAATTAATTATCTTTGCTTGTGCCTGAAGAAGCTGCTATTGCTGTCGCATGCTCTGTTGCTGCGCTATCCTTCACTGGTCCATGCCGACCATATGATTGCCCACACATAACAAGCATAGTAACATACATATTTTGCCTGCTTGTGTTCAAACTGTAATGATGGTGCACCATATTGGCTATTTTCACAAGAACAAGATAAGGAGTTCCATGTATATTCTGTAATTGCTTCTGACTTCAACGAGGGTTGGACATTCCAGCATTTAGTGGGACCAAAAATGGTCTGAATTCCAGTACAAAATGATTGAAAAACAAAATGGAAGGGAAGACAATAATAAAACTTTGTTGAACACTGGGGCAGATGGCACCATTAGAAACTAGCAAATTATGCCCCTAAAACCGGGTGGTTTTACTCCTCTTGGCACCTGACCTGTTAACCGGCCGGTTACCGACGAGAATGATTTCCCTGGTTAGAACTTAATAATGCAATGGGAGACTAGCTTCGTTAATTAATTTCTTTGACTAAGCCTTCATATATCCATATCTATTAACTTTCCTGACTAAATCATGCAGATCAAAGAGAGTGTACAGATAAAGCATGGCTTCTCCAGAATACAGAAGAATCTTCATGATATGATAAAAGTTCTTAACATAAACCAAGAAGCCATAAGTATTTTCTCATCGGTAAGAGTTTATCTATTTGTGTCCAAGCCCTGTATTCACTAGAACAAATGCACTTACCATGTTGGTAATATGTCCAGCATTGACTACTTGGAAATTGGAATTTTAGCTGGGTCCTTATAACATAATTGTTATGTGTGTGTTTTAAATAAATAAAACTTAATGTCTGTTCACTATAACCATGCTCCGCTCCCCCCTCCTTTCTCTCAGATTACAGATGCTAAGTATGCATGGGGTTATCTTACATCATTTGAGGAACTTCTAAAGAAGAAGATAAGTCAAGATCCATTGGAAACTTTATTTTTGCATATGGTGTTTCTTAAATTTCAATCGTGGCTGAATGCACCACTGCAAAGGATCAAGCAGTGTGAAAGGTTTGTCTGATTGTCTCCTGATCTTATGCCTACATAACCACCAAAGTTAAGAGCTAATTTTGTAATATCAAGTGTTCAATGCTAGGATGGTATTCTTCTCTATGTTGTTAGTTAGTTATATTTCACAACTTCTAATAATGACAAGCTCACATCATTTGGTAAAGAAACTATTGCGGTGTTCTATATCTGTCCTGAACGCATTCAGTATTTTTACTGATGTCATTTTTTAATTACCATTCCATTTTAGGGTTATGTTCCGAAGTTATTATTGTATCCTCTTGTGGCATAAGTTTGTTGCATATTTTGGAGATTTCACTCAAGATTGTTATGGCGCTCCGGCAAGTCGCGATGAGATTAGGGTGCCTGGACGCCTAGTTGACTAGGCGCCTACCATGGCGAAAGCTAGACGATAGTAGTTTGACGACAATTGTCTTAAAATTTCTTAACTTTCAGTCATTTTTCTTAGTCCTTAGATCTAAGATCTAACCATCCAGATCATTCCTCTCATTCCATATTGTAGAAAGATGAGAGCAATCACTACACAGCCAAAGGCAGGGGTAGCATTCTATTAGTAGGCCAATAGGCACAATTACAGGAGATTACAATCCTCAATTAGAGGAGTTATTCTAGGCTAATACTATGTAACACCCCGACTCTCCACAGGGTCCAAGATGCTACCACTACATCCTTATCGATTCAAAAGTGTTGCTAATTCAACTTTTAGCAGCACCTCCTTTGTTCTTTTTATCTCAATACCCACAAAGAGCAAGCTACAAATAACTGTAGGATAATTGCAAAGACAACTACATATTTCACAAACCATAACATAAACAAGTTTTGGGTTCCACAACCATGTAAGACCCACCATCACGGCTCGCTAGCAAACTAAACCAAATAACGAGCCACCAAGACTTAACACTAGATTAAACATAAAACCTCAGTGTACGGCTAAACTGTTATTTCATATGTGCAGTGCCAAAAGGACTATCCCATTCCATGCATGTCGTTATCCTTCACCTAAAAACAATGACAAAGTAAGGGTGAGTCTGGAGACTCAGCAAACACACGATAAAATAGTAACATCACTTTAACAATTCAATCAATTTCACGAACTGTAAGCTGTAAATCCACTCTATGACTGTAAACTGTAAGCTAAGTTTGTAACTGTATACTTTAAATCAATTCTATGTCTGTAAACTGTAATTCAATTCTATGTCGAGTGAAATCAGAAATCGTAAGTCAATGCATGAATCATAAATCAGAATCAACTCAGAATCAGAATCAAATCACAATCGTTTGTAATCAGATCACTTTCTCTGTCACTTTCATGCAATGCATCTGTAATGCATCTGTATGCCCTGTAACTGTAGCTTATACCGGTATAGCGGAGTGTCCACCCGTCGATGGACCACTCATTTGCCTACCTCTGTAGGTCTTATTCAAGAGCACTTCAGACTAGTCATTTGACTTTCTCACCGACCTAGCTCTTATTCAAGAGCACTCCGGACTAGTCGTATGACTTTCTCACCGACTTGGCTCTTATGCATTTTGCATGATGCAACATGCTTCAAATATGAATGTCTAATCAGAAACGGTACTCATCAAGGTATGATTAGCACAATTCATATACATCATCTCATAAATACTGTAATTCATGGCATGGAAACATGAATAACAAACATTCACCACAATTTACTGTTCTACCATGCACTTGCCTGTTAACCTGGCGGACGGTGCGTGGACGGCACCAGACTCGAACCGCCACCTGAATAAGCATTAATTATTTCAATTCATCACTCGTGCAATACATTCAAGTACAGGCAAATGACATCGCTCTAA
Organism: Dendrocalamus sinicus; assembly: GCA_036346575.1. NCBI lineage: Eukaryota > Viridiplantae > Streptophyta > Magnoliopsida > Poales > Poaceae > Dendrocalamus > Dendrocalamus sinicus. Next base: position 17,734,856 of record CM070652.1, read on the forward strand.
CGCCCAATTCGCCATAACCCATTCCTGTCCCACTAGGCAACATCCCATTGTCCTGGTGCTTAATCAATTCGAACATTTAGCGATTTCATCATTTCTACTCGTAGATCGAATTTTACCCACTTAAACTTATTTTAATCGATTATACTATTTAACCTCAATTTATGCTCTCCTCCCTCTTCTGCCACAGATTGACCAGATTAACTGTGGCAGTACCGTTTTCGTCGTTCAGGCAGTTATATTAATAACGATAATTAAATGGTCACATGCCTCAATTCTAATTATCAACATATTAACTTATGCCTGACTCAGCAAATAAACAGGGAGAAGGGTTTTCGAGGCGTTACCCTGGCCTCAAGCGACTGGGTCGAGGCACTACTTCCTTTTCCTCGGCCGGATTTGGCAGATCTGGCGGCGGACCAGATTTCCTTTTCTCTTTTCGTCTCTTTTCTTTTTCTTTCTTTTCCTCTCTTTCTTCTCTCCTTTTCTTTTCTTTCTTTTCCTCTCTTCCTTCTCTCTCTCCTTTTCTTTTCGTTTTTTCCTTCCAGCCGGCGCTTTTTTTTTCTCTTCACGCAGGCGGCTCTTCTTCTTCTCCTCTCTCAACGCCGACGCCTCCCTCTATTTCCCTTCCACGGCCGGCGCTCTCTTCTCCCTCCCTGTCGGCCGGCATGGCCCTCCCCTCCCCTCTTCTCCCCTGCCGGAGCCTAGCCCTCCCCCTCGCTCCCTTGCGCGGCGTGCAGCCGGTGGAGCAGGGGAGCGGCGACGGCGGCTAGCGGCGACGAGCTGAGGGCGGCGGCGCGCGCGTGTGACACGGGAGCGGCAGACCGGCGGCGCGCGCGAGAGACGCGACGCGACGCGCGCGGCGCGCGCGCGCGCGGCCGGGGCGGTGGATCGCGCACCGAGCGGCACCAACGACAGCAACGCGAGGGGGGAAAACAGCAGGTGAGCACGGGGGATGGGGAGAGCAAATCGACTTTTGCCTCCTCCCCCACCAGTCTCTCTCTTATATGCGGCACGGCATGGGCCGGGCTGGGCCAGGTACTACATACTATTAATTCTAATACCCGCCCGCAGTCGCAGCGGGAGGAGTCTGGACGCAAAGACTGGACCGAAACTCCTGGAAAAGCTGAGTCGGAAGGCCCTTAGTCATGATGTCCGCGAACTGATGGGAGGATGGCACATGCAGGACACGGACCTCACCAAGAGATACCTTTTCGCGGACAAAATGAATGTTGATCTCAATGTGCTTCGTCCGCCGGTGTTGCACTGGATTGGTGGACATGTATATGGCGCTGACGTTGTCACAGTACACCACAGTGGCCGAAACAGGGGAAACATGAAGCTCCTGAAGATGCCGTAGCCAACAGCACTCAGCAACGGCATGGTACTCGGCCTCTGCACTCGAGCGGGACACCGTAGTTTGGCGTTTGGAGGACCAAGACGCCAAGTTGTCACCGAGATAAACGCAGTAGCCGGACGTGGAGCGTCGAGAGTCCGGATAGCCGGACCAGTCGGCGTCGGAGTAAGCAGTGAGAGATGTCACCGGTGAGAGACCGATGTGAAGACCAGTATCGAGAGTGCCCTTGACGTACCGTAAGATGCGTTTGATCAACTCGAGATGGGGTTCCCACGGATCATGCATAAATAGGCACACCTGTTGGATAGCATACGCCAGGTCAGGACGGGTGAGTGTCAGACTCCTGTACTCCGACGGATCAGCAACAGGAGCTCCATCACGGCCGGAGAGCTTGGCATGGGTGTCAACTGGCGTAGCAGTTGGATGACACTCAGTCATGCCAGTGTGTCGTAGAAGATCCATTTGCCGGAGACAATATTGGCACCTGGCGGGCGAGGGACAAGGCGCCAGGTGTTGTTGTCCATGAGAGCTTTGTACTCGTCTTCCATCGCAGCGCGCCAATTTGGATCTGCGAGGGCACTGCGAGAGGTAGCTGGGACAGGAGACGCCGTGGTATGCTGAGTCGTTAGGGAGAAGAACTCCATGGAGGGGTCAGTAGCGGCCCGAGACCGCGTCACCATCCGGTGGGATGCTGAAGGAGCCGAGATAGACATGGTCGTTGGTGCGGAAGTCGGGACAGCAGGTGGTATGGCTGGTGGTGAGATCCAGGCTGATGGTGTTGCCGCATGTGGCCGTCTGGTGTAGACCAGATGCACAGGCGGGCGGAGCGGTGCAACAGTAGCTCCAACGGCGCCGGGGGGCACCGACGGTGGGGAGGGCAGCGACCGCTCGACACCGGAGGGTGGAGCTATCGCTGGAGGAGCCTTCTCGGCTGATGGCGCTGCCGCATGTGGCCGTCTGGTGTAGACCAGATGCACAGGCGGGCGGAGTGGTGCGGCAGGAGCTCCAGCGGCGTCAGGGGGCACCAACGGCGAGGAGGGCAGCGATCGCTCGACACCGGAGGGTGGAGCTATCGCTGAAGGAACCTGCAGGGGTGCCATGGCAGCAGTGCGGAGCTGCGACACAACGAGATCATTGACTAGGAACTCCAAGTCGGTCTCAGTGACAGAAGAAGATCCAGGCAAAATATCACTGCTGGCAAACGGAAAAGAGCTCTCATCAAAAACGACATGATGAGAGATGATGACTTGGTTGGTGGCAAGGTTAAGACAGCGGTACCCTTTGTGCTGAGGAGGATAACCAAGAAACACACATGCCGCGAAGCGAGGAGCAAGTTTGTGGGCAGCAGTGGCGGATAGGTTGGGAAAAGCAAAGACAACCGAAAACCCGTAGGTGACTGTACTATGGGGGCTTGTGGTGGAGAAGAGTGTGGGGAATGGCGCCGCCGATGGCAGAGGAGGGGCATCGGTTGAGGAGATAGGTGGCAGTAGCTAGAGCCTCAGCCCAAAATTTGGGGGGCATATGAGCGTGTAAAAGGAGCGTGCGAACCACATTGTTTATTGTGCGAATCATCCGCTCGGCCTTGCCGTTCTGCGGAGAAGTGTAGGGGCAAGATAGGCGTAAAGTGATGCCCCGAGAAGCAAAGAAGAATGTGTTGGCGTGGTTCACAAACTCACGGCCATTGTCAGCCTGAACAGACTTGAGAAAAAGGCCTAACTGTGTGCTAGCATAGGCGGCGAGGTCTACTATGTGTTGGTGAACATCATACTTCTTTTGAAGTGGAAAGGTCCAGCAAAAGTGAGTGAAATCATCGACGATAACCAAATAATATAGCGAACCAGAAATGCTAGCAACAGGGGAAGTCCATACATCACAATGTATAAGCTCAAAACGCGTTGAAGTGCGCGAACTGGATGTAGCAAAAGGAAGGCGCGCATGTTTGCCAAGTTGACAAGACTGGCACAGCGAGCGAGCTACGTTATTACAAGAAATAAGCGAATGTTTATTCAAAGCATCGAGGAGGCGACGGGATGTCCAAGACGCCGTGCCATAATCGGGAGATGGCGAGGTGGCGCGGCGGTGACAGGAGGTTGGCATCACAAATGGTGTAGAGTCGCCCTCACTATTGCAGCGAAGCATCACTTGTTGCGTCAGAGGATCCTTAACGGAAAAACCGAGAGCGTCAAGCTCAATGGAACAGTGATTGTCACGAGTGAACTTTCTAACGGAAAGAAGGTTACGAATTATGAGGAACAACAAGGACATCATTAAGGAGAAATTTAGTGGTGGGTGTATGAAGAGAGGTGTGGCCGCTAGAGGTGATAGGGAGGCGAGAACCATTGCCAACAGTGACAGACGTGTTAGGGGGAGGGTTGGAGGACATGAGTATACCGTCATTGGACGCCATGTGAGATGTGGCGCCACTGTCCATGATCCAGCCACCATGCCCTTGGACGACCATCCGTTCGGCCATGGTGATGAGGCCTGCTGGTCCCATGTTGGTGAAGGTGGAGCGGTGCGAAGCGGTGTGTGCTCGAGGCGAGCACCGGGAGAGGCGGGAAGGCGCCACGGTCGCCATGGGAAGGCCACCGACCAAAGACCGAGAGGCGACCACGGGTTGAAGCGAACCAGGGCCCCTCGGATGTGGCATGCGCCCGCCCTGGAAGCCACCATTGTTCTGCTGATGGGCGCCGCCGTTGTTTTGCTTGCTGCGGCGGTTGCGCCCGCCGCGACCGTCGCGCTTGCCGGTGTTGGAAGAGGAGCCGGCCGAAGGCGTGGACGTCGTGGTGGAGCGGCAGCCGGACTGGCTGCAAGCCGAGGAACCACCGGTGGCAAGAAGGGTCGTCTCGGTGGCGATCTTCGCCTCGTTGGCGAGGCGAGTCTCCTTGAGGGCAAGCATAGAACGTGCCCTGGCAAAGGAGGGGAACGGGGACGAGTTGGCGATGTCGTCGGCGGTGTTGGAGTAACGCAAATTGAGTCCTCGCAGCAAGTTGAGAACGATCTGGGAGTCAGAGACAGGGTGGCCGACATCGTGGAGGGCATCGGCGAGGTTCTTGATGCACTGGCTGTAGTCGGCGATGGACTGGTCGCCTCGCATCAGAGAATGGAATTGGCTGCTGAGGAAGACGGCGCGAGACTCCTTGTTGTCGCGGAAGAGTCCCTCGATCACGACCCACAGATCGCGCGCGGTCTCGTCGTCAGCCATCGCGGAATCAAGGACGTCTTCGGCGACAGCCGTAAAGCCAGCTGAGGACGGCGGAGTTGGCGAGGGCTCAGGCGGGATCGTCCGGGTGCGCCAGGTCGGAGCCATCGATGTGGGAGAGAAGACCGAACTTGGCGCACATTGTCCGGAAGAACTTGGATCAGCAGGAGTAGTTCGCCGTCTTCATGTCGAGAGTGGTCGGCACGTGAGCCTTGACGACGACCGTGCAGAAGGGGTTGAGGACGATCGGCGACGCGGCATGCACTCCGGAGACGCTGCCGCCAGAGGCGGCTGCGGCGGTGTCTATGGCGGCGGCTGCAGAGGTAGCGGCGGCAGCATCCGCTTCTTGAGGGGCGGCCGACATGGCAGGTGGGGCGGCGGCGTTTGAGAAACAGAGGGGCGGTGGCTAGATAGTGGCGGCGGGTGTGAAAAACAGAGGAGGGGCTGCTCGGGTGAGAAACAGAGGAGGGGCGACGGCGTTTGAGAAACCCTAACCCGAAACAGAGGAGGGGCAGCGGAAGATGCTCAGGAAGGAAAAAAGTCTGATACCATGTAGAAAGATGGGAGCAATCACCACACAGCCAAAGGCAGGGGTGGCATTCTATTAGTAGGCCAATAGGCACAATTACAGGAGATTACAATCCTCAATTAGAGGAGCTATTTTAGGCTAATACTATTAATTCTAATACATATAAACCCATCCTATCCTTAACCTCACTCAACTCCTACCCTTACTCCACCAACAGCCGCCACCGTCCCCATCCCTCCCAGCATGGCGGTCTCCTCCTCTCCTCTGCCCCGCTAACGCCGCCTGCCTCCTCTCCTCTGTCCTGCCCTCCAACGCCGAAGCACTAATGCCACCTGCCTCCTCCTCTGCCGGATTCGGGCAGCGTAGCCCAGATCCGGTGGTGGTAAGGCTCGAGGATGGCGAATCCGGTGGTGAAGAGGCCGGCGATGGAGAGGGCCGGTGCGGAGATGGAGCCCAACACGGGGGCTGGCGCGGAGCGGCTCGAGAAGAGCGCCGGATGAGGCAATGATAGCGCGGGAAGAGGCGGCCGGCTCTAGATCTGAGCTGGCGGCAGCCATATCTGCGCTGGGAGAGCGAAAGGTGGCCGGATTCGGCCTGGAGGTGGCCACCTAGCTTTTTGGCCCTGGGCGACGAGCCTTGGCATGCCCCTCTGGCCGCTGGGACGACTTAGCGTCGCCTAGGCGACGCCGTGACAATCATGGTTTCACTACATTGTTGTTTAGTATTAAAATTGTGAGTTAGCATGAGCTGATTTCCCCTTTGTAGAGGGAGTTCCTCTCTTGAGGAAGGAGTTGTCATAAATAATGAACTTTGGTACTATAATCATTCTACCAAAAAATTATGTTCTCCTTTATCATATGTGTTGATTTTGCTGTTTTGTTGAACTCACTTTTTGGAATATTTAAATCTTACTTCTGAGTCCCAATTATCAAAACTTGACAGCCCAGATCTTCAATATGTCTCAAGCTACTATTCTTCGAAGTATGCGGCTAAGGTCTTTGCAGTTTTAGATATTATCCCAGTAAGTTCTTGCTTTAAGTTGCTAGCTTCTTATGTTTGGGCAAACTTGGTAATATTATTTTTGCAAGGTGGTCACTTTGTTAACATGTAGGATAGGTTTAGGTTTTATTCTGGCATGTCTTGATTTTGGTAGATAATGATGCTTTAATTCTCCTTTACTTTAGATATTTTTTTAGCAGCTTACGGTTCATTATTCTTCTGAATTGCATGAATAAGGAAGCATTGGATATTTGGATGTACTAGGTACTTCACTGATTTTCCTCCAAAATGTGCAGACTATATTGCTTAAAATTTCCAGTGCTGTGGATTGCATAAATGACGAACAGTCTACTCATCTAGTAAGCCGCATCAACAAGGAAGCATTGGAAGATTTCATGCAGGTATTTGACATATAATTGCCCTATACCTTATTCTACTTTTCCAGTTCTATTGGTATTATCAAGGTTCTAAGTTAGCTAATGCACATAAAAAATGAATGCACTATTTATTTATTGTTTTAAGTATTCTTTTCATGAAATCCGTATGCTCAAGTATTATCCTTAGTTCCCTAATATATGTATTCATTTGTCATGTCCAAGACATGTATGATGATTGAGGAATATAAGCATCAATTTTGCTTCTGTCTAAATATGCAAATTCTATTTTGGTTGTTTACTTTATATCATGAATGAAAGATCACTTATAAATCCAAGACAGTTGCACCTGTTTCCACCAGGTGACAAAAAAACTGGTAATGACCAGGTGGTGGGAACTGGTCTGATTTCGGTCATGAAACATAGGTCACAGCAAAACCCAGTAGTTCAATATCCCTCCAGGATCCAATAATGGGCAGTTCTTGTATTTTTATAAATGATATCGATAGTTCTCTTCTCTATAACCAGATAAATTTTGAATTAGTACATGTCTGGTGTTTATTGATTCAACCCATTTAGATCTGGATGAAACATAAGGGCAATAGTTTCTGAATTATTTGATACTACCTCTGGTATCATTTAGATGTCATTTAGCTCCACGCACACAGGCTGAGGAAGGAATAAAATGCATTATTGACATATGTTGCCCCTATTAATGATATATTGGTACGATATATCCATCTCTCTAACACCACTGCCAATAAGAAACTCATAGGATTATTTGGTGGAAAAAGTTGCCTTGAAAAGCAAAATGGAAAGGTTTTGCAAACCAAAATTAACTTACTGAATGCTAAAACAACATCTGTTTTGGATAATTCCCTAAAAAAAATCTATTTTGGAAGTATGGCACAATAATGTGTCAACATAGACTAAGGTTCACTTTTTTTTTAATTTGGTTAGTTGAGATTATTTTGATGTCCTTATGATGCTCTTCTCGCTGCAGTTGGATCGGCAACTATGTCAAGCAAGGCAGGCTGCCAAATTATGCATTGTTTCAGAGGTATGTATTAATATGGGCATTATTTGCCACGATAGCATCTTTTATCAGCCTAAATAAAGCAGTACAATATAAGAAGCAGGAGAATTTAAGGAAGCTATCCTATACCTCTTTGCTGATAATCCAGTAGTCACTTTTGATTTAAGTTAGTCTGGATGCTCTTCTTGTTGTGACTTGAAGGTATTGAACGTGTAAATTTTCATCATTACTGAATCATGATATCTTCTGTGATTGTTTGGTTTGATTGACATGTATTAGAATATTTAGATATCTTACCTTACATGTAACTAGGATCCTTTATGAATAATGCAGGGCCTTCTTAACATGTCAAAGAACTTTGACGGCCTTATTGATCTGGTTTGTGCTTCCCTTTGCTCTTATTATCTTGAATTGTCAATTGCGATGTTAAATTGCATACGGAGCAGAATTAAGGAGTTGAAGTCTGTTAGTGATATTGTGGTTTTAAACCAATTAGGTTATTCTTTAATTCTTAGTGCATTAAAATATGTTCTTGTGCTTAGGCTATGATCCGCATGTATGGAACTTTCCCTTTATTTGCATGGGAAGTATGTAGAGTGTTTTTTAAGACTTTCGAGCATGTTAACAAATATGTTCAGTAGATACTTAATTGGGTGATGCCAAGCATAACAATTATATACTAAATGAGCCTGCTAACGAGTTTAAGAGTGAGAAAACTGATTTGGATAAGGCAGTTGCCTTGCATGATGAGATTTAGTTCAACTTTCTTCTCCTACCCCTCTTTTCACTTTTTCAATGTTAGTGCTTTAATACATCCCATTCTACATGAAGAATTTAGGCGGATGGCTCAAGCAGATGATCAAAAAAGAACTAGGAAGTCAGCTAGAAGGAAAGCTGAAATGCTTATCGTCGCCCACTTGTGGTACAAAATTAAACTACATTGAATTACCATTTTACTTTTCTGAGTTTATGTTATTACTGTGTTTTGCTTGAATGTTACTATTATCACTTCTACACTTCTAGAATTCTAGTGAAAAATAAAACAACTTTACATTAGTCATAGATATGGCTCTGTAATCTTATACGGTGTTGTAAAGGCAACTGTTAAGAGTGTTAGTGCCGGATATTTACTTAACTTCTATGCTGGCAATGATTGTATATTAGTAGATACAGACATGCCATCCTTTAGAACCTGTATACATAGTTCTTTGTTTGTAATTTTACTTTGGAGTAAGTGTTTTTTAAGCTTCACTGCTGGGCAGGTGATATAGAAGGCAATCTAACCTCATTGTCAAATTATATGCTTTCCCAGATGCTGAGGATGGAGTTCCTACAGGTAGTTATTAGTTAATCTTATTTTTGTTTCTTTTATAATTTATACATTGATATGCAAGTTTCTTGCATTTTACATTTCTTTTCAATTAACATTGTTAGAATATTCACAACCACACATTGTATTGCATTGCAATTAGGTATATGTAGAAGACATCATGGGCCAATGGGCTAACCCTAGACTAGATGGGCCACATGGGCCACCAAACCTAACCTATACATATACTACACTCATGTATTACACTTAACAAAAATAAGACGATTAACTGAAAATTTAGGCAGTTCTACAGTCTACACTAGTTTTTTTTTTCTCGTGTAAGATGCACAGGAACATGTTGAAACTTTCTGCCGATGGAGCTGTCTGTACCACATAGGCTGTTAGATTGGCTCACTAGATATTAGAACTTATTTTGTACGTACCATTCTAAGTATTTGTATTCTAGTGATCAATGAGCAAGGGTTTTAATGGTCATGGTCAATCATTGATTAGGTCAGTGTCAATATTAGCTTATTTTCAGATTAATGTGTTAATAATTTCCTTTGGAATCTTGGTGTACAAATTGGTGTGTTCTTGGTGCCAGCCAAGACCCAAGTTCTTACTCAAGATTTGCACTTGCTGCAGAATGTGGTCAACTTTATCTCCATTGATGTCATAAAATTGGGCCTCAACTCGCATATAGATTCCTTTTGTTTTTCCTTTTCGTATATAATATTTTGTTCAATAGCATTGTTAGGTCGAACAAAATGCCTAATGGGTGGCGGAGAAACACATTAGTTCCAATTTTCAAAAATAAAGAAGACATTCAAAGTTATACTAATTATAGAGGAATTAAACTCATGAGCCAGTAATTGAGCACCGTTTAAGAAGAGTGACTAGAATGATGACAAACCAATTCGGTTTTATGCCCTGGAGGTCGATCATGGAGGTGATTTTCAGTTGATGGAGAGGTATAGGGAGCGAAAAAGGATCTTCACATAGTGTTTATTAACTTGGAGAAAGCCTATAACAAAGAACTAAAAAAGGTCATATGATGGGCACTCCAAAGGAAAAAAGGTCCTGACAAAGTATGTTATCCTAATCAAGGATATGTACGAAGATATCGTGATTAACGTCAGAACATGTGGTGGCGATACTAATAACTTCCCTATTAAGATAGAATTACACCAAGGGTCAGCGTGGATCCCATACATTTTAGCTCTAGTGATGGACGGGGGCACGCGGGACATGCAAAGAGATATCTCTTAGTGTATGCTTTTCACTGATGATGTGGTGCTAGACTGCTAGTTGATAAAGGTAGGATAGGTGTCGATAAGAATCTAGCGTTATAGAGGAAGACCTTAGAATCGAAGGGATTTAGACTTAATAGAATTAAAACTGAGTATATGAGGAGTGATTTCAGCGGTACCAGGCAGATAATAGAGATGTTAGTCTGGACGAACATGCACTGCCTAGGAAGGACACTTTTCGATATTTGGGATCGATGCTACAGTGTGATGGCGAGATTGATAAAGACGTAAGCCACAGGATAAGAGCGGGGTAGGTGAAATGATGCTAAGCATCAGGTGTCCTGTGTGATAAAAAAGTTCCTCAAAAGTTAAAAGTGTAAGTTGGATGTTAGCGATTGGATCTGCGATACTATATGGAGCGGGATGCTGGGCAACTAAAAAACATATATAGAAGATGGGTGTAGGGGAGATGAGGATATTGCAATTGATCTGTGGTCACACAAGGCGGGATCAAATCCGCAATGATGATATACGTAATAAGGTGAGGGTAACATCAATTGAAGAGAAGTTTATCCAACATCACTTGAGATGGTTTGGATATCTCCAATGGATGCCTCCTGAGGCACCAATATGTAGGGGAATTTTAAAATGTACCGAAAACATAAAAAGCAGTGGTTGGTCAAGATTGACGTGGGAGAAAGTAGTTAAAAGAGACTTGGGGGCTTGGAATGTATTCAGAGAATTAGTTTTGGATATGAGCGCATGGAAATTAGCAATCTATGTACCAGAACCATGACATAAGAAGGTAGGCTCTCTGTTCAGATGGCAAGAGGCAGGCTTAGAGTTTTTGCCTTGGGGGTTTTATTACTAGGCTTTCGTTTTTTTGACCCTGAGGAGATTTTATTTCAAGTCTACCCTAGCTTGTTTGAGACTGTTATGAATAGCGCATATATTCATTATGAGGCCAACATGCCAATATATATACATGTACAGGTGTGGCATAAATGCAGAAAACCCCTTATACAATAGGGTAAATACACAGCTATGTAATACATATCTAACACCCCCCTCAAACTTATGGTGGATCAACAACTTGAAGTTTGGAGAGATGAAAACTGTGCTGGGCCCTGGTTTGTGCCTTGGTGAAAAAGTCTGCCAATTGAAGCTCGAAAGGCACATTTTGAAGAGCAACAATCTGGTCCTGCACCTGTGTTCGCATGTAGGAAGCATCAACACCAATATGCTTTGTAAGCTCATGCTTCACCGGATCTTTAGCAATGCTAATAGCACCTGTACTGTCAGACAAAAGAGAAGTCGGCGCAGAAACACCAAAATCCTCAAGTAACCATCGTAGCCAAGTAACCTCCACGGTCAACAAAGCCATAGCTCGCAACTCAGCCTCAGCACTCGAACGAGAAACTGCTGTCTGCTTTTTAGTCTTCCAAGCAATGAGAGAACCACCAAGAAAAACACAATAAGCAGAGAGAGACCGACGATCAGAGGAATCACTAGCCCAGGTGGCATCAAAATATGCCTGGAGTTGTAAAGAGCTAGAGCGAGGGAAAAAGAGACGACAAGAGATAGTTCCACGAAGATATCATAGAACACGAAGAAGATGACTATAGTGGAGCTGAGTGGGAGCAGAAACAAACTGACTCAAGATATGCACAGGGTACGAAATGTCAGGACGAGTGACACCAAGATAAACAAG